>CM060929.1:601859414-602510977 GCA_030765085.1 Allium cepa | reverse complement strand
ATTATTTCAACATATATTATTTATCTATATATATTTGACTTTAATATATGAGTTTAATTTAAACAATGATTTTATAATATTTCAGTAGTTGTCTTAAGTTAAAATATTGAATAAAAAAGAATATATATATATTATCAAAATAATGTGTGTATATACATATATTCAGTTTATATGAAAACTGATTGGATTGTTTCCATTGATTTCGATTTATCAGCTTGTTCGTCGAACTCAAGTCTATCATGCTTTGCTTCGAAATTCATGCTTGGATCCATAACCCATTTCATTGTCTATTCTCTCTAGCCTCGAAGGTGAGCAATCACTCATGGTTAACGTTCTTATATTTATTAAATTTGATTTCAATTGAAACGACAATTGAAATATGCTACTATTAGTTATTTACATTACTATATACATGCTATTATTTGTATCTGTTCACCTGTGACATCTGACACCCGTACCTGTTATTCATATTGATGATACATGCATGTCGTTGACTATTATATTATTATCATATATGTTCTCAATCTGCAAGTTCCCTGTTAGTATAGAAATTCACTATGGGTTGAAATGATACATACCCGAACGATCTGTAGAATAGGAGAAAATCCTTACGGGTCGAAATGATAAACCCAAGCGTTTTCCATTGAATTGAATTTGGGCTTGCAAGTTGAAAAGATGTATACCGGTATATTTTAAATAATGGATTGAAATGATAAATATCCGTATCACCTTACCATAGGATAGAATATTATATACAGACACTGTTGGTCTATATATATAATTTGAAAAATGATTTCCGAGGATTCTAAAAGAAATATATGTTTTTAGATAAAGATTGATTTTAGACATTATATATATAAATGTTGTTTTTATAAAGTTTTAAATTTAGATTTCTAAAATTATATATTTGAAAATTTTAAAGTTATAAGTTAGTTTTGAAATTATAAATTTTAAGATTTTACTTATAATTTTACTATTTTAAAAAATATATAAATTAAGTTTAATTAAGTATTTGTTTAAATTTATATTTTAGAAATAGATCTTTTATAATAATTTCAATAGATTAAGGTTGGGAAGATAAATTTAAGATAATTTGAAATAATATTCTTTTAAGAATTATTTAATAAAATCAATTTGAAACTTATTGAATTTGAGATTTTAAGATATGGTTTTGTAATTTGATTTTGATTAATGTGATTAAATGAATATTTCAAGTTTATATAAATTGAAGAAAATATTTAGTTTAAATTGTAATTTAAGGCTTATTTAAATGATAGATTTTATTAAGTGAATATTTCATAACTAAATAATAATGAAGTTAAATTGAGAGATAAATAAAATTTATCAAATTTAGTTTTGAATTTTTGAATATTTAAACCTTTGAAATAGATCGAAATTGAAATGGTATATTTTTTGGTTCAAATCTGCATTTGAAATCGATATAATTTGAAATGATTTATTGAGATTTGAGTTGAATGGAAATGGAAGAACTAAGATTTGATTTAAATGGAATTTTAGAATTTGAATTGATTTGAATCGATTTGTGAACTTTGAGGAAAACTATTTTATTATATAAAGTATTTTAAATATATAAATAAATATTTTACTTTCTAAATTATTTTTAATATAAACTATTTTTAATATACTAATTACTTTAAAATAAACTATTTAATCTATAACTATTTTATATACAACTTATTTTATTATATTACCTATTTTATTTATAATTATTTTAATATACGCATATATATATACTATTGTTAATATCTAAACTATTTAAGGGGAAAGTATTATAATTTCAAAGTGTTATGATTTCCAAAGTGTTATAATTTCAAAGTCTTATAATTTCGAAAGAGTTATAATTGTGGAAAGTGCTATGATTTTGAAATGAATATTATTTAAGTGAGAAATGATATCGTATTGATATGGTTTTTGAAATGGATACGATATTTTGTTTTTAAAGTATGATATTTTGAAATGACCATGGTGTTATTATAACGATTGGTTGTTAAAGAGACCAGGATCAGATATTGTCATACTCCCTATCAATACCGAAAACCACTTTAACAACTGTGTACGCGGTGGAAATTCCAAAATGAAGTAGGTGGTTGATGACGATTCTATTTGAGGTATATACGTGGACCTGAATCCCATAAGTTAGCTTAAAGTGGCTAAAACAGGAGCAATCTACGGATCAAGTGAGGTAGCTCCTCCGATCGGACACATTCCTTCGATTGCCATTCCATTACTTTGTAATTGATTTGGTGCACACATTTGATTTTGTGAATGTGGCTCGTGGTAGGCGGTAGTTACGGCTATGTGTTACCACCAGCCTGGAAGTGTAATTGGTATATCTACCCTGGTATTGCCTAGTTGTGCCGTGTCACCTACCTTATCGAGACCACTGCGAGTTTTTTTGTACCATACCTATGGAGTGCCCTCTGACGACTCCCAGTACGAGGGAGATTACGGTACTGTATAGGCTATGAGAATATATAAAAATGTGTTAAAGGGGATACGAGTAACGTCTTTATGCTATTTTAATAGTTTACTTTATTATAGATGTTATAATATCGTATCGTACTACATAGTAGATAGTTCCACCGATCCTTAGAGGATAGGTATCCCAAACATCCTTTGAGTTACTTGTATTTCAGTTGATATTTCACTTGAGTTGGATTTATTGATATAAGAATGTTAGTCCTGACTGGAGTGTTTTGTGTTTGCTCTATGCTCGGGTCAGACTGAGTGTCCATCATTTGAGACTCGCCTTTGGAGTTGAAGCTTCACTTGGAGATCCATCTATATCTATTCAGCTTTCAGTTATTCAGTTGACTCCAGTGATATATTCGGATTTTGTTATTGATTGTTGTATTGAGACTTCTATGTATTAGAGTCTTCTGTTGTATCTTGTTTTAACTATGATATATATATAATAGCTTCATGAACTACTATTCTTTTTGTTTCCGTGGCTTCTTGTTATATTACTCTGTGCCTGTGATTCTTTGATTGATTTATTTGCTGTACATTCTGAGTTTCGCCAAATATATATTAACAATCTGATATTTTGAGCAATCAAGTCTGACATGTGCGGGTGCGAATGGTTGAAAATATCAAGATGTTATTGGAAAGTAATTGAGTATTACACAAATAAAAAATTTCCCAATTCAATTATTCAGGTTTTAAATATTTATTCAAAAAAATTGACTTCATTTTGTAAATGAAATCAGTCCGTTGAATATATAAACCAATTTTAAAATAAATGAAATTTATATGGTTTTAAATTAATTGTTTTCTTTAAAATATCAATCTATTTTCTTTCTGGTAGTTTTACTCTCCTACCTCCTTCCTTTTCGGGGACGAAAAGTTTTGAGTAGAGGAGAGTGTAACGACCCGTAAATTTAAATGGTTTTAATAACATAATTAAACTGAAATTTTGCGAAATTTTAAATTATGGAATTTGGAAATAAAAATTAGATATTTGGATTACGTCCATTAAAACATAGAAAATGGTAAATTTTCATCTGTTAATATGAAAGTTTATTTTCTTGTGTAATTTTATTTAAATTTAAATCGGCTAATATTAGATGATAGTAAATTATTTTCCAAACCTGAATATTTTTACATAATAAATTTGTAAATCATCTTCTGAGTGAGACGTCACATTTTGTTTCTCAAAATTTGGACTGTTATTGCTCCGTTTATCTTATTTTCTGGCAAATTAGCAGCATTTTCGGTACCGATTATCGACTTTTGATACGATGATTGTATATCTGTATACCGTTTTGATCATCTCATCATGCTGATCTCTATAGTATATTCAATTCTGTGTTTTGAAGTTTAGTATGCAGCGGAATCTGCTAAACAGTTATCTGTATTGGTTCCATAATTTGGCTTTTGGATGTGACCAATCATTCCTCACCAGTGATAATCAATAGCCATCACCAATTTTTATTTCTAGCTATTGACCATTGCTATTCCATTTGTTGATTTACAAAGTCTGGTTCGTTACTTACTGTGTGGTCCTTTCCTCTCCTATTCATTTCGGTTCTAAGTGTGTGTGTGTGTGTGTGTGTATACACACACACACACACACAAACAACTCCTTCTCTACGTCTATGTGCAACTGTTGCCTGCTCTCCCCTTCCTTTCGTCATCTTCCTTTCCAGCACACATTCGCATGGCTGAGCCATTCTCCTCGACTTGCCTGTATTTCTCCTCCGACCAAGATCCTCCACGTCCACCCCATGTCGAGATCTTCCAACAACCCTCTCCTTTAGCCAACCTTCCACCACATCTCCCCTACCCATGTCAACTCCTCACCATTTTCGAGCCTTCCTACCTACTAGAGCTTGCGTCCATAGCCTGGCCGAAGCTTTGCCTCGCCAGCTTCACGTGAAGCCACATTCTCAGCCGAACGCCGCAAGCACCCCAGCGATTCGAGCCTAGCCAACCACGGCCATGTTATTCCCTTCAAACAGCCTCCTCTATTTATAAAATAGGTAAAAAAATTATTGTTCAATATTGATTTTAAATTTTATAAAGTTGGTTGTATATGTATTTGTTTATATGCATTTGGTCTGTTGATTTTCACTGTGTATATTTATATCTAATATATGTTTGTATATATTGTATAAGAGGGTGATGTAAAGGGGTATTATATATATTTGCTACTATATATATGAGTTTGCAGTGATATATGTATGAGTATATATATTTTGAAGTTATTTGAATAAGCCATGAGTTTTATGTTGTGTATAAATTTGTGTGTGTGTGTGTGTGTGTGTGTGTGTGTGTGTGTGTATATGTTAATATATGCAAGTTTTATAACATGTTATTATTTAGCTAACTTAAGCAGGTATATAACTATATTACGTTCTTTTGTTTTGCTGTGTAGGCTATATAACCTATTATTTATGTAAATATGTAAGTTATGCATTTACGTTTATGTAAGTATATATATAAATTTTGTATATATATTGGGTTACATATTCTGCTATTGAATATATGTGTTTTACATATTCTGTTATTTGTATATAGGAGTCAGTTTATATATATTTTGTTATGTAGGTTAGTTATAAATATATGTATATATAATTTGAATATGTTTCAGTTTATATTAGTTTCAAAATATACAGTTTGAATATATTTTTATGTAGGTATATATCTATCTAGCATATATATATATATATATATATATATATATATATATATATATATATATATATATATACGTATATAATATTACACATTGCTTACTATATTTAGAGTTATATGTTAGTCTGTACATTGTTCATATCAATATCATTTTCTTTTGGTTGCTGTTCATATATAGTTACATACAAGAAAGTATACATAGTTTTGGCATGTTGTATTGTTTTATAAAAAGTGTGGATTTTAGAATATATATGCTAGTTATGTATATTTTACAGTTTGTATATATGTTCCTATACATTCGTTTATATATTGGTATATATATATTGTTGATACCAAAATATTTTACGTATGCAAGTTATATATAAAAATTTATATATATTAGTTTCATATATAAGTAATGATATGGCTGAGTATATATATAAGTAATTATTTCAACATATATTATGTATATATATTTGACTTTAATATATGAGTTTAATTTAAACAATGATTTTATATTATTTTAGTATTTGTCTTAAGTTAAAATATTGAATAAAAAAAGAATATATATATATATATTATAATAATAATGTACATATATATATTCAGTTTATATCAAAACTAATTGTTGTGTCCATTGACTCTGATTTATCAGCTTGTTGGTCGAACTCGAGTATATCGTGCTTTGCTTCGAAATTCGTGTTAGGATCTGTAACCCATTTCATTGTCTATTCTCTCTAGCCTCGAAAGGTAAGCAATCACTCACGATTAACGTTCTTATATTTATTAAATTTTATTTCAATTGAAACGATAATTGAATATGCTGTTGTTAGTTATTTACATTGCTATATACATGCTACTATCTGTATCTATTCACCTATGACGTCTGACACCAGTACCTGTTATTTATATTGATGATACGTGCATGCTGTTGACTATTATAATATTATCATATATGTTCTCACTCTGCAAGTTTCGTGTTAGTACAGAAATTCGCTATGGGTTGAAATGATACATACCCAAACGATCTATAGAATAAGAGAAAATCGTTATGGGTTGAAACGATAAACCCAGGTGATTTTCATTGAATTGAGTTTGGGATTGGGAGCTGAAAAGATATATACCCGTACATTTTAAATTACAGATTGAAATGATAAATATCCATATCACTTGACCATAGGATAGAAAATTATATATAGACACCGTTGGTGTACGTGTATATATTTTGAAAAATGATTTCCAAGGTTTTCAAAAGAAATATATGGTTTTAAATAAATATTGATCTTAGATATTATATATATGTTGTTTTTGTAAAGGTTTAAATTTAGATTTCTAAAATTATATGTTTGAAAATTTTAAAGTTATAAGTTAGTTTTGAAATTATAAATTTTAAGATTTTACTTATAATTTTAATATTTTTAAAAATATATATATATATATATTAAATTTTAATATAAATCTAGTTTAATAATAAGATTAAATTTAATAAAATTTGATTTAATATATAATATGTTTAAGTATTTATTTAAATTAATATTTTAGAAATAGATCTTTTATAATAATTTTAATAGATTAAGGTTGGGAAGATAAATTTAAAATGATCTTGAAATAATATTCTTTTAAGAATTATTTAACAAAATCGATTTGAAACTTATTGAACTTGAGATTTTAAGATATGGTTTTGTAATTTGATTTTGGCTGAAGTGATTAAATGAATATTTCAAGTTTAATAAATTAAAGAAACTATTTAGTTTAAATTGTAATTTAAGGCTTATTAACACGATATTGGATTTTATTAAGTGAATATTTCAAAACTAAATAATAAAGAAGTTAATTTGAGAGATAAATGAAATTATCAAATTTAGCTTTGAAATGTTGAATACTTAAACCTTTGAAATAGATTAAGAATTGAAATGGTATATTTTATGGTTCAAATCTGTAATTGAAATCGATATAATTTGAGATGGTTTATTGAGATTTGAGTTGAATTGAAATGGAAGAACTAAGATTTGATTTAAATGGAATTTTAGAATTTGAATTGATTTGAATTGATTTGTGAACTTTGAGGAAAACTATTTTATTATACAAAGTATTTTAATATATATATATATATATATATATATATATATATATATATATATATATATTACTTTCTAAATTATTTTTAATATAAACTATTTTTAATATACTAATTACTCATATATAAACTATTTAATTTATAACTATTTTATATACAAATTATTTTATTATATCAACTATTTTGTTTACAAATATTTTAATATATATATATATATACTATTATTAATATCTAAACAATTTAAGGGGAAAGTGTTACAAAGTGTTATGATTTCCAAAGTGTTATAATTTCAAAGTGTTATAATTTCAAAGTGCTATAATTTCGAAAGAGTTATTGTAGGATCGATTTCACCCTAGAGGAGGGGTGAACAGGGTGATGCTGATAATTATAAAAAATTAATTGCGGAAGCTTATAAAATTATTTCAACGTAGATAAATCAGAATTATAGCAGCACAGATAATAGCAGAATAATAAATGCAGAAATAGAACGACACAGAATTTACCCAGCTTCGGCAAAACCCTGCCTACGTGCTGCCCCCAAGGTTTCTACTAAAAATTAAGTAGTCACACGCTAACACACGTAAACTCGCGACACCCGCTACTGGCTAACCTAACTCTACACTCAAAACCCTGCCACAACTCAGCCACTGAGTTGCGAATTCTCAAACTAAGCCACGTAGTTTGTCCCCTAGTCACACGACTAGAAATTATACAAGTTTAGAAGGAAAAATACAATTTTAAAACAATTTAAAAATCAAAACAAAACCCTAATTTAACTAGAGCCTTATTAATAACTTTAAACCCAAAGTCTAAACTAAAGGCCGGCCCAAACTTTCTTTATTCTTTATATCTTCTATCGGCATGTTTCTTTGTGAGATAATGTCGGCCCTGTTTCTTTTCTTTGTTCGATCAAAATTAGGGCTTTCGTATAATTCGAAGAAGCCGATTCTAATTGCTCGATTGAATAGATGATTTGGCGTCCCTTTTCAGTCAATCGATGGTCTCTATTAATTACTTCGACTGCTTCGAATTAATCGAGTTCGAGAAGGCTTCAGTTTGATATTTTTTGCTCTTTTCCCTTTTCTGATTTAATGCTTGAACTCGATGGTTTTTAAACTGCCGATGATGAATGGAATTTATAGGAGTCGAATTCCTATATTTACGTTCGTATACATTTATTTGAATTCGTCTTTGGCCATTCGATTTTGTATTGATGATTGTGATGATTTCTGACATTTTCAAATCGTATATTTTTGGCTTGGTTAACACGGCTTCGATTTTGACTTTGCTCGTTTCTTTACCACCACGTCTCTGACTTGTTCAACATACTGACTTGGTTCAATGTTGACTTCGGCACTGATTTATTGATTGCCACGGCTTTGAGTTCTTTGGTACTTTGACTTCGGTCACTTAGAATTTGTTTATGCGATTCCCTGACTTTGGCATGATTATTCAGTATCATACTTGACTTTGGCCATTCGTGTTTATTACCTCTGTTCCGAGTCTATTATCTTTTGAAGTTTGCATCTGTTGGATTTGCCATGGCTTGTAGTTCATGTATTCACATTGATGTACATTCATTTTCCACTGTTTATTCACTATGATTCTGCTGTGTCTTGTTCATCTGGTTATATTGAGTCAGGTTCCATTTATGTCTTCATGTATGCTTGCTACCTGGTTGACACTTGCAGTTCACTACTCCTGTAACTGTTTCAAGTTGATGTAGCCTTTGTGCATTGTTGCTATGTTGTAGCTTGGTGGTCTTGTGGCAATGCTTACTGTCATGTTGAACTGAGTTTGATCATGTTGCTGTGCCTTGCCGTGTTGCCTTATCTTTGGTGCATTTGGTCATTCGATCCTTTGTGCTAACTCTGTTTTTGCTATAGTCTTCATTGCTATGGCTTTGAGCTTCACTGAGTTTGTTGTTGTATTCATGTGTACTTGTGTTCAAATGTATGATGTTCATTTGTAATTGACTAACTGTCTTGGAGTTTCAGACCATATATGTGTGTTTGCTTTCAGTCGATGTGCACTGACTTGAGTTGCTGCTATGTGTATTCGAGTGTGTACTGACTGAAGCTCGAGTTGCATCCATTAGCTTGACCCTTTTGACTTATTTGCATTGTTGATGCTATGTTCAAATGTGAACTTCTTTTGTCTAGCATATTAGTCCCTCTGTTGTAGTTTGCAGTATCATGTGCTCTTGTGCATTTGAATTTTTGGTCGAGCTTGTTTTAGTTGTCTTGACCATTTTCACGAACTTGCACCTGTGTTGAATCAAGCTTATAGCTCGGATTTGACCTTGTGCTGAAAGTTGTGACATTATTTTATTGCACTTGAGTTGAATCCGATAATTTGGGTTTGACCTGTGCTCACCTGTCCCTGTAAATTTATCAAGTGTATATATCGGTGTGCATGGCCTTGTGGCATATACAGTGATACACTGTTTATGTCACAAGATGTTCATGTCTGATGGATTGAAAATTAAATGATGACGAACAACCGAAATAACTGAGTCAAATATTATTTTCAAAATCTACATTTTATTTAAAACTGCAAAAGTATTTCCTTTTCAATTTTACCGCGTCAATATTTATTTTTGCAGATTGCTCAGATGCTGCATTCGATTTAGAGTGAAGTTGAAGATAACATACGAGTTGAGTGTATAGTGATATGTAGTGAGGTCAGATGTAAAATTGAAATTGTGATGTAATTGAATTTGTATTGTAATCAAAGTTGTATATGTATAGTGAGAGCTTGAATTTGTACTATTCAAAATTGTAATAAATATTTGTTTGAATAAAATTTTTGTTTGAATTCAAATTCTGTGTTATTTATTTTTATTCAGCAAATATTTATTTAGCCTATGAAAAATAAAATAATACATTAACAAACACATTTACACGAATATATATATATGTTTATTATCGTCAAACAAAAATCATATAATCACATATTCAACAATCTCCCCCTTTTGATGATAACAAACATATATTAAGATTTTGAATATGTTAAATGTATTTGATCATGGATATACTCTAATTGCTCCTCCTATTTAGATGCTTCTTCTCTACACAAAGCCCCCCCTACATATATGCATACAATTGAAAATATGCAAATGAGCCTAGATGCAAATGGAAAATATTTGACCTTTGCTTGATTTTATTTAACAAAATCTTAACTTTTCTCTCCCCCTTTTGTTATCAACAAAAGAGTAATAGTGTTAGAGAAAATAGAGATAAAGTGATCGATATTAATCCAACATTAAAACTCAATTGAATATAAATATTAAATTTCAATAAAAAAATCAAACAAAAATCATAAATACTTTATTAGGCGCATATTCCACTTTTTAGAATGGTGGGAATGATGTCATCATATAAAACCATACAGTCGTGTCTATTTATGGTATATTTATATCAGGAATTTGAATATCTACTAACCAACCGTGAGGACTTTTAAATAGGATTAGAATCAACTTGTTTATTTTCAAAAATCAATTTTTGATATGCGTTCCATACATGCATAACCGTGAGGACATTTAAATGAGCATGGAAGCACATAACAAATTCCAAGTAATTCACCCATGCATAACCGTGAGGACTTTTAAATGAGCATGGAAGCACATAACAAATTCCAAGTAATTCACCCATGCATAACCGTGAGGGCTTTTAAATGAGAGTGAATACTTTGGTATTTATTTTTTTTTATTTTTTTTACTATATAAATTTTTTGTATTATTTTAAAAAAAATGTAAAATGAAAAACGAATGATTCCTGTTTAAAGTACCACATATCGATAAACTTTATAGAATTTTGATGAGTGATGGTCGTTAGAAATATGATAGAAATAGAGATGATCATGGAATTTTTACCAACAAAAAGTTTTATAACTCTTGTTTAAATTTCTAAAGAAATTTACTAATTATACCGTCTCAAGTCATAATATATGATAAATATCAACACTCATCACTTTTTCAATCACTATTCATCTTTTCAATAATCATTAGGGAGTCAGATTAGTTAATGTAATCATTTAAAATCAAATTCAAAAATAATTATAAATCATTTTTTCTAAAAATGACCAATCTGAAAATAAGGTCAAAAATAATTTTCTTGAAGGGGTTTTATAAGAAAAATTTCTGCTATTTGAAAATTATTTGAAATGAAAAATATGCAGATATTTTCTTTGAAAAACGATGCAGTTACTAAATGTCTCAACAAAAATCACGTTCAATGAGTAAATTTTCTATCAACTAGATTACCAGTGTAATCTGCATCTGAATTTCTCTTTCACTCAAAATTATTACTAATTGAATTTGATAGACCAGATCATGAAGTGTGCACCAAAAATTTCAAAATCAATGACATTCTCTTGAATTTTAATTGAAGCCGTGTAAATAATCAGAAAACGTGAATATAGGGTTAGCCGTATTATAACCAAATGTATTATCATCCAACAAAACACTATTTTTAATCCAAACTAATATATATGAAGTAATTCAAAGAATCTAGAGATTTTTATAGTGTTTTTGGCATAAGAATATAACTGGCCAACAATTTGAATAAGTCAGAATCAAAATCATCATTATTTCATCATCACATTATTGGCTGATTTAACTCAGATTATGGTGCAGATTATCACATTTAATATATCGTTCAAATAAATATACCATTACCTGTTTTACCTTTACGATATTTGTCATTGTTGTCTATTGTGATTCTGTCACCTTTGTATTAGGCTAAGGAACTTTGCTTTGTCGTCCGTTGTGTTTCTGGAATAGCCAGAATCCAGATAACACTATTGTTGTTCCTTAGCCTGTCACCACACCTACACGGGAAAAGATTTTTGTGACATATTTGTTTTTATAGGTCCATGGTTGTTGGTGGCAGAATATTTTGAAAAATAATTTTGTGAAGACCCAAAACTATTTATATATGTTCCTTTTGGCACCCAGATTTGTTTAACTTTTAGAGATTTTATATTTTGCCTTTTGGAACCCAAATTGGTATAGTTTTCACGTGTTTGGGTCTATACCAACAATTATTGTGATTGTGCTCATATTTTCTACAAATTGTGCACATAGAATTGACTTGATTAATTTTGCTTTTAACATTTTCAGATTGATTATATTCAAGTCCTTGTCTAACTGTATTAACAGTTTGCTTCCCTAATAGCATATTCAACGATTTTTCACTTTTGGAAAATTTATCTAAAGTCGTTGACAATTGTTGGACTTGTATTTTGAGAGATTCATTTTCGTTTAATAATTGTGTGCACTTTTTAATAGAGTTCTCTCTCCTAGTATTTTCACTTTCCTTTAAAATCAGAATTTCATTTTCAAGCAATTTAATTTTAATTTCTGACTTTTTAATTTCTTCTTCGAATTTGGACACTTATCACACTTAGGGATCCTACTTTGATAGTTTTTAACTAATTGGTCAAGTTGTTCATTTAATTCTATCCAAGTGTCTTTTTGTGATTCAAGTTTAGCGTATTTTTCCCTAAGTCGTTCAAATATTTACTTCGTGGAAATATATAAGTAATTCTGAGTGAGTGAGTTTTGATACCTCGCTTGGCTCATCATCATCGCTATCGGTTATATTACCTCGAAGGCATACATCTGCTTTCTCACTCTTACTGCTAGTACTTTGATTATCCTCATCACTTGTATTCCACGTGGCTGTAGCATTTCTCCTTTTTGATTTCTTTCCAAAGTCGAGTCGATTTTGAGGACAACTGGGCTTGATGTGTCCGGGTTGGTTGCACTTGTGGCAAATGATCTTCTGTTCTTCTGAGTAGTCTAGTGCTTTAGCTATTCTGCTTTTCAATTTTTGATTTCGAGCTAGATTTTCGTATTTGTAATTCCACTTTTTGAATTTCTTCATTAGTAGTTCCAGCTCTACCACTCCATCATCATCATCGTTATCATCATCACTTTTGGTTGTTCATTTGAGAGCTATTGATTTCTTTCGAGTATCTCCTCCTTCACGCTCTTCCTTGAATTTCATTTCTAGCTCATAAGTGGTGAGATTTTCGATGAGTTCTTCAACTTTCGTTTGTTTTATGTCTTTTTATTCTTGAATGGAAGTCACTTTTGCTTCAAATCTTCATGGAAGGACTCTGAGAATATTTCGGACTATCTCCAACTCTGTGTATGATTTTCCGAGAGCTTTTGATTTGTATACGATATTGGAAAGTCGTCCATGCATCTCTTTGACGTTTTTTTCCTTCGCCATTGTGAAGTTCTCGTATTCGCTGCTTAGCATGGCAAGGCGAGATTCTTTGACTTGAGATGTTCCTTCGTGAGTCACTTCTAGTGCATGCCATATTTCCTGCACAGTTAGACAATGTGAGACACGATTAAATTCAAATTGATCCAATGAACAGATAATAGAATTCATAGCTTTAGCATTAGTATTTTGTAATTTATTTTCTAGTTCTGTCCATTGTTCCTTTGGTTTATCTATTTCCTGATTATCTACAGTTATAGTCGGTGCCCTATAACCTGTCTCAACAATATTCCAAGCGTCAATGGTTTTCAGGAAAATTTCCATCCTATTTTTCTAGTAAGCATATTCACCATTGAACATTGGTGGTCTAACTATAGACTGACTCTCAGCAAAAGCATTATTGAAAGAAGCCATTTTAAAAATTCAAATTTTTAAAACAAAAATTGGTTTTTGAAAAAACGAATTTTTAAAACAAAAACGACTTTTGCACCTAGCTCTGATACCACTAGTAGGATCGATTTCACCCTAGAGGGCGGTGAATAGGGTGATGCTGATAATTATAAAAAATTAATTGCGGAAGCTTATAAAATTATTTCAACACAGATAAATCAGAATTATAGCAGCATAGATAATAGCAGAATAATAAATGCAGAAATAGAACGACACAGAATTTACCCAGATTCGGCAAAACCCTGCCTACGTGCTGCCCCCAAGGTTTCTACTAGAAATAAAGTAGTCACACGTTTACACACGTAAACTCGCGACACCTACTACTGACTAACCTAACTCTACGCTCAAAACCCTGCCACAACTCAGCCACTGAGTTGCGAATTCTCAAACTATGCCACGTAGTTTGTCCCCTAGTCACACGACTAGAAATTATACAAGTTTAAAAGGAAAAATACAATTTAAAAACAATTTAAAAAAAACTAAACCCTAATTTAACTAGAGCCTTATTAATAACTTTAAACCCAAAGTCTAAACTAAAGGCCGGCCCAAACTTTCTTTATTCTTTATATCTTCTATCCGCCTGTTTCTTTGTGAGATAATGGCGGCTCCGTTTCTTTTCTTTGTTCGATCAAAGTTAGGGATTTTGTATAATTCAAAGAAGCCGATTCTAATTGCTCGATTGAATAGATGATTTGGCGTCCCTTTTCTGTCAATCGATGGTCTCTGTTAATTACTTCTACTGCTTCGAATTGATCGAGTTCGAGAAGGCTTTGGTATGATATTTTTTGCTCTTTTTCCTTTTCTCATTTAATGCTTGAACTTGATGGTTTTTAAACTGCCGATGATGAATGGAATTTAACGGAGTCGAATTTCTATATTTACGTTTCGTATAAATTTATTTGAAATCGTCTTTGGCCATTCGATTTTGTATTGATGATTGTGATGATTTCTGACATTTTCAAATCGTATATTTTTGGCTTGGTTAACACGGCTTCGATTTTGACTTTACTCGTTTCTTTACAACCACGTCTCTGACTTGTTCAACATACTGAATTGGTTCAATGTTGACTTTGGCACTGATTTATTGATTGCCACGGATTTGAGTTCTTTGGTACTTTGACTTCGGTCACTTAGAATTTGTTTATGTGATTCCATGACTTTGGCATGATTATTCAGTATCATACTTGAATTTGGCCATTCGTGTTTATTGCCTCTGTTCCGAGTCTATTATCTTTTGAAGTTTGCATCTGTTGGATTTTCCATGGCTTGTAGTTCATAATGTTCGCATTGATGTTCATGCATTTGCCACTGTTTATTCACTTTGATTCTGCTGTGTCTTGTTCATCTGGTTATATTGAGTCAGGTTCCATTTATGTCTTCATGTTTGCTTGCTGCCTGGTCGACACTTGCAGTTCACTACTCCTGTAACTGTTTCAAGTTGATGTAGCCTTTGTGCATTGTTGCTATGTTGTAGCTTGGTGGTCTTGTGGCAATTCTTACTGTCATGTTGAACTGAGTTTGATCATGTTGCTGTGCCTTGCCGTGTTGCCTTATCTTTGGTGCATTTGGTCATTCGATCCTTTGTGCTAACTCTGTTTTTGCTATAGTCTTCATTGCTGTGGCTTTGAGCTTCACTGAGTTTGTTATTGTATTCATGTGTACTTGTGTTCAAATGTATGATGTTCATTTGTAATTGACTAACTGTCTTGGAGTTTCAGACCATATATGTGTGTTTGCTTTCAGTCGATGTGCACTGACTTGAGTTGCTGCTATGTGTATTCGAGTGTGTACTGACTGAAGCTCGAGTTGCATCCATTAGCTTGACCCTTTTGACTTATTTGCATTGTTGATGCTATGTTCAAATGTGAACTTCTTTTGTCTAGCATATTAGTCCCTCTGTTGTAGTTTGCAGTATCATGTGCTCTTGTACATTTGAATTTTTGGTCGAGCTTGTTTTAGTTGTCTTGACCATTTTCACGAACTTGCACCTGTGTTGAATCCAGCTTATAGCTCGGATTTGACCTTGTGCTGAAAGTTGTGACATTATTTTATTGCACTTGAGTTGAATCCGATAATTTGGGTTTGACCTGTGCTCACCTGTCCCTGTAAATTTATCAAGTGTATATATCGGTGTGCATGGCCTTGTGGCATATACAGTGATACACTGTTTATGTCACAAGATGTTCATGTCTGATGGATTGAAAATTAAATGATGACGAACAACCCAAATAACTGAGTCAAATATTATTTTCAAAATCTACATTTTGTTTAATACTGCAAAAGTATTTCCTTTTCAATTTTACCGCGTCAATATTTATTTTTGCAGATTGCTCAGATGCTGGATTCGATTTAGAGTGAAGTTGAAGATAACATACGAGTTGAGTGTATAGTGATATGTAGTGAGGTCAGATGTAAAAGTGAAATTGTGATGTAATTGAATTTGTATTGTAATCAAAGTTGTATATGTATAGTGAGAGCTTGAATTTGTACTATTCAAAATTGTAATAAATATTTGTTTGAATAAAATTTCTGTTTGAATTCAAATTCTGTGTTATTTATTTTTATTCAGCAAATATTTGTTTAGCCTATGAAAAATGAAATAGTACATTAACAAATACATTTACATGAATATATATATTTATTATCATCAAACAAAAATCATATAATCGCATATTCAACAGTTATAATTTTGGAAAGTGCTATGATTTTGAATTGAATATTTTTTTAAGTGAGAGATGATATCGTATTGATACGGTTTTTGAAATGGATATGATATTTTGATTTTGAAGTATGATATTTTGAAATGACCACGGTGTTATAATAACAATTGGTTATTAAAGAGACCGGGATCGGTCATTGTCATACTCTCTGCCAATACCGAAAACCATTTTAACAACTGTGTACGTGGTGGAGATTCCAGAATGAAGTAGGTGGTTGATGACGATTATATTTAAGGTATATACATGGACCTGACTCCCGTGAATTAGTTTAAGATGGCTAAAACAGGAGCAATCGATGGGCCAAGTGAGGTAGCTCCACCGATCGGACGCATTCCTTCGATTGCTATTTTATTACTTTGTGATTGATTTGGTGCGCACCTTTGATTTTGGGAGTGTGGCTCGAGGTGGGCGGTAGTTGCGGCTATGCGTTACCACCAGCCCTGAAGTGTCATTGGTATATCCACCCTGGCATTGCCTAGTTGTACCATGTCACCTACCTTATCGAGACCACTACGAGTTTGTTTCGTACCATACCTATGGAGTGCCCTCTGACGACGCCCAGTATGGGGAGATGACGGTACTGTATAGACTATGGGAATATATAAAAATGAGTTAAGGGAGATATGGGTAACGCCTTAACGCTATATTAATAGTTTACTTTACTATAGACATATTATAATAGCGTATTGTACTACATAGTAGATAGTTCCATGGATCCTTAGAGTATGGGTATCCCAAACATCCTTTGAGTTGCTTGTATTTCGGTTGCTATTTCACTTGAGTTGGATTTATTGATATAAGAATGTTAATCCTGACTCGAGTGTTTTGTGTTTTCTCTATGCTCGGGTCAGACTGAGTGTCACAGCATTTGAGACTCACCTTTGGAGTTGGAGCTTCGCTTGGAGATCCATCTATGTCTATTCAGTTTTCAGTTATTCAGTTGACTCCAGTGATATATTCAAAAAAAATTATTGACTATTGTATTGAGACTTCTATGTATTCGAGTCTTCTGTTGTATCTTGTTTTAACTCTAATATATACACATAGTAGCTTTATGAACTACTATTCTTTTGTTTCCGCTGCTTATTGTTATATTACTCTGTGTTTGTGATTGATTTACTTATTTACTGTATATTCTAAGTGTTGCCAAATATAAATTAACAATCTGATATTTAAAGCAATTCAAGTTTGACATGTGCGGATGCGAATGGTTGAAAATATCAAGATGTTACAAGAATGTATGATCTAACTGATTGTTCACAAACCGCTTTCCTTAATGGTAGAAATATCATCGATAGAGTGGTCATTGTTCAAGAATATATAAATCGCCGTTCTAAGAATAATATTACTGGTGAGATTCTAAAACTAGACTTTGCGAAAGCTTTTGACTCGGTATATTGGTATTTTCTTATTGATATGTTTCTATCAAGAGGTTTTAGTAGTAAATGGATTGGTTGGGTTATGACTTTGCTTAAAACTGGTAATTCTAGTATAATGGTTAATGGTTTTTTGAGAAATAAAATACAATCAATATGTGGTTTAAGGCAGGGTGATTCTGTATCGCCTCTTTTGTTTAACTTAGCTGTAGATGTTTTCTCTATGATTATTAAAAAACAGTTGCAAATGGTTCTTTAGAGTGCGTTGGTAATGAAATGTCACACGATGGTCTCTCTGTTCTTTAATTTGCGGATGATACGTTATTATTTACCTCTCGTTTTCCTATTTCATACCCTTAAATTTATTTTAAATAGCTTGAACTTCTTTCGGGGCTAAAAATTAATTTCGATAAAAGTTCCATTTTAGTACTAAATGATGTTGATAAGGTCGAAGGTTTAGTTGCTAAAACGCTTAATTGTAAAACTATGACTTTCCCTTTTGATTATCTTGGTTTTCCGGTTAGACCAACTAAACTCAAGCATGATGACTGGTTAATTTTGATTAATAAAATTAAAAATGAATCTCTAATTGGAATGAGAGGTTTTTATCGAGAGCGGGTAGATTATTTCTCATCAACTCTTTTTTATCTGCTCTTTCAATCTATTGGATGTCTATGCATCTTTTCCCTGATTGGGTGATTAACAAAAATGATAAAATTAGAACGGACTTCTTGTGGAGTGGAGATAATTATAACAGTATTCTTAAATTTTTAGTTAATTGGGAAACACTTTGTAAATCAAAAAAGGAAGGTGATTTAGGAGTCGTTAATTTGCATAACATGATTTGTCTTTGTTAGGGATGTGGTTATGGAAATTTAAGGATATTAATGATAACTCTATTTGGAAAGAAATCATTTCTAAACATTATTATAATGGTAGTAATAATTTATACCAAATTACACCTTTTGTTACCAATAAATTGTCTAATTTTTGAAAATCAATTTTAATATGTCATGAGTTTTTTACTTTGTTACTAATATGATTGTTCATTCAGGTAAAAATACGTCTTTTTGGCATGATCGTTGGATATCTATCATTCCTTTTAGGGTAGAATTTAAAGAGCTTTATGAAATTTGTAGCTTTAAGAATGCTTTAATTTTAGATGTTTTTTCTCTTAATAATGATCCCCCTTGAAATTTTAGTTTTAATAGAATCTTAGAAGGTACGACTCTTAGACAATTTTCTTTTTTGTGTAATAGATTGAATTCATATAATATTGATAACGAAAATGATACTATTAACTGGGAATGGGATAAGAGTAAGAAATTCACTTCAAATTCTTTTCATAAATTTCTTAATTTCTCGGGCATAATTAATAACTCTTTTAAACTTATTTGGAAAACAAACGCTCCTCCTAAATCTAAAATTTATATGTGGTTAATCATGCATGGGAAATTAAATTTTATTGAATTCTTAAAAAGAAAGAATATGCAAATTGATAATAAATGTTCTTTTTGTAAATTGTATTTTGAAGATATTAAACATGTATATTATGATTGCATGGATACTTACAACATTCTTAATAATACTCTCACAATATTTAACTTTAGTCTTACAACTAAAGTTATTGATTGTGATTATTATTGGAATAATTTAAGATTTAAGTTTAAAAAGAAAATTAGATTTTTACTTGATACTTTATTCTTTATAATTTGTTGGTATATTTGGTTTGAGAGAAACCAAAGACTTTTTAATAATAATAATATAGTCATATTAATAAATTGATTTTTATAATATCATCATTTTGTTTTAATTGGATCTCAAATCCTAAATAGTTTAGCTAAAAATAATCATTTCAAAGAATATCATAGTAAGGTTAGTAATAGCATTAAGCTATTTAAGCATAAAAACAATATTTTTAACATTAATAATCATAGCGTCAACATTTTCTCAAATTTGAATGATGATTACTAATTATCAAAATGTTCTTTTGATTAAAGGAGCGTAAGGATAATTTTAATGAGATTTTAGTTTATAGGCTTTTAACTTCATATTTTTTTAATTTTCATCTTTTTGATTTCGATATCTCTTTTTTTCATCTTTAGAATTTGTTAAGATGTTGCATACCTAGCTTGGATTCTTTTTTGTTCCTTTTACAGATACAGGTTTAGGCTAGAAATGGTGCTAGATTACTATTTGCAGGTATTCAGGATTATTGTTGACAGGATTGCAGAGAGACGTTCATTCTAGATCTTCTACGTGCACAATGAGGAGTTTTTTTTCGATCGTTCCGCATCTGCAGTGTAGAGTTCTTCATTCTGGATCATCCGCAATTGCAGTGAGATGTTCTTTCCAGTTCTTTCGCATCTGCAGTGAGGCTTTCTTCATTCTAAATAATCCACATTTGCAGTGAGGCGTTCTTTTCGGTTCTCCCATGTCTATAGTGTGGCGTTCTTCATTATGGATCATCCGTATTGGCAGTGAGGTGTTCATTTTGGATTTTCTGAGTTTGCAGCGAGGTGTTCTTTCTCAGCTAGAGCTATCTATCATTCCCATCCGCACTGGGTTGCATCATGGATTTTTTGGGTACTCCTAACACCTCATTACCGAGCGGTGGCCTTGCTAGAGCTTGATATTGAGGTGTAATGGACGGTGGCCTTGTCGGAGGTCATTCTAGATGTACCTAAGTCCTTTTTATTGTTTTTGTATTATGATTAGTTACCTGCCAGACACGTTGGCAGCACCTTTGTTTTTAGTGACATACACACTCATGTGTGCTCTCCTTTACTTTTAAGGATCACATATTTCTCTCAAAAAAGTGTTGAGTTATATGATAAATATAGAGAAACAAAAAAAATTAAATAAGAAATATGTAGGAAAGTTAACTAGATCAGAATTAGAATCTGATTATTAAAAAATGAGAAAATTATCTTCAAAGAACAATTTGAAAATGTTTGGAAGAAGTATCACCACTATTATCTCAAAACGACAAGTTATTAAGTGACTTAGAAAATTATTTAGAAAAAGTTAATCTAGAAAAAGAAAAACTAGAATTACAAGCAAAATTAGATTCTAAAAACTTAAAATTTTTGATATTAAAAGTAAATTAGAAAAAATAACAAATAATATGACAAAATTCAATAAAGGAAAATAAAATTTAGAAAATTTGACTACGATATCTAAACCATTTGGAAATCGAAATGGACTAGGTTTTAAAAACAAACAAAGGAAAAAAGCAATAACAGATTATACACAAAATTTAAAAAGCCAAAGTTAAAAACTAAGGTTATTCATATACCAATATGGTAAAGATATGGATTCCAAAAACAAAGAATAAACTAATTAGACAAAATATACTGATGAATATTTACAAAATGTTGTGTATAATAAAAATTACATTTCAAAGGGAACCATATTCTCATGGATATGGTTACCTACATCCACTAACACATAGGACCCTAATCAAAGAAGGTGGGTACCGATTAAATTTTTCTTATTTTGCAGGTACCCAAAATTAAAATAAAAAATAAAGAGAATTGGATACTCGATAGTGGTTGTTCTAAGCACGTGACTAGAAATGCAAATATGTTATCAAATATAACGTATACTGATGGTGGCACCTTAACATTTGGAGATAACTCAAAGGGATTTTTCATCTGCATTAGAGAAGTCATCAATATTGGTAATTCTAGTTCTCCTTTAATTACTAATGTTTTATTAGTAGAAAATTTAAAACTAACTTATAAAGCATAAGCCAATTATGTGATAAACGATTTAAAATTGATTTCAAGAAAAATAAATGTAAAGACATGTCTTTTTGGACGGTTTAAAATCGACAATCAACCACACATGTCGAATCCAAACCATTCAAAGGGAGGATTGTTATGGGGTAAACAAGAAAAAGAAGAGAAAAGAAAGGAAAAACAAAAAAACAAAACATAGAATCTCACAGCAGAATGACAAAATATAATAATCAAATAAACAGTTGAAGAAGCTGTTTTATAAATAACATTTGGTTATACATTTATAATACAGATCAGAATTATACATACACCAGGAATAAATAAATAATGTCGCTGAACAACATAATGTAGTGGGATAAGTATAATAAATAGTAATAATATACTAAATCTTCGTCTTCATCCTCCAGAAAGATAGTCTTCAACACTGAAATGCTCAGACTGTCACAAGCATGATGAAAAGACAAAATACTCGAGTCATAACTAAAAATATATTATGTAAGTTAAATCAAAATAAGTAAATATGAGTGTCTTTAGAGATGTTTATGGGATTTCACATCTCCTATCCATTGTCTAACGTGCGTGCAATAACGTAAGAGATGTTCGGGATTCCATCTCCTAAAGATCTGTTAAACTATTTACATACATAGTACAATACACTATTATAATATGTCTGCAGTAAAGTAAAATATTAAAATAGCATTAAGGCGTTACTCATATCCCCATAACACATTTTATATAAATATCGTAGTCCATACAGTACTGTAAACTCCACTAAACCGGTGGGCTATCAGGGAGCACTCCATAGGTACGACACAAACCAAACTCGTAACGGGCTTGATAAGGCATATGACACGGCACACGAGGCAATGCCAGGATAAGATTCTACCGTTTGCACTCTCGGACTAGTGGGAACGCATAGCAGCTACTACCACCCACCTCGGAACACACTCCCATAATAGAATCGAGAGGTGGCCACCAAATCAATAACAATGTAATGAATATGGTATCGAAGAAATATGCCCAATCGAAGGAGCAACCTCACTTAGCCAGGTACAACTCCGGTTTTATTCATATCAAGCTGACCCAGGGGGTTAGGGCTGCGTTCATACCTCACACGGTAGCGATTGCCAAACAATCCTACTTCATACAGATTCTCCACCATGTACACAGTTGTTAAAGTGGTTTTCGGTATTGGCAGAGAATATGACAATATTTGATCTTGGTCTCTTTAACAATGTTTGTCGGCGGAAATTTATCGGTTTAGAAAACCGTCGAATGAATTTTTTGATAAAAATTAACCGCAAGCGCAGGGCGTACTATCATGATACGTAGCGTGTACGGGTTGATCCATAGGGAATTATTGATTTAAATTTCTTATTCAATCAAATTAACCAAAGTTGATAGTGTGATTAACTAAAAATGTAGAAGACTAACAAAAGAAAATTGATAAAAATATGAGAGTGCTAAGATAATTTAGAGGTAATTTCCACTCTCTATATCACATAAATCAACAAAATGAAGTTATGATCTCTCTTTTGGTCACTAGTGGAATTAGTTGATGTGCTTTTCATAAGTATGGTATGTTTGTGCTATTAATTAGCCCAATATAAACCATCAAACTATAACACAACCACTAATACACATTTAACTGTCATGAAATATGACAACAAAGTTGAAAGCAAAACTTATTTAAGAATTACATGTTAACTATTATTTAGACATATAAGCCATCTAATTTTAATTTCAACATTCACTTCTTTGCCATAATCATATTTAGATGAAGAGACAATTTTTGTTTTGTTTGTTTAAGCATAGGCTATTTGTTATGAACAACATAGACTATCAAATTCAAAACTAAACAACATCATTGAACCACTTCAAATGTTTCCATTAAGCACTAAAAGGAAACATAAATGATCACGACGTTGAAGCTACATGATTAGAGAGCTTCATTAGCCCTAAATTAAAGCGGTTTAGCCTCTCATATTTGTTATCATATCAACAATTGTAGCATGCAACATGAAAGAAAAAGAAAAGGGAAAAGAGAGCAAAGTAAAGAAAAACTATTTTACCTGGATGAAAAATAAATCTACACTACTAACATGAAAGTAAATAAGCATGAAAAGGAAAAGAACGTGTATTAAAGTTGCATAAAAAATTACATAAAGAGAAAATGGCTAAATAGCCATGAAAAGAAAAGGAGTGTATTTTTTTATATGAACCAAAACTAAACTAAAGAGAAGAGAACCTAAAGAAGAAAGCCTAAGGGAAGAGTCTCATGAAACATAAGGGATATTTATACAAGTTTAAAAACCTAATTCACTTTTTTGAAAAATGCCCAAACTACCCCTCTAGGAAATGTAGTGGCCAAGTAACCATTAACGTCCAATAATCATCCATTAAGTATGCATGAAGACTTAATGGCCTTTTAACATGTGGATTAGCTCTAATTTGTACATGAAGGCAGGTGGGTATGTGGGGTCCTCCATGATCATGGCTTTGAATTATTTCTATCTTCATTTGTTCTCTTCACTCTAGTGCATGCATATAGCTTCTTGAAACCACATGTATATTAAGCCAAATTCCTACAAAAAAAATATAGAAATTTCCAATTAAATTTTCTTAAATTAATATATGCAAAAAAATGACCATTTTACCCTTGGATGAAGATGAATGTGTGACGATTTCATATAATTTGAATTTTGGTTTAAACAAGTTAAAACACCCAGTATATTCATTTATTTAACTTAAATAGATCAAATATGGTGGGAAAAATATGCATATTTACATGCACATCAAATACCTCCACACTTATCTTTTTATTCGTCCTCGAATAAAGAAAAACTAAGATAAATCTGTTTTCGTAGGGAGCACGATTGCATTGAACGTATGCAACTAACCATCAAACCTCTGGTTGTCCTCAGTAGGATGAGCGTTGTCTCGTGAGGGTTTTCATGGAAACTACCCACAAAATCCAAATGCAAAGTGAAAATATTTACAAAATGCAAGATTTATTTACAATGGGATGAATGCACGTTTCTGAAAATATTTACAAATGAAGGATTTACATTTAAATTAATGCGAATAAGTTAAGTATAGGTTTTGGTCATTGTCATGAAAATTTAAGTCATTTGCTCGTCAAAACATCCAACAAAAATCAAGTTATCGTAACAAATAGACTATAGTTTAACTAATTGTTTTGGTTGATAACATAGTGTAACTATGAAACGGATCCTTAGTTAATTGTAAAAGTTTTTCAAAGTGGTGTTTCATTTCTTTTCAATAATAAATCAAATTAAATAAGTTACAATAATGCTTGGATTTCAATTGCTTACTCTCTCTATTTTTATTTGAAAATTTTATTGATATTAACAATATGTACATATGCCTAACTCAGATAAACTAAGGCCAGATATACCACCCATGCACTGCCTTGTGGGCATATGTGAGGGGAATACAGAGCATGACGAATGAACACACAAGTGTGAACACTTATTGACTATAGGCGTTATTATAAAATAATTTTTATATACACACGTAACTCAGATAAACTGAGGCCAGATAATCGATCGTGCATTGCCTTTCGGGCTTACATGAGAAGGGTATAGAGCATGGCGAGTGAACACACAAGTGTGAACACATGACTGGGGTGTTTATTAAAAATATATACATATATACAAGAAATATTTTTTGTTTTTGTTTGTTTTTGTTTTTTTGAAGAGAGAGTTTTGCAAAATCATCTTAGCACTATTTAACTTGGAAGATAATTTTTTTTATATCTTTACTTTAAATCAACCACTTTTTAAAACAAAGATTTTCAATTAGGATGTATTTCATAATTAACACGTATGAATCATCCTATATACTAAATCAATCATTGATATTTGTAATCAAACTTCATTTTTATTTTTGTTAAGGCAAATAACTTTTCAAAAATTTCAATTTAATAAACCAAAACCGTATATTTATCTTATAGTGTTTCTTTAAAAAATAAATCAGAATGCTTTAAAAAAATTGTTTTTGAGGATTTTTATTTTAAATTTGGAAAGAAAACGTAAAAGTAAACCATGAAAATTCGAAAATGATGATGAGACTCCCCCCACACTTGATTTTGACTCTATCTCCACAGTTAACCCAAGTGGAAGGAGAAAAATAAAATAAAAATAAAAAGATGACCTATATTTACATGAAAACGAATGGTATTTACACGAGATCAACAAATATATCATCAAAAAGTAAATGAAATGGTCTTCCAAAGATCAATTCATTTATCTTGTCAAGTATGTCGGACACAATTTAAGCTTAGAAAACCAAATTGTAAAATATTTCGAAGCTGAATATGGATTTGGAAAACTGAATGTCATTTTATTAAAAATCAAACGAGTTGTTTCTTTTTCAATGATTTTCGTGGTTGATAAAACGATGGATTGAAATTCAAGCTTATTTTCACCAATTTGAAATTCAAACATATCATTGGGAACTTCTTCATAATTATCGATTTCAAAATCAAAATGGTGATTTAAATGTATCCTTTTGGAATTTAACAACCCGTCTTTGAAAATTCCATAAAATTCATGTTCATTAAATTCGTCTTCCTTTATGGGATTATCAACAACTTCATTAAGTATATCGCTTTAAAAATCCAAAGTTGTTATGTTCAAATTTTCAAAATTGGGAAGAGGAAGATCAAATTTCAAATCGAGTTTCTCGTTTTCAAAAGAATTGAAATCCAATTCAAGTACCGTTTTTTTAACAACTTCATTAAGATTGTCTTTTTCAATTTCCAAAGTTGTTATTTAAAAATTGTCAGTTTTGGCAAAAGATGGATTATTATTCGGCTCTTCCCAAGTTAAGATTTGCTTTTGTTGCTCATAAATTTTTTCCAATGTTTTAATCAATAAATCCATGTGATCTTTTTACATTTTCTCAATTAATTCAAATTCACGATTATTAATTTCAGAATTTTCAATTTGAATTTGTTGAGAGCAAAAACTGTCAATTGCACCAAAATTGAAATTATTCCCATTGCCAAAATTATTTAAAAAGTGATTCGTATTTTTATTGTGATTTTGAAATTAATTTTGGAGTTCAAAGTTGGCATGAGTTATAATCAAAATCATTTGAATTTTGAATTGAATTCAAAATTTGAAATCCTTGACTCGAGTTACTACACAAATATGAATTACATATATAATTTATACTTTGATTTTGTTGTGTAGAGAGTTCAAGTAAAGATGAAATGCTATTTTCAAGAGTCGAGGATTGGTCATCGTTTTGAAAACTCTGTTGTTCAAAATTCGATTTGTTTATAGAATAGTTGTCGTTAAAATATCCATACGAATTTGGAGTGAAATCATATGGATTATACTGATTTTCACAACTATTGTAAAATTCAAGTGAATATGGAACTCGGACATTTTCAAGAATTTTTTTGGTTTTTATTAAAAGAAAAATATTTACAAAAAGAATTTATTTTTCAAAAAGGGAAAATTGATTTTTGTTTTGTTTTATGGTTTTTCAATTTATTTTTTGAAAAGATTTTATATTTTTTTTGGATTTTTTTTGTTTTGATTGAATAAATTTCAAAACAAAGGATTTAAAAAAACTAAGTGAAGGAATATTTACTAATTTTTTTAGTTTTGGATTTTGAAATTTTAGTACTTTTTTTTAATATGCATGAACTAATGCAATTAAATGAATACAAGGATTTAATTACAAATTATTTATCCTAAGTTGCTCTTAACTCAAAATTATATAATCACACTTTGTCTTAAATCAACAAGATAGTTCTCAATTAGGTAACGGGCAGGATTTATCGGTGCACCACGAACCACTGTAGCAATGCAGCCGAAGGTTTAATTATCTTTAGAGAAATAATTCAGTATAATATTTATGAATCACCGTAATATTTATAACCGATTATTGTCGTAGCCTAGATACCAAGAAATTAAATGGTCAAAAGAGGACAATTTTTCAATATACAATTAAGTGTTGTCAATTTCTAACCGTTATTTAAATTCTAGAGTGAAATGCAAAGCAGAAATTAAAGTAAGTTAAGAATGCAATTACGAATGGATTTTTTTTAAAAAAAAAATACAAATGCAAGCAACCAACAATGTAATTAAAATAAAAATAAGGAAAAATGGCACGATACCAGAGCGTGCAGAATTATTAGCAATTTATTTAAAAGCAGCGGTTTTTATTTAATACAAGCAGGGCAATTTTTTTAGCAAGCAAATCCTTCTTTTCCTTGCAACTTTCTACTTTGACAACCTGAAATTTCAAACAAGATAAATACAATTGTTTTTTGTATATAAGGATGGAACTTACAACAAATTAAAACAAAACAAAACAATTTTTTTCTTTTTAAAGGATAAGAAAAAACAAAAATAAGAACACTTAAACAAAACAAATGGAGCTAACTTTTTTTTTTTTTTTTTGATAAAGATGAACTAAAAAAAATTAAAAAAAAAACAAAATAAAACAAAACAATACAAACAAATTCTCAAAAAAAAGAAAAAAAAAAACTAATTTCCTTCACCACACAAAACAAATCCGGCCCAAATATAACATCTACCGCCCCAAACAAATTAATTCACCGGTTCGTTAAAGTTGTGTACCGGAAAAGAAGAAACCATTCTCCTCTTTTTTTTATTTTATAAAACAGAGATTTCGAATTCAACTACGAATTCAAAATCGAAATTGAAGTTTGTGAATCTGGTGGCGATTTAAGGGTAATTGAACGCTTAGGTATTGATTGGGAAAAAGGAGGATTTCACGAGGCACTATGGAGTGTTTGAGTTCTTCGATTTGCATAGACTGGTGGTTTGAGATCGAAGAGATGGTCGCGAGTTCACGGTTGACGGCGATGGATGAAGTATAAGGTTTGGAGATTTGGAATTGAAAGTGCGAATCGATGGTATCGTTGTAGCCGATGGGGAATTGATTGTGTTGGTTGGCGAGTGGTGGCCACTAGCTTGGGGTTGCGCGACTTATTTTCAGGTGATGATGTATATGCTCTGTAGTGGATGTATGATGGTTTAGTAGTAGTGGTTTGATGAAGATAAAAGCTATGGTGAATTATTTGGAGGATTTGAGGAAGATGTTTGTGGAGTGGTGGATAGTGATTATGGTTGGAAGAAGCTGAAGTGTTTTGTTAAATGATATGTGAGTGTGGAGTGGCACTGTCAGTTTTGTGGTGTGCAGTGACAGATGTGGTGAATGTGTGATATTGGTCAGGGAAGTTTGAGATGATAGGGAAATGTGGTTTTGTGGTTGCTGGTTGCTACAGTTTCAATGGTATGGGGTGTTTAAGGTTAGAGTATGAAGTTGAAGTATGGAGTGAAGTATGGTGTAGTGTTGAATATATGTGGTGGCTCTGGTATGATGTCAGAGGGCGGTGGTGAAAGAAGTGTTGTCTGACAAAGCAGGTTCTGGTGAAGCAGGCGGTGATTGAAGGAAGCGGTTGGAGTAGCAGGCTGTTGAAGTTTGTAGGCAAGCTGGTTGTGTTATCTTGAGGCAGAAAATATATCAGGTGGTTGTATGTTGAATGTTATGTGAGTTGTTTTGTGTATGACAATGGATGGGGTAGTAGGAGTTGTGAATGGAGCTGTGAAGGGGGTAGGCAGCATGGTAAGGAGATGGTGATGGCAATTGAGTTGCTGCAACAGTTTTTATGGCGATCAGAAGTGGTGGCAGAGATTGTTGAAGTCAGGAAGATGACTGGCAGAAGGTGCAGTTGATGAGGGCTGTTAATGGTGAATGTTGTGTGGAAGGAAGTTGTGTTTTTTTTTGGTTTGAATGGATGGTGAACTGTAGCTTGTTGTTAGTGAAGTTAAGGGGAAAGTTGTATACGTGCAGTGATGACAGTGTGCAGTGTCAGGTGTGAATAAGACTGTGGTATGGATATGAATGAAGGCAGAGTGGTTTTGGGGGAGAGGCAGTAAGGCTTGTTGAAGTAGCACGGTGATGTATGCGATGATGGAGATTGTTTGTATTGGTGGTGGTAGGGGTATTTTGGGTAGGATGTGCAAATACGTTGAGAAGTTGTTCAAGTACTTGTCAGTGGTGATTAGAAGGGGATGTAATTAAGCTGGATGATTATGGAATGGTCGGTGTGGTGATGTAAGGGAAGTGGAGTGTCGTGATGTAAATGGCAGAGGGTGGATATGCCTGTGGATGGAAGTAAATGATGTGTGCAGCTGTGATAAACACGGTGCACGGAGGCAAATGAAATTGTGGAATGGCAATGTATATGGAAATTGTAAATGAAAAATATTAAAAGCAATGGCAATGGAACTTTTTTTTTTCTTTTGCAACTGCAAAACAATGTAAATCGAAAATCAAAATGCAAAGATATGTAAACTGAAGTATAAAGGAAATGAATTTTTAAAAAATTTCCTATTTTTTGGAATGTGTATGCTCTTTTTTTTTTTTTTTTTAGAAATGCAAATGAAAAATGAAACTAGAAAATAAGAACAAGCAAACAAACAAAATCACACAGCAAACACACACATTTTTTAAATTCACTCAACACATAAACAAACACACAATAAAAATCAAACGAAAATAATTCGAAGAATAGAAACAAAATCAAAACTATTTCCCATCAACGGCGCCAAAAACTTGTTTGTTGAAGAAATATCTATCGGTTTAGAAAACCGTCAAACGAATTTTTTGATAAAAATTAACCGCAAACGCACGGCGTACTATCGTAATACGTAGCGAGTACAGGTTGATCCGCATGGAATTGTTGATTTAAATTTCCTATTCAATCAAATTAACCAAAGTTGAAAGTGTGATTAGCTAAAAATGTAGAAGACTAACAAAAGAAAATTGATAAAAATATGAGAGTGTTAAGACAATTTAGAGATAATTTTCACTCTCTAGATCACATAAATCAACAAAATGAAGTTATGATCTCTCTTTTGGTCATTAGTGAAATTAGTTGATGTGCTTATCATAAGTATGGTATATTTGTGCTATTAATTAGCCCAATATAAACCATCAAATTATAACACAACCATTAATAAACATTTAACTCTCATGGAATATGACAATAAAGTTAAAAGCAAAATCTATTTTAAACATGGTCTACTAACTATTGTTTAGACATATAAGCCATCAAATTTTAATTTCAACATTCACTTCTTTACCGTAATCATATTTAGTTGAAGATGCAATATTTGTTTTGTTTGTTTAAGCATAACATATTTGTTATGAACAACATAGACTATCAAATTCAAATCTAAACAACATCATTAAACCACTTCAAATGTTTCCATTAAGCACAAAACGAGAACATAAATGATTATAATGTTGAAACTACATGATTAGAGAGATTCATTACCCCTAAATTGAAAGGGTCCAGCCTCTCATATTTGTTATCATATCAACGATTGTTGCATGCAACATGAAAGAAAAAGAAAAGAAAAACGGGAGAAAAATTAATAAAAACTATTTTACTTGCATGAAAAATAAATCTACACTACTAACGTGAAAGTAAATAAGAATAAAAAGGAAAATAACATGTATTAAAGTTGCATAAAAAATTACACAAAGAGAAAATGGCAGAGTAGCCATGAAAAGAGAAAGAGAGTTTTCTTTTATTTATGACCCTAAACTAAACTAAAAAGAAGAGAACCTAAAGAAGAGAGCCTAAGGGAAGAGAGTCTCATGAAACATAAGGGGTATTTACATAAGTTTAAAACCCTAATTCACTTTTTTGGAAAATGCCCAAAATACCCCTCTAGGAAGTGTGATGACCAAGTAATCATTAGTATCCAATAATCTTCCATTAAGTGTACATGAAGATTTAATGATCTTTTAACATGTGGATTAGCTCTAATTTGTATATTAAGGTAGGTGTGTAGGTGGGGTTCTTCATGTTCATAGCTTTGAATTATTTTCATCTTCATTTATTCTCTTCATTGTTGTGCATGCATATATCTTCTTTAAACCACTTGTATATGAAGCCAAATTCCTACAAAACAATATAAAAATTTCCAATTAAATTTTTTCAAATTAATATATGCACAAAAATGACCATTTTGCCTTTGAATGAAGATGAATATGTGATGATTTCATATTTTTTTTTTTTAGTTTTAGTAGTTTTGTTGGTTTAAAATAGTTTAAAATACTTTTATATAGTTCTAAATAGTTTCAATAGTTTAAAATAATTTTAATAGTTTAAAATAGTTTTAATAGTTAAAAATAGTTTAAATAGTTTAAGGATTTTAAAACAGTTAAAATAGTTTAATATAAAATGGTTTGATTATTGGAAATAGTTTATATAGTAAATAGTTTGAAATTCTATATGATCTAAATTTTAATATAATAAAATTTTAAGCAGTTTATATTAAACAATTTATTTTGATATTGTATCAAATCAAACTGCTTCTTTAGACTTTCACTATATGATCTAAATTTCTCACTATCAAATCAAACTGCTTATTTTGATATTGTATCAAATTTCTCACTATATGATCTAAATTTTAATATAATAAAATTTTAAGCAGTTTATATTAAGCAATTTATTTTGATATTGTATCACAAACTCAGTTTTAGACCTTCAATTCAATTTCTCTGTAACGACCCGGAATTTACACTCCCGAAAATTTCGGATAGTTATGAAAAGAAGAAAGAGATAGAAGAAGAAGAACAGAAACATCACAACTCACATACGCAGCAGATAAAATATAATAATAAATAATAACGGTTTACAAGAATACTATATTTGTCGATTACATTTAATATACATCAGAGTTTCACATATATACAGTCACTGAATATTTACAATTATCAAGTCTCAGATTAACAGTAATATACAACGGAATACTCTCTACGATGTTGCCATCCAGCTCGCCTCCTGAGCTCCAGAACGTACCTGCCTGAAAATCCGTAATACTCGGTCTGACCCGAGCATTACACCAAAGTAACACCCGGGTCAGGCTGGAAACCAGCGTGAGTAAACCCATTTAACTAGGAATACTAAAGCAAACAACTTATATAAAACCCGGGTAACTTATATCAATTCACAAGCCACAATTTTACTATAGTCGTCACAAATTCCACACATCCATTTCCTAAGTACCAAACTTAGATAAATATTCCAGACTACTTAATCATTTCAATCCAGTCTATTGATTTCACAAATCAATATATAAATATTCGAAATGGTTTCGGGTATTTCCCAAATACCCGACACCGGTCTCTTCGAGACTCATATTATCCTAACCCAAGTTATTCAAATGACATTCACAACATATCATATTAAAGATATCAACAAAGCATCCAATACCATTCAATCATCCATAAGCAAAGCTTAATAAATTAAATTTTATTAATCCTGATTGAATTATTAACCTCAATCACTTAGATTTCTTCATTTAACATTAATTAATTTCCAATCAATTAACCAATCATTCTTTCATTATTCATCTTAATTAACCACACTGGATTAATTATCCTTTTATTACAATAAGTAATTAATGCTCACTTAATTACGCAATTAATTAACCTTTACTCCTCTATATTACTTACATTGAACCTTAATTAATTACTCAAATTAATTATCTTATAACCACTATTGATCGATTATCCTTAATTTAATCATACTCCTTAATTAATTTCTTTAATTGACCCATCCTGCTTTAATTACTCTATGCAAATAATCCTTTTATTTGCTTTTATCTATAATTATCCATTGGTTAATTATCCTTAATTTAACCTTTAAATTTTGAATTTAATTGCTTACTCCTTAACACATCAATTCTTAATAAATTACTATTTTAAATTTCTTACATTAAGTCATTAATACTTATAAATTTTCCCATTAATTACCTACCTTACTTAATGATATCTAGTGATTATTCTTTTATATAAGTGGTTATCATTAATAAATATCCAATTAAGAAATTCACCTTTAATTAAATTATCATCCTTAATTGCAGAAATTGAACACATTGATAAATCAATCCCTTATATTGATTTCTCAAATTAATTAACAGGTTTATATTAATAATTAAATCAATTATTTACCCCTTTAATTGATTACATTAATCAACTATCCTTCTTACTAAATAATTTGTATTTATTCCATTTGTAGTATTTAATCATTTTTAATGACCTATAGGAATTACTTACTAAAATCACCTGAAAATCTATAACCAAACATTTTACCCGAGCTACCCCTAAATTTCTTCGAGTAAAACCCTACCCTACTTCGAGCAAAACTGAAATTACTCGAGATAAATTCAAGTATACCATTAAATTTACATTTTAAAATTGTTTAAACATTTTATATGTTATAAAACTTATCTATTCCAACTAGGATTCAAATTCACTTTGAAGCCATACTTTAAATTGACTTAACTATTAAAAATCTTGTTTCCAGTTTAAATTCTTTTCAGGTTTTTTTTAAACCTAAAACCAACCATGTTCACGTCCAGACTTCGGAAAACCCCCACGTCTTTCTTCCCCTTTACTGATTATCAGAAATAAAGTTAAGAACCTAGTGCTACACATTCACGCGAGCAACCAGAAAAGACTCGAGACAAATTGAAAAAAAAACTCACCTGCTATCACCATAACGTTCGCGCCTCCACATGTTCACCGAAGCTTCACCGATGCACGCGTACCCCTTCAATACAAGACCGCGCCTGCTCAATCACCTCGCGGCGATGAAATGCCCAATTCCCCGAAACCCTACCTGCACCGTACCCAATTCGTACACGCAAATGCTGGAGTTTGCCCCTCGAGCACCTCAATATCGCACACACCCTCCATTGCTAACCACGCGAGACCACCGGCCCTGCCGCCTTTCCAGCCTCGTCAATACGAACTCGAATTGGCACCGTCTCCCCCTACTTCGTGCGGGAGCACGGGCTCGACATCTCTACACTCGGGTATGAGCACGAATACCCTATGTCGCCATCGATTGAAAAAAAAACCGCCTGCGATTTCTTCTATTTTTTTTTATTTAGGATGAGTTCGATTACTGTTATGATTAGAAAGAGGGACGGGGGAGATATAGATTTGGGATGGCTTGTTGAGCACGAGTAAATGAAAATATCTTTGACCCTTATTTGACTTTAAATTTCATTATATTTTCAAAACGTTCCATTAACTGTTATTTAAATTTCGAACTCCTCTTAAGGAATGCTGCGAGGCGATTTTAGGGTTTTACCCGCGTTCCGAACACAATGGAATGCGTTTCGGAAGCTAATTCGTTCATATACACGAGTTACAGAAGAAAACGATCAATTTAAATTAAATTGATTAAAACAATTCTAAGCGTTTTGAGCTGTCAGAGTCAAATGACAACTCCAATTACTATGAAAATTGAAATCCGATAATAACTAACTATTACGGATCCAATAAAACTGGTTTCGTCGAATTCCGAGACTGTGCCTTGGAATGCTATTTTTAAATTCAATTTAAATGATATATTATTAAAATTGAACAAATTACTTTTAAATTAAATTTCAATTATCCTATTATCTTCAGTATCATCGTTATAAATTTTATAAGCCTTCAAATTATTTTTAATAGGCTTAAAATCTCAAATTCAACAATTTACCCAATTTCAATTATATAATTCAATACGTTAATTATCTAATAAATATTAATATTTTGGAATTCAAGATGAAATTAATCTTTCAAATGTTAAAAATCAATTTATTATTCCATTTTAAATCGTTAAAATTTCCGGCTCGTCACATTCCTCCCCCCTTAAAAGAATTTCGTCCTCGAAATTACTAGTTAGGAAGAATGGACCAATACCCACTTACCCCTTTACAAAACTCACTATTCAACATCCTACCAACTATCTTTTATTAAAAACCTATTATCACATCAACCAACTTCTCAAAACCTATCATAGTTCCAAATCATACCCCTTTGCTCAATTATCTAAATTTCAAGTTTAAATCAAATTTTGAATTACCAAAATTTTCTCAAAATTTTTCTAACTCTCTAAATTTCCAAAAATTTTTGCCAGCGTCTCCTTTGCGCGGCTAGCTCGGTACAACTACAAAAGGCCTCTACGGGATCCCAAATTCCAAAAGAAAACAAAAGCCAAGTGGCTATATCAAAAACCCAATCCAATTCTTACAGAAATTAAAATACATACCTTTTTGTCGGGCAATTCACATTTATTTTTTTGGAATCAAATCCAATTTTCTTTTCCCCTTTTAATACCTGCATATCTTACTTAACAATAATATCCATCGTAACATTTCCATTCATTTTATACATTTCCTCATATACGTTTCATATCTATTTCAAAATTAGTTTTCACCGTTTCATATGAATTCAATTTATTTTCGATTTCTAATATTGAGTTTTATCTTTCATTTAAACTGATTCATATTAGTTTCATTTACTAGTTTACTTTAATTCCCAATTTATAATTGTTTGTTGGTAACCAAAAATTTCAAAAAATTTCTAACTCCCAAAATTTTGAAATTTTTTTTGGCAGAGTCTCCTTTGTACGGAGGAGCTTTTGCAATTTGACAAGAGATATAAATATATATACATCGACCCACACGGTCAGAAAAAGCAAAAACAGTTCATATTTCCTATTTTTATAGCGTTGGCGTACCTTATTTAGTATTTTAAGCAAGCGACTTATTTATTCTAGCAAATAATGCAATCCAAATCCAGCCAAACGGCCTTCAGGTACCTGTACTTACTCAATTTAAATATGTAAGTGCCATATATAGAGAATTTATTAGCATTTCACTTACTTTCAATAGCTAAACACATGTATTACATACACAACAAGCACCAAAACGCTTTCCATAAGCGATTTATATAACTTTTAAGCTAATTCAATTGTTTTCAATCAATTTATAAGCCATTTCATTCGGTTACAATGGTTTGCAACTCAATTTCTTATGTACCATTGATTTTAATCTAAACAAGCTCATATTCAATTCAATTAATTCTAAAATCAATTTATTTAATCTTTATCAACTCACAGGAATTTAATTATTTTGGAACATGCCAAACGACAATTATTTCATTAAATTTTGATGATATTTGCTTGATAGAGTATTTAGTTTGAGTTTATAACTACTTTTAAATAAATTTCAACTCATTCTGTAAGTAATTCCATTACAATTTTTTTTCCACTACCATACATATACCTTTCATTCCATTTCCAATTTATTCACCACCATTTATTTAGCTCGACATATTCATTTATGTATACTACTAGCCATTCTTCAATCCAAGCTTTTATTTTAATGGGCTTTCACTCTTATTCGAAGCCAAACTTCCATAAATTTTAAACTTAAGTTAATTTACTTTATTAAAATTCCAACATCAACTTAAGTTTACTCCCATTTGATCCTCATTTAATCAACTTCCATTAAATTCAGTTAGTCATCCATTTTAAATTTTAATTTTAAATTCAACCTTTAATTTATCAAAATAATATCCAAGCACATACTTATCTCATTTATACTTCAAATTAATATACCACCAAATTTAAGTTTAGTCTGATAATCCAATTCCAATCACAACTTTGATTTAGTTTTTATTCAACCAGACTTCATCCATTTATTATTCAACTCAATTAACCCACTTAAAAATTTTAATTTACTTACTTAATTCGTTATCGAATTTATTTTATTAATACAAAGTCATTTTCAATTTATTTCTATTCATTTGGGTTTTGTTTGCAACCCAACCATTTCTATTATTATTTACTTCCATATCATATGACAACACTTCTCTTATATCCAATTTACTTGCAAATTTCATTAAATATTATTCAAATCACCCTTGAATTTTATTTATAATTCAAACCATCACATTTTTCAATCCAACCCTATTTTATTTTGATTTTACAACATCTCCTCTTATTTAATTCATTATCAAATCCAAGTCGAATTCTATTAACAATTCGAATTCACTTCCATATTCCACTATTAACTTACAATCCATTTATTTACCCAAGATAAATTTTATTTATATGCTCAATCAAATAATTCTTTAACCAATTAGCTTATTTCCAACTTCTAAATCAATATTCGATTTTTAATTACAAATTCACTTCATAAAAATTCCAGTTTGGATTTCCTTGATTTTCCAAAATTCCAACATCTTCATTTAAAAATTATTAGAAATGCCTTTTAAATTTACATCATACTATTAAAATAACTCTTTATAAAAATACTTTTATGACTCGATGTCTCAACCAGTCCATCCTTGTTCTCACAGAAATTCAGTCTTACATTGATCAGGTGTAGGACTGAAAATCTATAAGTACTTGGTAAACCCGCTTTCAACATCCAGTGAAAATATTCGGAAATAAATTTTATTAAAAATATAGAAAACAGTTTTTTGAAAATAGAGGAAATATCTTTGGTGATAATGCTCTGAAAATCATCACTCCATCCATGGTCACAGTTACATCCTAGGGTTACGTTGCCGTCGCAGCAAAAGTCCATGTAACTGCAGGCTCTCCGCGGCCTCTCGATTACGCCATGGAACCCACACAACAGATCACAGTTACATCCAGGGTTACGTTGCCGTCACAGCAGAAGTCCATGTAACTGCAGGCTCTCCGCGGCCTTTGATCTCACTATCGAAATGAAACCTCTCCACTCCTACATAGGCCGCAGTCTACCGAGATAAACTCAAACGCAGACTGTTGGCTCTCAGCGGCACACACGACTTTCGCTATGTGGTATACCATAGTGTCGCAGTCTACCGATATAAAATCAAACGCAGACTGTTGGCTCTCAGCGGCACACACGACTTACGCTATGGTATACTCAACTCATAATCCTCAGGAACAAGTTTTGTCCGGACTCCTCACAGGATCAACTTTAGAATCCCTCCTTGGGTTCAAGGCAGCACCACCCGGTGGCACTCCTGAGAAGTTCATTTCAAGGGGCGCCTTTTTCCCCAGAGCCATCATCAAAACATTTTATACTATATACATATAGTATCATCAAATCATACACCTAGTATGATATCATACAAAGCTCCTTTACACAAAATTGATTATCCCAAAATCAATAATTCTCAAATTAGGCTTTCCAAATTCTAACATTGATTTTACCCAAAATCAAAAGCCTTTCCAAATTCAAAGGTTCCCAAAACCCTTTTCCCTAAATCCTCATAAGATCCTTTATATATATATATATTCAAATATATATAACTTTCAAAAATTTGGACCATTCCAATCTCGTATAAAACTCCCTTTTATACTTCAAACATGTTCAAAAATTCTTTTCTTCCAGCAATAGATTCAACAATGGAAGATTTGTCTTATATAACAAAGATATATAACCTTGTTTGTTCAAAATCAAATATTCAAATTTGATTACTTTTTCCAAGATCAATTTCCTTTCTATTCACATTTCCTTTAATTCCCATTGAATTGTCACTTCAATTCTTACCTCAGTTGGGTATTTAAACCAATTAACAGTTTGAACTCCGACCAGTTTTAGTAAATAGCTTGAAAATTTTAAAAATAGATAAGTAGTTGAAAATAATTATTTATTCACCAAATAGCTATAAATAATTAACTAATTGTAAAATAGTCAAAAACTAATTGAATAGTTTCAAAGATTCCAAATAATTGCAAAATAGTTGTAAAATATAAATTAGTTTGTGAAATAGTTGAAAAATAGTAATTAGTTTAAGAAAACAGTTGAAAAATAATTAAATAGCTCCAAAATAATGGTAAACAATTATAAAATAAGTTAGTTTTAAAAAGAAAGGTTGTATATATTTAATAGCTTAGAAAAATAAGTTTATATTAAGACAATTTATATTGAAAATAGTCTAGAGCCAACTGTTCACTTCCCCAACAATTCAGTTTAAATCTCCTTTTAAATTGACCCAATTCCAATTCAAATAACTCCAAATTCCATTGGACTTGATTAATTCCCAATTCAAGTTGAATCAATCCTGATTCCTTTCCAAATTTAAATCAATTCTAGTTGATTTTAATCCTGTTCAATTTTAATTATAATTTCATATTATTCCAATCAATTTGGATTATTATCAATTTAATTTCAGAATCCAAATCACTTCAATTTTCCATTAAATTTTTAAACTTACCCATCATCAATCACAAATCCAATTAATTCAAATCAGATTCAATTTGAACTAATTCAATTCCAATCCCAGGTTCAAACCATCTCGAATTATATAAATTCGAGTTAAATTCTCAAAGGTTGATTTAACTCTTTAAACCAAATTTCTGAGTCCAATTCTCGAAATTCCATTTTAAATTATCTTTACTTATATACTTCAAGGTGCAAATGAGAGTTCAATAAATCCCATTTTAAAATTTTCATTTATTATTAAATTTTATCTTCCCATTTGAAGTCAGTTCTTAAACAAGTTTATTTTACAATTCAATTATTCAAATTTATTTTAAAACGTCCATCCATTTTCAATCTTCAAATCTCAAACCCGTTTTGAGATCACACAAATTCCCAATTCAAATCAACTATTTAACTTCCCAAGTTAAATTCCAATTTCATCTTAAAAATTTTCAATTCAAGTTGTTCATTCAAACTTATTTAATTTCTCCCAAGTTAAATTCGATTTACTTAATCCAATCAATCTTACTCAATTTGAATTCTCACTTCAAATTTCAGAATCCATTCCCTCTTATAAGTTCAAGACTTATATCACTTTGAGTTTTCCATCACATTTCAGGGAAAATCAAAACTCAACATTTAGAGTTTATTTCAAATTATCTTTGATATCATGTATATCCATACATATTTATTTCTTGGCCCTCCGAGCCATGTTTTAAAATTGTAAACCACCTTTGGTTTAAATTCAAATCAAATTTCAAACAATCCATTGTTTGCAACAAGTCCCATTTCCTTTTTATATTATTCTTATTTCTATAATTTCAAGATTAAATTTCAGTTTGAATCCCATTTCAAACTTACATTTATTTAAAGCTTTTAAATAATTTAATTCCTGAATCCTAATTTTAGAATCTCATTTTCGATTAATTAAATTTTGATTTGGTTGTATTTTCGTTTTTACTTCATTTAATTCTAATTCAAGACTTCAATTTGGGTGTATTATATTACTTCTAAAATTTAATTCCAATAATTTAAAAACCAATCACTTTAATATTTATTAGAAGGAAATATTGCTTTATATATCCAAAAATATATATTTTATATAAAATCATTTAAAATCTTTATATAAGAAAATAACAAGTAAGCGCTCATATACACTCAACTCATTCTAGAATACTTTGAACTCTGTTTAATGAGTAATCCCCACTAGAGCCAAGGTTCTCGCTTAACCTGGCTCTGATACGACCTGTAACGACCCGGAATTTTCACTCCCGAAAATTTCGAATAATTATGAAAAGAACAAAGAGATAGAAGAAGAAGAACAGAAACATCACAACTCACATACGCAGCGGATAAAATATAATAATAAATAATAACGGTTTACAAGAATACTATATTTGTCAATTACATTTAATATACATCAGAGTATCACATATATATAGTCACTGAATATTTACAATATCAAGTCTCATATTAACAGTAATATAAATACAGCGGAATACTCTCTACGATGTTGCCATCCAGCTCGCCTCCTGAGTTCCAGAATGTACCTGCCTGAAAATCTGTAATACTCGGTCTGACCCGAGCATTACACAAAAGTAACACCCGGGTCAGGCTGGAAGCCAGCGTGAGTAAACCCATTTAACAAGGAATACTAAAGCAAACAACTTATATAAAACCCGGGTAACTTATATCAATTCACAAGCCACAATTTTATTATAGTCATCACAAATTCAACACATCCATTTCCTAAGTACCAAACTTAGATAAATATTCCAGACTACTTAATCATTTCAATCCAGCCTATTGATTTCACAAATCAATATATAAATATTCGAAATGGTTTCGGGTATTTCCCAAATACCCGACCCCGGTCTCTTCGAGACTCATATTATCCTAACCCAAGTTATTCAAATGACATTCACAACATATCATATTAAAGATATCAACAAAGCATCCAATACCATTCAATCATCCATAAGCAAAGCTTAATAAATTAAATTTTATTAATCCTGATTGAATTATTAACCTCAATCACTTAGATTTCTTCATTTAACATTAATTAATATCCAATCAATTAACCAATCATTCTTTCATTATTCATCTTAATTAACCACACTGGATTAATTATCCTTTTATTACAATAAGTAATTAATGCTCACTTAATTACGCAATTAATTAACCTTTACTCCTCCATATTACTTACGTTGATCCTTAATTAATTACTCAAATTAATTATCTTATAACCACTATTGATCGATTATCCTTAATTTAATCGTACTCCTTAATTAATTTCTTTAATTGACCCATCCTGCATTAATTACTCTATGCAAATAATCCTTTTATTTGCTTTTATCTATAATTATCCATTGGTTAATTATCCTTAATTTAACCTTTAAATTTTGAATTTAATTGCTTACTCCTTAACACATCAATTCTTAATAAATTACTATTTTAAATTTCTTACATTAAGTCATTAATACTTATAAATTTTCCCATTAATTACCTACCTTACTTGATGATATCTAGTGATTATTCTTTTATATAAGTGGTTATCATTAATAAATTTCCAATTAAGAAATTCACCTTTATTTAAATTATCATCCTTAATTGCAGAAATTGAACACATTGATAAATCAATCCCTTATATTGATTTCTCAAATTAATTAACAGGTTTATCTTAGTAATTAAATCAATTATTTACCCCTTTAATTGATTACATTAATCAACTATCCTTCTTACTAAATAATTTGTATTTATTCCATTTGCAATATTTAATCATTTTTAAAGACCTATAGGAATTACTTACTAAAATCACCTGAAAATCTATAACCAAACAATTTACCCGAGCTACCCCTAAATTTCTTCGAGTAAAACCCTACCCTACTTCGAGCAAAACTGAAATTACTCGAGATAAATTCAAGTATACCATTAAATTTACATTTTAAAATTGTTTAAACATTTTATATGTTATAAAACTAATCTATTCCAACTAGGATTCAAATTCACTTTGAAGCCATACTTTAAATTGACTTAACTATTAAAAATCTTGTTTCCAGTTTAAATTCTTTTCAGGTTTTTTTTTTAAACCTGAAACCAACCATGTTCACGTCCAGACTTTGGAAAACCCCCACGTCTTTCTTCTCCTTTGCTGATTATCAGAAATAAAGTTAAGAACCTAGTGCTACACATTCACGCGAGCAACCAGAAAAGACTCGAGACAAATTGAAAAAAAAACTCACCTGCTATCACCATAACGTTCGCGCCTCCACATGTTCACCGAAGCTTCACCGATGCACGCGTACCCCTTCAATACAAGACCGCGCCTGCTCAATCACCTCGCGGCGATGAAATGCCCAATTCCCCGAAACCCCACCTACGCCGTACCAAATTCGTACGCGCAAATGCTCGAGTTTGCCCCTCGAACACCTCAATATCGCGCACACCCTCCATTGCTACCCACGCGAGACCACCGGCCCTGCCGCCTTCCCAGCCTCGTCAATACGAACTTGAATTGGCACAGTCTCGCCCTGCTTCGCACAGGAGCACGGGCTCGACATCTCTACACTCGGGTATGAGCACGAATACCCTATGTCGCCATCGATTGAAAAAAAAATCGCCTTCGATTTCTTTTTTTTCTTTTTTTAGGATGAGTTCGATTACTGTTATGATTAGAAAAAGGGACAGGGGAGATATAGATTTGGGATGGCTTGTTGAGCACAAGTAAATGAAAATATCTTTGACCCTTATTTGACTTTAAATTTCATTATATTTTCAAAACATTCCATTAACTGTTATTTAAATTTCGAACTCCTCTTAAGGAATGCCGCGAGGCGATTTCAGGGTTTTACCCGCGTTCCGAACACAATGGAACGTGTTTCGGAAGCTAATTCGTTCATATACACGAGTTACAGAAGAAAACGATCAATTTTAAATTAAATTAATTAAAACAATTCTAAGCGTTTTGAGCTGTCAGAGTCAAATGACAACTCCAATTACTATGAAAATTGAAATCCGATAATAACTAACTATTACGGATCCAATGAAACTGATTTCGTTGAATTCCGAGACTATGCCTCGGAATGCTATTTTTAAATTCAATTTAAACGATATATTATTAAAATTGAATAAATTACTTTTAAATTAAATTTCAATTATCCTATTATCTTCAGTATCATCGTTATAAATTTTATAAGCCTTTAAATTATTTTTAATAGGCTTAAAATCTCAAATTCAACAATTTACCCAATTTCAATTATATAATTCAATACGTTAATTATCTAATAAATATTAATATTTTGGAATTCAAGATGAAATTAATCTTTCAAATGTTAAAAATCAATTTATTATTCCATTTTAAATCGTTAAAATTTCCGGGTCGTCACATTCTCATTAAACCATTTCAATTTATATCGATTTCAAATCCATGTTTGAACAACAAATTTAACCAGTTTAAATTCGATAGACTTCCAAGTTTAAAATGTTCAACGTTTACAATAACTCAATTTTGATAAATTTCATTAATATTTCAAAATTCAACGTTAAAATTTCAATTTAAATTCTTTAAACAATTCATTAAAACCAATTTCAATTCAACATTCTAAAGCTTGAATTAAAAAAATTCAATTCATATAAAACAAATTTTATTTCATAATATCATTTAACTAGATTTAAAAATTTAACGATTTAAAATCATTTAATTTAACCAATCCGGTGTTCGTATATAATTTTCTACCCAATGGTCAAGTGATGTAGACATATATTATTTCAACCTGTAGTAAATTTAAATTTATGGGTATATATCATTTCAACCCGCAATCCTGAGTTAAAATTCAAAATCCATAAAATCGCTCGAGTCTATCATTTCGACCCATAACGATTTTTCCCTAATTTATAAGACCATTCGGGTATGTATCATTTTAACCCATAGTGATTTTCCTAACAATAACGCATCCAAAACGTCAACAATTAAGCATCCATTACAATCATCATCCAAGTCAACCAATAAGTCACAATAATTAACTGGTTATCATTATCAAGCAATTAACTAACAATTCAATTCAATATAAATTAAATGGCAATTTAATTCAATATAAATTCAAATTAAATTTAAATGACAATTTGAAATACCAAACAATAATCAATAAATTTCTAATCAAATCATAAATTTAATCTAACTAACATAAGATAGTTTAGCATTCATGAGTGGATTAAAACACTCACCATTGACTTGTCGACGATTTAAAATCCAAAATTAGCCTAAAAATTTAACAGTCTTAGATGAAAGTGAGTGCACTAAAGGATCGTATAATATGGATAGTTTACTTATGCGGAATAATAAATAAGTAAGTAAAAAATTAAAGCAATAAAGTAAAAGACACCAGAGATTTTTATAATGGTTCGAACTTTCGTTCTATGTTCAGTCCCAGACTCCTTCTGGAATTATAGCTAGCAACCCTAAATTATCCCGGAGGAACAGGTATTACATCACCTAAGCAACCGAACAGGACTTCTACCGCCTAAGCAACCGAACATGACTTTGACCGCCTAAGCAACAGAATAGGACTTTGACCGCTTGAGCAACCGAATAGGACTTTCTTACAAACTGGATTTAACTTGACTTTGTGTGCTCTGAATAACACGGATTTGTTACTTGTAGTACACCCTTCCTATAATCTTATCCTCAAATAGATGTGTATATTTGTGTGTTTATGAAGAATAGGAAATATAATATTGCTTGAAAAGTATGGAAATGAATACGTAAGCAATGATTGTATGAAATCTTCTATATATTGAACTCAAGAATTCTAAGTGCTATAGATCAAAAGAGAATAGAGAATTAGATAATTGGATCTATGAATCTTGAGCGAATATATAGCGTGTGATGAGATATGACTTTTGGAAATCGACATCTATTAGAATCTAAGAGTTGTGACCTTCTAGGAAGAAGGAACCCTTTTATCAAAAGAAGTGTCTTTTGGAGAAAAATGACCATTGCATATTCAGTCGACTGAACTTGCTTGGGCAATCGACTGAATGCTGTATACTAAAAAAAATTCACACAATACCAGTCGACAAAGATATAGTATTCAGTCGACTGAATACTGTTTTTCAGTGCATACATAAAAATTTTATAAAATGTATGGTAAAATTAATTTGTGAGTGATGAGCTTTGAAGATAGATTTTAACAAAATTCTACACTAGACTATTTACATATAGACTCAATCAATACGAACCATATTTGAGTTGATGAGCTCGGATTTGCCATAGTCGTAGATTTGTGGAGATCATTCGCCTCTTATCAGCATTCAGAACCTCATGATCCAACATTCTCCCCCTTTTTGATGATGACAACTCTATTTGATACGAGTGAATCTTTGACATGATTTTGTTAAAAAACATCTCTCCCCCAATACAATATGCTTGCAACTTTTATATTGTATTCTCCCCTTGAATGTATTTCTGTAAACAAGTTATATGTTTTTCTCCCCTTTTGTCATTGACAAGAATTATAGTACTCAAGATATAGGATAGTGCATGTAGGAGTAATATGATATACAGACACACATAGAGCAGTCACACGTAAATAAAAATACAACAAAACATACATAGAGTTTTTAGATATACAATAGCACAAGAATCAAAAAAACTGAAAAGAAAGTCTAACAAACATTAAAAAACAGAAAAAAAAGCAATACTTATTCATCACCTTGACTTCTGTTAAATGAACCTTGTTCGTCACCTTCAGTTTCTTCATCATCCGATTCGTCACCTACCTCTTCAGCTGCTTCCTCCTGCTCCTCATTTGATGTAGACCAAGTAAAATGTTCTACCGGTCATTTCCCTTGAGATGTTGGGATGTGGGCGGAAGTAGAAGATTGTTGGGGGCACGTGATAGCATCCCAGATATTATTGAGGAAAGACTTAATATAATTATGCTTCTTATTGACTTTTGAAATATTTTTATCAACTCTAGAGACAGTTGATTCTACTCGAGATGGACGATTATCGAGAAGTCTTTGATTACTAGCAATTATAGCTACGGCTTCGTGAGGTCAAGCTTGAGGGTCTATTTGTTAAATCTTGTAGATTTCTCGAGTAGATCTAGGAGGTTGGGATGAAGAAGAGGCTTGCATACGTGGAGTTTGTTAATGAGCTTGTTGGGAGGAAAGTTGAGCTTGACCTGCGGCTTGGTTTTCAAGCCAATGTTCACAAGTAATTATAGTGTGGTCAAGATATTGCTTTGGTAGGTTCATGAGACTAAGGGTTTTATAATTCAAAGAACCTATGTTTGAACATTCAGAATCAACAAAAGGAACATCAAAATGTTTGAGAATGCGCATGATGTAAGCGCCATAGTAGATCATCCTCATTCGTCCTTGGTTAAAAGTTTGAAACTCATCTAGAATGACCTTTGCCCAGTTTACTTGTTTATTTCCCCAAATAGTGTATAAGGATTGGAAATCACGTCGATAGACTTTCTCATAGCTTCCGGTGCGGGGATTGATGGTGTGGGTAAGCACTCTATGCATAATACGAGCTTTTGGCCTTAGTGCTACCTTTGCGCTGCTCGATCGGAAAAATTTACAATATCAATATATATCACAAATATACCGAAAGGATATCAAATATACATCTCATCTCAATGATGAGGCATCCCGAAGGGCAAAAATATAAAATCGCGGTATGTAATCCAAGATACGTACCTTATTATTTATAATACGAGCGAGTTCGCTCGTATTAAGCAAATAAAAGCATATAAATCCACGTATACGCCCCCAAACAGCCTTCGTATGTACCTATCTCAACTCAGTTTAATATATTAGTTGCATATAATGGTATAGAAGCATATATAAGTCTGATACAACAATATAACATGGATATTTAAATCCAAACCATAAATACAAACATAAATACACAACATACAATAATCATATGCAATCAAAATGGCAATAACAATGATTTGCAACAAAAGAAACCATCCAACCATCAATATTCGTCCAATTAATCCAATTCAATTCATAACCATGTGAATTTACATTATCCAGTGTCAATTTTTTTTACTGATTTCTGCAACGGTTGCGGTTTTTCGTTCACGAATGCCGACATCAATACGTCCATTGTATCAACTGTCGAGCAATCGAAAGCCGAAAAACTGTACCGTTAGGGTTTAAGAAAAAGAAAAGATAGAAGAAGAGAGAAAAAGATAGAACAGAACGGAAACAACAGAACAATATCAGAATCTCACAATCCGCAGCGGAACAACATATAATAAATAAATGAATAATCTTTAAACAAAGAACTATATCAGTTATTACATTACATTACATTTCATTACATCATCAGAGTGTACAACAACAAACAACATCAACAGCGGAAAAGAAATATTATATACTAGGAATACGCCATGCCATCCAGCTTGCCTCCAGCAACTCCTGAATTCCAGAATATCCAGAAAACCTGACTCTTGACTGCCCGTGTGGAAATTTGGTGGGCACCCAGAGTTTAGGAAGGAAAACAATAAACTCCGAGTCAGTCATGTGACTGGTGTGAGAACTAAAACAGTTTATTTTTCTTTAAAATCAAAATAAAGGAATATTTTTAAAGTCAATTCGCAATGCTTTTAAAAAATGAGACTACCATAAGGCCTCCCGCACACACACACAATGCAAACGCATAATCGGAGGAGATTTCTCCTTATGATAGTCAAAGATGCTTGATACGCATTAAAAGAACATTTGATATTATTACTAGTGCATAGTGTAGGAAAAATTCATTTCGAAAATAAAGATATAAATCTTAGCCAGCATAGGCATTCCGCACTTATGCCTACTATAGCTACCATCCAAACAGTGGGGCACCACCATAAGTGAATGATAGGTTCTGCAACTAAAACCGTACAAGATCGTATTGCTTCTTTGGATTTCTAACAAATGGGCAGGCCAAGGAACTTCCCATTGCCACATGGAAATGCCTCTGGAATGACGTCCCAAGAAACAAACCGGATCTCTGCCAACACAAGGTCGGGTTACCCCTAACTGGGTAACTACTGGCACGAATATGTCATCCCCCGATCGTAACCGATCTATCCGAGGATCCTCGATTTCCAACAACCACAAAATTTGCAGCAACAACATAGGTTAAATATCTGGGCTCCATACCATGATACCACCTCTATCCAGAAGGAATGACATACACTAAAGGGGTGCTACCCCCTAATAACCTTGCTGCATCCTTCCTGTTTTGACCATTTTCAGGGTGCGAGGTCCGACGAAGTCTCGTCCATAAAGCCACACTTTATACAAAAGTTGTGCTTTGGGTCAACAAATGATCATAGAAATGATCACCAAGATAAATGATCAAATAAATGATCCTATCACAAATGATCAAACAATGATCATTTCACAGCAACACTCAGCATGCCACACTACCAAATTGGGAGTATATCACTAATAACCTTCAACTATATAACCTCTGAGCTCGTACGTCTCAGAGAAAGGTGTTAAGCTAAGAGAATAAATTCTCCGCCACCAACAGAAATATATTTGAAAGAAACCAGCTTTATATCTCAATTTGTAATGTCAGACATACAATCCATACAAGTCTGTTCCGGGCTCGAACAGAACCGAAGGCACTTCCAAAGAAGTCCTTGCAATCTGGATATTCACTAATCACGACCGGACTTCATGTCACTAAGGGTGATAAAACCTTTATATCGGAGATCAGCCGATGTAGAGTAACTCGACGGTAATCCTTTCGTTTTCACAAATATCCGGTCTTCAACACCGGTCATCAAATGCAATCCATAACGATGTATCACATATTCGGAATGGGTTATACGACCCCAAGGTCCTTTCCCGGCTAACCCGAATAGTGAGCGCTTATTCAAAAATAAGTGTGGCATTCAAATTCAAACAATCACAACAAATACCTATTTAAAGGTAAATATTGATAGTCGGATTATTTAACTATCAATAGGCATGCTCAACATCACCAAATTCCAAATAATTTCCCAAATTATTTACTTCCTAAAATATCTTTACTAGATATATAATTTTCCACACTTCAACCATTTGAAAACAAATTTTCAAATCAATTTCCTTAAACGGAAACACTTCCAATTATTTATCCATTTAAATTTAAAATGGTTCATTTAAATAAATCAAATAAATCCTTACCGATTTATTTTATATTTACGTTCCAAATCCGTAAATTTATACCCCTAGTTCAAAAATAAATCAACGTTTATTTTTAAACAAATTTCCCTTTCTTTTATAAATTCCATAATGAATTTATAATTCCAAAATATTTATGAATATACGATTTCAATTATTCATTTTCAATTTATCTTTAAAAGATAAAATCTCTAAATATTCAATTCATATTGGAAAACATTTCCATACTTATTTAAAAATAAGTAATTCACAAATCCATTCAATTTCAACACTTGGAAAATATTCAATATACTTAAATCGAAAATTAAGTATATATTTCATTCTTTAAGAAATCATTCTCTTAACACATTTATTTGGGCCAAAACGAATGTTGCGCAAAACATCGTTACGACAACCCAAAATCACTAGTATAGGGATTCAAAGTTTAAATAGATATATAAATCCCAATACTATATAAAACATTTCCTTTCGGAAATCATTTACTATAACAACAGTGTTATAGTCCACCATTTCCTTCTTTCTTGAAAACGTCTATTTCAACAATAAATGTTGAAATCTATGGTTTCGATTCATAATACATTTTAAAACATCTTTAAATAATTAACTTCATTCTATATTATTCCTTTTTCCAAACATGACTATTTCATTCAATAATGTATTCACTGTCCAAAATCGTGAATATATTTCCTTAAATAAACTTCACTATTCAATTTGTCAAATTAAATTGATTTCGAATTTATAAACAATGTTTATAAATTCCATTTCTATTTATAAGCTTCGATTTATAAATCTCATTATTAACAAATTCCATTTATATCTCATTTAAATGCCAAAATCCGATTTATAAGATAATTACTTATAAATCTTCTATTTTACAAAATCTATTTATTTTTGTAACTTCATAATTTATAAATCTATAAATTCCGTTCACTTATGAAATCCATCTTTATTTCATTTTTAATACTTAAAATTTGTTTTAATATTCCAATATTTTTAATTTATAAAATATCAATTTTATAAGTCTTTTATACACATCGTTTTTAATAATTCAAAAAATCCCAATTTAAACCAATTTATAAATTAATTAACTATTTATTTCCAAAAATCTCATTTCGGTTATATTTCTCAAAAATCTTAATTTTTATAACATAAAAATTTATAACGTTTTAATTATTTAAAATAAATAAATTCAAAATTTAATAAAAACATATACTTTGAAAAAAATCACTTTAAAATCCTTTTAAAAACCAAAATCATTATTTTTAAACTTTAAAAATGGATCCGATGATGCAACAGCACCAAATAGTCAATCACGACATCCAAATATCATATATCGATATGATAATCAACAAATATCAAAATATCTGTAAATAAATCAATATAGTTGAGGAATCCAGTTGGATCCCTCCAACCTGTTTCCCTGCATCCACAAACATTAACACAATACCAATTCTGTTCCAGTACGGAATTATCGCGGTATATGGGATTTATAAAATATTATCCGCTTAATAGGTGGCGCAATAGGGTCTTATCCGCTATACAATGCGGGAAATCAACAACTGCAATATATACATATGCTAATATATATATATATATATATATATATATATATATTGCTATTATATATAATACCAATTTCACTGTTTATGAAATATTCGCGGTATATGTTTTTAATAAATAACATCCGTTTACTAACGGCGCATAATGTCTATTTTAACAATCAATAGATAACAATCATCATTCAAACATGCATTCAAGTATTTCAAATCTAACTATTTAAAATATTAAATCGAAACTATTCGATTGAGTGAGAAGTTCTCACCTTGATTTCAATCTCGTTTTAGCGATTTATTTCGAATAAAATTAAACGGACGTTTAATTTTACCCGAAATTCTCACTAACTCCAATTGACTCCAATCCAATTCCATTGCGTAGTGCTCGTACATACGATTCCAACGCAACTGGTTTCGTCCAAAACGGACCTCGTATGAAAAAGTTATGCATTTTAGAAGTTTGTACACATTAATAATATAAACAATTTACATTTTATTTTAAACTTTTAACCTAAGAACGATCTCGGCCGCACGTTTCTATTTGAAGCAATCAGGGCCGCATCACGTTCTTCTTCAACATCAGGATATCACGAACGTACAAAAACCCATGGAGCCGTTCCTTCCATCAATTTACGCGACTCCTCTCTTGATCTAGAACACGATCAAGAGATGCCATCGCGAAGCCTTCCACGCAAGCCACCATCGGCTGTAAATTGGTGGAGCTCGGTCCCACGATTATCGAGAAAAATGCACCCACAGGCACGATGTTGCAGCATAAATTCGGCCTCCACGATGCTTGAAACGTCATCAAGCCCGTATGGATCTGAAGCTCTCTCTATCCTCTACAACTTTGCAGTTGAACACTTCGTGAATCGATTGATGGATTGAGAAATATTAAGGGGAAAAGAAGATGAATTTTCAGCCTTTGAATTCTCAACTGGCGGCTGAAGTTTATCAAACCCTAGGGTTTTATTTTTAGTTGCAAAGTGAATAATAGAGGGCCTTATATAGAAAATTCAGCGAACACTATTCATCCCGGAATTTTCGAACTCCAAACGAAGCATGCCGGTTGGCGTTTCTAAGGTTTACCCCGCGTTTCGGACACAATGGAACGTGTTTCGGAGGCTAATTCGATCATCTGTGCGAGATATGGCTATAAACGATCGATTTAAAATTAATCGATTTAAACGATTTTCTATGCGTTTTCGCTTGCCCCGGACAAATGGTAAATCCGATTGACACGAAATTTGAAACCGTACAATAATATTACATTATGGATCCGATGAAACTGGTTTCGTCGAAATCCGAGACTTTTTGAAAAATGGCTATTTTAACTCGCCAAATTAATATTGAAAACAATTTCGATGCGTTTCGAGCTGCCACGGTCAAACGATAACTTCGATTGCTACGAAAATTGAAATCCGATAACAACAAACTATTACGGATCCAATGGAACTGGTTTCATCCAATTCTGAGACTGTTCGAAAATTGACTGTTTTCACTAGTCGATTAAATATTAAAATATTCAATTTTCACAAATTAACTTTTAATTCGATTTTAAAAGTTCTAAAATATCATTCTAACTTCAATATGATAAAATAAAATTTTACAAACCAATTTTAATCATATTAAACCCAATATCCAATTATTTCTGTAATTTCAGTTATTAAGTTATCGATTTAATTGTCAAATTAAATCCAATATTCGATAAATAAATTCATTCGACTTATAAATTTCACTTATTAATATTTAAAATCAATTAAATATTAGAATTTTAAATTAATAAAAATTCTGGGTCGTTACATTCTTCCCCCCTTAAAAGAATTTCGTCCTCGAAATTACCAAGTAAGAAAAGTTACAGAATCTATTAACTTTCTCAAAACAAATCGTTCAAATTAGATTTTTCAAATCTCTTAAGTGTTTAACTTTTCCAAAACTCATAGTTAAACTTTTTACAATATCTTTACTAAGTTTCCAAATCCAAACTTAGTTTTCAAAAATTTTCCCAATTTCTCAAAAATATTCTAACGCCTTAAATTTTCGGAAAAATTCGCCATAGTCTCCTTTGCGCGGCTCGATCTGAAAAAAAATGACAGTATATATATATCACAAATATACATCTCATCAAGTGATGAGGCATCCCGCAGGGAAAAAAGTGTAAAAGTACGGTATGTAATCCGAGATATGCACCTTATTATATTATTAGCGAGCATATATGGCTAATATAGCGCGAAAGCGAGCTCCAAATGCGAAGCAAACACGATCCGCACCTACTAAACACTCAACAAACAACATGAGAACATGCATATATGAAAATAATCTCAATATACATCATATAGCAACATAACAACTACATAATATAGCAAATGCAACTAAAGCAACAAATGAAACCACCAGCCAACTATCATCCATAACCAAATCAATATTCATTCATATTCTCATTAATATTCAATGGATTGGTTTTCAATTTAAATCACATTTGATTTATTAACGTTGGATTTCATCAACTTTCATTCTTTTTCAATTAGTTTACATTCACTAATTAAATCCAATTCACATTCAATTCTATTCAAATTTATTTACTTTCAATTTGAATTCAATTACATAGCTTTCAATTTTGCTAGTTCAATTTCATTAATACTTAATGAATTATATACAATCAATCAACAATCAAATAACAACCAATGTTTATTCAATACAACCAAATTTATTCACTTTACATTCAATTTGGTTCAACACATTTAATCCCAATTGGATCATATTAAATTGACTCTCTTTCAATTTATTCAACTTCCAATAATATTAGCTTTTAATGAATTTACACTTATATATTCATTATTTCATATCAATTGTTTACATTTAATTGATTAACATTCAATCCATTTATCAATTCAATTGCTAATTCTTTTAACAATTTAAAGTTGAATTTCATTCATATAACTCAAGTTCAAATTCTTAATGACTTCACTTCATTAATTCACTTATTAATTTACTTCGACACCAAAAATCAACTTCATTCAACTTCACTTAAGTTATATTTCATTTCAAACATATTATCAAATCCAAATCAATTTATTTAACTTTCCTTTTGTTAAATTTCAAATCACATATCTTTGATGACAACTCAAATTTATTTCAACTTGGATTTTATTGATTTACTTATACTTCCTTTAATTTAACTCCATCCTTTAAATTAAATTTATTCTATTAAAACTCAAATTGTATAAGTTATCAACTCATTTATCATTCCCATAAATATTTTAAATAGGATTCCAGAGTCTTTCAACCTTTCAAAACCATTATTGAAAACAATTCAAATTATCTTTTGAATTTCAAAACCAAACCCAAATTTTCCAAACAATTTTCTTTTAAACAATTTGGCAGCAATCCCTCTTTTGGAAACCCGATAATGAACACCGATGATGTCATGATCATCATCGGAATTATTTTCCAGCGACCGAAAAGAGTTTAGAGCTTTAATTTCTCCAAAATAATTTTCCTAAAATATCAAATCTTTTCAAAACACTTCTCTGGAATTTTATTTTCATATTATAAATCACATTTACAAACCTTTTACTTATATAATTTCACTTCTTATATATAACATTATTTCACAAGTGTAAATCATTTTAATTATAACTTCATACTTATAATTCATTTGCTTATACAATTATTCTTTAAAAATTGTTGTTTTTATTCAACAACCAAACAAACAATTCATATACACTTTAATAATTCTGAAAAATTATTCCTTTATATATAAAATAAAATCAAGGTAAATTATCTCATTTGCCCTATTTTAAATAATATCGTGTCAAATTGTTTTGTACAAGTGTTTAGAGATCCCTATCAACAACGTTAATTACTCGTGTTGACCAAAATCCAAATACCACTCAACAAACCAATCATCACAATATAAAAACAATTTTATATTCACTAACAAATACGCACTCGTATCTATTATTACACTCACACTCATTCTAGAGTACTGCTGACTCTATCTCTAATGAGTAATTCCCAACAGAGCCATGGTTGTTGCTTAACCATAAGCTCTGATACCAAATGTAACGTTTGCGGTTTTTCGTTCACGAATGCCGACATCAATACGTCCACTGTATCAACTGCCGAGCAATCAAAAGCCGAAAAACCGTACCGTTAGGGTTTAAGAAAAAGAAAAGATAGAAGAAGAGAGAAAAAGATAGAACAGAACGGAAACAACAGAACAATATCAGAATCTCACAATCCGCAGCGGAACAACATATAATAAATAAATGAATAATCTTTAAACAAAGAACTATATCAGTTATTACATTATATTACATTTCATTACATCATCAGAGTGTACAACAAAAAACAACATCAACAGCGGAAAAGAAATATTATATACTAGGAATACGCCATGCCATCCAGCTTGCCTCCAGCAACTCCTGAATTCCAGAATATCCAGAAAACCTGACTCTTGACTGCCCGTGTGGAAATTTGGTGGGCACCCAGAGTTTAGGAAGAAAAACAATAAACTTCGAGTCAGTCATGTGACTGGTGTGAGAACTAAAACAGTTTATTTTTCTTTAAAATCAAAATAGAGGAATATTTTTAAAGTCAATTCGCAATGCTTTTAAAAAAATGAGACTACCATAAAGCCTCCCGCACACACACACACAATGCAAACGCAGAATCGGAGGAGATTTCTCCTTATGATACTCAAAGATGCTTGATACGCATTAAAAGAACATTTGATATTATTACTAGTGCATAGTGTAGGAAAAATTCATTTCGAAAATAAAGATATAAATCTTAGCCAGCATAGGCATTCCGCACTTATGTCTACTATAACTACCATCCAAACAGTGGGGCGCCACCATAAGTGAATGATAGGTTCTACAACTAAAACCGTACAAGATCGTATTGTTTCTTTGGATTTCCAATAAATGGTCAGGCCAAGGAACTTCCCATTGCCACATGGAACTCCTCTGGAATGACGTCCCGAGAACCAAACCGGATCTCTGCCAACACAAGGTCGGGTTACCCCTAACTGGGTAACTACTGACACGAATATGTCATCCCCCGATCGTAACCGATCTATCCGAGGATCCTCGATTTCCAACAACCACAAAATTTGCAGCAACAACATAGGTTAAATATCTGGGCTCCATACCATGATACCAACTCTATCCAGAAGGAATGACATACACTAAAGGGGTGCTACCCCCTAATAACCTTGCTGCATCCTTCCTGTTTTGACCATTTTCGAGGTGTGAGGTCCGACGAAGTCTCGTCCACAAAGCCACACTTTATACAAAAGTTGTGCTTTGGGTCAACAAATGATCATAGAAATGATCACCAAGATAAATGATCAAATAAATGATCCTATCACAAATGATCAAACAATGATCATTTCACAGCAACACTCAGCATGCCACACTACCAAATTGGGAGTATACCACTAATAACCTTCAACTATATAAGCTCTGAGCTCGTACGTCACAGATAAGGGTGTTAAGCTAAGAGAATAAATTCTCCGCCACCAACAGAAATACATTTGAAAGAAATCAGCTTTATATCTCAATTTGTAATGTCAGACATACAATCCATACAAGTCTGTTCCGGGCTCGAACAGAACCGAAGGCACTTCCAAAGAAGTCCTTGCAATCCGGATATTCACTAATCACGACCGGGCTTCCCGTCACTAAGGGTGATAAAACCTCTATATCGGAGATCAGCCGATGTAGAGTAACTCGACGGTAATCCTTCTGTTTTCACAAATATCCGGTCTTCAACACCGGTCATCAAATGCAATCCATAACGACGTATCACATATTCGGAATGGGTTATACGACCCCAAGGTCCTTTCCCGGCTAACCCGAATAGTGAGCGCTTATTCAAAAATAAGTGTGGCATTCAAATTCAAACAATCACAACAAATACCTATTTAAAGGTAAATATTGATAGTCGGATTATTTAACTATCAATAGGCATGCTCAACATCACCAAATTCCAAATAATTTCCCAAATTATTTACTTCCCAAAATATCTTTACTAGATATATAATTTTCCACACTTCAACCATTTGAAAACAAATTTTCAAATCAATTTCCTTAAACGGAAACACTTCCAATTATTTATCCATTTAAATTTAAAATGGTTCATTTAAATAAATCAAATAAATCCTTACCGATTTATTTTATATTTACGTTCCAAATCCGTAAATTTATTCCCCCAGTTCAAAAATAAATCAACGTTTATTTTTTAAAAAAAATTCCCTTTCTTTTATAAATTACATAATTAATTTATAATTCCAAAATATTTATGAATATACGATTTCAATTATTCATTTTCAATTTATCTTTAAAAGATAAAATCTCTAAATATTCAATTCATATTGGAAAACATTTCCATACTTATTTAAAAATAAGTAATTCACAAATCCATTCAATTTCAACACTTGGAAAATATTCAATATACTTAAATTGAAAATTAAGTATATATTTCATTCTTTAAGAAATCATTCTCTTAACACATTTATTTGGGCCAAAACGATGTTGCGCAAAACGTCGTTACGACAACCCAAAATCACTAGTATAGGGATTCAAAGTTTAAATAGATATATAAATCCTAATACTATATAAAACATTTCCTTTCGGAAATCATTTACTATAACAACAGTGTTATAGTCCATCATTTCCTTCTTTCTCGAAAACGTCTATTTCAACAATAAATGTTTAAATCTATGGTTTCGATTCATAATACATTTTAAAACATCTTTAAAATAATTAACTTCATTCTATAATATTCCTTTTGCCAAACATGACTATTTCATTCAATAATGCATTCACTGTCCAAAATCGTGAATATATTTCCTTAAATAAACTTCACTATTCAATTTGTCAAATTAAATTGATTTTGAATTTATAAACAATGTTTATAAATTCTATTTCTATTTATAAGCTTCGATTTATAAATCTCATTATTAACAAATTCCATTTATATCTCATTTAAATGCCAAAATCCGATTTATAAGATAATTACTTATAAATCTTCTATTTTACAAAATCTATTTATTTTTATAACTTCACAATTTATAAATCTATAAATTCTGTTCACTTATGAAATCAATCTTTATTTCATTTTTAATACTTAAAACTTGTTTTAATATTCCAATATTTTTAATTTATAAAATATCAATTTTATAAGTCTTTTATACACATCGTTTTTAATAATTCAAAAAATCCAAATTTAAACCAATTTATAAATTAATTAACTATTTATTTCCAAAAATCTCATTTCAGTTATATTTCTCAAAAATCTTAATTTTTATAACATAAGAATTCATAACGTTTTAATTATTTAAAATAAATCAATTCAAAATTTAATAAAAACATATACTTTGAAAAAAATCACTTTAAAATCCTTTTAAAAACCAAAATCATTATTTTTAAACTTTAAAAATGGATCCGATATGCAACACCACCAAATAGTCAATCACGACATCCAAATATCATATATCGATATGATAATCAACAAATATCAAAATATCTGTAAATAAATCAATACAGTTAAGGAATCCAGTTGGATCCCTCCAACCTGTTTCCCTGCATCCACAAACATTAGCACAATACCAATTCCGTTCCATTACGGAATTATCGCGGTATATGGGATTTATAAAATATTATCCGCTTAATAGGCGGCGCAATAGGGTCTCATCCGCTAGACAATGCGGGAAATCAACAACTGCAATATATACATATGCCTATATATATATATTGCTATTATATATAATACCAATTTCACTGTTTATGAAATATTCGCGGTATATGTTTTTAATAAATAACATCCGCTTACTAACGGCGCATAATGTCTATTTTAACAATCAATAGATAACAATCATCATTCAAACATGCATTCAAGTATTTCAAATCTAACTATTCAAAATATTAAATCGAAACTATTCGATTGAGTGAGAAGTTCTCACCTTGATTTCAATCTCGTTTTAGCGATTTATTTCGAATAAAATTAAATGGACGTTTAATTTTACCCGAAATTCTCACTAACTCCAATTGACTCCAATCCAATTCCATTGCGTAGTGCTCATCCATACGATTCCAATGCAACTGGTTTCGTCCAAAACAGACCTCGTATGAAAAAGTTATGCATTTTAGAAGTTTGTACACATTAATAATATAAACAATTTACATTTTGTTTTAAAATTTTAACCTAAGAACGATCTCGGCCGCACGTTTCTATTTGAAGCAATCAGGGCCGCATCACGTTCTTCTTCAACATCAGGATATCACGAACGTACAAAAACCCATGGAGCCGTTCCTTCCATCAATTTACGCGACTCCTCCCTTGATCTAGAACACGATCAAGAGATGCCATCGCGAAGCCTTCCACGCAAGCCACCATCGGCTGTAAATTGGTGGAGCTCGGTCCCACGATTATCAAGAAAAATGCACCCACACGCACGACTTTGCAGCATAAATTCGGCCTCCACGATGCTTGAAACGTCATCAAGCCCGTATGGATCTGAAGTTCTCTCTATCCTCTACAACTTTGCAGTTGAACACTTCGTGAATCGATTGATGGATTGAGAAATATTAAGGGGAAAAGAAGATGAATTTTCAGCCTTTGAATTCTCAACTGGCGGCTGAAGTTTATCAAACCCTAGGGTTTTATTTTTAGTTGCAAAGTGAATAATAGAGGGCCTTATATAGAAAATTCAGCGAACACTATTCATCCCGGAATTTTCGAACTCCAAACGAAGCGTGCCGGTTGGCGTTTCTAAGGTTTACCCCGTGTTCCGAACACAATGGAACGTGTTTCAGAGGCTAATTCAATCATCTGTGCAAGATATGGATATAAACGATCGATTTAAAATTAATCGATTTAAACGGTTTTCTATGCGTTTTCGCTTGCCCCGGACAAACGGTAAATCCGATTGACACAAAATTTGAAACCATACAATAATATTACATTACAGATCCGATGAAACTGGTTTCGTCGAAATTCGAGACTTTTTGAAAAATGGCCATTTTAACTCGCCAAATTAATATTGAAAACAATTTCGATGCGTTTCGAGCTGCCACGGTCAAACGATAACTCCGATTGCTACGAAAATTGAAATCCGATAATAACAAACTATTACGGATCCAATGGAACTGGTTTCGTCCAATTCTGAGACTGTTCGAAAATTGACTATTTTCACTAGTCCATTAAATATTAAAATATTCAATTTTCACAAATTAACTTTTAATTCGATTTTAAAAGTTCTAAAATATCATTCTAACTTCAATATGATAAAATAAAATTTTACAAACCAATTTTAATCATATTAAACCCAATATCCAATTATTTCTGTAATTTCAATTATTAAGTTATCGATTTAATTGTCAAATTAAATCGAATATTCGATAAATAAATTCATTCGACTTATAAATTTCACTTATTAATATTTAAAATCAATTAAATATTCGAATTTAAAATTAATAAAAATTCTGGGTCGTTACAATTTCATTCTTTCATTTCTTGTTAAGATCCACTTCATTAACATTTTAATTAATGCATTCAACCAACCTTTATTCAATTAGATTCATGTTCAATTGATTTTTATTCAATTTATTTACTTCCAATTGATTTGCATGCATTTATCAACCTTAATGAATTCATATTCTATTTATTTATAGTCATTCATAGTTACATTCTTTTTTTTCTTCAGTTCCATTATTTCATTTCAATACTTCATTTAATTAGTTAAACCTAAGTAAATTAATTCCATACCAGATTCCATATATATTAAATTGATTCACGTTCACTTTTTAATATTCATTTCGTTAAATAAATTTATACTCAATTTATTTGCTTTTAATTGATTTACAGTCAACTAATTTTGGTTTCAATCCATTTTTCTTTCAACCAATATTTATTGCATTCACATTTGATTTATTGCAATTCAATATATATCTACATTCAACCGATTTGTTTCAATTATTAACATTTGTTTCATCCACATATAATTGGTTTACATTCCATTGATTTCTTTCAATTTATCAACATTCGTTATAAATTCATTATATTCAATCCAATTTGTGAAATTCCAATTGTTTCACTTTTTTTATATACTAACATCATTTATAAATCATCTAAATTTATCATAAATATTTTATACAACACAGCTCACTTTTATCATTACTACTTCATATCTTAAGTTATTATTAATTCATCGTTTCACTTCATCTATTCAAATTCGTATTAATAAATTCTACTTTTTTTTTTCACAATCAATTCATTCAACTTCTCTTAAGTTTACTTCAATTTAACATTTATTCTAATAACTTATTCCATATTATATTAGTTAACATTCAATTTTTATTGAAACTCGTTCCATTTGCATTTAATTTTTTTTATCCAATTTTAAATTAAATCCAATTACCCATACTAATTTTATTTACATGCATTTATTTTTATTTAATTTCTTACACACTTAAATTACATTTCATTTTAAAAGTTCGTATTCGTATTCATATTATTATTTCATTTTATAGTTTAAGTGGAATTATTCGCTTTACTAATTTATCTAATTTCATTTAATATCCAATTCAATTTTTTTAATATTAAGTTAAACTTTATTTCATTTTAATCCATTACTCATTTTATTTCGTCTTATTCAAGTTAAATTTTCTCATCATTCACATTCAACAAATTTAAATTTGTTTTTAGCTTGCTAATTCTCAAATCTATAAGTTATATAATTTATCCATTCAAAATTTCATTTTATTATTTTATCTACTTCATTTCAAATGTAATTTATTTTTATTTAAGCTTTCATGAGTTATACATATTTTATTTACTACATTTCACTAACTCAACTAATTTAACATTTCTTAAGTTAATTATTTTATTTCATATGTCGAATTCAAATTTCTTTATTTGCTTAAATCAAAATTATCCAACAGTTTAAAATTTAAATTTTACTTTCCTATTCAAATTTATAAGTTACAAACTTATTTCTTATATACTATTTTCAATTTTAAGTACAAAAATATTTTCATACACTTATTAAATCACATTTAAAATATATATTTTTTCATTCAAAACTTGTTTTAATCGAAAATAAATTTCTTTTGATAGCAATTCTCACCCAGAAACTCGAAAACGAACACTGGCGATATTGTAGTCATCCCCAGAATTATTTTCCAGCGACCAAACGAGTTTAATGATTTTATTTCTTCAAAAATCTTTTCAAAATATTTTTTCAAATCAAAAATCTTCCAAATAATGCTAATAATAAATTTAAAGGCATCAAAAACACTTTTGAAAACAAGAAGGATTTTAAACTTTAAAATTCTCAATTTTAAAAATAGTTTTTATACATAAGCCATATTATAAATATAGCTATATTATAAATATAGCTATACAAATTTCCATAACTTATCAAAATATTTAATTAATTTACAACTTGGTCATCTTGAGCACTTCTTATTTTATCTGATTTCAATCCAATTTAATTACCAAATTCTTCCTAAAATAAAATTCATTAATTATTCGTTTTATTTTTAATTCAACCAATAATCGATGATAATTAAATATTATTATTGCCCAACAATAGTTTCACTAATTATTAACCTTTTATATATATAATATAATTTAGGAAAAACTATTTCATTTACCCAATTTTTAAAACAATATTATGTGGACTTGACTCGTTTAAGTGGTTAGAAATCCCTATCGATGACACGCATCCCTCACATCGACCAGAATTCATAAAAAACTCAACAAATAAGTAAACACAATATAAAACATTTTATAACACCAACAAGTATGCTCTCTCATATATATACACTCAAACAGATTCATTCTAGGGTATTGCTATCCTATCTCTAATGAGTCAAGCCCTACAAAGCCAAGGTTATCGCTAAACTGTCGCTCTGATACCAACTGTGACGAACCATATTTCAGAAGGTTAAATCGACAATAATCTACACATGTTCGACTTAAACAATCCGAAACATAGATAATTAATGGGGTTAAATAAGAAAAATAAGAAGAGAAGAAGAAAACAAAACAGAAAATCTCACAGCGGAAATGATAAAATATAATAATTAAATAAACAATTCATAAAGCTGTTTACTATACATTTGATTATAATATATGCACATTTATCAGAGTTATAAATATACGGCTAGGAGAAATAATCAATGCAGTTACATAGCATGATACAGGGTATAATAATAATAGTAATATACTAAACTCCGTTTTCGTCCTCCAAAGAATAGTCTTCAATACACTGAAAAACTCAGGACTGATCCGAGCGTAATGAAAAGATAAAATACTCGAGTCAGGACTAAGATACTCTTATGTAAGTCAAATCAATATCACAAAATATTAGTGCAATAACTTAAGTGATGTTACAGGATTTTCCATCTCCTAAGGATCCGTTAAACTATTTATATATAATAATATACGCTATAATAGATAATGCTTATCAGTAAAATAAATATCAAAATAATGTTAAGGCTTTACATTGATCTACCTTAACACATTTTTACAATTTAAACCAAAGTCGTAATGGGATTGTATAGGGATAAATATGAAAAGGCACGTGAGGCAATACCCAAGGTTGGATTCCACCAGTTTACCCTTTCTGGTTGGTCGTAACCCATCCGTGGCCGACCGCGACAATCAATCCAAACGACAAATAAGGCGCACCCATCAAATCCGAAACCACAATAGTAATACGATGGATCAACGTCGCTAGAGGTAGCTAACCTCAATGGCCGGACATAGGCTACTATTTTAGTCATTTTAATTATGACACGAATGTCAAGGCTATCCATCATCGTTCTCTTACTTCATTCCAGTAAATGTCGCCAATTCAACTACTACATTGTAGATATCATCCACCGCGTACACGGTTGTCAAAGTGGTTCCAATATTGAAAGAGAGTATTTAAATAAGAGGCTCCAGTCTCTTTAACAACCAATCGTCATTTTACACACAAGTTGGTTCTTTTACATTTCGAAAATAATTTGCACTTGATATCAAAATATCTTATTCATTTCAAAATCAAGTCCATTTCGAAATTATCATATATTCGCTTCAAAATCAAATCCATTTTGAAATTATCATATATTCAAAGTTATAGTCTTCACTTTAACCTAGTTCGTATTTAAATCTACGACTTAAATATAAACAAGTTACCCTTTAACCAGTTTGAATTTTAGAAAATAGTGTAAACGGTTAAAAATATTTTAATAGAAAATATTTAAATAGTTTAATCGAAAATAATTTGAATATAAAAATGGTTTATATAGTAAAATAGTTTGGAAAATCAAAATAATTTGAATATTTAAAGAATATAGATTTTAAATCATTTATACTAAAATATTCATTTTAAAAATAATTCCAAAGTCAAACCGGCCAACTTTCTAGTTTCCTACCCAGTTCAATTCCAAATTCCATTTCGATTTAATTGATTCAATTCCGATTTCAACTCAAATAAATTTCGATTCCACATAAATTTCGACTTCAATTCACAAATTTCTTCAATTTCCATTTCCAAATTAATTTAAATCTCAATTTCAAATTAATTTCCAATTCTAATTCCAAATTAATTTGAATTCCAATTTCAATTTAATTTCCAATTTCAGTTCGAATTCCAAATTCGATTTCGAAATATCGATTTAAACTTAAATCAAATTTACTTTCAATACCAAATTTAAATCCAAATTTTCAATTCCAAATTCAAATTTGAAATATCATTGCATATTAATTTTTCTTAGATATATTCAAAGTTCGAATAAAAGACCAATCTTTCAAAACAAATCATCTTTCGAAAATTTACGCCGTATTTCAATTTTTAACTTAAAAATCTAAACTTCGATTAATTAAACAATTTTGTTTACCAAGTTTAAATTCCAACATTTTGAGCTTCAATTCAAAATAATTCAATTTCAATAAATTGGATTTTATTCTTAAAAATCAATTCATTTAAATAATTTCAAAACAACTTTTAAATATTATTTAATTTAACCAACCCGGTGTCTGTATATAATTTTCTAACTTATGGCCAGGTGGATAATTATTTCAATTTAATTTCAAGGATGGATATATATCATTTCAATCCAAACAGATGTCATAGGTATATATCATTTCAACCTATTTCTTAATTTATTTGAAATAATTCAATTTATAGTTTTATACACTGTAAATAATATATAGGATGATAACATGATATACAAATGAACATCCAAACATCAAAATATCAATCAATAGCATCCATCTCAATCAATTATCTAAACAGTCAATAAGCTCAAAAATCAACCAATTATCTATAAAGTCGGGAATTTTACTGGCAGTTAAATTCTAATTCAATTTTAACTGTCCATCTAAATTTATCTATTAATTCAAACGTCAATTAAATGTCAATTAAACTTATCAACAACAATCAATAAAATTTCAATTACTTCACGATTTAAATTTAGTTAACATAAAAATATTTCAGTCAATTGTGAATGTATAAACACTCGTCTTTGATTTATCGACGATTTAAAATCCAAATAAAGGCTCAAATTTGAACAGTCTTGGAATCCAACCTAACAAGTTCCATGTTGTCCAAAATTTTGATTCGATCGCAACGAAGAAAACCGTGTGTCGATCCGAGCTCATATGCAAAAGTTATTCGAGTTAGAACATTTGAATTTTAATATATAATAATTATTTAAAAAAATATACGTTACCATCTTCATCTCTCATTCATTTTTTGTACCTTGAAAACCCATGACGCACCCCAAATTCAAATGCACGCACGCCTATAACATCGACCGGACGATGATCAGGATGTTCCCACGTGAGCGCCTCATCGAGAGCTACAACTGCCCCAAACACCGTCCATCCACCTGCCCTCTTTTGCCTCGAAAACCTCAAAACACGTGCATGCTTCCAAGCCATATTCTGGCGAACCCGTGACATAATAGCATAGATTAACTACATGGATTTAAAGAGCTCATCGAGATCTACAACTTTTCTTTTGGAATTTTTCGATTTCGTTAAACGGATTGAGAGATATTGAGGAGGGAAGTTTGTGAATTTTCGGCCATTAAAAGAAAGTGACGGCTAGGGTTTCAGAAATTAAAATAATAATAAATTTGTCTCGATTTGCATGTGTATTTATACAGTTAGGTCCAAAATCATCCGAACTTCAATCGAGCCGTGCTGCCAGGTGTTTATAATGTTTTACCCCTTGGAAGAAAGCTTTTCAAAGTCAATTTATTTTATCGAATTCCTTTAAATTGATTTCTATGCGTTTTAAGCTCGCACGTCCAAACAACAAGTCCGATTGCTACTAAACTTGAAATCTTACAATAATTCACTATTACGGATTCGATGAAACTGGTTCCGTCGAAATCCAAGACTGTTGCCAAAATGGCTATTTTTACTCGTTAATTACAATATAAAAATTTTCAATTTTAATTATTCACATTTAAATCCAATTTTAAATATTAACAATCTTAATTATTGTTTATAAAAAAATTAAATCAACTTACGACATCATTTTCTATCATATCAAATTCAGAATTTAATTATTCAAATAATTTCCAATATTAAATTATTCAACAAATTACATTAATAACCATTTTCATTTAATAATCACCTTAAATTTAATAATTAAAAATAGCTAAAAAAATATGGGTCGTTACATTGTTGGTGCTGTTATTATTACTGGAGCTGTTCTGTTATTTCTAAATTTGTTGCTCTTTCTAAATTTGTTGCTCTTTCTAAATTTTAAATACTTTTTGAAATTTTTAGCAATAAATGCCATATCTTCTTCATCTGAATCTGATTCATCTTTTTCTGCCTGGAATGCTATGTTCTTCTTATCTTTAGCCTGTACTCGTTTTTCCTAGAGATTAACTTCATAAGACATTAGATTTCTAATCAACTCGTCTGGTTTTATGGTCGAAATGTCGTTAGCTTTTTCGATTGCTAAGACTTTTCATTCCCACTCATACGTAAGTGAGTTGAGAATTTTTGAAACAATATCAAAATCCGTATAGGTTTCTCCTAATGCTATCAAAGAATGATATATATCTTGAAATCTAGAGTACATTTCATTTATAGTCTCATCTTGCTTCATTTTAAAATTCTGAAACTGATTTTTGAGCATAGAAATTTTACTTTGTTTGACTTTATTAGTACCTTCAGGTGTAACTTTAAGTGTATGCCAAATTTCATGAGTAGTTTTACATTTGCTTGTTCTATTAAATTCATTTTTGTCTAATGCATAATATAACATATTCATAGCTTTAGCATTTGCAGTAGCATCTAATTTTTGTGTGTTAGACCATGTTGAATATTCAGTAGTAGGAATAATATATTCAGATTGCATAATGTTCCAGGTTTTATAACTAGTTGCTTGTATATAGATTCTCATTCTAGTAGCTCAATAGTTATAGTTCATTCCATTAAATAGAGGTGGTCGTGCAGTAGATTGACCTTCAAGTAAGGTATTGTTAATTACAGTGCTTGCATTATTTTCCATATTAAAAAATATATCAGATAACTATTTTACGGTTAAATGATAACCTTGTTCCGATACCAAATGAAAGTGACTGCACTAAAGGATCGTATAATATGGATGATTTACTTATGCGGAATAATAAATAAGTAAGTTAAAAATTAAAGCAGTAAAGTAAAAGACACCAGAGATGTTTGTACTGGTTCGAACTCCCATTCTACATCCAGTCCTAGACTCATTCTGGAATTATAGCTAGCAACCCTCACTTAACCCGGAGGAACATGTATTACACCGTTTGCGCAACCGAATAGAACTTCTACCGCCTAAGCAACCGAAGAGGACTTTGACCGCCTAAGCAACAAAACAGGACTTTGACCGCCTGAGCAACTGAACAGGACTTTCTTACAAACGGGATTTAATTTGACTTTGTGTTCTTTGAATAACACTGATTTGTTACGTATAGTACACCCTTCCTATAATTTTATCCTAAAAGTAGATGTGTATATTTGTGTGTTTATGAAGAATAGGAAATATAGTATTGCTTGAAAAGTATGGAAATGAATACGTAAGCAATGATTGTATGAAAGCATGTATATATTGAACTCAAGAGTGCTAAGTGGTATAGTCAAAAGAAAATAGAGAATTAATTAACAGGATCTATGAATCTTGAGTGTATATATAGTGTGTAATGAGTATGACTTTTGGAAATCGACATCTATTAGAATCTAAGAGTTGTGACCTTCCATGAAGAAGGAACCCTTTGATCAAAAGAAGTGTCTTTCGAAGAAAAATGACAGTTGCATATTCAGTCGATTGAACTTGCTTGGGCAGTCGATTGAATTTCAAACATGCACAAAAACATGTACAGTTTCAGTCGACTGACCTAAGCGATTCAGTCGACTGAATGTTGTATATTAAAAAAAAAAATCACACAGTACCAGTCGACTGAGATATTGTATTCAGTCATCTAAATACTGTTTTTCAGTGCATATACAAAAAATTTATAAAACGTGTGGTAAAATGAATATGTAAGTGATGAGCTTTGAGGATAGATTTTAACAAAATTCTATACTAGACTGTTTACATATATACTTGATGTGCACGTAAATGTGCATATTTTTACCATCATATTTAGTCTTTTTAAATTAAATAAATGATCATATTGGGTATTTTAACTTGTTTTAAACAAAATCCATATTAATTCCAAATTGTCACATATCTATCTTCATATAGGGGCAAAACAGTCATTTGTGTGCATATATTTATTTGAGAAAAATTAATTGAAAATTTATATATATTTTTGTAGGAATTTGGTCTCAAATAGGAGTAGTTTCATGAAGACACATGCATGCACAACATGAATATAAAGGAATGAAGATGGAAATAATTCAAAGTGAAGATCATGGAGGACCCCACCTACCCACCACCTTAATGTACAAATTAAAGGCTAATGCACATGCTTATGGAATTATTGGCTTCATCTACACTTAAATAATGATTAATAGAAGCTAATGACTACTTGGCCTCCACACTTTCTCAAGGGTAGTTTGATCATTCCTCAAATTATGGATTAGGGTTTCATGCATGTATAAATAACCCCTTTATGTTTCATGTAGCCCTCCTCTTCCTCTTCACTTAGTCTCTCTTTAGTTAGTTTTAGGCTCAAAATAAAACCAAGCTCTCTTCTTTCTTTTCATGGCTACCTAGCCATTTCTCTTTTATGTAATTTTTTTATGCAACTTCAATACATGTTCTTTTTCTTTTCATACTTATTTACTTCCATGTTGTAGTGAAGATTTATTTTTCATGCAAGTAAAATAGTTTTTCTTTATCTTGCTTTCTTTTTCTTTTTCTCTCATGTTGCAAGCTACATTTGTTGTTTTAATGACAAATATAAGAGGCTAAACCCCTTCAATTTAGTTGTAATGAAACTCTCTAATTGTGTAGCTTCAACTATTTGTTAATTCATGCTCTCTTTTTGTGCTTAATGATGATGATGGAAATGGTTTAATTGTTGTTTTTTCTTTGAATTTGATAGCCTATACCGTTGACACCAAATAGGCTATGCTTAAACAATCACTAACACAAATGCCTCTTCATCAAAATATGATTATGGCATAAGAAAGTGATTTGAAATTAAAATTTGATGGTCTATATTTCTAATCAATAATTAATAGGCCATACTTAAAATAGATTTCTTTTTCATTTTCTTTGTCAAGTTTCATGAAAGTGAGTAAGTGGTTTAAGGGATGTGTTATAGTTTGATGGCTTATGTTGGCTAATCAATAGCACAAATATGCCATACTTATGATAAGCACATCAATTAAAGCACTAATGACCATAAAAGAGAGATCATGATTTCATATGTGTTGAACTACATGATCTAGAGAGTGGATTTATTTCCTAAATTATCACTTAACTCTTATATTTGCATTTCTTTTCCTTTAGTTAGCTAATTTTCTAATTCTCCAGCTTAACTTTCACTCGACTTTGGTATAATTTGATTGAATACAATTTTAAAAATCATTAATTCCCTGCGGATCGACCCGTATTCGCCACGCATTACGATAGTATGCCGTCCGTTTGCGGTTATTTTAATTATAAAATTCGTTCGGCTATTTTCTAGTTCATAGACATTTAGCCGTCCGAACAATACTCAATCAATACGAAACATATTTAAGTGATGAGCTCGGATTTTCCATAGTCGTAGATTTGTAAAGATCATTCGCCTCTTGTCAGCATTCAAAACCTTATGATCCAACAACAGAATGCAGCCAAACTTTATCCATGATTTCTAGAAATTCGATACGATTACAATGGAGAAAACTGTGCATAAATTCAATCTCGTATGAAAAAGTTATTGATGTTAGAAGTTATAAGATTTAAATTATAAAATAATTAAAATAATAAACAAAAAAACACGTCACCTACGTCTTTACCACACGAAATGTGACGCCCAACCTCTATGCTCACAATAACGAAGGTTATTATAAGGTAATAACGTCTGCTATTGCGAAGAATAAGGCTTGTTAGAAGCGACCATCCGTAAAGAAAATAGCCTGGACATGAATTTGGTGCATGCATTATTTATAACTCAGTCACGTGTTCATGCTTGCACGAAAAAAAATGGCCTAAACAAAACTACACGTACGCACGAACAAAATATGTAGCCTAGACTATATTTCAATGCACATACTAATTGAAATAGGCAAGATAAAATAGCCTGGACATATGCATGCACATACAATTTTCACGCACGCACACTACAATTTTCACGCATGCATACTACAATTTTCACGCACGCACGAAAAATATAAAGAAATGCCTGGGAACACAACAATATGCACGCACGCATGGAATGAACAAAAATAATATTACCTGGGCAATAAATTTGCACGCAAGTAATGGAGTAGCAAAATAAAATAAAATGACAGGTACTCTTTTTTGTGAAATGCAACTTACCCATACACGTAACAAAAATTAAAAGGCTTAGACTTGACTTCGTGTTACCTATGTTTGCAAACACGAAATATAAAAATGAAAATGACGAAGGCCGGGGCTTATACACTTTGCACGCAGGTATAAAACGATCTGGACCTGTTTCGTGCATTAGATGTACGCATGTAACAAATATGGACAAATTATAATTTGAAGTGGGCAATACTTCCACGCGTACACGAATTGAAAAAGGCAAAAATAAAATGACCTGTGTAACGACCCAGAATTTCCGTCATTTAAAATTTAGATATTTAATTGATTTTAAATATCAACAAGTAAAATTTGTAAGTCGAATAATTTATTTTTCGATCATTTAGATTTAATTGGGTAATTAAATCGGTAATTTAATATTTGAAATTGCGCAAATAATTGGAAATTGGGTTTAATGTGATTAAAAATGATTTATAAAGTTATATTAAATCATATTGGAGTTAGAACAATGTTTGTGAACTTTTGAAATTGAATTAAAAGTTAATTTGTGAAAATTGAGTATTTTAATATTTAATCGACTAGTGAAAATAGCCATTTTTCAAACAGTCTCAGATTTTGATGAAACAAGTTTCATCGGATCCATAATGTCAAATTATTGTAAGGTTTCAAATTTCGTGTCAATTGGATTTACCGTTTGTCCGGGGCAAGCTAAAACGCATATAATTTGTTTAATCGATTGAATTTAAATTTGATCGTTTGTTGCTGTAACTCGCACATATGATCGAATTAGCCTTTGAGACATATTCCATTGTGTCCGAAACATGGTGTAAACCCTAGAAACGCCAGCCGGTACGCTTCGTTTGGAGTTTGGAAAATTGGAGATGAATAGTGTTTGCGTAAATTTCTATAAAAGGACTTTCACTCTCTTCATTTTGCAAACCCTAACTAGAGCAAAACCCTAGCCGCCAGAAACGTGTTAATGGCCGATATTTTTCAATTCTTCTCTCCTTAATCTCTTCTAATCCATCAACTAATTCGAGAAATCTTCAACACGAAAGTTGTAGATCTTAGTGAGACCTTTAAATCCATACGGTGATGATGATAAACGAAGCTAAGAATCGATGGGAATTTGCATCCAAAGTCACACGGTCGGCCATGATTTTCGATCATCTATGCTCGACCGAGCTTCAAGCCCTTCTAGGCGAGAGTGGAGTCGAGTGCGAGCTACAACGTGGAGCTACCTGATCGTCTTCAAACTGCACGTGGTGGTTGCGAAAATTGCTTGATAGAGGCGGCTAATGGGTTGTTATTTGCGTTCGAAACCTGAAGGGGAAGAAGAGTGTAGTCACGACCGTGATTTGCTTCGAGGAGATGGACGACCTGGATTAAAAGTAGGGTTAAAAATATAAAAAGGAAATTGTTAATTATAATAATATATTCGTTCAAAGTTTAAAATGCTGTATCTTTGTCATACAAGGTCCGTTTTGGACGAAACAACTTGCGTTGGCTTCGTTTTGTCGAGCACTACGCAATGGAGCTAGTTTGGAGTCAATTGGAGCTAGTTTGAATTTTGGGTAAAATTAAACGCACGTTTAATTTTATTCGTAACAAAACGTTACAGCTGTTATCGAAAACTCAAGGTGAGAACTTCTCACTCAATCGAATTGTATCGATTTAAATTTTAAAAAGTTAGATTTAAAATTGCTTGATTGTGTGATTGGATAATAATTATTTTCTGTTGCATTGAAATAGACCCTATACGCCGTATAATAAACGGATGTTATTTATTAAACACATATATCGCGATAATTCCAACTTATATGGAATTGGTATTATATATGTACTTGGAGTTGATTTCCCGCATTATATAGCGGATGAGACCCTATTGCGCCGCATAATAGCGGATAGTATTTTATAAATCCCATATACCGCGATATTCCGTCTTGAAGTGGAATTGATATTGTGCTAACATTTTTGGATGCAGGGAAACAGGTTGAAGGGATCCAACTGGATTCCTCAAACATTTGAATTTGTTTCAATATTATGTGTTGATCTATTTATTGCTCTATTTATAATCTGCATGATTATCTTTGTGATTGAAATCATTAAAGGCTAAATTTTAGCCGAATATATTTTGGTATTGTTAGATGCCGAAAATAAATAAAATTGGATTTTTGAAAATTTAAGTTGAGAATTCATAGTAAAATTTAATTTTGGAATTTATTCATTTTAAATAAATAAACGTTGAAATTTTTATGTAATAAAAATTATGATTTTTGTGAAATATAACGGAAATGTGATTTTTGATATAAGTAGTTGATTAATTTATAAAATGGTTTAAATTGGGGTTTTTGAATTATTATAAATGATTTATATAAAAGATTTATAAAATTGATATTTATAAATTAAAATATTGGAATTATAAAACGAGTTTTATAAGTGTTAAAATGAAGTATAAATGGATTTCATAAGTGGATGAAATCTATAGATTTATAAATTGTGAAGTTATAAAATGAATAGATTTTGAAAAATAAAAGATTTATAAGTAATTAACTTGTAAATTGGATTTTGGCGTTTAAATGGGATATGGATAAAATTTGTTAATAAAGTAATTTTATAAGTGAAGTTGTTATAAAATATAAATGGAATTTATAAACATTGTTTTATAAATGCGAAATCGACTTATTTTGATAAGTTTAATTATTATAGCTTATTAAAGGAGATATATCCACGATTTTGGGACAGTGGATAATCCTTTAAATAAAATATGTAGAAATTGAATTTCGTAATGAAGTATATTCACGATTTTGGATGGTGAATAATATATTAAAGAAATATTTTGAGAAAGTTATATTTTAAATAGAATTAAAATGATTTAAAGATGTTTTAAAATGTATTAAGTATCGAAACCATAGATTTCAACATTCATTGTTGAAATAGACGTTTTCGAGAATTAGAAGGAAATGGTGGACTATAACACTGTTGTTATAGTAAATGATTTCCGAAAGGAAAAGTTTTATATGTTATTGGGATTTATATATCTATTTTAAGTTCGAATCCCTATGCTAGTGGTTTTGGGTTGTCGTAACGATGTTTTACGCAACATTCGTTTTGACTCAAATAAATGTGTTTAAGAGAATGTTTTCCTTAAGGAATAAATTATATACTTAATTGTGATTTAAGTATATTGAATATTTTCCAAGTGTTGAAAATAAACAGATTTGTGAATTACTTATTATCAAATAAGTATGGAAATGTTTTTCCAACATGAAGTGAATGTTTTGAGATTTTATCTTTTAAAGATAAATTGGAAATGAATATTAGAAATCGATTTGGAAATCGTATATTCACAGATATTTTGGAAAGGTAAATTCACTATGGAATTTATAAAAGAAAGGGAAATTTGTTTAAAAATAAACATTGATTTATTTTTAAAAGTGTGGAATAAATTTACGGATTTGGAACATAAATTTAATAAATCGGTAAGGATTTATTTGATTGGTTCAAATGAACCATTTTGAAATGAAAATTGTAAAGGTGAAAAGTGGTTTGAAATCTATTTTCAAATGGTTGAAGTGTGGAAATTTTTTTTGGAAATAAATAATTTGGGAAATTATTTGAAATCGGGTGATGTTGTGAATATGGATTGATAGTTAAATAACCGACTATCAATATTGACCCTTAAATGGCTATTCGTTGTGAATTGATTGAAATTGAATCCTACACTTATTTTTAAATTATTGCGCTCGTTATTCGGATTACCCATTCCAAATAGTGATACGACGTAATGGATAGCATTGAAGACCGGTGGTGAAGACCAGGTATTTGTGAAAACGATAGGATGACCTATCGATTGTCTCTGCACCGTTAGCTACAGTATGGAGATTTCCTTTGTGATGGGAAATTCGATCGAGATTGTGAATACCCGGATTGCAAGGGCTTCTTTTGAAGTGCCTTCGGTTCTGTTCGAACCCGAAACAGACTTGTATGGTTACGTGTCTAACATTACATTTTGAGATATCAAGCATATTTCTTTCAAATACAATTCTGTTGGTGGTGGAGAATTTATTCTCTTAGCTTAACACCCTTAAAGGTTATGTAGTTGAAGGTTATCAGCGATATATTTCCAATTTGATAATGTGGCATGCTGAGTGTTGCTGTGTGATGATTATTTTTTGATCATTTTTTGATCAAAGCGTGGCTTTGTGAAAAAAGCGTAGCTTTATGGACGAGACTTCGTCAGACCTCACACCCCGGAAATGGTCGAAACAGGAATATGCGGCAAGGTTATGAGGGTCGCTCCCTTTAGGGTATGTCATTTCCTTCTGGAAAAGGGCGGTGTCAGGTATGGAGCCCTGATGCTTAACCTATGTGGTTTCTCCAATCTCATTTTTCTGTGTGGTTGTTGCTTGGTGATCGAGGGCCCTCGGATAAAGATCCCAAAGGACCGGGGGGTGGCATGTTCGTGTAGTAGTTACCTAGTTATAGAGGTAACCCGGCCTTGTGTTGGCAGAGAGCTGGTTAAGTTCTCGGGACGTCCCGCCAGAGGCGATCCCATGTGGCAGTAGGAAGTTCCTTTGCCTGACCATTTGTTGGAAAATCCAAAGAAACAATACGAGCCTTATACGGTTTTAGTTGTATAACCTGCCATGGAATGTGGCGGTAACCTGCTGTTGAACATGGTAGCTATAGTAGGCATACGATAATGGTCGTATGTTGGCTAAGATTTATATTCTATTTTCGAAATGCTTTCATCACTATGCACTAATAATAATATCAAAAATGATTTGTTTTGCGTAGTAAGCATCTTTGACTATCATAAGGAGAAATCTCCTCCTATTCTGCGTTTGCATTGTGTGTGTTCGGGGAGGCCTTATGGTAGTTTCATTTTCCAAAAGCATTGCGGATATTTTCACTTCCCTTGTTGTTGTTGTTTTAAAGATAAATAACTGTTTTGAGTTCTCACACCAGTCCCATGACTGACCTGGAGTTTATTGTTCCCTTCCTAAACTCTGGGTGCCCATAATTTTCCACACGGGCAGCCTAGAGTCAGGTTATCAGGTCATTCTAGATTCAGGGGTGCTATGGAGCTCAAGTTGCGAGCTGGATGGAGAGGCATATTACTTGTATGTGATATTATCTTTCCGCTGTAAATTCACTTGTAGGGACAAGTTTGTATAGCTGTCCATTCTTGTATTGTGTTGCATATTGACTCTGATAATGTGATGTAATGTAATAACTGATATAGTTCTTTATTTTAAAGATTATTCATTTTTCTATTATATGTTGTTCCGCTGCGATATATGAGATTCTGTTCTGTTTTCTTATTTCTTCTGTCTTTTTCTTCTACCTCTTCTTATTAACCCTAACAATTCGATTTTCCGGCATTCGATTATGCGGCATTTGATACAGTGGACGTATTAATGTCAATTTTCGAGCGTCAAAAATCGTGTCGTTACATTTGGTATCAGAGCATATGGTTAAGTGACAACCTTGGATCTGTTGGGGATTACTCATTAGAGATAGAGTCAGCAGTACTCTAGAATGAGTTGAGTGTGATAATAGATATGAAAGCGTATTTGCTAGTGAATATGAAATTTTGTATTGTGTTGACTTATCAGTTGATTGTTTATAGATTCTGGTCGATGCAGTCTAGCTAACTGTTATCGATAGGGGTTTCTAAACTCTTAAACGAGATAAACCGACATAGTATCATTTTAAATTGGGTAAATGAAATAATTTTATCTCAATTATATTTTATATATATAAAGGAATTTTTTTTTAGAATTATTAAAGTGTGTATAAATTGAATTGTTTGATTGTTGAAAATGTAAGGAAATATATAAGTGAATCAAAGTTGTTCAAATAATCTGAATAAAAACAACAATTGTATAAGTATAGAATTATATAAGCAAGATTTATAAATGTGATTTATAAATAAAAGAAAATTTTGAAAGAATTTAAAGCATTGGATTCACTACTGTTGTTGGGGAGTAATAAGGGTGCTGACTGCATCATCATCAGTATCATTTTCGAGTTTCTGTGTGATGGATTTGCTACCATAGTAAATTGATTTGAATTTTGTTGTGATAAACAAATTTTAAATTAAAATCCAAGTTGAAATTGATGAATATAAGTAATCAAGTTTTGAACTTATGATATGAGATAATAAAGATTTTACTTTAGTAAAGTTGAAATAAATTTGAATTAGTATGATAAAATATATGATGTGAAATTTAACTAAAGGAAGTTAAATAAATTAAATCAGATTTAGAAGTTGAATAATAAGTTGTATAACTTATTAAATGTGAAGATGTAAGTAAACCAATTATTAAAATGGTTAAACAACTTTGTTAAGCAAAACGAAGTATGAATCTGAATAAGTGATAAAAAATTGACTTTGGTAAAAGTTAAATAGAATTTACTTTGGAGTTGGAATTCGAATTGGATTTTAATTGGATTAGATATGTTGTTGAAATGAGAATTTAGTTAAGTTAAACAAATGATGTTTAAATGGAATATAACTTAAGTGATGTTGAATAAAGTTGATTTTGGTATCAAAGTAAAATAATGAAGTGAATTAAATGGATGTGAACTTGAGTTATATAAAGGAAATTCAACTTTATTTGTAAAATAAATTGGTAATTGAACAAATGAATTGAATATTAATCAATCAAATGTAATGAATTGATATGGAATAATGGATATAAGTGTTAAGTCATTTACGGCTAACTGAATGGTAAACCAAATTGAAGGTAAACAAAGTGAATATGAATGTTGAATGTAAAATGAATAAATTCAGTTGTATTGGATATACATTGGTTGTTAGATTATTGTTAATTGATTGAATAGAAGTTCATATGCAATTGAATGAATAAAAAAATTGAAAGCTAAAGTAATTAAATTCAAATTGAAAGTTAAGTAAAATTTAATTGAATGGAAATTGATTTGAATTGAAAGTGAACAAATATGGAAGTAAATTAGTGAATGTAAACTAATTGAAAATGAATAATTGAATGTCGTTGTATATGAATTGATCGTAAACAATTACAAGTAATGTCGAAATCATATAAGCTGTTTATAAACCTTGTTTGGTATGCATTTCTTTTAATATGCATGTGTTGTAGTTGTTTAAAAGAGTAAAATGTTAATAACTTCTTATATGTGTCACTTACGTGTTTATATTGAGTAAGTACAGGTACCGGGGCTATCGTTAGCGGGATTTGGTTGCGCAAAATGCTAAATAAATAATTACTTTGCTTAAAAATGCTAAAAAGGTAAGCCTACGCAATAAAAATAGGAAATATGAAATGTTTTTCTGTTTTTCCGACCGGGTGGGTCGATGTATATATATTTATATCTATTGTGATATTGTAGAAGCTCCTCTGTACAAAGGAGGTTATGGCGAAATTTTTTGAAAATTTAAGGCGTTAGAAAATTTTCGGGAAATTTTGAATTTTTTTTTTGTGAAAACTAAGTTTTGATTTGAAGTTAAAAGTTAAACGATATAGTTGGTTTTGAAAAGATAACTATATATGGATTTGAAAATATTAGTAAATATTTTGTAAGAAGTTTAACTATTTAATGTTTGGAAAAGTTAAACACTTAAGAGATTTGTGAATCAAATTTGAACGGTTTGTTTTGAAAAGTTAATGGATTTCAAAACTTTTTCTTACTTGGTAATTTCGGGGACGAAATTCTTTTAAGGGGAGAAGTTCGTAACGACCCAGGATTTCCGTCATTTGAAATTTAGATATTCAATTGATTTTAAATATCAACAAGTAAAATTTGTAAGTCGAATAATTTATTTTAAAATATTTAGATTTAATTGGGTAATTAAATCGGTAATTTAATATTTGAAATTACGCAAATAATTGGAAATTGGATTTAATGTGATTAAAAATGATTTATAAAGTTATATTAAATCATACTGGAGTTAGAACAATGTTTGTGAACTTTTGCATTGAATTAAAAGTTAATTAGTGAAAATTGAATATTTTAATATTTAACCGACTAGTGAAAATAGCCATTTTTCAAACAGTCTCGGATTTCGACGAAACAAGTTTCATCGGATCTGTAATGTCAAATTATTTTAAGATTTCAAATTTCGTGTCAATCGGATTTACCGTTTGTCCGAGGCAAGCTAAAACGCATATAAATTTGTTTAATTGATTTAATTTAAATTTGATCGCTTATTGCTGTAACTCGCACATATGATCGAATTAGCCTCCAAAACATATTCCATTGTGTCTGGAACGCGGGGTAAACCCTAGAAACGCCAGCCGGTACGCTTCGTTTGGAGTTCGGAAAATTGGAGATGAATAGTGTTTGCTTAAATTTCTATAAAAGGACCTTCACTCTCTTCATTTTGCAAACCCAAACCAGAGCAAAACCCTAGCCGCCAGAAACGTGTTAATGGCCAATATTGTTCAATTCTTCTCTCCTTAATCTCTTCTAATCCATCAACTAATTCGAGAAATCTTCAACACGAAAGTTGTAGATCTTAGTGAGAGCTTTAAATCCATACGGTGATGATGATAAACGAAGCTAAGAATCGATGGGAATTTGCATCCAAAGTCACACGGTCGGCCATGATTTTCAAGCATCTATGCTCGACCGAGCTTCAAGCCCTTCCAGGCGAGAGTGGAGTTGAGTGCGAGCTACAACGTGGAGCTACCTGATCGTCTTCAAACTGCACGTGGTGGTTGCGAAAATTGCTTGATAGAGGCGGCTAATGGGTTGTTATTTGCGTTCGAAACCCGTAGGGGAAGAAGAGTGTAGTCACGGACATGATTTGCTTGGAGGAGATGGACGGCCTGGATTAAAAGTAGGGTTAAAAATATAAAAAGGAAATTGTTAATTATTATATTATAATTCGTTCAAAGTTTAAAATGTTGTATCTTTGTCATACGCGGTCCGTTTTGGACGAAACAACTTGCATTGGCTTCGTTTTGTCGAGCACTATGCAGTGAAGCTGGTTTGGAGTCAATTGGAGCTAGTTTGAATTTGGGTAAAATTAAACGCACGTTTAATTTTATTCGAAACAAAACGCTACAGTTGTTATCGAAAACTCAAGGTGATCACTTCTCACTCAATCGAATTGTATCGATTTAAATTTTAAATATTAGATTTAAAATTGCTTGATTGTGTGATTGGACAATAATTATTATCTGTTGTATTGAAATAGACCCTATACGCCGTACATTAAGCGGATGTTATTTATTAAACACATATACCGCGATAATTCCAACTTGTATGGAATTGGTATTATATATGTACTTGGAGTTGATTTTCCGCATTATATAGCGTATGAAACCCTATTGCGCCGCATAATAGCGTATAGTATTCTATAAATCCCATATACCGTGATATTCCGTCTTGAAGCGGAATTGGTATTGTGCTAACATCTTTGGATGCAGGGAAACAGGTTGGAGGGATCCAACTGGATTCCTCAAACATTTGAATTTGTTTCAATGTTAGGTGTTGATCTATTTATTGATCTATTTATAATCTGCGTGATTATCTTTGTGATTGAAATCGTTAAAGGCTTAATTTTAGCCGAATATATTTTTGGTACCGTTAGATGCCGAAAATAAATAAAATTGGATTTTTGAAAATTTAAGTTGAGAATTCATAATAAAAATTAATTTTGGAATTTATTCATTTTAAATAAATAAACATTGAAATTTGTATGTTATAAAAATTATGATTTTTGTGAAATATAACCGAAATGTGATTTTTGAAAGAAGTAGTTGATTAATTTATAAAATGGTTAAAATTGGGGTTTTTGAATTATTATAAATGATTTATATAAAAGATTTATAAAATTGATATTTATAAATTAAAATATTGGAATCAAAAAACGAGTTTTATAAGTGTCAAAATGAAGTATAAATGGATTTCATAAGTGGATGAAATCTATAGATTTATAAATTGTGAAGTTATAATGAATAGATTTTGAAAAATAAAAGATTTATAAGTAATTAACTTGTAAATTGGATTTTGGCGTGTAAATGGGATATGGATAGAATTTGTTAATAAAGTAATTTTATAAGTTAAGTTGTTATAAAATATAAATGGAATTTATAAACGTTGTTTTATAAATCCGAAATCGACTTATTTTGATAAGTTTAATTATTATAGCTTATTAAAGGAGATATATCCACGATTTTGGGACAGTGGATAATCCTTTAAATAAAATATGTAGAAATTGAATTTGGTAAATGAAGTATATTCACGATTTTGGACGGTGAATAATATATTAAAGAAATATTTTGGGAAAGTGATATTTTAAATAGAATTAAAACGATTTAAAGATGTTTTAAAATGTATTAAGTATCGAAACCATAGATTTCAACATTCATTGTTGAATAGATTTCAACATTCATTGTTGAAATAGACGTTTTCGAGAAATAAAAGGAAATGGTGGACTATAACACTGTTGTTATAGTAAATGATTTTCGAAAGGAAAAGTTTTATATGGTATTGGGATTTATATATTTATTTTAAGTTCGAATCCCTATGCTAGTGGTTTTGGGTTGTCGTAACGATGCTTTACGCAACATTCGTTTTGACTCAAATAAATGTGTTTAAGAGAATGTTTTCCTTAAGGAATAAATTATGTACTTAATTGTGATTTAAGTATATTGAATATTTTCCAAGTGTTGAAAATAAACGGATTTGTGAATTACTTATTATCAAATAAGTATGGAAATGTTTTTCCAACATGAAGTGAATGTTTTGAGATTTTACCTTTTAAAGATAAATTGAAAATGAATATTAGAAATCGATTTGGATATCGTATATTCACAGATATTTTGGAAAGGTAAATTCACTATGAAATTTATAAAAGAAAGGGAAATTTATTTAAAAAAAAACATTGATTTATTTTTAAAAGTGTGGAATAAATTTACGGATTTGGAACGTAAATTTAATAAATCGGTAAGGATTTATTTGATTGGTTTAAATGAACCATTTTGAAATGAAAATTGTAAAGGTGAAAAGTGGTTTGAAATCTATTTTCAAATGGTTGAAGTGTGGAAATTATATCTTATAAAGATATTTTTGGAAATAAAATATTTGGGAAATTATTTGAAATCGGGTGATGTTGTGAATATTGATTGATAGTTAAATAACCGACTATCAATATTGACCCTTAAATGGCTATTCGTTGTGAATTGGTTGAAATTGAATGCTACACTTATTTTTAAATTATTGCGCTCGTTATTCGGATTACCCATTTCGAATAGTGATACGACGTAATGGATAGCATTGAAGACCGGTGGTGAAGGCCGGGTATTTGTGAAAACGATAGGATGACCTATCGATTGTCTCTACACCGTTAGCTACGGTATGGAGATTTTCTTTGTGATGGGAAATTCGATCGGGATTGTGAATACCCGGATTGCAAGGGCTTCTTTTGAAGTGCCTTCGGTTCTGTTCGAACCCGGAACAGACTTGTATGGTTACGTGTCTGACATTATATTTTGAGATATAAAGCAGATTTCTTTCAAATACATTTCCCTTGGTGGCGGAGAATTTATTCTCTTATCTTAACACTCTTAGAGGTTATGTAGTTGAAGGTTACCAGTGACATATTCCCAATTTGGTAATGTGGCATGTTGAGTGTTGCCGTGTGATGATTATTTATTGATCATTTGTTGATCAAAGCGTGGCTTTGTGAAAAAAGCGTAGCTTTGTGGACGATACTTCGTTAGACCTCACACCCTGGAAATGGTCGAAACAGGAATATGCGGCAAGGTTATGAGGGTCGCTCCCTTTAGGGTATGTCATTTCCTTCTGGAAAAGGGTGGTGTCAGGTATGGAGCCCTGATGCTTAACCTATGTGGTTGCTCCAATCTCATTTTTCTATGTGGTTGTTGCTTGGTGATCGAGGGCCCTCGGATAAAGGTCCCAAAGGACCGGGGGTGGCATATTCGTGTAGTAGTTACCTAGTTACAGAGGTAACCCGGCCTTGTGTTGGCAGAGAGCTGGTTAAGTTCTCGGGACGTCCCGCCAGAGGCGATCCCATGTGTCAGTAGGAAGTTCCTTAGCCTGACCATTTGTTGGAAAATCCAAAGAAACAATACGAGCCTTGTACGGTTTTAGTTGTATAACCTGCCATGGAATGTGGCGGTAACCTGCTGTTGAACATGGTAGCTATAGTAGGCATACGATAATGGTCGTATGTTGGCTAAGATTTATATTCTATTTTAGAAATGCTTTCATCACTATGCACTAATAATAATATCAAAAATAATTTGTTTTGCGTAGTAAGCATCTTTGACTATCATAAGGAGAAATCTCCTCCAATTCTGCATTTGCATTGTGTGTGTGCGGGGAGGCCTTATGGTAGTTTCATTTTCCAAAAGCATTGCAGATATTTTTCACTTCCTTTGTTGTTGTTGTTGTTGTTTTAAAGATAAATAACTGTTTTGAGTTCTCACACCAGTCCCATGACTGACCTGGAGTTTATTGTTCCCTTCCTAAACTCTGGGTGCCCATAATTTTCCACACGGGCAGCCTAGAGTCAGGTTATAAGGTCATTCTGGATTCAGGAGTGCTATGGAGCTCAAGTGGTGAGCTGGATGGCGAGGCGTATTACTTGTATATGATATTATCTTTCCGCTGTAAATTCACTTGTAAGGACAAGTTTGTATAGCTGTCCATTCTTGTATTGTGTTGCATATTGACTCTGATAATGTGATGTAATGTAATAACTGATATAGTTCTTTGTTTTAAAGATTATTCATTTATCTATTATATGTTGTTCCGCTGCGATATGTGAGATTCTGATATTGTTTCTGTTCTGTTTCCTTATTTCTTCTATCTTTTTCTTCTACCTCTTCTTATTAACCCTAACAATTCGGTTTTTCGGCATTCGATTATGCGGCATTTGATACAGTGGACGTATTAATGTCGATTTTCGAGTGTCCAAAAGTCGCATCGTTACAACCTGATAGCATTTCAAAACTTTGGTGCAACTGTGTTTTATGCATGTTGCTTACCTTTATATCCAGTGCATTGCAAGTGCACGCATAAAAATATACAAACAACTTAACAATGAAAAGTTTCAAACCATTATAAACAACAAAATAACATATCAAAAAAACAGGCAGCATAGTTTTAATTAGAAGTGTGAGTTTGCACTCACCTCTAATTTGTTTCAAAACCAATTAGCAGCCAAGATCTGAATGGAGCAAGCATTTTGAACTGCCATTAAAGCATTTTCAGTGCTACTAAAATGAAAGAATGAGGAAGGCTACTTTTCTTTTCCAATATTGTGTACAATTCAAAGAAAGAAGTGTGCGGGGAGGAATTGTACATTTCATTTAAGGTGAGACGTGCACCAATGAAGAGAAGGACACAACTTGCATATAGATAATGATGGCAGCAAAAAGTGTTCAAGCTTTGCATTTAAAAAAAAATTGTGGTGACCGCAAAGTGTTCCAATATGTTTTATATTGGCCTATTCTTTTACACGCACGTGAAGGCAAAAGAAATTATAACACAACTTAGTTATTATCAACCGACTTTGCAATTGATTTGCACTCTTTTTTTTTCCATCGGTAATCCAAAAACCATGGTTATTACAAACTCCCCCTTATAAAAATTGCGTCCTTGCAATTTTCATACTAGAAGTTGTTTATAACACAAATTATTCATCACAACAAAGACTTAAATAGAAAAGATTAATTAAGAATGCTTACCCCTACCCGAAGAGGAGAGAAAACCGGGATAAAAATGCTCGATGAATTCTTTGGTTTCCCAGGTGCAATCTTTGGGGTTTGCGGATCATTGAATTTTCACAAGCGGGAGTTCTTTATTCCGAAGGCGTTTAACCTCCAAAGCTAGCACACGAATAGGATTTTGCACCATAGACAAGTCGGGTGAGATCTCAAGATCTTGCAACACCAGAGGATCAATAATAGAATCTGAATCTCGATGGCATCGACGAAGCTGGGATACATGAAATACGTCATGAATTCCCGAAAACTGAATAGGAAGCGATACACGATAAGCAACAGGGCCAATGTGTTCCGTAATAGGAAATGGTCCAATATATCGAGGAGCCAATTTCCCGGAGCTACTAAAAAGCACCACCCCCTTCATCGGAGAAACACGAATGAACACGCGATCGCCTACAGAGAATTCCAAAGGCTTCCTACGATTGTCGACATAAGATTTCTACCTATTCTGAGCCTCTTTCATTCTCTGTCTAATAATATCAATCCTCTCAGAAGATTCACGAATATAATCGGGGCTGAGAACTAACTTTTCCCCGGATTCCAACCAACAAGACAGTGATCGACACGGCTTTCCGTAAAGGGCTTTGAAAGAAGCCATACCGATACTGGATTGGAAACTGCTGTTATAAGAAAATTCAACAAGGTATAAGTGGTCTTCCCAACTACCTTCAAAATCAAGAATACAAGCGCGAAGGAGATCTTCTAAGACATAATTCACCCTTTCGGTCTGACCATCAGACTGTGGATGATAAGCTGTACAGAGATTGAGCTTAGTACCCAAAGCTTTCTGAAGGCTCTTCCAGAAACCACTAGTAAAAAAGCGAATCTCTGTCACTAACAATGGAACTAGGAACACCATGAAGTCGAACGACTTCTTTAATAAAAAGCTTAGCCAATAAAGGAGCAGTCCAATTGGACTTGATAGGAATAAAATGGGCTAATTTGGTCAATCGGTCAACAATCACCCAAACACTAGTATGACCCGACCTCGAACGAGGTAGACCATCAATGAAGTCCATAGAAATTTGATCCCATTTCCATAATGGAATCTCAAGAGGCTGCAAAATACTACTAGGACGTTGGTGTTCCACTTTAATAAGTTGACAAGTCATGCAATGACTCACATAACTTGCAACATCACGCTTCATACCTCCCAAAAGTATAAGCGTTTCATGTCAGCATACATCTTATTACTGCCCGGATGGATAGTATACTTAGAATGATGACAGTCCTCAAGAATGTCATTTCTAAGATTAGGAACATTAGGCACGATCAACCTCCCCTTCTTTTGAATACAACCATGAATATCAATATCAAAATCCTTTAGATCATCACTTTGGGGTTCCGATTTACAACTCTGAATAAGATAAGAGAGATCTGGATCTTGCTTCTGGGCATCGGCAATACGATCCAACAAAATAGGACGAGCTCCCATGCTACATAAAAGTACGGGAGAATCAGAAACCGAAGGACGGTCTCTAATATCACAATGAGATAAAGCTTCCAATATATTCCACTTTGTAGCATCATAGAAACAACAACTTGCTGCTTGCGACTAAGCACATCAGCAACTCGATTACCCTTACCAGGGGTATACTGAATATCGAAATCATATGAAGCAAGAAATTCAAGCCAACGCTGTTGCCTCATATTAAGTTCCTTCTGAGTGAAGAGGTACTTCAGAGATTTGTGGTCAGCGAAGAGAACAAAACGCTCACCCAATAAATAATGTCGTCAAATCTTTATAGAAAATGGCTAACTCCAAACCATGGCTGGCATAACGAATCTCGTTAGGCCTTAGTTGTCTAGAAGCATAGGCAACTACTCTATCCTTTTGCATGAGAACAACACCGAGTCCATAACCACTGGCATCGGTATAAACAACAAGATCATTATTCCCTTCGGGAACCGCTAAGATAGGAGCATAAGTAAGGAGATCTTTTAACTTCATGAAAGAAAACTCACACTTATCAGACCAAATAAAAGGAACGGCTTTTCTCGTGAGAGTGGTAAGCGACAAGGCAATACGAGAAAAGTCCTTAATGAACCGACGATAATATCCCACCGATCCAAGGAAACTGTGGATCTCAGTAATGGTCTCGGGCCTCTTCCAATTCTGAATAGATTCGATCTTGGAAGGATCGACAGAGATACCATCGGAAGAAACAATAGGACCGAGAAACTTCACCTTATTCTCCTAGAAGTGACACTTGGAGAATTTGGCATAAAGCCGATGCTGACGAAGAATGCTCAAAACAATCTCCAAATGCTGAATATGATCGGCTTCAAATTTGGAATAAATAAGAATATCATCTATGAAAACTAAGACGAACTTATCGAGATATTCCCAGAATATCTGATTCATAAGATCAACAAAATACGCTGGAGCGTTCGTCAAAACGAACGGCATAACAGGCCATTCGAAAGAACCATAACGAGTACGGAACGCGGTAAGAGGGATGCTATCTTACGCAACTCATAACTGATTAAAACCGATAGCAAGATCGAGTTGGGAGAAAAGCTTAGTGCCACTTAATAGATCGAACATGTCGTCGATCCTAGGTAATGGATACCTATTTTTGATAGTGAGCTCGTTAAGCTTGCGATAATCAATGCAAAGCCTAAGAGTACCATCTGACTTCTTAACAAAGACAACGGCGGCGCCCCCAAGGAGATGAGCTAGAGAGAATAAATTGCTTGGCTTCCAATTCAGATAATTGTTGCTTGAGTTCCTCATTTTCCTTAGAAGACATCCTCGTAGGTGGACGACTGACAGGATAAGCACCAGAGATAAGATCAATACGGAACTCAATTTCCCTCTTCAGCGGCAAATTCGAAATAGGCTCGAAGACATCAGAAAAATCACAAACAACTGGAATATTAGCAATTACATCCTCCGATTCAAAGGAAGAAATGAGAGCATTCGAAGCATGGTCCATGTCTCGAAACATAATAGATAACTGCTCGATAGCATTGGGATGCCTAAGATATAAAGTTCTTTCGAGACATAGGAGTTGAACGTCATAATGAACGAGCCAATCCATCCCTAAAATCATATCAAAACCAAGATGATCCATAACATGAAGATTCGCATGAAAGGAAAAACCACATAGAATAATCTCAACATCAACACATAACAAACCAAGAGTGGAGGATCCACCAATAGGATTCACAATCCTCAAAGGTTCGCAAAGACTAACAACATCCAAAGGAATAACAACAACAAGCTCCTTTGACACGAATGAATGTGATGCACCTGTATCGAAAAGAACTCTAATAGAACGACCATGAAATAAAATAAAACCTTCCATAACAAAAGAAGGAATACCTTTGGGCTTCACCAGAAGCTTTAGCAACATTAAGCTTTCCAGATTTGAAAACCTTAGGAGCAATAGGACAATCAGAAACCCAACGACCTTCTTTCTTGCAATAGCGGCAGATGCGAGGCTTAGGACAACTACGGAGAAGATGCCCCAGAGAACCACAATTATAGCGCGCCCTCTGATTAGAAGGTGTACTACTAGGCTGAGAACTAGAGGTAGCTTGCTTCTTCTTCTTCTTGGAAGAAGGATTAGGCTTATGAAATGGAAACCTCTTCTTGTTGGGGTTCTTAAAAACCTCATCATTACTATCACTTTCCTTTTTGACAACTTCAAGGAAAAGTGCCGAATCAACAAGTTCCTCAAAAGGAAGCTTAAGCTGAAGCACAAGGACTTTCTTCAAATACTTCTTTAAACCTTCTACAAATCTAAGATTCTTCTTACGCGGAGTGTTAATGAACTCAACTCCGTATTTGGATAAGGCCTCGAAAGATGCAACATAATAAAAAACAGAGGACTTTCCTTGTTTTAACTCAAGGAAACTACGAGCAAGATTGGCCTTTTCTGATTCAGGAACGAACTTAAGTTCGAATCGTCCCTTAAACTGATTCCACAAGAGAGAGGACTCATCAACTTCCGCAATCAAAAGCTCATACCAATCAAGCACACGTTCTTGCAACATGCTAGATGCCACGAGAACGCGATGATGAACTCGAGAAAATATGCGCTCACTAGCGCGCAACCAAGTCTGAACCTCCAATACACTTTTCGATCCTTTGAAAGGCTTGCCTCCATGGTGGGAATAGTCACTACACATCGGGCGAAGGCAGTCTTAGGAGTGAGAGCTGTGGGAGTAGCAACAGAAGGCTGAGTACCCCGAAATAGCTTCATGAACTGCTCAGCTAACATATAGACTCCGTCCGGATGAGAATCACTAGACGGACCTGCAAAGAACGCTTCCCTCTACCTCTTCCAGCCATAGGCTGAGAGAACAAGAGAAGATAAGGATTAGTTAAAAAAATACAAGATTGAAAAGGGATTTAACAAATGGAATACTACGGAAATATGAGATTCATTCCTAGACATACTCCAACATGTTAGAGTGGATAAAAGTTTAAGAACATCGAAGGAATAGATTAGAAAGACACGAATGAAACCCTCGAATAGTTGTAACACATGTTCCATTCTACTTCTGTTCCGTGTTTATTATAATTTGTTCTAAATCTCAGCTCCGATACCAAGCTGTAACGCCCCACTTCTATTTTTTTCAATTCTCATTTTAAAATTTATATTTAGATTTTTATTTCTTTCGTGCAATACATGCACGCGCATAATAATTATAAACAAAATATGAATTAAACTGGACATGCTACTCACATTTGCATGTAAGTAACAAATATAGACAAAATACAACAACCTGGGCAACATATAAGCATTATAATTGTTACGTGCGTGCATATCATAGTTACGTATGTGCATGAGTAATATAGGTTTGCATTACACAAGAAAAAAAAATTTGTTCGTCCAGACCATTATTTCATCACTTGCGTGCAAAGCCACCTTCCTTTTGCATTTTATATTCGTGTGTGCATGAAGTATTGCCAGGTCATCTTTATTTCATTATTTGCGTGAAGCAAGTTTGGCACGTTATTATGTCCAGGTTACTTGAAATGTTTTTCTATTTCATTTTGTGCAAGAATGTTTTAAAGTAGTATATAACATGCCTGCGTGTTGTAGCGTGTGTGCACGTGTATATTGCACAGGCAGTGCAATATTATACATATATAGGTAGTGCATTCTAGTTATTAAATTATTTTGAACTGGTGTTTTGTTTTGAACGTGTTTTGTTGCCGTTAGTTTTATAACGGGTTTTTACCTGGTGTTTATATTTGAAGCGTGTTGTTTTGATGAGATTTTTTTGACGAATAAAAATTACTGTTGTTTTGACTTCAGTAATCGCCAATTTAAAGTGAAATTTCAAGCGTCTGTCTTGCAACCAAGAAAACCCACAACGCTGATTTTATATCCGTTTTTAGGGTGTTTTGTGAAGTACAATTTCCTTGTAGAAATTGCTGTAGAAGTTGCTGTTTTAATCACGAGTTTTTAAATCATTTTAAAATATAATTATTTTCAAAAATTTCATGATTTACGCTTTCAAAAGAATAAGAAATCGATTTAAACGCTTCAGCAAAATTAAGGACTATGAACTCTTACTTTTACTGATTCGATTAATTCCGAACTTGTCCATCTGAGAACGTAAAAATTATTTATATAAAATACACAATTTTGCACTTTCAAGGAAATGAAGATGAGGTTTAAACGACTTAGCAAAAGTGCGGAATATGGAACCATGCTTTTACTAATTCGGTTAATTCCGGACTCCTTAATAGAAATAATGGTCGTGGAGTTGCTGTTTGAAAATTTTGATGATTTCATTGGGCTTTCGAGCCACTATGCTGGACCTTCGGGTCAATTACCAGTACTAGGCCTTCGGGTCATTTGTTGGACCTTCGGATCATTTTTTGGGCGCCAAATATTATGCTGACGGTACTTGGTAGGCTTCGGCCATGTGAGATGCACGTGCGGCGTAGCTTAGACTAGCCATATGCTGAGATCAATCCATTTTTTATGCTGATTTTTCTATTTATCTTATTTTGATTTCTAAATTTTTGTGTATTGCTATTTTGAATTCAATTATGAATTTGGAGTTGATTTTGATGGTGTTTAATGAGATTTCTTCATTTAAACTATGTTGATTATTTATGCTGAATAGTCTCATTTAAGATTATGATAACTTGCTTTAGTGTTGTTTATCATGCACTTATTTCTAAGTTTAAATTAGACTGATCCGTTTATTATTTTCTTTTAAATAATACTCGGGTCAGACCAAGCTATTTCAGGATCATTGCTATCTTTGGTTCAGTTGCTACTTCAACTTTTAGGATTTCACCTCATCTTTTGTTTAGGCTTCGGGGTGTTACTTTGGTGTATTGACTCTCATCTCATGTATGTTATGATGACTTTGTATATGTAAATTTGGTTCATGTGAACCATCGAGTGTTGTAGCATGTATCCAGAATTACCTTCCGCTATGTATGATATTTATGTTCTATGATTATACTTATACATGTTGTTGCTATTATGAATTGTTTTGAATTTTTAATAAGCCATCGTGTTTCGTTTCAGATTTGAATTGAATATATCGTTGGGAGTAATTTAATAAACGAATTTTTTTTTACACAACTCCTATCGATGTAATCAATACTCTTCTAAGGCATAACTTGCAGATGGTCGCTTCTAACAAGCCTTATTCTTCGCAATAGCAGACGTTATTATCTTATAATAACCTTTGTTATTGTGAGCATAGAGGTGTGGCATCACACGAAACCCTACCCGAATCGTACTCGACCCTGAAACCCTACATCCTCCATGCAAAACGACCAACGCCGCCAACTCCAGCCATCTATTAGTTGATCAGAGCCTGCCATCGTCATCTGTGTGTCGAGCCACCCCTCCTCTAGCCGAGCGTGACCATACAGCGTCGCTTGGTGGTGGCCACGGCCTGCACCTTCTATGAAATTTCCAGGCCAAATCGAGGCCCCCTAATATGAATGAACACCACCCCCAAGACCTGCTCGACCTACTCTTCCCAACGCCGCCTACCGATCGTCAAACGGTCAAAGATCCACCGTTGGATCGTAAACCCTAGAAATGGATGGCCGGGTTCTTCATCAATTTTTGGTCAAACGTTGCATCCAATTGAAAAATGAGTTGCAGTAGTAGATTATGCTCGTTGAGAGCTTTCCAACGATACATAATATGATATAGTTTGGAGAGTTTGAAATTTTCGAATTGATTTTGATTTGAAAATGAAATCGGAAAATATGGTTTTGATGTTTCTAATGTAAGGAGGAATAGATAGAATACTAGAAATAAAAAAGGTTGCTAGGATTAGAGAAACAAAATCTATTTATATGGACAAGGATAGATAAGAATGAAAGGACAAATCGCATTGGTCGAAACGATTACGCGAACCCGAAAAGTCCGTTTCGCTTTCAAAACAAAAGTAGGTCATCTCATATATCAAAATAGATGTTTTCAATATTTTTAAACTCAATAGAACTGGTTTCAAAATTCGAATTTCCTTGTATACAGAAGTTAGCTTTTAAAATCGGCTTATATTCATTTAAATCATTTCAATTGATTTCTACGTGTTTCGAGCTCGTACGATCAGACAATAAGTCCGATCGCTATGAAACTTGAAATCCTACAATAATTCACTGTTACGGACCCGATGAAACTGGTTTCGTCAAAATTTGATATAGTGGCCAAAATGGCTAATTTCCATGTTAATTAAATAAATTATTATTAAATTGGTTTGATCACTTTTAAATTCAAAATTAAAAGTTAACTATTTTCATCGTTCCTGATTACACAGTAATTAATAATCTTTTAAGATAAATTTTCCTTATTAAATCCAATATTTAAATATTACATAAATTTCAGGGTTCAATTACAACTGAAATAAAATTCCAATTAATTATATTTTAACTCCAAACAATTTATTTTATTTCGGTTTACATTCTTATTGTATAATCAACTGTTACCTTATGAATATAATAAACACTAGTTACATTTTGTCACATTCACATTTTTACAGTTATCATCTTTTACCATATTAACTATAATATTTCAATTTCATTAATTCCATTAATTACCAATTTAATTTCTTATTTAAAATTATACCCAAATTAACTTTACAATTATTTCAATTGGTTTAACTTGCATCAAAATAGTTGTCAATAACATTCAAACAACATTATTAAATCGATTCTAATTATTTCCTCATTAATAAATCATAAATTTTTAATTTCTCACAATATTAAATTGCAAAATATTAATTAATTTAATATTTTTAATTATCGAAAATTATGGGTCGTTAAACTTTCCCCAACTCAAAACTTTTCATCCTCGAATAGGGAAAAGGAGGAATTAAGAAACTAATATATTTTTATTTAAATAATCAATTTATAAACACTTTAAACTTACATAATTAAGTATTTTAAATAGTGTATATCAATTTATAAACAATTAAATCTTCATATTCAAGTTTAATAAAAGTTTGAAAATACTTTCACTTCCATAAAAAAATTCTAACTCTCAAATTCACGAAAAATTTCGGCAGAGTCTCCTTTGTACGGATAGGTCTAGAAAAATAATAATATCAATAATAACAATATGTACAACATATTTTAAAATAAAACATCCCAAACAATGGGAAAAACAATAAAATATCGCTATAAAACCGTAATTCAAAAACGTACCTATTTGTCGGGCAAACACCTTTATTTATGAAACCAAAATCAGCAGCTATTGCTTCCGTAAACTGTATTTCACTTATATATTCCAAAGAGTGAGAATTATGTAAAAAAAGCAAATATTTAGTTATTTCCAATTAGTAACAAAAGCAAATCAACACAGAACATATGCAAACAAAGCAGTACAACCATCATATGCACCAATGGAATCAATCATACATCCATAACAATCAAAATTAATGGTTTGTTCAGGTTTAGAAACTTTTTAATCGTACAAGGTTGACAAATAAACCACTAAGTGTGTCACACGCTCAATATCCTTGTGACGACCCGCCCTTCTCGACCCTCGAAAATCGACATAAAATACGCCACAGTATAATATACCGACGATCGAGTGCCAAAAAAGACAGATAGTTGAGAGAAAAGAAAGAAGATAGAAGAAAGAAGTAACTAAACAATAAAAGAATCTCACAATCGCAGCGGAACAAAATATAATAGTCAATAACAGATCTTTACACAAAATGAAAACTATATTTGTTTTATATATTACGTCATCAGAGTACCACAAACAAACAACAATTACCAACCTGACAATTTCAAACAAATCACAGCAGCGGATATAAACAAGTACGGATAATGCAACTAGGTCTCCAGCTCCTCTCCTGAGCTCCATAGCATCCTATCCTGAATATATAATACTCGGTCTGACCCGAGCATTATAATGAAATAACACCCGAGTCAATCTGGAATACCAGCGTGATAAAAATACACCCAAATTGATTATTAAAGTTTCAAAATCCTTTGAAATCAAAAGCATCTCGTAAGACCATGCCATAAATAAACATGTCGGGTTTTTACCTTACGATAGCCTAAGCACTTTTTATCAAATTCGTCTGATATTATAATAGTGTCTATATACAAATACTTATTCAAATAGCCGAAATTGTTACATTCATTAAATTCCAGCTACTAGCCACAAAGTAGGTAATACAAACAAAAACCGTAAAAGGTGCATAGGGAGAATGGATTTCGAACTAATGACTAGGCATTGAGGTACCACCTGTCACAGTACGTGGCCTAGATCACCGTACCGAGGATTACTCCCAATCCCCTGCAACACAAGACCGGGACTACACCTTACTGGATAATCCCGAGTAAGATCACCCCATGGTTGGGATCAGCAACCGCACCACTAAGCCGAATAAAAGGGACATCTAGACAGGGATGACCTTACCTTAATGGGTGCTACCCACTTAGCCTTGCTGCATAACCCCTAATTTTCAGTCATTCCCGGTTGATGAGGCATGAGGCTGACTGTTACCTTTTTAGAACGCATGTCTTAGAATGCTCATCGCCCACTTGACGATGTTCTGAAAGCATTCATCCATACAAGTCCGTCCCGGGTTCGAACGGAACCGAAATCACTACTCCTACTACATCCATTTTGGAATCATCCTCGGGATTAGTAGCGACTAGCCCTTGCACTTCACTGCTTAATCTTCGACATCGAACTCGTTTTTCCACAAAATGTAAAAACCGGATCGAAGTGGTTTTCGAGATATTAATCCCGATCCCGGTCTCTTCGAAACGATCAACGATTGGCCAATATTGATAGTCGGTGATTTAACTATCGATTAACATCCATCAAACATAAATAATTTCCCCAAATTATTTATTAATCTCAAAATATCTTCACAAGATATATTTCCATTTTCAACCCTTTTTGAAAACAGTTTCAAACCACCCTTTTGACACGGACTAAATTCCTCAAATATTTTCTATTTCCCATGAAATCACCAAGTACAAACACTTTAGATTTTAAAATAATTTAAAATCACTTTATTCTAAATTAAACTTTAAACCGTTTAAATTTGACTACTTAAACACTTTATGCAAAATATATAACTTAAAATTATTTTTATAAAACCTCTTTATAAATATAAAACTATTTTTTTTAAAATAAAAGTAATGCCAAAATAAATTCAAAATAAGAGTTACGAAATTCTAAATAAAAATTTAACCCAACTATCTTTAAAATAAATCCATTTTACAAAATATCAATATTAATAATATTCTTTTAAAACATAATACCAATTACCCCTTTAAAATAATTATTACTATAACTAATTTAGCACATATTTACCTTTAAAAAAATTCCAACTTAAATAATAATTTATTGAAACCATTCTTCTAAAACAACTTCAAAACTTCTAACTTTTAATCAAAAATCTTCTTTAAAAATGTACTTGGCTTTTTAGGGAAATACACTTCCATTTTAGAATAAATCAAGGAATTCTTTTTATAAATCCCGCTAGATTTATCTCAATTCAAATTTACGTATTAATCCCGTAAATTTCTTCCAACACTTTAAAAATAAACACCTTTTTATTTTTAACACATTTCCCATTTCCTGGAAATCACTTTCAAAATATATGCTTAAAATATTTAGAATAAGGCTACTAGAAATTTCTTAAATGAAAATAATACTTAAGAAAATATAGAGGAGTTTCTAAGTAATTTAAAACAAAATTACCCTTTAAAACAAAGTTATTAATTAATATTTATGTTATAATTTCTTTTTTTGAAAACTTAATACTACTTTACCTTTAAAATAGTTAAATATCATAATTACTTAAATAAGTATTTACTTATACTTAAAAATAATTAAAAATAATATTTTTTCTAAAATATTCTAAAAACACCTTTCAAAACTTTACAGTTTATACTTCGAAAAATTTTCTTTGAAATATGCTTAGTTTCCAGGAAAAATACGCTTTCCATCCTTTAAAAGTAATCCCACTATTACTTTTAAAACAATTTGCACCTTCTTATAGAGTTCCCTCTGGAAATCTATATCTTCAATACTTATCCCCTATAAATATTCCGTTTCATTTATAAACCCAGTTTATAAATTTCTTTTTCTTATTTCCTTTTAAATCCCTATTTCAAAAACACTTCCAATTTCCAAACTAATTCTTGAATTTAATTTCCTTAAATTCATTGCTTAAAAATTCCTTTTCAATTCCCTTTTAATCCTAATTTATTCTATTTTCATTTATATTTTAAAAATACTAGATTATACTTATTCAATCATAACAGAGCACAGGTTAATTTTCAAATTAATCTATTACAGTATATATATAAAATACATCATCAATTATGCAAATAATTTCTATATTGTGAGGAATCCAGTTGGATCCCTCCAACCTATTTCCCTGCATCCACATATATTAGCACAACCAATAAATATCAATCCAATCTAATAACAATTATCACATTCAACTAATCAACCAATCAATCATTTAAATATTAGCTATTTAAATTAAACGAGATACAGATGTGAGTGAGATTAACTCACCTTTAGTTGGCGTTTCAATTTTTAAAATAAATCGAGCCCGTTCGATTTGTTCTAAAATTTCCACTCGCACCAAACGTCCCTAGATCTGTACTGCATCATAGATTACAACAATGCGATTTCGGCGCTTCTTGTTTCGTCGGAATCTGGTCATGCATGCAAAAGATATGAATTTTTTTAAACTTTGAATATAGTTTATTTATAATTTTTTTAATAATTACCATCGGCCGTAAGATTTGCACGCAAGAACCAAAATCGCGCAACCTCTTCTCCCCTCATGCTCGCGTTCTAGTATCTCACAAAACCCATAGCCGCCATCTAGGGTTTTGACGCCGCCGCCAACCCCCTCACCTAGGAACAGATCGGCCATCATCACTTCGAATTCCAACGTCTGGCGCACCTCTGACCACCATCTCGGTGAACTTGGCTTCCCCGATGCACTGGATTTCGTGCACGAATAACACAGGAACGCGGGCCTCAAACTCCTCCTTCGGTCGACGTAAACCAATCTCCACCGTCAGATCTGAGCATCTCTCCGCCCTCTACAATCTTCTAGTTGGAAGAATAAGCTAAAACTCGGTGGAATGTTCAAAAATTGAGCTAAACATCAGTGTATTTTGGCCATTAATATTAACTGTGGCGGCTCGAAGAAAAAGGGTTAGGGTTCTCAGAAGAACGTGTATATATATACCTCAATAAATATTATTTTAATAATATTCTCAAATTTAACAACTTTTTACAACCAAACTCCAAACAACACGACAAGCGATCATAATGTTTTAATCGCATTCCGAACACAATGGAACGTGTTTCGAAGGCTAATTTAATTATATGTGGAAGATAGCTTTTTGAATTGATTTAAAATATTAAATTATTGATTTAAATTTCAACGCGTTTCTCACCCGTACGAGCAAACGGTAAATCCAAACGCTACAAAATTTGAAATCTAGTAATAACTAACTATTACGGTCCAATGGAACTGGTTTCGTCGAATTCTGAGAGTGTGTCCCGAAAGGCTATTTTAACTCGTCGATTAATTCGAGCGATTTCCAAAATCGTCAAAATCACTTAAAATATCACTTTTAAATTTTTACTAACTCTATTATAAATCATATAGAATTTATAATCACATTAGAAACCATTCTAATTCACTTCGAACCAAAATATGATTATTTGCATTATTAAATTATTAAATTCCATTATTAAATTAATATAAAATTCCAAATTTAATTTATCGACTTTTGATTCCATCCAAAAGTCTAATACTATATTTTTTAACCCCACTATATATTTTAAATAAATTTTAGAAACCATTTACATATCTAATTATACCAAATTTACAAATCATCTCAATTTCAAATAATAAATTATTATTATTATTATTCAAATTCAATTGAATTACCATATTTGAAATTATAACTAATTTCATTAATTTAACCGAAATCTTCTTGTTCAAATCAAATTATAATTCACATTCAACATTTAAAATGAATTAAATGTTCAAAATCTAACGACCAAAATTCCGGGTCGTTACATTCCTCTCCTGACGCAGCGGATAATTCGAAATAAACTTCAATCGATGAGATGTAGCAATCGGTGAGTTGAAGATACCAAAATGCCCAAGTTCGTTGATCCAAAGATACCGAACTCTAGCTATCTCAAACACGTTGATAGCGCACTATACCGTGTTCAAAGATCTACGATTCTTCGCACGTTGATCTAGCGCACTAGATTCCGTGAATCGGCTTCAACAAACGTGGATTCGAGCGCACTCGAATGACGTAAGTGGAGATAGGAGATTACACTCAACTACCAATTGGTATGAAAGCACAAAGCTAACAAAAGAGAATTTTATTCCAAAATCAACAACTTCAAAATGTACAACACACGCGCTATTTATAGCTTTCACAACTCAACACACACAAACCCTCACCTGACTCTTAGGTCGGCGACGACTTACGACCTAACTTAGGTCGCGGCCGACTCAACACAAGGCAGCTCAACTCCAGAACGACTCAACCCTGGCCGACTTAACAAGCACGACCTTCATACATCATCATATGACCTTAAGACGACTCACCATAGGTCGTATGCGACCCAACACTTCATATACATGACCGACTCAACATTACCCCTAGGTCGGTAACGACCTAAAATACAACACTCACAACCCATAGGTCGGTAACGACCTAAAATGCAACACGATCCACTACATACCGACTTAAAACTCACGACATACGACTTACAACATACAACAGTACACGACTCATCACAACAAACGACTCACGACTCATACTAGGTCGGCAACGACCTACGACTCACGACTCATAACTTCAGCGTCTCAACATCCTTCCTTCGACTCAAGCTCCCATCAGTTGAATCCTTCTCCTTCTTGATGCTATCTCGGTCACGACTTATGGATACGTTGTTAAGTCGTGTACGACTCATCAAGTATGCACACTCCAAGTTTCCCTTGAGTCGTAACCCTGTTCCATTATCCCGTATACGACTCAAGCTCGCACGACTCAAACCCGATGCCTCTTTTATGCGGTTCAAATTGTTGTTAACTCGAAACTTGCTATCCCGTGCACCATTAAGTCGGCAACGACTTAACCCTGCCTTCCTAAGTCGCGTACGACTTAACCTCTCTATGAGTCGTGTACGACTCATCCTTGTTAGAAATTTTGGTTGCATTTCTTCTCTGTTCTGAGCTGCATCATCCTCCCCTGGTTGAGAAAAATTCGACCTCGAATTTGTAAATTCTTCCTCAACCATCTCACCTCCATGATATGGAATTAAATGTTTGACGTTAAAAACATCAGAAGTATAAACATTATCTGGTAACTTTAATCGATAAGCATTCTCATTGATTTTCTTCAAAACTTCAATTGGACCAATTTTTCGTGCCTTCAACTTGTTATAAGCACCCACCGGAAAACGATCCTTTGTTAATACGGCATAAACCAAATCACCTTCTTTAAATTCAACATTTCGACGTTTCAAATCTGCAGACTTCTTATACTTCTCATTCGATTTCTCCAATCGTTCCTGAACGATTTTATGACATTCAGTCAGCTCATCAACAAAATCAGCAGCTCGTTTAACTGTTCTCTTTGACTGTGGTACAACTGCTAAATCCAACGGCCCCCTAGGTAAACTTGAATAAACAATCTGAAACGGACTGAATCCTGTGCTACGATTTACTGCATGATTATGAGCAAATTCTGCCTGGCATAGCTTCATGTCCCAACTTCTCAAATTATCCTGTACAAGACAACGCAACAAATTCCCCAATGACCTGTTAACAACTTCTGTCTGTCCATCAGTTTGTGGATGATAAGCACTACTAAATTTCAGTTTCGTTCCCACCATCTTCCACAAACTCAGCCAAAAGTGACTCAGAAAACGAGTATCTCGATCAGAAACAATAGATTCTGGTAAACCATGAAGTCGATAAATCTCCTTGAAAAATAACTGCGCTACTCGAACTGCATCTGCTGTCTTCTTGCAAGCAACAAAATGTGCCATCTTTGAAAACCTGTCCACCACAACAAATATCGAATCATTTCCCCTTTGAGTTCTCGGCAAACCCAAAACGAAATCCATGCTGATATCAACCCATGGCTTAGATGGTACTGGTAATGGCATATACAACCCTGCATTCGTTGCTGTCCCCTTTGAAACTTGGCAAATATGACATCGCTCCACGAACCTTTCAACCTCTTTTCTCATCGACGGCCAAAAGTAAGACTGCGAAATCAACTGCAAAGTACGATCACGGCCCACATGCCCTTCTTCATGTAATTCCTTCACAATCTTCATCCTCAAACTACAGTCCGGTATGCATAAACGATTCCCTTTAAACAGAAAACCATCAACCAACATGAATTCATCGGTACTCCCATCCTTCACTTTCTCCACATATTTCACAAAGTAAGGATCTTCTTCAATAATTTCTGGCAACATTTCAAACCCGGTCACTTCAACCTTCATTGTCGTTAACAAATGACTCCTCCTACTTAAAGCATCAGCTACTCGATTCGTCACCCCAGATTTGTGTTTTACGACAAAAGTAAACTGCTGTAAATATGCAATCCACGATGCATGTCTTGCTGAAATTTTATCCTGTCCCTGTAAATGCTTCAATGCTTCATGATCAGTGTAAAGAACAAATTCCTTCTGAAATAAGTAATGTCTCCAATGCTTAACAGCCTGAACAACAGCATGAAATTCAACGTCATATGTACTGTATCTCATCTTTGCCCCTGACAGTTTCTCACTAAAATAAGCAACTGGCTTTCCATTCTGGCTCAGAACTCCTCCAATACCAACCTTCGAAGCATCAGTATGCAATTCAAACAATAACTGAAAATTAGGTAGAACAAGAATTGGTGCAGACGTTAACAATTCCTTAATCTTCTCAAAGGCAACCCCCGCTTCCTCTGACCACACAAACTGTTTACCCTTCATGCAATCAGTCACTGGAGCCATCACGCTACTGAAGTGTGGTATGAACCTTCGGTAGAATGACGCTAGCCCATGAAAACTTCTCACTTCTGTAATTGCCTTTGGCTGTGGCCAATTCTTGACTGCTTCAACTTTGCTCTGGTCAACTTGAATACCTTTCCCTGAAACAACATAACCCAGGAATAAAACAGTAGGTGTCATAAACACACATTTCTTTGTAGCAGCATAAAATTGTTCTTCACGAAGAATAAGCAACACTTCCCTCAGATGTAGAACATGTTCCTCCGTACTCCTGCTATAAATCAAAATATCATCGAAATAAACCACGACGTACTTTCCAATGAGTGGTCTAAAAATTTGATTCATCACCCGCATGAATGTACTAGGTGCATTAGACAAACCAAATGGCATAACCAACCATTCGTACAACCCCTCTCTAGTTTTGAAAGCTGTCTTCCATTCGTCTCCAGGTCTGATACGAATTTGATGATAACCACTCTTCAAATCAATCTTTGAAAATATAGTTGCCCCACTCAACTGATCCAACAAATCATCCAACCTTGGCATAGGAAATCTGTAACGTACAGTGATCTTATTCAAAGCTCTACTATCAGTGCACATCCTCCAAGTTCCGTCCTTCTTGGGTACCAACAATGCTGGCACAGCACATGGACTCAAACTTTCCTGAATACGACCCTGTTCAAGCAACTCTTCCACCTGCCTTCTCAATTCCTCATGTTCCTTCGGACTCATACGATAATGTGGTCGATGTGGTAACACTGCCCCCGGAACAAGATCAATCTGATGCTGAATGTCTCTAAGTGGTGGTAACTCCTTTGGCAACTCCTCTGGAAAGACATCTTCAAACTCTTCCAAAACTGGCTTTGCTTCTTCGGGAATCTCAACTTCTTCACTACTCTCTCTCCCAATCAACAAAAACACTTCCGGTTCTTCCTCCACTTCTTTAACAAACTCCTTCAAAGTCAACAGAGTTTTCAATTCTTCAATCTCTTCTAGCTTGCTCTCCTTCTGTTGCTGTCTCTTGGGAACCAAAGTGATTTTAGTACCCTCGAACATGAAACTGTAACTGTTGGCACGACCGTCATGCTGAACTGCTCTATCAAACTGCCATGGTCTGCCCAACAATAAGTGACAAACATCCATATCTACGACATCACACCAGATTTCATCTTTGTACTTCTTCCCAATCGAAAAATTAACACAAGCCCTTCGACACACTTTCACTTCACCCCCTTTTCTTAACCATGCAAGCTTGTATGGTTTAGGATGCTTCTCGGTCTTCAAGTTCAACTTTCTCACTGCTTCTGTAGAAATAATATTATCACAACTTCCTGCATCAATAACAAACTTGCAGACTTTCCCCAGAATAGTACATGTCGATTGAAAAATATTGCTTCTCAGCCAACTACAATCCTCCTCTTGCTTAGGTGTCAAACAACTTCTCCTCATCATAAGATTACAACCTTCATCACCCGACACTTTTTCTTCCTCCTCAACATAAGGTACATTTGAATACTCTGCCTCCTCACCATCATCTGCTTCAACCTCTGCAACCATGGTTCTCTTCTTCGGCTTCGGACATTCGTTGCTTTTGTGACCCAACTCCTGACAATTATAACATTTGAAAACACTACTAGCCTTCGCCTTCTCAACCTCCTTCACCACTGGTTTTGTAACTGGTTTAGGAACATTAGAACTTCCACCAGCACCCCTTGCTTGATTATTAGAGTTAGTAAACACACCACCTCCACGCCTTCCTTGCTTCTCCCAAGCTAACGCTTTCTGATGTGCCTCCGCAACTGATCTAGGATCGAACATATTAACCATATCCTGGATCTGCATTCTCAATCCCCCAATGAATCTAGCAGTTAGCTGTTCTTCTGTCTCCATAATATCATTCCTGGCAATGAGTTGGTAAAATTCATCAGCATAATCACTAACAGACTTTGTCCCTTGCCTCAGATTCTGCAACCTTTGGTACATAAGTGATTGGTAGTTGTAAGGTAAGAAAGTAGATCTCATCAACTTTTTCATCTTGTCCCACGATTCTATCTTTGACTTCCCCATTCGTTCTCGAGTAAGTTTAGTTTGCTGCCACCATGTCAATGCTCTCCCCCTCAGCCTTGTAGCAACTAACTTCACCCTTCGATTCTCCGGCACCTCCTTGAAATCAAAGATTTCCTCCACATTAGACAACCAATCTAAGAATTCCTCAGCAACCATCCCGCCTTTAAACTCCGGAATCTCCATTTTCATACCCGACTCCCAACGACGGTCATCCTCCACATCACGGTAAGAATTTCGAACTTGGTCTCGATCTCGATAATGAATACTTGCTCTATCACCCTCTTCAACAAAATCAAAAGTACGCCTACATCGATCTCGACCAATGTCATCCCTTTGTTCATGCATGCTTCTTTGACTATGTCTCTCCTCATCTCTATATGCTTCATGGTCAAATTCACGTTGACTTCTTCTCTCTTCATGTGCATAGTCATGATGATCTCTTCGTGATGAAATTGATGTTTCTCTTCTATCTCTACAAGAATGTGGCGATACCCTCCTCGCTTCCGTAACCGATGGCGAAACTCGGTTTCCTCCATGGTTCGAGTTTGGTGATCTCCTTCTTTGATTCAAATCATTCATCAATCTCTCCAATTTACCAATGCCTTCATCAAATTTTTCATTAATACGTTGTTCCATAAGCTCGGCTTCTTCTCTACGATACAAAGCTTCAACGTTTTGATGACGGTTAGCTCTCCTCGGTGGCATGGTTGAAAAACTTCCCAAGACTTCAAAAATTCAACACAAGACTTCAAGCTTCAACAAAATAACAAGTTATGGCTCAACACTACACGGCGATGCTTGTCTCGGCTCTCACTAACTCGGCAACGAGTTAACGACTCAAGCAAGATCGGCTCCCACTTGTCTCGGCTTGGCACAAAGTATACACGGCCTCACCTTTCAAACCTTGGCGCGCAACTTCAACAAGACTAAATTCAAACAAAGTCCAACTCCTCGATCCAAAATGAAATAGATCAAACACTCCAAACTTGATGCAACTTCAATATGAACACGATGAACAACTTCAAACTTCAAAAACTTGGCTCCAAGAATCAAACTTAGCTATGATTGGCTAAGTATGGCTCTGATACCAATAATGACGCAGCGGATAATTCGAAATAAACTTCAATCGATGAGATGTAGCAATCGGTGAGTTGAAGATACCAAAATGCCCAAGTTCGTTGATCCAAAGATACCGAACTCTAGCTATCTCAAACACGTTGATAGCGCACTATACCGTGTTCAAAGATCTACGATTCTTCGCACGTTGATCTAGCGCACTAGATTCCGTGAATCGGCTTCAACAAACGTGGATTCGAGCGCACTCGAATGACGTAAGTGGAGATAGGAGATTACACTCAACTACCAATTGGTATGAAAGCACAAAGCTAACAAAAGAGAATTTTATTCCAAAATCAACAACTTCAAAATGTACAACACACGCGCTATTTATAGCTTTCACAACTCAACACACACAAACCCTCACCTGACTCTTAGGTCGGCGACGACTTACGACCTAACTTAGGTCGCGGCCGACTCAACACAAGGCAGCTCAACTCCAGAACGACTCAACCCTGGCCGACTTAACAAGCACGACCTTCATACATCATCATATGACCTTAAGACGACTCACCATAGGTCGTATGCGACCCAACACTTCATATACATGACCGACTCAACATTACCCCTAGGTCGGTAACGACCTAAAATACAACACTCACAACCCATAGGTCGGTAACGACCTAAAATGCAACACGATCCACTACATACCGACTTAAAACTCACGACATACGACTTACAACATACAACAGTACACGACTCATCACAACAAACGACTCACGACTCATACTAGGTCGGCAACGACCTACGACTCACGACTCATAACTTCAGCGTCTCAACATCCTTCCTTCGACTCAAGCTCCCATCAGTTGAATCCTTCTCCTTCTTGATGCTATCTCGGTCACGACTTATGGATACGTTGTTAAGTCGTGTACGACTCATCAAGTATGCACACTCCAAGTTTCCCTTGAGTCGTAACCCTGTTCCATTATCCCGTATACGACTCAAGCTCGCACGACTCAAACCCGATGCCTCTTTTATGCGGTTCAAATTGTTGTTAACTCGAAACTTGCTATCCCGTGCACCATTAAGTCGGCAACGACTTAACCCTGCCTTCCTAAGTCGCGTACGACTTAACCTCTCTATGAGTCGTGTACGACTCATCCTTGTTAGAAATTTTGGTTGCATTTCTTCTCTGTTCTGAGCTGCATCATCTCCCCTTATAAAAATTTCGTCCTCGAAATTTGTTAAGGTAGGAAAATGCTATTAAACTCATTTACTTACCCCAAACTTACTTAGTTAAAAACTTACATTCACTTCACCAAAAATGTTAGCTCAATTCAAAAACCATTTGCTTTATTTTTAACTCAAAAGCTTGTTTTCAATATCACTTCAAAAATCACTTTCCTAGTTAACCCAAAATTTTCAAAATTCTCAAAAAATTTCTAATCCCAAAATTTTAGAAATTTTTTGACAACGTCTCCTTTGTACGGAGAGCATTTTACAATATTACAATAATGATAAATATATATACATCGACCCACACGGTCGGAAAATAAAATATACCACAATATATATATACACACACACACACATCATTTTTCAAATTTTATTGCATAGGCGTACCTTTGATAAGCATTTTAAAAGCAAGCGGCTAAATAATATTGCATTTACGCGCTTCAACTCTATCGATTGCGTTGCGTACATGTACTTACTCAAACATACATATCAGTTTTCAACAATGTAAAATTTTTAACAACCTTCCATACATTTATTTTAGCTAAACAGAACAATTACAAAGCCCAACAACAAATTTCATAATCCTACAAGTACCATCTTTAAAGCAATCACAAGTTTTCAACACCATTTAATTTTCCTAACAAATCTAAACTTCATTTTATTCCACTCGAATGATTTACAATCAAGTTTATTTTTTTACAATTCATATTTACTACAACCAATTCATTTCTCTTTAATATGATTAACCTATACTTTACTTACATCAATTTACATCAATTCAATTCCAAATTGATTCACAATCATATTTTTATTTTAAATTTGATATACTTACATTTCTTTTATGATTCACTTGCATTTATATACAAAACCACTTAATTAGATTTCACTTAATCCAATTGATTCATCAACCAGCTTAATTTGCTTCTTTAAATCAATTCAATTCCGTTTACAACAAACAACCAATTTCCATGCAAATTCTAAAGTTATCTATGCAAGTAACCATCACTTAAGCTTATAACCATTTAAAATTAATTCCATCTCAATCTATATCAATTTTATTTCATTCGGAATCATTCATAACCCAAACAATATTTACTTCATCACAATTATTAAATCAAATCCCTATTCTCATTTCAAGTTCATCATCCAACTTAAGTTTATATTAATATCATTCCATTCTGGATTATTTACAACTTATACATTCTTATTTCATCACGATAAGAAATTAAAATTCTTTCACTTGCATTAAAATTTTATTATCTAAACAAAATTTCATTCAAGACCCCTTATAAAGCTCGACCACAATCATTTCCCAATTTGCTTAAGTTATCTCAATAACAAAATAACTCCATTTCTTCTCACCTTAATCTTATTTCCATTTTGATTTGATTCTTATTCCGTCAAATTCCAATCCATTACAAATTTTAATTAAATTTGTTTACTTACTTAATCCATATTAAATTTTAATTCACCTCCTTAATTCACTTCTGAATTTATTTTATTAATAACATGATCATCCCAATTATTCTAAACCAGAACTGGGTTTTATTTTGGCTTTTTTCAAATTTTAAACAAGCTACAAGAATTTTATTCATTCCAATACAACTTTCATTTAATTTAGCTTACACTAAATTCATCCTCAAACAATTCCTCTGGATTTTGTTGAGTGAGCATTTACTTCATTCAATATCATTTCAACTAAATTAGATTCTCTTTCAACTCAATTCTATTCCAATTTCAACCAAATTTTATTTAGCCAACTTAAATTCATACCATTTCCTTTACTATTTTAAATAAGAATTTAATTCTATTCAAGATTATTTATAATACAATTGAGTTCTGATTTTAATCCAATTCAAATTCAACTAAATTATATTTCTCTATATATATAAGTTCAAACTTATTTACTAACCTAAGTCCATTCACATTTTATTTTTCTTCACCTTATTCCAATTTATATTTCATTTAGGATCAAGTTTTGAATTTCCCATAAAATTCCAACCATTTTATTTTGGTTTTACAATTTCATTTCCTATTCTTAAGTTCACCAACATATTTGTTTAAAAGCTTATATTGCTCATTTGAGTCATTTTCACCTTATAATCACAATTCCAAATTATATATATATATATATATATATATATATATATATCACTTAATAGCTTAAAGGTATGAAATTTCATTACACAATTATAATCATTGTACATTTCAATTTTATATTCAATTTAATTCATTTCAATTTCAATTTTATTTTATATTTAACTTATCTTGAGTTAAATGCAAATATATTTTATTCATTTCCATTTACTTAAGTTAAATTTTAATTCCAGGATTAAAATTTTCATTTTCCTTTCTTATTTAAATCAACTTCACTTTATAAGTTCAATAGTTGATTCATTTTAACTTTCACGTTTTTAACAGAGTTCCCAAAATTAAATTACCTGATTTTATTTCAAAACCAATTTGAAATTATAAAAAACTCATACACTCCTGGTATAGCAAATCAAACTTCCGGATTTCCAAAACAACCTGTTTTTGCCAAAACAATTTCCCTTTACTCTAGTTAAATTTCAATTTTATTTTATATTTAACTTATCCTAAGTTAAATGCAAATATATTTCATTCATTTCCATTTACTCAAGTTAAGTTTTAATTCCAAGATTAAAATTTTCATTTTCCTTTCTTATTTAAATCAACTTCACTTTATAAGTTCAATAGTTGATTCATTTTAACTTTCACATTTTTAAAAAGAGTTCCCAGAATTCAATTACTCGATTTTATTTCAAAACCAAATTGAAATTATAAATAACTCATACACTCCTGGTATAGCAAATCAAACTTTCGGATTTCCAAAACAACCTGCTTTTGCCAGAACAATTGCCAAAACAACCTTATATATCAAACAAGTCTAAACAGATATCACAGCCAATTACCACGGAAGCAATCCCATCACTTTAGAAACTCGAAAATGAATTCTGATGATGTGGCCACCATCATCAGGATTATTTCCCAGCGACTGAAGTGAGTTCAGTGCTTCCTTACTTCCATAAATTCCTTCCAAAACAATTTCCATTCAAAAATATTTCCCAAAATAATACTCCATCATTGCCTTCAAACACTTTGGAAAATATTTCAAACATTCCAAGATTTTATATTCCCAAACTTTTTTGTTTAAATTCATTTTAACACTTTTCAAAATTTCCGGGATTTAAATTCTGGTTTAAATCAAATTTTAGTTATTCTTTTTTTTGTATAATTTATACTTATTGAATTTTATTTGGTTATAAACCATTTCAAATTTTAAATTCTTATTTGATCATGGTATTAACACCCAAACATCCAAATATATATAATAATTTCAGAAAATTATTTCTTTCATATCAAAATATAATTTTGGGTAAAATTAATTCATTTATCCACTTTAAAAACAATACTATGTCGGTTTATCCTGTTTAAGAGTTTAGAAACCCCTATCGATACGGTTGTACTTCCCGTACCGACTAGAATTCATAAACACTCAACCGATAAGTCAACACAGTATAAAAACAGTTTTATATTCACTAACAAGTACGCTCTCATATCTATTATTACACTCAAACTCATTCTAGATACTATTGACTCTATTTCTAATGAGAAATTTCCCCACCAGAGCCAAGGCTATCGCCATCCTCGCTCTGATACTAAATGTGACGACCCGCAATTCTCAACCCTCGAAAATCGACACAAAATACGCCATAGTATTATAATATGCCGACGATCGAGTGCCGGAAAAGACAGATAGTTGAGGGAAAGAAAGAAGATAGAAGAAGGAACTAAACAAGAACAGAATCTCACAATCGCAGCGGAACAAAATATAATAGTCAATAACAGATCTTTACACAAAATGAAAACTATATCTGTTTTATATATTACGTCATCAGAGTACCACAAACAAACAACAATTACCAACCTGACAATTTAAAACAAATCACAACAGCAGATATAAACAAGTATGGATAATACAACTAGGTCTCCAGCTCCTCTCCTGAGCTCCATAGCATCCTATCCTGAACATATAATACTCGGTCTGACCCGAGCATTATAGTGAAATAACACCCGAGTCAGTATGGAATACCAACGTGATAAAAGTACACCCAAATTGATTATTAAAGTTTCAAAATCCTTTGAAATCAAAAGCATCTCGTAAGACCACGCCATAAATAAACATGTCGGGTTTTTACCTTACGATAGCCAAAGCACTTTTTATCAAATTCGTCTGATATTATAATAGTGTCTATATACAAATACTTATTCAAATAGCCGAAATTGTTACATTCATTAAATTCCAGCTACTAGCCACAAAGTAGGTAATACAAATAAAAACAGTAAAAGGTGCATAGGGAGAATGGATTTCCAACTAATGACTAGGCATTGGGGTACCACCAGTCACAGTACATGGCCTAGATCACCGTACCGAAGATTACTTCCAATCCTCTGCAACACAAGACCAGGCCTACCCATTACTGGATAATCCCGAGTAAGAGCACCCCGCGGTTGGGATCAGCAATCGCACCACTAAGCCGAATAAAAGGGACATCTAGATAGGGATGACCTTACCCTAATGAGTGCTACCCACTTAGCCTTGCTGCATAACCGCTGATTTTCAGTCATTCCCGGTTGATGAGGCTTGAGGCTAAGCGTTACCTTTTTAGAACACATCTCTTAGAATGCTCATCGCCCACCTGACGATGTTCTGAAAGCATTCATCCATACAAGTCCGTCCCCGGTTCGAACGGAACCGAAGGCACTACTCCTACTACATCCATTTTGGAATCATCCTCAGGATTAGTAGCGACTAGCCCTTGCACTTCACTGCTCCATCTTCGACTCCAAACTCGTTTTTCCATAAAAAAAAGTACAAACCGGATCGAAGTGGTTTTCGTGATATTAATGTCGATCCCGGTCTCTTCGAAACGATCAACGCATTGGCCAATATTGATAGTTGGTGATTTAACTATCGATTAACATTCACAAACATCCATCAAACATAAATAATTTCCCCAAATTATTTATTAATCTCAAAATATCTTCGCAAGATATATTTCCATTTTCAACTCTTTTTGAAAACAGTTTCAAACCACCCTTTTAACACGGAATAAATTCCTCAAATATTTTCTATTTCCCCAGAAATCACCAAGTATAAACACTTTAGATTTTAAAATAATTTAAATCACTTTATTCTAAATTAAACTTTAAACCGTTTAAATTTGACTACTTAAACACTTTATCCAAAATATATACCTTAAAAATATTTTTAATAAAACCTCTTTATAAATATAAAACTAAATTTAAAATAAAAATAAAAGTTAAGCCAAACTAAATTCAAAATAAGAGTTACGAAATTCTAAATAAAACTTTAACCCAACTATCTTTAAAATAAATCCATTTTATAAAACATCAATATTAATAATATTCTTTTAAAACATAATACCCATTACCCCTTTAAAATAATTATTACTATAACTAATTTAGCACATATTTACCTTTAAAAATTTTACAACTTAAATAATAATTTCTTGGAACCATTCCTTTAAAACAACTTCAAAACTTCTAACTTTTACTCAAAAATCTGCTTTAAAAACGTACTTGGATTTTCAGGAAAATACGCTTCCATTTTAGAATAAACCAAGGAATTCTTTTTATAAATCCCGCTGGATTTATCTCAATTCAAGTTTACGTTTAAACCCCGTAAATTTCTTCCAACACTTTAAAAATAAACACCTTTTTATATTTAACACATTTCCAATTTCCTGGAAATCACTTCCAAAATATATGCTTAAAATATTTAGAATAAGGCTACTAGAAATTTCTTAAATGAAAATAATACTTAAGAAAATATAGAGGAGTTTCTAAGTAATTTAAAACAAAATTACCCTTTAAAATAAAGTTATTAATCAAATATTTATGTTATAATTTCTTTTTTTGAAAACTTAATACTACTTTACCTTTAAAATAATTAAATATCATTACTTAAATAAGTATTTACTTATACTTAAAAATAATTAAAAATAATATTTTTCTAAAATATTCTAAAAACACCTTTCAAAACTTTCCAGTTTATACTTCGAAAACTTTTCTTTGAAACATGCTTAGTTTCCAGGAAAAATACACTTTCCATCCTTTAAAAATAATCCCACTATTACTTTTAAAATGATTTGCACCTTCTTATAGAGTTCCCTCTAGAAATCTATATCTTCAATACTTATCCCCGATAAATATTCCATTTCATTTATAAACCCAGTTTGTAATTTTCTATTTCTCATTTCCTTTTAAATCCCTATTTCAAAAACACTTCCAATTTCCAAACTAATTCTTGAATTTAATTTTCTTAAATTCATTGCTCAAAAATTCCTTTTCAATTCCCTTTTAATCCCATTTTATTCTATTTTCATTTATATTTTAAAAATACCATATTATACTTATTCAATCATAACAGAGCACAACTTAATTTCCAAATTAATCTATTACAGTACATAAATAAAATACATCATCAATTATGCAAATGATTTCTATATTGTGAGGAATTCAGTTGGATCCCTCCAACCTATTTCCCTGCATCCACAGATATTAGCACAACCAATAAATATCAATCCAATCTGACAACAATTATCACATTCAACTAACTAACCAATCAATCATTTAAATATTAGCTATTTAAATTAAACGGCATCCAGATGTGAGTGAGATTAACTCACCTTTAGTTGGATTTTCAATTTTTAAAATAAATCGAGCCCGTTCGATTTATTCTAAACTTTCTACTTGCACCAAACGTCTCTAGATCTGCGCTGTAGTGTAGATTGCGACATTGTGATTCCGGCGCTTCTTCTTTCGTCAGAATCTGGTCATGCATACAAAATGTATGAATTTTTTTAAACTTTGAATATAGTTTATTTATAAATTTTCTTTTCTTTTTTTAATAATTACCATCGGCCGTAGGATTTCCACGCAAGAACCAAAATCGCGCAACCTCTTCTCCCCTCACGCTAGCGTTCCAGTATCTCACAAAACCCATAGCCGCCATCTAGGGTTTCGACGCCGCCACCAACCCCCTCACCTTGGAACAGATCGGCCATCATCACTTCGAAGTCCAACCTCTCGTGCACCTATGACCACCATCTCGGCGAACTCGGCTTCCCCGATGCACTGGATTTCGTGCATGAATAACACACAAACGTGGGCCCCAAACTCTTCCTTTGGTCGACGAAATCAATCTCCACCGTCAGATTTGAGCATCACTCAGCCCTCTACAATCTTCTAGTTGGAAGAATCAGCTAAAACTCGATGGATTGTTGGAAAATTGAGCTAAACGTCGATGTATTTTGGCCATTAATATTAACTGTGGCGGCTCGAAGAAATAGGGTTAGGGTTCTCAGAAGAACGTGTATACATATACCTCAATAAATATTATTTTAATAATATTCTCAAATTTAACAGCTTTTTACAACCAAACTCCAAACAATACATGCCGACGGGCGATCATAATGTTTTAACCGCATTCCGAACACAATGGAACGTGTTTCGGAGGCTAATTTAATTATATGTGAAAGATATCATTTTGAATTGATTTAAAATATTAAATTATCGATTTAAATTTTAACCAATTTCTCACCCGTACGAGCAAACGGTAGATCCAAACGCTATGAAATTTGAAATCCGATAATAACTAATTATTACGGATTTAATGGAACTGGTCATCGAATTTCGGGACTGTATCCCGGAAGGCTATTTTAACTCGTCGATTAATTTGAGAGATTTCCAAAATCGTCGAAGTCACTTAAAATTTCACTTTAAAATTTTTACTAACTCTATTATAAATCATATAGAATTTATAATCACATTAGAAACCATTTTGATTCACTTCGAACCAAAATCTGATTATTTGCATTATTATATTATTAAATTCCATTATTAAATTAAGATAAAATTCCAAATTTAATTTATCAACTTTTGATTCCATCCAAAAGTCCAATACTAAAAATTTTAACCTCACTATATATTTTAAATAAATTTTAGAAACCATTTACATATCTAATTATATCAGATTTACAAACCATCTCAATTTCAAATAATAAATTATTATTATTATTCAAATTCAATTGAATTACCATATTTGAAATTATAACTAATTTCATTAATTTAACCAAAATCTTCTTATTCAAAATTAAATTATAATCCGCTTCAACATTTAAAATGAATTAAATGCTCAAAATCTAACGACCAAAATTGCGGGTCGTTACAATCCTTAGATAATAACTTGGTAGATTATTCATACAACCTTAAACAAATTGAAGTATCATTTCTCAAACATCCCATAATCCAAACAACAAAGAATTTAACAAATTATTTAAGTTTTCTCAATTTGTTTTTTCTTTTCTTTTTCATCATTTACTTTCATTTATTTTCATTCATACAATGTCATTTTTCCTCTTTCATTCATTTACTTACATAAGCTTTCTTTTCATGCACTATTTAAAATCATCAACGAATTCATTATTTAAGTATTATATATATTTATTTCAGTTTATTTCACATTTATTAATTGCTTATAATCCTTGATATCCATTTTAATATAATATTCATCAGTTAATCTTTGTAGTCATTTTCTAGAGTTTATACTCATTTATTTAAATAGTATTCACCTTTACTATTCAATTTAATTTGTTAAGCATTTCAAAACATTAACTCATATTTACAATATTTCCTATACATCAAATTCTTCATTTATAAACATTTGTTCATTTGAACATTTTGTTATCTAGATTTTACTTGTATAATATTCTATTACATATTTCTATTTAACATTGCAACTTTTTAAACATTTCTGGTAAGTTATATATGTGTTTTAAGAATGTAATTGAATGTTACATAAGTTTATCTTATTCATTTTAGTTAACAAAAATGTTCAATAATTATATCTTCTATATTTTCATATCTTTTGATTTACAAGTTACAAATTTTCAATTTCTTGAATATTTCATTAACCACTTAGCGTTTAGGTCTTATTTTTCACTTTAGAAGCTTCCAATTATTAAAATAGTTAAGATCCCATTTCATTACAATAATTTAAATCCCTAATTTATAGAAACTTAAGAACTAAATGTCAGGTTCATTTCAAATCATTTTGAAATAACATACATATTCATATCTTTTATATATCAAATCATATTTAGAAATTTAAAATTAAAATATGTTTATCAGAATAAATGTAGTAAAGCTACTGCAGTGGCCTTCCCACTTTGAAACTCAAAAATAAATGTCGATGATGCGGCCGTCATCACCGAAATTATTTTCCAGCGATAGAAGAGGGAGTACAGAACTTATTTCCTTTTAAAATTCCTTCTAGAACATTTCTTTCAAATCACATTGAAAATATTTATATCTGAAAATACTTCTAATACTAATATTATATTCCAAAATCTTTTGAAAGCAAATTTCAAAACCTTGGAACTTAAGTTCAAAATTTTCCAATTTATATTCACTTCATTTGTAAATCCTATTCTGCAACCAATATTTACAAAATTCACTTCCTAACAAACAACATATCACAAACAATAATATCCATTTATAAAAATTATTCTTTTATATACAAAATATAATACTAGCTAAAGTTATTTCATTTACCTATATTTCAAAACTAATATTATGTCAGTCTACCCTATTAAGTGTTTAGAAATCCCTATCGATACCACATGATCCTAAATACTGATCGGAACTTATAAATACTAAACAGAACAAATTAACACAATCAAAAAACATATAACACTAGCTAGTATGCTCTCTCATATATATACATTCAAAACAACTCATTCAATATTATTACCCTATCTTTAATGATTTAGACCCCACAAAGCTAACGTTATCGCTAAACCAAAGCTCTGATACCACTTGTAACGACCCGCCTTTTTGGATTGTTTAAAATCGACAATCAACCACACATATCAAATCCAAACCATTCAAAAGGGAGGATTGTGATGGGGTAAATAAGAAAAAGAAGAGAAAAGAAAGGAAAAAAACAAAACAAAGAATCTCACAGCGGAATGACAAAATATAATAATCAAATAGATAGTTCATGAAGCTATTTTACAAATAACATTTGATTACACTTTACAATATAGATCAGAATTATACATATAGCAGGAATAAATAAATAATGCCATGGAACAACATGGTGCAGTGGAATAGATATAATAAATAGTAATAATATACTAAATCTTCATCTTTGTCCTCCAGAAATATAGCCTTCAACACTGAAATGCTCAAACTGACCCGAGCGTAATGAATAGACAAAACACTCGAGTCAAAACTAAAAGATCATATGTAAGTTAAATCAAAATAAGTAAATATGAGTGTAACGGCTTCAGAGATGTCTATGGAATTTCACATCTCTTATTCAATGTCTAATATGCATGCAATAACTTAAGAGATGTTCAGGATTCCATCTTCTAAGGATCTATTAAACTATCTACATACATAGTACAATACGCTATTATAATATGTCTACAGTAAAGTAAAGTATTAAAATAGCGTTAAGACGTTACCCATACCCCCCTTAACACATTTATATAAATGTCGTAGTCTATACAGTACTGTAAAGTCCACCAAATCGGTGGGCTATCAGGGAGCACTCCATAGGTACAACACAAACCAAACTCGTAATGGGCTCGATAAGGCATATGACATGGCACACGAGGCAATGTCAGGATAGGATTCTACCATTTGCACTCCCAAATTGGGGGTAACGCATAGCAGCTACTACTGCCCACCTCGGAACACACTCTCATAATCAAATCGAGGGGTGGCCACCAAATCAATCACAAAGTAATGAATATGGTATCGAAGAAATGTGCTCGATCGGAGGAGCAACCTAACTTGGTCTGGTATAGCTTTTGTGTAACAACCCGTGTAAATTCGATGTTTAAAATGAATTAAATTAATAAGATTTTTCGATTTATTTATTTATTTAGAAAGAAACAGAAATCTTATTTATTTATATAAAAGAGAATGTTGAAATTAGATGTATCAAAGGTAATTAAAAAGTACAAATTGAATTATATATTGCAATTAATTGTAATAGTAGAAATTGTTGCAATGGGATATAAGGTTAGAAATAAGTAAATAAAGGCAAGTATTGAATTCATCAATGAAAATAAATCTTTATTTAGTACAATTCCCTTTTATTAACTATTGTATGGTGTTAATTAATTGAAAGATGAAAATTTGAAAGTAGATTCAAATTGTGTGTTAGATAATAAATTGCAATAATTAAAGTTAATAATAAATGGAATACCAATTTATTCATAAAATGAATATAAGTGGATATAACAAATTGAATAGGAAATGCTAATTTTGCATAGAGTGAAGGAATGGAACCTAGATGAAATAATTAATTGGATTTAGAATCTTAATTTGTATGTGTGCATATATTTATAATGGATAATAAAACTGTAAAATAATAACATACAAGTATATTGAACATTGTAATAGTAGGTTACTAGTAAATTCACTCATTTACCAATAAAGATAATTAGGTGTGCCTTAATTGTAATTAATAAAATAACGAAAGGAGTAAATGTATTTATTTAGAGTATTAATTACAATTGGATAAGGATTTTAAGTAACAAGGTTAATGCGAGGTAAGTAATGCTAAATTTAGGTTAATAATAATGAATAGTAATAAATTAAAAATTTGTAGCATATATCATAATTTACCTGCTTCCTGGTTAATGGAATTAGAATGTGTAATAAGTAATAATAAGATGTGTTACACTAATGGAAAAGGAAATAATTAAGTGTTGAGTAAATTATAGGATTGTATTTATTATAAGCGTTATTCTAAAAATAATGGTTAATTGTGGAATTAATATGGAAAGAGTGTAAAGTAATAACTAGGGGGTAATACGTTATAAATTAAATAATAACCTTTACTTGTGTGTAAGTTTGAAATTGAATTTAATCCATTAAATTGGAAACTTATTAACTTAAATTGGATTCAAAGCGTAATAGAAAGATTATTTTAAAAAAATTGTAACAAGTACTATAATTGGTAAATAATTTACATATAAGATTTGAGATTGAAATTTGTTTAAGGAATTATAGGTTATAAGTTGTAACGACCCAGAATTTTTAGAAATTAAAAATTGAATATTTAATTAATTTTAAATATTAATAAGTGAATTTATAAGTCAAATAAATTTTTATTTGAATTATTGGATTTAATTGAATAATTAAATCGATAATTTAATATGTTAAATTATGAAAATAATTGAAAATTGAGTTAAATATGATTGAAAATGATTTGTAAAATTTTATTTTATCATATGGAAGTTAGAATGATATTTTAGAACTTTTAAAATCGAATTAAAAGTTAATTTGTGAAAATTGAATATTTTAATATTTAATAATCGACTGTAAAATAGTTAATTTTTGAACAGTCTCAGAATTGAACGAAACCAGTTCCATTGGATCCGTAATAGTTAGTTATTACCGGATTTCAAATTTTGTGTCAATCGGAGTTACCGTTTGATCGTGGCAGCTCGAAACGCATCGATTTATTTTTAATTTAAATTTGACGAGCTAAAATAGCCATTTTTCAAAAAGTCTCGGATTTCGACGAAACCAGTTTCATCGGATCCGTAATGTGATATTATTGTAAGTTTTCAAATTTTAAGTCAATTGGATTTACCGTTTGTCCTGTACGAATTAAAACGCCTAGAAATCGAGTTAAATCGGTTTAATTCAAATTGAGCGTTTACAGCCATAACTCGCACATACTTCCGAATTAGTTTTCGAAACCTGTTCCATTGTGTCCGGAACGCGGGATAAACCCTAGAAACGCTGGTTACGGCGCCTAAATCGGAGTTCGGAATTTCCGGATGAATAGTGTTCGATATTTCCTTATAAATACCCCCATAATTCTCAAAATTAATAACAAAACCCTAATTTCATCTTGTAGCCGCCACCCTTGCAGTGAATGGCCAGAATTGTCCCAATTTCATTCCTTAATCTCTCCCAATCCACAAACATTCACGCGAAATGATCAACTACAAAATTGAAGAGTGAGATGAGATCTTTAAATCTATACGGAGTTGATGAGTTTTGGAGCAACGTGGAGGGAGGAAACTGGGCACGTTTGTGCTCGGTTTAGGCACGTTTTTCCAAGGTTAGGGGGGGCCGAGCTTCGTACGGTTGCAGCCGAGCATAGCTCTCGTGTAGGCGGTGAGAATGAAGGTGGTATGATGGAGTCTCGTCGTCGTTTGTGGTTGCAATATTAAACCCTAGTTATATGCTAATGGGTTTTGTTACGAGAAGTTGTCTAGAGATGGAAACGTGAGGGAGAGGGAGAAGATGCGTGCGGTCCAGATGCAAGGATGGGGGGATCTACGGCTATGATCTGTGTGGGTTTGAAAAGTTTATATATGTTGTAATTTATATAAATAAATTCGAGTAAACTTGTAAATTACATAACCTTTTCATACGAGGTCGAAAACGCGCGAAACCAGTTGCGTTGGAATCGTATGGACGAGCACTACGCGATGGAGTTAGTTTGGAGTCATTTGGAGTTAGTGAGAATTTTGGGTAAAATTAAACGTCCGTTTAATTTTATTCGAAATAAATCGCTGAAACGGAATTTAAAATCAAGGTGAGAACTTCTCACTCAATCGAATCAGTTTCGATTTTATTTTAAATAGTTAGATTTAAAATATTTGAATGCATGTTTGAATGTTGATTGATATCTATTGATTGTTAAAATAGACATTATACGCCGTTAGTAAGCGGATGTTATTTAATAAAAACATATACCGCGAATATTTCATAAACAGTGAAATTGGTATTATATATAATATCAATATATATATATTGGCATATGTATATATTGCAGTTGTTGATTTCCCGCATTTTTTGTTTAGCGGACGAGACCCTATTACGCCGTTATTAAGCGGATAATATTTAATAAGAACATATACCGCGATAATTTCGTACTGGAGCGAAATTGGTATTGTGCTAATGTTTTTGGATGCAGGAAAACAGGTTGGAGGGATCCAACTGGATTCCTTAACAGTATTTATTTAATTTCAGATATTTTGATATTTGATTGATTATCATATCGATATATGATATCGTTGTTGTCGTGATTGACTATTTGATGTGTAGCATCATTGGACCCAGATTTTGGAATTTTAAAATGATTTTTAAAGTGATTTTAGAAAGTATACGTTTTATAAAATAATTTTGGAATTGATCCATTTTAAATAAGTAAACGTTATAATTTTTAATGTTATAAAAATTATGATTTTTGTGAAATACAGTTAAAAACTGATTTTTGAGAATATGATGCTAACGATCTTATAAAATAGTTTAATCGGGATTTTAGAATTATTGTGAACAGTTTAAATATAAGATTTATAAAATTTAATTATTTTATGAATCAAAAGAATGAAGTTTTTAAAGGAATTTAAGATGTTTAAAAAGAATAATATGAATTGATTTATATAAGAGATTTATAAATGGATATTTATAAATTGAGATATTGAAATTATAAAACGAGTTTTTATAAGTGTTTGAATGAAGTGAAAATGAATTTCATTAAAGAATGAAATTTATAAAATTATAAACTGTGAAGTTATAAATAAAATTTATAAATAGTAAGATTTATAAATTTATGAAGTTATTGAAAGAATAGATTTGGTTAAATAAATGAATCTTATAAGTTATAAGATTTATGGTTTGGAAAGTCTTTAGAGGAACGATTTTGTAAAATAATCGTTTTATAAGTATTTAACTTATAATATGAACTTTTAGCTTATAATTAAGTTATAAACTGGAATAGGTTAATAAAGGAATTTATAAAAAAGAAGTTTTTATAAATAAATAGAAATGGAATTTATAAACGTTGTTTTATAAATCCCCAAACAACTTATTTTGATAAGTTAATTGTCATAACTTATTTAATGGAGTTATATTCACATTTTTGAATAGTGAATAATCCTTTGAATTAAAATGAATAAAAGGATGAGATTTGTTAACGAAGTTTATTCACATTTTTGAATAGTGAATAACACGTTAAAGAAAATGGTTTAGATTTGAATGTTTTAAATAGAATTAAAACGACCTAACGATGTTTTAAAATGTGTTGAGATTCGAAACCATAGATTTCAACATTTATTGTTGAAATAGACGTTTTCGAGAAATGAAAGGAAATAGTGGACTATAACACTGTTGTTATAGTAAATGATTTCCGAAAGGAAATGTTTTGTATAGTATTGGGATTTATATATCTATTTTAAATTCGAATCCCTATACTAGTGATTTTGGGTTGTCGTAACAATGTTTTACGCAACATTCGTTTTGGCCCAAATAAATATGTTAAGAGAATGATTTCCTTAATAGAATGAAATATATACTTAATCTTGATTTAAGTATATTGAATATTTTCTAAATGTTGAAAATAAAAAGATTTGTGAATTACTTATTGAATAAGTATGGAATTGTTTTTCCAATATGAAGTGAATAATTAAAATTTATCTTTTTGAAGATAAATTGAAATGAATAATTGATATGATACGCATGGATATTTTGGAATATAAATTCACTAAGGAATTTATAAATGAAAAGGAAAATTTGTTTAAAAATAAATATTGATTTATTTTTGAAGTGTGAAATTATATATCTAGTAAAGATATTTTTGGAAAGTAAGATATTTTGGAAAATTATTTGGAATCTGGTGATGTGTGCATATCCATTGATAGTTCAATATTCGACTATCAATATTTCCCTTTGAATGGGTATTTGATGTGATTTGTTTGAATGTGAATGCCACACTTATTTTTGAATAAGCGCTCACTATTCGGGTTAACCGGGAAAGGACCATGGGGTCGTATAACCCATTCCGAATATGTGATACGTCGTTATGAATTGCATTTGAAGATCGGTGTTGAAGACCGAGTATTTATGAAAGCGATAGGATGACCTATCGATTGTCTCTGCACTGGGTAGCTCCTGGTATAGAGATCTCCTAAGTGATGGGAAATTCGATCGGGATTGTGAATACCCGTATTGCAAGGGCTTCGTAAGAAGTGCCTTCGGTTTTGTTCGAGCCCGGAACAGACTTGTATGGATAGTATGCCTGACATTACAAGTTGAGATGTAAAGCCGATTTCTTTCAAATATATTTCTGTTGGTGGCGGAGAATTTATTCTTTTAGCTTAACACCCTTCTCTGAGACGTACGAGCTCAGAGGTTATGTAGTTGAATGTTATCAGCGATATATTCCCAATTTGGTAATGTGACATGCTGAGTGATGCTGAAATGATCATTGTGTTGATTATTTGTGATAGGATCGTTTATTTGATCGTCTATCCTTGTGATCATTGTGTTGATCATTTGTTGACCCAAAGCATGGCTTTTGTATAAAGTATGTTTTTGTGGACGTGAATTCGTCGAGCCTCACACCCCGTGAATGGTCAAAACAGGAAAGAAGCAGCAAGGTTATGAGGGGTAGCACCCTTTAGGATGTGTCCATTTCCTTCTGGAAAAGGGTGGTATCATGGTATGGAGCCCAGATACTTACTCATGTTGAAAACACTTTGTTATGATTGTGTGAATTGATTACGAGCGCTCGGTGATAAAGGTCCCAAAGGACCGGGGGATGGCATATTCGGTCAGTTGTTACTCAGTTAGGGGTAACCCGGCCTTGTGTTGGTAGAGATCCGGTTTGGTTCTCGGGGATGTCCATCCAGAGGCATTCTCATGTGGCAATGGGAAGTTCCTTGGCCTGACCATTTGTTGGAAATCCAAAGAAACAATACGAAACTTGTACGATTTTAGTTGTATAACCTGCTATGGAATGTGGCGGTAACCTGCTATTGAACATGGTAGCTATAGTAGGCATAAGTGCGGAATGTCTATGCTGGCTAAGATTTATATCTTTATTTTTGAAATGATTTTCCTATACTATGCACTAGTAATAATATCAAATGTTATTTTAAATGCGTATCAAGCATCTTTGACTATCATAAGGAGAAATCTCCTCCGATTCTGCGTTTGCATTGTGTGTGCGTGCGGGAGGCCTTATGGTAGTCTCATTTTTAAAAGCATTGCGAATTGAATTTAAAAATATTTCTCTATTTTGATTTTAAAGATAAATAAACTGTTTTGAGTTCTCACACCAGTCACATGACTGACTTGGAGTTTATTGTTTTCCTTCCTAAACTCTGGGTGCCCACCAATTTCCACACGGGCAGTTAAGAGTTAAGGTTTATCAGGATATTCTGGATATTCTGGAGGTGCTGGAGGCAAGCTGGATGGCATGGCGTATTACTAGTTTATATAATATTTCTTTTTCCGCTGCATTGTTTGTTGTTGTATGATGTTGTTGTACACTCTGATGATATGTTGTAATGTAATGTATAAAATGTAATAACTGATATAGTTCTTTGTTTAAAGATTATTCATTTATTATTATATGTTGCTCCGCTGCGAATTGTGAGATTCTGATGTTGTTCTGTTGTTTTCTATTCCGTTCTATTTTTCTGTTTTTCTTTTTCCTCTATATTCTATTTTCTTCTATTTTCAAATTCTCTATTTTCTGATTTTCTATTTTCTTTCTCTATTTTCTGTCTTCTTCTCTCTTCTTCTCTCTTTCTCTTTTCTTAAATTCTTTATAAAAACCCATAACATTCCGGTTTTTCGGCCTTCGATTTCTCGACAGTCGATAAAGTGAGTGTCGATGTTGAATTTTCGGCAACGAAAATCCCCAAACGTTACATAAGTAAATCAAGGTGATAGAAAATTTATGAATTATAGAATGTGAATTTGAATAGTGAGTAAATTTATTTAATTTATAATAGTTGCATTTGTTGCAAATGAATAAAAATCAAACATGTAAATTTTACGTTAATTTACAAAAATTAAGTTGAAAACTGGAAAATTATGTGATAATTTAAAATCCAATGGTAAACCCTTATATTGGAAATTTATGAATGGAATAAATATAGGTTAATTTAATTTAAAAGGAAATTTTGGAAATAATTTTGAATTTTATGAAATTTAATATTATATTGATTTAATCTTGAATAAATTGACATTTAAAAATTGTTAAATCATTTTAAAGGTTTGATAAATTATCAAGTGATAAAGATTTCCAATTCTAAAACTGAATTATAAAAATTGGATTTATTTACTAATTTTAAATTTATTTAATTATTATTAAAAATAGCCATTTCGGTCACGGACTCGGATTTCGACGGAACCAGTTTCATCGGATCCATAATCGTAAATTATTGTAGGGTTTCAAGTTTCGTAGCGATCGGACTTGTCATTTGATCGTACGAACGCGAAACGCCTTGAAATTGTTTTAATTGAAATCAATTTGAAAATATTGATTTCAGCATAACTTCTTCATACGATGGAATTTGGACGTGAAACTTTTTCCATCGCGTTCAGTATATTTTAAAATACCTATTTTGATATATGGGTTTACCCAATTTCGTTCCGGGGTCAGAACGGGCTTTTTGGGCCACGTTAGCGTTAGCACGTTTGTTTATCCAATCCATCTATTCAAATTCTGACCTACCTATATAAACTCAGTTGTAAACCCTAGCCTCCATTCTATTCTCATTTGCTGTACGTTCGTTTCTTCAACTCTTTCTCCTCCTCAAGGGATGCAAATTTCAGATCCAATTCTATTCAAAATTCAAATGAAAATTTAAAGTCCTCAGAAAAATCTCAAAAAATATATATGCTGATGCTCTTGATGAACGTAATTCAACGGTATAATTCGTTTTTCGATTTGAGTTATCAACTGCTCATAATTTTTCCGTTTATTCTCGGCCGTTAAAAAGTTGTGGATGATCTTCGTCTAATCGACGAATCGAGGCTACCAGGCGACGAATGGAGCTCATCGGTGTTGGTGGTTTCGCATTTCAACGGTTAGATCGTCTCCTAAAATTCGATTAGGGTTTTGATTTAGGGGCGGCGGCCGGCTCTGGGGGTCACGTGGACGTACCGCGGGTACCTAGGTGGAAGCGGCGTGAGGTGCAGGTGGCGATGGTGGGGTTCGTTCGAAGGATAGTGGCGAGGGGCGGTGGTAAAACGCAGTCAAAAGAGGTCGTTGACTGGGCTGTTGCGTTCGAAGGATCAGGGTCGTTCCCTGTTATGTTTTCCGCATGCGTGCATTCTGGTTCAAGCAGTTTGAACGAAGAGGGAGGTTGACGTGGCATTGTAAGTTGTTTTAAATATTCAATTTTGTTTCAAATCGTTTAATTCGAATAACTTTTGCATACATGATCCGTTTCACGCGAATTTTTTTTGTTAGGATCGTAATAAAATTCCGGATCTGTTGACGCTGGTTTGGACCAATTTGGAGACTGTGAAATTTTTGGGTTTAAATTGGATTTAAATTCAATTTAAATCCAAAAGGTGAGTGTTTTAACCCACTCACAACTTCTAGAATTTCTTATGTTTGTTAAATTGACTTAAGATATGAGTAAAAATTTATTTATGATTATTTAGCATGTTTTATTCATCATCTCAGTTAATTCGCATTTATTTAATTTAACTGTTAATTTATTTTATTTATTGCATATAGATTGACAGTTAGAATTTATTTATTTGCATATAACTGCTAGTTCAATAGTTATTAAATTTATTTATTTACATATAAAGTGCTAGTTTAACAGTTATTAAATTTATTATTGAATATAAACTGTTAGTTAATACCTGTATAATTTATATGCTCTATATCGATGATTGTTTAAATTGGATGATGATTGCAAATAATGGTTGATGATTGATATTTGGATGAATGGATGCTATATTTATATTGTATAAACTGCAAGTCATCATGCATTTTCAATTCATTCGGGATTGCGGTTTGAAATGATATACAACCGCATTTTTATTTTAAATTGCAGATTGAAGTGATAAACATCCGTATCACTTGACCATAGGGTAGAAAATTTTATACAGGCACCGCGGTAAATATATAAAATTATTTTTCAAATGTTTTACTATGGTTTTGTAAAGCTATATATATATGGTTTATGGGATATTGATTTTGTTATATATATATATATATATAGTAAATTTTCGGTTTTTAAGCTTTGTATAAATTTGATTTGAAGTATAAAATAAAGTTTGATTTTCGAGATCAAATACGATTAAGAATTTATTTAAAATTAAATTTCTGGAGTTTTAATGACTTAAAAGAGAATAAGGTTGGAAGATGAATATTAAGTTAAATTGAAATTAAATGAAAAGTTAGAATTTTTAAAGGATATGATTTTTGTAATTTGATTTTTGTGTAAAGTGATTTGAATGAATATCATGTTGATTTAAATGAATATATCAAGTTTAATAAATTGAAAGATTGTCCAATTTTGTGAAGTTATAAGTTTTACTTAAAGTATATTGAATTCATTAAGTAAACATTTCAAGTGTAAATAATAAGTAATTAAATTTGATATATATGGGATGGTCAAATGAGGTTGTTTTTGAAATGGTGTAATATTTAAAGCTTTGAAACGTAAAACTTTAAAATGGTATTTGGAAGTTTAAATCGATATTTGGAATTGATTTGTGAAATGTAAAGAAGCTATTTTGTTTTATAAAAGTAATTTAATATTTAACCATTTGAGAGATGAAATTTGTTTCAAAGTTATGGCTTTCAAGGTCGTATAATTTGGAAATATTATATTCAAGAGTTTTGATTTCTAAATATTTTACTTTGAAACCACTATGATTTTTGGAAAGAATATATTGGAAAATAAAGATGATATCATATTGTTTTGGGTTTTAAAAGGAAATGATATCATATTTATATGGTTTTGAAATGGATATTATATTCTGGTTTTAAAAGTATAAATTATTTTAAAGGACCGCGGTGTTATAATAACGTTTGGTTGTTGAAGAGACCGGGATCGAAAGTTGTCATACTCTCTGCCAACTCCGAAAACCACTTTAACAACCGTGTACGCGGTGGAGATTCCAGAATGAAGTAGGTTGGTGGAGGCGTTCCTGCAAGGTAAATACGTGGACCCGACTCCCGTGAGTTGGCATAAGGTGGCTAAAACAGGAGCGACTCTCGGGCCAATGAGGTCATTCCTCTGATCGGACACTCCTCTTCGATATTATACTTTGAGTTTGGATTGATTCAGTGGCCACTTTTACTTTGATTTTGGGGGAGTTTGTTCTAGGTGGACGGTAGCTGCGGCTACGCGTTTCCATCAGCCCGGATAGCAATTGGTATATCTACTCTGGCATTGCCTAGTTGTGCCGTGTCATCTACCATACCGAGCCTTTACTACGAGTTTCTATTTGTGTCGTACCTATGGAGTGTCTTCTCGTAGTCTTCCGATCAGGAGATATGCAGGCACTGTATAGACTATTGGCATTATTTGTGTTAAGGTGGAAAATGTAAAGCCTTAACGCTATTTAAGTGTAAGTTTATTTTACGATTAGACACTATTATAATAGCGAAATATACTACATAGTAAATAGTTTAACGGATCCTTAAGAGATGTAAATCCCGAGCATCTTTTGAGTTACTGCACTCATATTTATTTCTGTTAATTTAACTCACATAAGATCTTTTAGTTCTGACTCAAGTGTTTTGTCTTTGCAATTCGCTCGGGTCAGTCCGAGCGTTTCAGGATTTGAAGATTTAACTCTGGAGGACAAAGACGAAGATTTGTAGTATTACTATCTACTATATTATTCTACTACACTATTAATTCCGCTGCATTGTCATATGGTGTGTGTACTCTGATATGTATTGAATAAATATAATCAAAGGTTTTGTAAAATAGCTTCATGAACTGTATATTTGATTATTATATTTTATCCTTCCGCTGTGAGATTCTGCCTTGTTTTTTTATTCTCTGTTTTTTCTTATTTACCCCATAACAATCCGCCCTTCCGTATGGTTTGAATCGGCATGTGTGTCGGTCTAAAGCATGCGAAAAGGCGGGATGTTACATCTGGTATCAGAGCTTTGGTTTAGCGATAAACCTTAGCTTTGTGGGGTTTGACTCTTTACTGATAGGGTAGTAATACCCTATGGGAGTCGCTGAGTGTGTACATATGAGAGAGCGTATTTGTTAGTGTTATAAAAAGGTTTTATATTGTGTTAATCTGTTCCGTTCTGTATTTATAAATTCTGGTTAGTGCATGGGACGCTATGACATCAATAGGGATTTCTAAACACTTAATAGGACAGACCGACATAATATTTGTTTTTGATATAGGTGAATGAAATAATTTTGCCTATTATATTTTCTATATATATATATATAATAAATTTTATAAAGATTATATTTGGTTGAAAAATATTGGGTGTTAGGAATAAAATTTAAAAATAATAGGTAACATAAAATTGAAATAAATAAATAAATGAAAAATGGGAATTTAGAAATTAAGTTCCAGGGTTTTGGAAATTCTTACAATTGATTTTTGGAATATAATAATAATATTTTTAAAGTATTTTTCTGATATGAGTATTTCAATACAATTTGAAAGAATTGTTTTAAAAGAAACTTTGAAAAGAAATAAGTTCTGTACTTCCCCCTCTGTCGCTGGAAAATAATTTCGGTGATGAGTGCACGCATCATCGACATTCATTTTCGAGTTTCGAAGTGGGAAGGCCACTGTAGTAATTTACTACAGAATTATTAAGAAAATTTTCGTTTTAATTATAGTTGGATATATATATATATATATATGTTAACCGTAGATATCTATCTATTATTTTAAATGATTTAAATTTAAAACCCGGTATTTGGTTCTTAAGTTCCAGTTAATTAATAGTACAATTAAAAGTAGCAAATTTGAACCTTTAAGTAAAGAAAAATTTAATACAATAGGAAGAGAAGTAATGTAAATAAATGATTGTAAACCTTAGTAAATGGATAAAGGAAATTCTTTATTTATAAGAATTGAGGTTATAAGGTTACAAATTTGGTGTAATTAAAATGTTAATATTATTAAATATAATAGAAATATTAGTATTAAATAAATAAATGAAATTAAAAGTAAGTTGAAATTGTAACTTATAAAACGAATATATAATTAATGGACCATTAATTAATTAAAGGAATTGAGAAGAAACTTGTATAATTTTCACTTACATTCTTAAAGCATATATATAACTTACCATATAATAAAAGTTACAGTGTTTGTAAGAAAATGTAATGGGGAAATCTTACAAGTAAAACTTGAGGTAATGAAAGTATTCAATGAATTTGTTGTTATAAATGGGAATTTAATGTTATAAACTTAAGTTGTAAATTGAAATTTTACCATAATTAAAGGTAAGTATTATAATTAGATGATTTTAAAACTTAAGTAAATAGAATGAAATTCTATAATAAATGAAACTGTGAGAAATAAATAAATAAAATTTAGAAATGCATAAATGGAATGCAATAAAAAGAAACTTATATGACATTAAAATGAAAGATGAATATTGTAAGTAATAAATGAAAATAAATGATGTAATCACTCAATGAATGAAAGAAAGAAAATCAAACAACTAAAGTATGAAATAAAATTTATAATAAGTTAATTTGATTTGTTGGGTTGAATTGTTATTGTTTGATTTATGGTTGGTCAAGTAAGGAAATTCGAAATTGTTGGATGAATAAATAATTTATTTCGTTCCACCTAAGACTGTGAGTAAATGATGCACTTGATAGTTATTTTTCACTCTGTACAATTTCAAGTTTTGAACCTGAACAACTATTTGCTTGTTGATTGAATGGTTGTTTTGTTTCTTGTGTATGCGGTTTGTTGAAATGGATGGTTGGGTATTGATTTGTTGTTAGTGATTGAAACCACTTAATTATTTCACTTTATATAAATTTTTAACCCTTTAGATTTTATAAGTGAAATGCAGGTTATGGAAGCAAATTGCTACTGCTTTTGGTTCCATAAATTGAGCGTAAATTGCCCGACAAATAGGTACGTTTCGGATAACGGTTTATAGCGCTATTTTATGTATTTTTCCCGTATAGGAATATATTAATTTTTTTTTAAAATATATGTTGTATATTGTTATATTTTTCTTCCGAGCCCCTCTGTACAAAGGAGACTCTGCCAAAAAAATTCGTAAAATTTTGGACTTAGAATATTTTGAAAATGTTTTTTTCCAAACTTTAGTAATTTATGTATAAAAAGATATAATGATTACTAAACGGGTATATTTTATTTAAGGTAATAAATTTAGTAAATTATTGTTTATAAGTTAATACATTGAATAAGATGTATTGTATTTAATTCTTCTTTTCCCTTCTTTTCCTTTTCGGGGACGAAAAGTTTTGAGTGGGGGAGAGTGTAACGACCCATGCAAATTCGATGTTTAAAATGAATTAAATTAATAAGATTTTATTTATTTATTTATTTAGAAAGAAACAGAAATCTTATTTATTTATATGAAAGAGAATGTTGAAATTATATGTATCAAAGGTAATTAAAAAGTACAAATTGAATTATATATTGCAATTAATTGTAATAGTGGAAATTGTTGCAATGTGATATAAGGTTAGAAATAAGTAAATAAAGGCAAGTATTGAATTCATCAATGAAAATAAATCTTTATTTAGTACAATTCCCTTTTATTAACTATTGTATGGTGTTAATTAATTGAAAGATGAAAATTTGAAAATAGATTCAAATTGTGTGTTAGATAATAAATTGCAATAATTAAAGTTAGTAATAAATGGAATACCAATTTATTCATAAAGTGAATATAAGTGGATGTAACAAATTGAATAGGAAATGCTAATTTTGCATAGAGTGAAGGAATGGAACCTAGATGAAATAATTAATTGGATTTAGAATCTTAATTTGTACGTGTGCATATATTTATAATGGAGAATAAAATGGTAAAATAATAATATACAAGTATATTGAACGTTGTAATAGTAGGTTACTAGCAAATTCACTCATTTACCAATAAAGATAATTAGGTGTGCCATAATTGTAATTAATAAAATAACGAAAGGAGTAAATGTATTTATTTAGAGTATTAATTACAATTGGATAAGGATTTTAAGTAACACGGTTAATGCGAGGTAAGTAATGCTAAATTTAGGTTAATAATAATGAATAGTAATAAATTAAAAATTTGTAGCATATATCATAATTTACCTACTTCCTTGTTAATGGAATTAGAATGTGTAATAAGTAATAATAAGATAAAGGAATGTTACACTAATGGAAAAGGAAATAATTAAGTGTTGAGTAAATTATAAGATCGTATTTATTATAAGCGTTATTCTAATAATAATGGTTAATTGTGGAATTAATATGGGAAGAGTGTAAAGTAATAACTAGGGGGTAATACGTTATAAATTAAATAATAACCTAAACTTGTGTGTAAGTTTGAAATTGAATTTAATCCATTAAATTGGAAACTTATTAACTTAAATTGGATTCAAAGCGTAATAGAAAGATTATTTTAAAAAAATTGTAATAAGTACTATAATTGGTAAATAATTTACATATAAGATTTGAGATTGAAATTTGTTTAAGGAATTATAAGTTACAAGTAAATCATGGTGATAGAAAATTTATGAATTATAGAATGTGAATTTGAATAGTGAGTAAATTTATTTAATTTATAATAGTTGCATTTATTGCAAATGAATAAAAATCAAACATGTAAATTTTACGTTAATTTAAAAAAATTAAGTTGAAAACTGGAAAATTATGTGATAATTTAAAATCCAATGGTAAACCCTTATATTGGAAATTTATGAATGGAATAAATATAGGTTAGTTCAATTTAAAAGGAAATTTTGGAAATAATTTTGAATTTTATGAAATTTAAGATTTATATTGATTTAATCTTGAATAAATTGATATTTAAAAATTGTTATATCATTTTAAAGGTTTGAGAAATTATCAAGTGATAAAGATTTCCAATTCTAAAACTGAATTATAAAAATTGGATTTATTTACTAATTTTAAATTTATTTAATTATTATTAAAAATAGCCATTTTGGTCACTGACTCGGATTTCGACGGAACCAGTTTCATCGGATCCGTAACCGTAAATTATTGTAGGGTTTCAAGTTTCGTAGCGATCGGACTTGTCATTTGATCGTACGAACGCGAAACGTCTTGAAATCGTTTTAATTGAAATCAATTTGAAATCAATTTGAAAATATTGATTTCAGCATAACTTCTTCATACGATGGAATTTGGACGTGAAAATTTTTCCATCGCGTTCAGAATATTTTAAAATACCTATTTTGATATATGGGTTTCCCCAATTTCATTCCGGGGTCAGATCGAGCTTTTTGGGCCACGTTAGCGTTAGCACGTTTGTTTATCCAATCCATCTATTCAAATTCTGACCTACCTATATAAACTCAGTTGTAAACCCTAGCCTCCATTCTATTCTCATTTGCTGTACGTTCATTTCTTCAACTCTTTCTCCTCCTCAAGGGATGCAAATTTCAGATCCGATTCTATTCAAAATTCAAATGAAAATTTAAAGTCCTCAGAAAAATCTCAAAAAATATATATGCTGATGCTCTTGACGAACTTAATTCAAAGGTATAATTCGTTTTTCGATTTGAGTTATCAACTATTCAGAATTTTTACGCTTATTCTCGGCCGTTAAAAGGTTGTGGATGATCTTCGTCTAATCGACGAATTGAGGCTACCAGGTTGTGGAGAGCGACGAATGGAGCTCATCGGTGTTGGTGGTTTCGCGTTTCAACGGTTAGATCGTCTCCTAAAATTCGATTAGGGTTTTGATTTAGGGGCGGCGGCCGGCTCTGGGGGTCACGTGGACGTACCGCGGGTACCCAGTGGAAGCGGCGTGAGGTGTAGGTGGCGATGGTGGGGTTCGTTCGAAGGATAGTGGCGAGGGGCGGTGGCAAAACACAGTCAAAAGAGGTCGTTGACTGGGCTGTTGCGTTCAAAAGATCAGGGTCGTTCCCTGTTATGTTTTCCGTGTGCGTGCGTTCTGGTTCAAGCAGTTTGAACGAAGAGGGAGGTTGATGTGGCATTGTAAGTTGTTTTAAAGATTTAATTTTGTTTCAAATCTTTTAATTCGAATAACTTTTGCATACATGATCCGTTTCACGCGAATTTTTTTTTGTTAGGATCGTAATAAAATTCCGGATCTGTTGATGCTGGTTTTAACCAATTTGGGGACTGTGAAATTTGTGGGTTTAAATTGGATTTAAATTCAATTTAAATCCAAAAGGTGAGTGTTTTAACCCACTCACAACTTCTAGAATTTCTTATGTTTGTTAAATTGACTTAAGATATGAGTAAAAATTTATTTATGATTGTTTAGCATATTTTATTCATCATCTTAGTTAATTCGCATTTATTTAATTTAACAGTTAATTTATTTTATTTATTGCATATAGATTGACAGTTAGAATTTATTTATTTGCATATAACTGCTAGTTCAATAGTTATTAAATTTATTTATTTGCATATAAACTGCTAGTTTAACAGTTATTAAATTTATTATTGAATATAAACTGTTAGTTAATACCTGTATAATTTATATGCTCTATATCGATGATTGTTTAAATTGGATGATGATTGCAAATAATGGTTGATGATTAATATTTGGATGAATGGATGCTATATTTATATTGTATAAACTGCAAGTCATCATGCATTTTCAATTCATTCGGGATTGCGGTTTGAAATGATATACAACCGCATTTTTATTTTAAATTGCAGATTGAAGTGATAAACATCCGTATCACTTGACCATAGGGTAGAAAATTTTATACAGGCACCGCGGTAAATATATAAAATTATTTTTGAAATGTTTTACTATGGTTTTGCAAAGCTATATATATATGGTTTATGGGATATTGTTTGGTTATTTATATATATATAGTAAATTTTCGGTTTTTAAGGTTTGTATAAATTTGATTTGAAGTATAAAATAAAGTTTGATTTTGGAGATCAAATACGATTAAGTATTTATTTAAAATTAAATTTCTGGAGTTTTAATGACTTAAAAGAGAATAAGGTTGGAAGATGAATATTAAGTTAAATTGAAACTAAATGAAAAGTTGGAATTTTTAAAGGATATGATTTTTGTAATTTGATTTTTGTGTAAAGTGATTTGAACGAGTATCAGGTTGATTTAAATGAATATATCAAGTTTAATAAATTGAAAGATTGTCCAATTTTGTGAAGTTATATGTTGTACTTAAAGTATATTAAATTAATTAAGTAAACATTTCAAGTCTAAATAATAAGTAATTGAATTTGATATATATGGGATGGTCAAATGAGGTTGTTTTTGAAATGATGTAATATTTAAAGCTTTGAAACGTAAAAATTTAAAATGGTATTTGGAAGTTTAAATCGATATTTGGAATTGATTTGTGAAATGTAAAGAAGCTATTTTGTTTTATAAAAGTAATTTACTATTTAACCACTTGAGAGATGAAATTTGTTTCAAAGTTATGGCTTTCAAGGTCGTATAATTTGGAAATATTATATTCAAGAGTTTTGATTTCTAAATATTTTACTTTGAAACCAATATGATTTTTGGAAAGAATATATTGGAAAATAAAGATGATATCATATTGTTTTGGGTTTTAAAAGGAAATGATATCATATTTGTATGGTTTTGAAATGGATATTATATTCTGGTTTTAAAAGTATAAATTATTTTAAAGGACCGCGATGTTATAATAACGTTTGGTTGTTGAAGAGATCGGGATCGGAAGTTGTCATACTCTCTGCCAACTCCGAAAACCACTTTAACAACCGTGTACGCGGTGGAGATTCCAGAATGAAGTAGGTTGGTGGAGGCGTTCCTGCAAGGTAAATACGTGGACCCGACTCCCGTGAGTTGGCATAAGGTGGCTAAAACATGAGCGATTCTCGGGCCAATGAGGTCATTCCTCTGATCGGACACTCCTCTTCGATATTATAATTTGACTTTGGATTGATTCAGTGGCCACTTTTACTTTGGTTTTGGGGGAGTTTGTTCGAGGTAGGCGGTAGCTGCGGCTATGCGTTTCCATCAGCCCAGACAGCAATTGCTATATCTACCCTGCCATTGCCTAGTTGTGCCGTGTCACCTACCATACCGAGCCTTTACTACGAGTTTCTATTTGTGTCGTACCTATGGAGTGTCTTCTCGTAGTCTCCCGATCAAGAGATATGCAGGCACTGTATAGACTATTGGCATTATTTGTGTTAAGGTGGAAAATCTAAAGCCTTAACGCTATTTAAAAGTATGTTTATTTTACGATTAGACACTGTTTGCACCAAAATTGGTCACAACACTCTTCGGGAGTCGTTGAAGAGATAATAGTGAAGAATGTAAATTCAAAATAGATATTATCTAGCAAAAAATCCAATCAACAGTAAAGTAAATGCGTAGACAAGCGATTTATAGTGGTTCGGTGTGTTGCCTACGTCCACAGTGAAGTTTTTTGATGTTTTATTGATTCTCTTTCAATAGTTACAAGTTGTTATAGCGATCAACAGCAAGATACAACTGGAAATTCAAAATCAACAGCTAATTATGATGTAGGATAGTGGAGATCTCGATCAGGCAGAATTTGGGCGCTTAAGAGTCGAAAAGTCCTTTTTCTGTTGGCTCTGGGGCTCTATTTATAGTCGTAGGATGCTGATATTTCGCTTAAAACTCAGGAGACCACTTCCGGCACGTGAGGGGCCCACGCGCCCCGCCTCAGGAAATTTAGGCCCACTTTGGCATCGATTCGAACTCCATTCGAATCGATCATAAAATCATCCAATTGATGTGAAATTTGGTGTGGACATTCTTCAACACGAATGCAAACTTCTGTGAAAATTTAGTGGCATTTGGATCAGTGGATTGAGAGATATGATGGATTCGAGATGGGGTTCATTGCGTGGATGTTTGGTTCGAAACCATCAATTCGAAGCGATGGTTTCGAACCGATGGTGGCACGCGCCTTCGTGGTGACGTGGAGCGCAAACTTCGAACCGATCCGGTCTTTACTACGAGTTGACCGCTTCGACTCCATATATCTCGGCACATTCGAACCGATGAAAGACACGTCGTCATGGTTAGTTGACCCAGTGGGTTCGAAGCTTCACAGGTGGGTTCGAACAAGGCTTCTGTGATGGGTTCGAAACACTGATGCTCGGTAGATTCGAACAAGGATTCTTTGGATGGATACGAGCTTTGCAACCCCTCCATGGGCACGAGGTCCACCGATACGAACTAGATGGGTTCGAGGTTGATGGATTCGAACCAAGGCACTCCGATGGGTTCGAAGTCCATCGATTCGAAGGTGATCGGTTCGAATGGTATTTGACGATGGGTTCGAAGACACCTATCTCGATGGGTTCGAAACCAGTGCCTTCTCCTTCAAGTTGAATCGATCATAACTTGAGCGTATGAACTCGGATTGACTCGAAATTTGAGATGAAGGCTTCTATGGTCTTTCTTGTCTTGTCCTATCAATTGTAGCACAATTCGGACTCGGACAAAATTCAGCGATATCCATAGCGAAACGAAGTATGACTAATCTCTGATACGAACTATCCTTTGTTTTCGATCCATCTTTTGGTATCACGGCTTTGCCAAAAAGCGGGATAACATTTTGCCCCCTAAAGTACGTCTTGTGGGAACATGAAGTGCTTTGAATAGCTGCAATTTCTCTTTGAACAATCATTGCTCTCTTTTTTGTTGAGACTCGTACTCCGTATTGCTATAACCTTGCGTTGATATGATTGATTGCTGTATAATAGCGCTTAGCCGTTGGCTGTTGCATTTGTAACAAGATGAGTACTCGATCCCTGTAAATGTTTAAAATCGAACATTAGTTTGACGTATATGCACATATGTTAGTTTTACCCTTGTTAACGCCGTGCGTCCGCGAGTCGTTGTCGGTTTGATTTGCTATTGAATTTCGTATCGATTCTCTCCTGAACCAATTTGGAAATTTGATCCGAGATTACGCTTGATGGTTGCTTTGAAAGGTTCCTTCGTATCGATCCTCTCCTGAATCAATATGGAAGGTCGAAGGAAACTACTTTGAGTTGCGTGAATGTAACACTTCGAACCGATGCGTTGGAGCATTGATGGATTCGAAATCCACATTCGTATGGATGGAGTGCACTCGTGCTATGATGGGTACGAAGCTGACATTCGAACCGATGCGAGAGGATGGATTCGAGATAGTAGTTCGTATCGATAGGAAATGATGGATACGAAATTCGTCGTTCGTATCGGCAGGTTGTGGATGGAGTTGTGAACAGGGGCTTCGAACTGATGTGCCCACTGTGCGTTTCGCATCGATGGGACTCGATGTTCTGCCGTGTGCTTCGTATCGATGAAATATGAGGTCGACTTCGAACCCACAAGGCATTAGGCAAATGGTTTCGAATGGAGATTTCGAAACGATCCACGCTTTGACTGGTTGCAACCGGTTGCGTTTACCGAAAGGGGAATCGTCTCGGTCGCCCTCAAAGCTCCATATAAATAGCAGTGGGGTTGCCACTTTTTCACTTTTCTCTTTTTACTCTCGTCTTGCTTTTACTGCGTTCCGCCTTGTCTCGAAGCCTCAGAGGAGAAGGAACTGCGTCACGTATTCGAACCAATCAAGATCCAAGACTTTAACTCCTCGAATCCATCACTTAAACTAGGTAATTAGCCTCGAATCCGAACGGAAAAGTTACTTTGAACCTATCTCTTCTTCATCGATTGCTTAGTCTCGAGATTGGCAAAACCAGATCTGGTTTGGGAGGGCTTCGAACTGTTGCGTGGATTCGAGTTCGAATCGATGATGGCGGCATCATTCTTCGTTGTATTTCGCATCGATCCCTGGAATGACTTTATGAGGGTGACATAGTTCGCACCGATTGACCATCTCTGATGGGTTCACTCGAATCGATGGTTTCGAATCCATCAGCTATCGGTTCGAAGTTCTCAACTTTGCATCGATACGGATGGTATCGATTTGAACGTGGTCGATGTTAAGTTGAGGGTTTCCTTATCGGTTCGAACCAGTTAACCAAGGATCAATTCGAAGGCATCTTTCATTGATCGATTCGAACTTTACACCTGATCATCGATTCGAAGAGCGCTTTTCTGCATCGATTCGAAGTGACGATAGGATGGGTTCGAATGAGTTCCCTTTGTTCGGTTCGAACCCTCTATGATGGATATCAAAGTTTGACATTTTCTACGCATAATTCCGGCGAACCTTGCATATTTGGACTTGGTAGTCACACTAGGTTCATATTTGGACTTGGTAGTCACACTGCATACTTGACCACCTCTCGAAGCTCGTCAATGGAACCATAACAGCTTCTATCCAAATCAAATTCCATCATGCAAACGGTTCAGCGATGACGGTCAGCGATGACGGTCATTATAACTGGGGAAATTAGCTTTGTCGTTTACATGTTTCCTTTAACTCTGTGACACTTATTCAAGTAATGCATGGCATTGTACAACATACATTCATACACTTTACACTGGGGAACGCACGGGTCCTTTGTCGTCTAACGATAGTTTATCATGAGTTAGCTAGTCATGGAACCTTCAAGTTCACAACAGCAGGAGGTCCAAAGCACAGCTGCTCCGAGACTAGAGGTTCCAGATATTGAACCTGAGATCATTGGTCCGGCCCCGGACGAACTTCCCAATGCGTCTTTCATTGCCAATCCGTCAGATTCCGTTCAATCCAATATTTCTGTAGATATGTTGGGGAGAATATGCTTGAGGCACGGCCTGTCACTAGATGACGTGTTATTGCCGGGGCCGAATGATAGACCACACAACCCGCCGATAGGATATACAGCATTTAGTCGTCACGCGTGCGCGGCTGGGACGCTTCCTCCGTTCAACGAGTACATAAGGGAAGTGTTGTCCTTTTTTAGGATCGCCCCATCTCAACTACACCCAAAAGGATATGCCTCCGTGAATAGTTTATTCATCGTCTTCATGGAGTACCTTCATAGACCACCAACCCCGACCGAGATCAAATATCTTTTTAATTTCAAAACTCGAGGTGATTATCCTTCCTTCACATTTCTGGAAGCGGTGAGGAACTGCCAAGTGGTCACTGGGTCCTGGACCAGGTTGAGTTACTATAGGACAGAATGGTTCTATGTCAGGTGTCCTCCGGGGTTTGCCCGGCGATGGTTATTCAGACGTGAGTGTAGCTGAGTTATCAAGTAATTACTAAGGCAATTGCGGTCAAAGTGAAACTTATGTTTTTTCTTTTTACAGCAACGATTCAGCGACCTGAGGGCGAACACTTTAAGGAGATGGTGCGAGTACTTCGAGAAGTCCCGAGTGAAGATAGGGATATCGAGTCGCTTTTGACCGATAGGAATCTCCGGACTTACGGGTTGATCGAACGGGGGCAGAGCATATAGTTTGACGGGGCATTAAGGACTGTCTCGAAAAAGCGAGTCAAGCACAAGAAACCCCAAGTTATCATAGCCGAGGAGGCTGATTCTGAAAGAACCCACACCGATGATGAACCGCTGACCGAGCCTACGGATGTAGCTCAGGATGTCGCAGAGCAGAGAAAAGGCAAGGCAGCCGTTGTAACGTCAACTAAGCAGGGAAGATGGAAATCGGTTGTCACGGCCCGATCCTCTCCCGGAATTAGAATTTCGGAGATGTCCCCTCCGAGAACTGAAAGTCTTTACGAAGGGCTCGCCGATATTCCAATTCCGGACTACGTGTCCCTGCAACATGATGCCGGATTGGAAGAACTTTCAAAAACTTTAGTTTTGAGCGAGTCTTTTCCCACTGATGTGGCAGACACAACCGGTTGGTCGAGGGGTTGCACATTCATACATATTTCACAACACTGCATAACCATTGACTATAAACTACATGTTTTGGAAGGTGATTAATTCTATTTTATTTTGTTCTGCAAATACTATGTCTAGGCGGGGCTCGATGTTCGGGAGTCTTCGACATGTCCGCAAGTCTTCATATCATGATTCATGCAGGCGAGAAGGGGGAAGAGATTATGACCAGGGACGCTCTAGGTATTCTAGTCAGGAGAGATATGATACAGACAGAGGTTATAAGCATCGATCTCGATCGCGTACTCCTCCTCCTCCCAGAGATCCCATTCAACCTCCTGTTCACGTCTCTCATCCTTCTGAATCTTCACATCATATGTCGGCCTCTCAATCTTCTATGCATGACTCTCGCCATTCTAGGAGCGAAACAATGACTATTGCCGTTACAGATCAGCCCCCCGTGGAAATTTCAGGGGAAGGAGCGATCAGGCTTGCTCAGCTGAAGAGAGACTTCCCAAACATTTGTTTCGACTACTATATCTTTCCTCCTCATTTAAAGAAAATCCCGGAGGAGGCTGAACAATTGGTACATGACTACGTACACGACTTTTATGCTCAGTACAAAACGTGGTCGAAAGCGGCAGACAAAGTGTCGGCATTGGCCTTTGAGCATGAGGCCACCATCGAGAGATTGCAGGCTGAGTTAGCCCAAAAGAGCCGTATTATTGATGTGCTAAACACTGAAGCTGAATCTTCTCGGAAATCTGAAATGGAGGCTATCAAAAAGGCCGACGATGCCCAAGCAACGATGGATAGGATGAAACATGAGCATTATGCCACGGTAGAGGACATGGGCCATCGAAACACCCTGGTCACTGCTGAGAGGGACACAGCCCTGAAGGAGTTAAATGAGCTTAAGTCCAAATTCGCCGAAATCGCCAAGGATAGGGACGATGCGAATAATGCAGCCCAAGAGGCGTGTGAACATGCCGTCATTCTCCGAACTGAACGGGATGCAGCAGTAGCCAAGGTCCAGGCGGTTGAGATGGAGGTTGAGGAGAAAGTTCATCAAGCGGAGGCCAGGCTGGAGGCCGATATTGAAGATTTGCTCATCACTTACAATGCCAACGTGTTGAGACACCGAAATTTGGCCTGGCTCCAAGATTACCCGATACACCTCCGCAGCGCTTGGGGTCGATTGGTTGAGGAAGAAGTGGAAGCACGTCCGGGTGAATCGGTCGACCGATTCGAACTTGAAAACCGGCTGCTGACAGACGATGAGAAGAAGGTCCGTCATGACGCTATTATCGCTCATGAGAAGGAGATGATTGGTGGCCGATCTTTGGAAGTTGGAGAGGGATCAGGTGTCTAGCACCACTCTACTGTTACTGAAATCACTGCTCCACCTTCGTTAGCGCCTGTATCGGTGGTCGGTTCACAATCTGTTCCTGCTTATGACCTAGAACAGCCGCGGTTATCTCCCATTCGGGAGCACGTCTCTGAGGACGTCCAACCGTCAATGAGTCAAACCGAGGAAGGTACTTGAACACATCTCAAGTGTGTTTCTATTAAAGCATTTGTTTTGAAGTGATTTCTTATATCCCCTTATCCTTTTTGTTCAGTAACTGAAATTACTCTGGCATCTTCGGCTCAGGAGTCTATTCAAGGGCAAAAAGCCATCACCACTGAAACAACTGTCGTGATGACGGCAGTGTCTACTAAGGAGGCGCAGGGGAGATCCTTATCTCTTGACGAACAGATGGTGAGCGAGCTGCTTGGTCAACAGGGTGATCCTTTTACAGACTTGCCATTTATCATCAGTGACCTCCCGCCAACCTCTAGCTCTTCAATGCATATTGCGGATGCCCCCAGCCAAGCCCAAACGATTCGTGATGAAGAGATCTTGGCCGAGATTCATGCAGAGTTAGGAGTTGCGGGGCAAAGTAGTAGTGTTGGCGGCAATACGGCGGCGCATAGCCCAACGCCTTTAAGGACAACAACATCAGGTGGCACTATCCCATCTTCCATCGTGGGTCCGGTCCCTCCTACTCCTCCGGCAGGGAGCCTTCATTTAGATTCGAGCTCTGAGGAGTACATTGACATTATGCCCCCTGTCGAAGAGCAGCCACCGAAGAGGAGGCCGCCCAAACGAAGGATTTCCATTCCTAGTGATTCTGACGACGAACCGCTGATAAGGAAGCCAAGAAAGAAGAAATAGATCGGCCTCCCAAACAGATTTTTTGGTAGATAGGAACTTGTTTTCGTTTTTTGTTAGTAGGCCGTGTATAGATGCAAGTTCGGCCCCTGCAAGTAGGAATTCTTTTTGGAAGAACTTATTTGCATGTAAGTCTTCGTCTCTAGTTATTTGAAATAAAATTCAGTTTCTTTGTTTCAATTCTAGTATTATTTGTGCTTAAGTGTTTGTAGTGTTTTCAGTCTGGTGTACTTGTGGTGTTTTTACCGTCAAGTAGGGTTCGTTTTATTTGCTAAGTCTGAAAATCTTGGTCATATGTTGTGATCGATGAATAATCGAACTTCGGACATTGTATCACTTTGGTTAGCGATTAACACTTAGCTTTTTTTTCCCCCAGTCTCGGGGAATAACATTTGTGTTTCGGTGGTTGACTACGTTTATTGCAAACCTTAAGCACATGTCCACATTCTGGGGACTTAAGATAATTTGAGATCGATAATCCGGTTCGCACTCCAGGAATTCGAGAGTTATCGATGTTTGCAACACAGTTCACTCTCCGGGAACTTGGAATTGATATTTGTACTCCGACTCGCGCTTCGGGAATCTGGAGTTAGCCGCTGGATGGTCGGTTACATATATGTGGGCTTTTTAGGAGTCCGTTCATACTCTGGGAATGATGGATTTGACGTTTATACTCCAATCCACGCTCTGGGAAGTTGGAGTCCATTCGCACTCCGGGAACGAATTGTTGAATGTTTATACTCCAAATCACACTCTGGGAAGTTGGAGTCCGTTCGCGCTCTGGGAACGAATTATTGAATGTTTACACTCCAATTCGCGCTCTGGGAAGTTGGAGTCCGTTCGCACTTCGGGAACGAATTATTAAATGTTTATACTCCAATTCACACTCTGGGAAGTTGGAGTCCGTTCGCACTCCGGGAATGAATCATTGAATGTTTATACTCCAATTCACACTCTGGGAAGTTGGAGTCCGTTCGCATTCCGGGAACGAGTTGTTGAATGTTTATACTCCAATTCACACTCTGGGAAGTTGGAGTCCGTTCGCACTCCGGGAACGAATTGTTGAATGTTTATACTCCAATTCACACTCTGGGAAGTTGGAGTCCGTTCGCGCTCCGGGAACGAATTATTGGATGTTTATACTCCAATTCACACTTTGGGAAGTTGGAGTCCGTTCGCACTCCGGGAACGAATTATTGGATGTTTATACTCCAATTCACACTCTGGGAAGTTGGAGTCCGTTCGCGCTCCGGGAATGAATTATTAGATGTTTATACTCCAATTCACACTCTGAAGTTGGAGTCCGTTCGCGCTCTGGGAATGAATTATTGAATGTTTATACTCCAATTCACACTCTGGGAAGTTGGAGTCCGTTCGCACTCCGGGAACGAGTTGTTGAATGTTTATACTCCAATTTACACTCTGGGAAGTTGGAGTCCGTTCGCACTCCGGAAACGAATTATTGAATGTTTATACTCCAATTCACACTCTGGGAAGTTGGAGTCCGTTCGCGCTACGGGAACGAATTGTTGAATGTTTATACTCCAAATCACACTCTGGGAAGTTGGAGTCCGTTCGCACTCCGGGAACGAGTTGTTGAATGTTTATACTCCAATTCACACTCTGGGAAGTTGGAGTCCGTTCGCACTCCGGGAACGAATTATTGAATGTTTATACTCCAATTCACACTCTGGGAAGTCGGAGTCCGTTCGCGCTTCGGGAACGAATTATTGGTAGGATTGTCGTGTGTTGGTCCAGTTCAGCCTTTGGTGCGTTGGCTTGCCCCCGAGCTGGGGTTTCACTTAGTGAGTGGCCAGTCGTTTCACAGTCACTCGCTATTTGAATAAATTCCATTGTTTGATGGAACTTAGCTCTTCGTGTGTCGTGATTGTTGAACGTTGTATTCGATGAATCACAGCTCTAGCTTGAAGATATAGTATTTTATTGCTGAAATAAGAAAATATGGCAAAGTCAGTGCCTTATTACAAATTCAAATTTCAGAATGTAAAGGAAATTGCAAAGTATTCATAGATTGAATGAGCCTGTCATGTGTGACAGTGACGAAGGTCTTCGTCGTTCCAGGCTCCTGAGTAAGCTGGTCCGCCACTGATGGCGTTTATCACCAATCTTCCATGGGGACAAGTCGAGTCCTCCTGTCTCGGTCGATTGGGTTCATTGTTTTGATTTGATGGGCCCGCTTCTCTGGGCTATGGCGTCCGCACAAACTGTTCCAGTTTCCTTTCTCTGATTAGTTTTTCAACGAGGTCCTGTAAGTGACGAAACTCGTTCGTATTGTGCCCGTAGCTTTCATGGAACCTGCAAAACTTCCCAGTCTGGATTTGTCTCTCTGACGACGGTCTTGGTGCAGGTTTTTGATATTGAATCGTATCACAGGTTTGTAAGTACAAGTCCTCCAGTGATGTATTCAGAGGAGTGTAACTGTCAAACATTGGGTTCTTGCGCTGTGGGCCAGGATTTTGATCTCGTTTCCTGGTTTGATTCACGCTCTCTCTTCGTCGAGCTTGTTTGTTTCTGACATTCAACTGAACTTTTCCGGAGCTCTCACCGGACTATTTAATTGCAACATTGCTTTGGATCCCTTCCGTACTTGGCCCGGCATCGGTTTGCTTCCTAGACTATTTTGCATCTTCTCGTCTCAGGAATTGAGCCGCTTTGGCATGGAAACGGTCCAACGATGCGGGTGATTTTCCAGCTAACCAGTTGCCAAACTCAGAATCGAGGTCGATCCCTTTAGTCAACGCCATAAGGATGGAGTTATCGTTTGGATTGCTGATCTCCGCACATGCGGTATGCAATCTCTCCAAGTATTTCCTAAGCGTCTCTCCAGGAGCTTGGGTGACGCTGGACAGAGTGTTGACATCTTTTGGCCTTGCGACGTGCATACGGAATTGCTCAACGAATTTTGTGGCTACCTGGTCGAATGAAGAGATGGATCGAGGTGGCAGTCGGGTGAACCACATGGTAGCGATGCCCCCCAAGGATATGGGGAAACTACGACATTTCACTGCATCATCAGCCCTGGCAGCAGTCATCGACCATTCATATTTTAGAATATGTTGGTTGGGGTCGGAGTTCCCCTCGTACATGGGTAGAGTTGGCATTCGGAATCGCCGTGGGGGTTCGGCAGTAAGGATATCGTCCATAAAAGGAGTGTGGCTTCGGGAGACTCCCCAATCTTCATTTGTGAATCCCTGGCTTTCACGGATCATCTGACGTATCATAGTTGAAAGATCCGGCATTTGCGCCGGAATATGATCACGTTCCACACTTTGGGTTTGAACCGGATATCGTCGACGGTCCAAGTCTTGCCTTTTTGGCACATAGTCCTCTGGGACGTTTGGTTCAGGAGTACGTCTGCTATGACGACGGTCCAGGTCCGACTGATCTTGGGCGTCGACCACTGGTTCAGCCGCGACGTTAGTGGTGCGGTATTCTGCGGTGCAGTGGTGAACGGCACCTCCTCGGGAGGAGGGTCCGGTTTGAAAACTGGCTGACGGACCAACTCTCAGTTGTCCGATGGTCAATGCCGGTTGATTTCCAGTGACTGGCATGCGACTCCCATCTAGGCGGGGTCGTGGTGATCGGTTGTGGTAATCAGAAGATGAAGAACTTTTGCAAGAGGAGCGAGAAGCATGATGTCTCGTGGATCTCTTTCGTTTCTGGCGATCCAGTTTGTTGATTAGCTCAGCGTTCGCGCGTAGCTGTTCTTCTAGTTGCTGCCGATTCTGGGTCAGCTCTTGGAGTAGCAACTGCAACTCTTGTTGGGTAACCGGACCTGACGGTTCGGAGTGCCCAGTAGCATCCTGACTAGATGGAGGTGGCGGCACAGGATTTTGTCGGTCCTGCTCTTCTTGATTAATAGCATTTGAGGTGGTTCTTGTGCTAACCATCTCGAAGGTTGAATTCCTTTCCTAGACTTTATGCAAATCTGAATAGAAGGGAAGGAGGTTGGATTTAATGATTTGGATCTCTCTCTTAGATTTATTCAATCCGGTATCGATGACAGATCCAAAGAGCAGGAGAAAATCTGGGTTTTCTCAGTGGAAGCACCAAAGTGTTTGCACTAAAATTGGTCACAACACTCTTCGGGAGTCGTTGAAGAGATAATAGTGAAGAATGTAAATTCAAAACAGATATTATCTAACAAAAAATCCAATCAACAGTAAAGTAAATGCGTAGACAAGCGATTTATAGTGGTTCGGCGTGTTGCCTACGTCCACTGTGAAGTTTTTTGATGTTTTATTGATTCTCTTTCAATAGTTACAAGTTGTTATAGCGATCAACAGCAAGATACAACTGGAAATTCGAAATCAACAGCTAATTATGATGTAGGATGGTGGAGATCTCGATCCGGCAGAATTTGGACGCTTAAGAGTCGAAAAGTCCTTTTTCTGTTGGCTCTGGGGCTCTATTTATAGGCGTAGGATGCTGATATTTCGCTGAAAACCCGGGAGACCACTTCCGGCATGTGAGGGGGCCCACGCGCCCGGCCTCAGGAAATTTGGGCCCACTTTGGCATCGATTCGAACTCCATTCGAATCGATCATAAAATCATCCAACTGATGTGAAATTTGGTGTGGACATTCTTCAACATGAGTGCAAGCTTCTGTGAAAATTTCATGGCATTTAGATCAGTGGATTGAGAGATATGATGGATTTGAGATGGGGTTCATTGCGTGACTGTTTGGTTCGAAACCATCCATTCGAACCGATGGTTTCGAACCGATGGTGGCACGCGCCTTCGTGGTGACGTGGAGCGCAAACTTCGAACCGATCCGGTCTTCACTCCGAGTTGACCGCTTCGACTCCATATATCTCGACGCATTCGAACTGAATGAAAGACATGTCATCATGGTTAGTTGACCCAGTGGGTTCGAAGCTTCACAGGTGGGTTCGAACAAGGCTTCTGTGATAGGTTTGAACAACTGATGCTCGGTGGATTCGAACAAGGATTCTTTGGATGGATACGAACTTTGCAACCCCTCCACGGGCACAAGGTCCACCGATACGAACTAGATGGGTTCGAGGTTGATGGATTCGAACCAAGGCACTCCGATGGGTTCTAAGTCCATCGATTCAAAGGTGATCGGTTCGAATAGTATTTGACGATGGGTTCGAAGACACCTATCTCGATGGGTTCGAAACCAGTGCTTTCCCCTTCAAGTTGAATCGATCATAACTTGAGCGTATGAACTCGGATTGACTCGAAATTTGAGATGAAGGCTTCTATGGTCTTTCTTGTCTTGTCCTATCAATTGTAGCACAATTCGGACTCGGACAAAATTCAGCGATATCCATAGCGAAACGAAGTATGGCCAATCTCTGATACGAACTATCCTTTGTTTTTGATCGATCTTTTGGTATCACGGCTTTGCCAAAAAGCGGGATAACAGACACTATTATAATAGCAAAATATACTACATAGTAAATAGTTTAACGGATCCTTAAGAGATGTAAATCCCGAGCATCTTTTGAGTTACTGCACTCATATTTATTTCCTTTAATTTAACTCACATAAGATCTTTTAGTTCTGACTCGAGTGTTTTGTCTTTTCAATTCGCTCGGGTCAGTCCGAGATTTTCAGGATTTGAAGATTTAACTCTGGAGGACGAAGACGAGATTTGTAGTATTACTATCTACTATATTATTCTACTACACTATTAATTCCGCTGCATTGTCATGTGGTATGTGTACTCTGATATGTATTGAATAAATATAATCAAAGGTTTTGTAAAACAGCTTCATGAACTATATATTTGATTATTATATTCTATCCTTCCACTGTGAGATTCTGTCTTGTTTTTTTCTTCTCTGTTTTTTCTTATTTACCCCATAACAATCCGCCCTTCCGTATGGTTTAAATCGGCACGTGTGTCGGTCTAATGCGTGCGAAAAGGTGGGATGTTACAATTTGTTTTAATCATATCAAGCCGACCCGAGAGGGTCAGGGCTGCGTTCATACCTTATATAGTAGCGTTTTCCAAACCATCCTACTTTATTCTGAATTCTCCACTATGTACACGGTTGTTAAAGTGGTTTTTGGTATTGGCAGAAAGTATGACAATCTCCGATCGTGGTCTTTTTAACAACCAAACGCTTATTTCACATGGATGGTTCTTTTACATTTCCAAAACCGATTCATAATTGATTTCAAAATGCCATATTTACTTCAAAATCATATCACTTCCGAAATCATATTCACTTTTGAAATCATATCACTTTCGAAATCATATCCACAAAATAGGTTAAACTCTCATTTCAAAAACATCATATTTACTCAAAATATGTCATTTCAGCAGAAAATATCATTTCAAATTCCAATGTAGGTTTTAACATCATTTAACCATATTTGCTTTTAAATAGAGGATTTAAATATAAACGATACAATCTTGCACCGTTTGAATTTTAGAAAAAAGTTTGGACAGTCATAAACAGTTTAAATAGTTTAAAATAGCTTTAAAATAGTTTAATAGTTTAAAATAGCTTTAAAATAGTTTTAAAATATTTTAATAGTTTAAAATAGTTTTAATAGTTACAAATAGTTTTATATAGTTTTAATAGTTTAAAATAGTTTTAATAGTCTAAAATAGTTTTAATAGTTTAAAATAGCTTTAAAATAAGTTTAATCGTTAAAAATAGTTTAAAAATAGTTTTAATAGTTTAAGGATTTTAAAACGGTTAAAATAGTTTAATATAAAATGGTTTGATTATTGGAAATGGTTTATAAAGTAAATAGTTTTAAAATTCTATATAATCTAAATTTTAAAAGAATAGATTTTTAAACAGTTTATATTAAATAATTTATTTTGAAATAGTATCAAATCAAACTGTTTCTTTCATTTCACAAAATCTGGACCATATCCAGGGTTCAAATCAACAAAACTCGATTTTAAACTTTTAATTCAATTTCTCATTAAACCATTTCAATTTATATTGATTTCAAATCCATGTTTGAACAATAAATTCAAACCACTTCAAATTCATTGATTTCCAAGTTTAAAATATTCAACATTTACAATAACTTAATTTTGATAAATTTCATTTATATTTAAAAATTCAATTTTAAAATTTCAATTAAATTCTTTAAACAATTCATTAAAACCAATTTCAATTTCAGCGTTTTAAAGCTTATATTTAAAAAAAATTCAGCTCATATAAAACAAATTTTATTTCATAATATCATTTAACTGGATTCAAAAATTTAAGGATTTAAATTCATTTAATTTAACTTATCCAATGTCCGTATATAATTTTCTACCCTATGGTCAAGTGATACGGATATATATCATTTCAACCGGCAATAAATTTAAATTTATGGGTACATATCATTTCAACCTGCAATCTCGAGTTAAAATTCAAAATCCATAAAATTGCTCGAGTTTATCATTTCAATCCATAACAATTTTTCCCTAATATATAAGACTATTCAAGTATGTATCATTTCAACCCATAGTGATTTTCCTAACAATAACTAAAGGAACTTGCAGTGTGATAACAATATATAAAATAAACATGACATCAACTCATCTAAAATGTCAACAATTAAGCATCCATCGCAATCATCATCCAAATCAACCAATAAGTCACAATAATTAACTCGTTATCATTATTAAGTAATTAACTAACAATTCAATTCAATATGAATTTAAATGGAAATTTAATTCAATATAAATTCAAATTAAATTTAAATGACAATTTAAAATACCAAACAACAATCGGTAAATTTCTAATCACATTATAAATTTAATCTAACTAACATAAGATAGTTTAGCATTCGTGAGTGGGTTAAAACACTCACCTTTGATTTATCGTCGATTTAAAATCCAAAATTACCTTAAAAATTCAATAGCCTCAGAATGTAGTCAAACTAATTCCATATTGTCCGGAATTTTGATACGATAGCAGCGGAGAAAACCGCGCGTAAATCTGACCTCGTACGAAGAAGTTATTGATGTTAGAAGTTATACGATTTAAATTATAAAATAATAAACAAAAAAAACATGTCACCTAACTCTTTACCACGCGAAACCCTACCTGCATCGTACTCAACCCTGAAACCCTACAGCCACTATTCAAAATGATCAATGCCACCAACTCCAGCCATATATTAGTTGATCAGAGCCTGCCATCGTCATATGCGTGTCAAGCCACCCCTCCCCTTGTCGAGCGCGACCATCCGACGATGCTTAGTGGTGGCCACCGCCGCCACCTTCTATCAAATTTCTAGGTCACTCGAGACCCCCTGACATGAACAAACACCACCCCCAATACATGCTTGACCTCCTCTTCCCAACGCCGCCCCCCGATCGTCAAATTGTCGATGATCCATCGTTGGATCATAAACCTTAGAAATGAACGGTTGAGATTCTTCGTCAATTTCTGGTCAAACGGTGCATCCAATTGAAAAATGAATTGCAGCAGTAGATTGTGCTCGTCAAGAGCTTTCCGATGATATATAATATGACATACTTTAGAGAGTCTGAAATTTTTGAATTGATTTTGATTTGAAAATGAAATTGGGAAATAGGGTTTTGATGTTTCTGACATAGAACAGATAGAATAATAGTACGTATAGAAATAAGAAAGGCTACTAAGGTTAGAGAAAAAAATCTATTTAGACAAGGATAGATAAGAATGAATGGACAGATCGCATTGGTCAAAACGATCACGCAAACCCGAAAAACCCAATCCGCTTCCGAAACAAAAGTAGGTCATCCCATATATAAAAACAGATATTTTCAATATTTTTAAACTCAATGGAACTGGTTTCAAATCAAAATTCCCTTGTATATAGAAGTTAGCTTTTAAAATCAGCTTATATTCATTTAAATCATTTTAATTGATTTCTACGCGTTTCGAGCTCGTACGATCAAACAATATGTCTGATCGCTATGAAATTTGAAATCCTACAATAATTCACTACTATGGATCCGATGAAACTGGTTTCATCGAAATCCAAGAGAGTGGACAAAATGGCTAATTTCCACGTTAATCAAATAAATTATTATTAAACTGGTTTAATCACTTTTAAATTCAAAATTAAAAGTTAACCATTTTCATCGTTTCTGATTACACGAAAATTAATAATCCTTAAGATAAATTTTCCTTATTAAATCCAATATTTAAGTATTACATAAATTTAAGAATTTAATTCCAACTGAAATAAAATTCCAATTAATTATATTTGAACTTCGAACAATTTCTTTTATTTCGGTTTGCATTCTTATTATACAATCAACTATTACCCTATGTATATAATTAATATTAGTTACATTTTATCACCTTCACAATTTTACAGTTCTCATCTTTACCATATTAAATATAATATTTCTATTTCATTAATTCCATTAATTACCAATTTAATTCCTTATTTACGACTATAATCAAATTAACTTTATAATTATTTCAATCAGTTTAAATTGCATCAAAATAGTTGTCATTACATTCAAACAACATTATTGAATCAATTCTAATTATTTTCTCATTAATAAATCATAAATTTTTAATTTCTCACAATATTAAATTGCAAAATCTTAATTAATTTAATATTTTTAACTATCGAAAATTACGGATCCTTACACTAAATGTAATATTTTTTATCAGGATAAAATTTTAATGTTTGAAGGATTTAGAAATCAAAACATATATGTCTTAAACATGAATGTCAAAAACAATGCAAATTTATGCTTAGCCGGGAATCATCATGATCCTTGGTTATGCATAAACGTTTTTGTCCAATTAATTTCAGAAAATAAAAAAACTAGCTAAAAATGAATTAGTAAGAGGATTACCTAAAATCAACTACAAAGTTAAAAAATTATGCGATGCTTGTCAATTTGGAAAATTAAAGAAAAGCTCCTTCAAATCTAAAAAGGAAATTTCCACAAAACAACCTCTTGAATTACTCCATCTAGATTTATTCGGACCAACTCAAGTACCTTCAATAAACCATAATAAATACGTTTTTGTAATTATTGATGATTTTTCAAGATATACTTGGACATTATCTTTAAAACATAAAAGTGGCACTTCCAAAATGTTCAATTTTTTTACTAAACGAATAAAAAATCTAATGAATTTAAAAATTAAAAATATATGAAGTGATCACATAGGTGAATTTGAAAATGAACTATTGACCAATTTTTGTAACAAAAAGGAAATTAATCATAATTTTTCGTTTTTCTCGAAGACTACAACAAAACGGTGTTGTAGAAAGGAAAAATCCAATCTTACAAGAATATGCACGAACTCTACTAAATAGTAGTAACTTACCAAAGAAATTTTGGGCTGAAGCTGTTACCACTACTTGTTATGTATTAAATCATGTAACACTTAGACCAATGACTAAAAACACATGCTACGAAATAATTTTTGACAAAAAACCGAAAGTATCATATTTTCGTGTTTTTTGGTCAAAATTCTTCATATTGAACACTAAAGATAATATAGGAAAATTTGATCCTAAAGTGGATGAAGGAATTTTTGTTGGCTATTCAGATCAAAGCAAAGCATATAGAGTCTGTAATAAATGAGAAAATATTATAGAATAAAGTCTTCATGTCTCATTTGACCAAAATTTTAACAAAAATATGATTTTGAAGAAGAACTAATAAATAAAACTGATATACCTATACATGATAATAATAATAATGTCAATAACAATAATGATAATATGATAACATCATCACCTAGAATATTAAGGGACCATCCTATTAATAATATTATTGGAGATTTAAATACAAGAGTATCGACCAGAAAACAGTTAAATCAAATGAGTCATGTTGCATTTATATCAAATTTTGAACCAAAAAATTATAAAGAAGCATCAAATATGATTTTTGGATTATTACAATGCAAGAAGAACTTAATCAATTTGAAAGAAATGATGTTTGGGAATTCGTCCCAAGACCAGACAATCAATCTGTAATAGGAATGAAAAGGGTTTTTAAAAATAAAGCAGATGAAAATGTAAATATTGTATGGAATAAAGCACGATGAGTAGATCAAGGATATAATCAAGAAGAAGGAATTGATTATGACGAAACATTTGAAACTGTAGTGCGTCTCGAAGCAATACGAACATTACTAGCTTTTGCATTTCATCAAAATTTTTAAAAAAAAATTCAAACGGATGTAAAAGTTGCATTTTTAAATTGATTTATAAAAGAAAAAGTATATGTTGAACAACCCCCTTTATGTGTTCACGAAAAATATCTCAATCATGTATTTAAACTTAAAAAGGCCTTGTATGGATTAAAACAAGCACCGCGTGCTTGGTATGAAAGATTAAAAACTCACTTGCAAAGTTCTGGTTTTCAAATTGGTAAAATTGATTCCACTTTATTCATAAAACAAGAAACTAATAATATTTTAGCCGTACAAATATATGTTGATGACCTTATATTCAGATCCATTGATGAAAAATTATGCACTGAATTTTCTAAAATAATAAAAGATGAATTTGAAATGTCACATATGGGAGAATTAAACTATTTCTTAGGATTACAAATAAGACAATTAGAAAATGGAATTTTTATAAGTCAAGATAAGTACTATCAAGATCTATTAAAACGTTTTGGAATGGAAAATATATCAAGTAAACCAACTCCAATGAGTATTACTCTACATTTAGATAGAGATGAAAATGGAAAAGATTTCGACCAAAAATTATGTCGAAATATGATAGGACCTCTGTTATACTTAACAACTAGTAGACCAGATATTATGATGAGTGTATATTTATGTGCTCGTTTTCAAGCACAGCCAAAAGAATCACAACATCAAGCGGTAAAGCGAATCTTAAGGTATTTAACAAAAACTAGAGATTACGGACTCTTTTATCCAAATGGAAGCTTATTCGAACTTGTGTCATATAGCGATTCTGATTTTGGCGGTTGTAAAACAGATAGAGAAAGAACAAGTGGGACATGTCATTTTATTGGTCAGTCTTTAGTATCACGGTTTAGTAAAAAGTAAAACTTTGTTTCGCTCTCGACATGTGAAACCGAATACATTTCAGCGGCTTTAGCATTTGCAGAAGCAATCTATCTGTAACAAACTCTTCTAGTTTTTGGCAAAATCATAACAAAATCTCCTATATATTGTGATAATACCAGTGCCATAAATTTTTCAAAAAAATCCTATTTACTATTCTCAAACAAAACATATTGTATTCGTCATCATTTTCTAAGAGATAATATAGAAAAAAGAATTATATCACTAGAGTTTGTAAACGCCGAAAATCAAATAGCTGATATTTTTACCAAACCGTTAAGTGAACTAACTTTTATTAAGTTAAGACGAGATATAGCAATTTATTCGTACAATGAACTGATTAACTAAATTTTTAGAAATAATTTTTGTACACTTAGATTAATAATAATCGCATAATAATTAAACTAATAACAACCATATCAACCAACTCTCTAAAAACATTAAAAGGGTTAAATTATAAATCAGCTTATATTCCTCCTCAAATCTTTGTTGTGATTATTCTAATTATTAAAACAAATAATATTCAAAAATGCCTTCCGATCACGACTCCACCTATAAAACTATCGCTACAAATCTCGTTCATCAGATAGCACTTATGTTTCACCTAATAAATCCACTCCGACATCGATTCGTTCAACCTCTCTAAACATTGTTGCATCACTTACATATTACATCGGTTTTTCTCCTAAAGAAATATATCATTATCAACAAGAAATGATGGGAGTTCAATGTGAAATGTATTACGAACAACGCATCAAGGATCTCATCTAAATTTTCTTGAAAAATGTATTCTAGCAATTTATGGTCATTCACCAACAATAAATTGCATACATCAAAAATCTCCTCGATTACAAGAAACTTCTACAAAAGCGTATAACATTACTCGAGAAATCTATGCAAACCGGGACCATCAAACCAAGCTTGGATTGACAATCTAGCCCGTCTGAGTTGGTCTCCACTAAAGCCGTTAATTGATGATGCAAAAGTGGAACCAAATTCATGGGATATACAACAAATCAACAATTCTAAATTATCGGACAAAAACTAAACTTATACTACACGTCATATAAATTAAGTTTATTTGTTAATTTTTGGTATGTATGTTGATTTATTGTATTAAAATTTCAATAAACTTTCATTGCATTTTAAATTATTTTCAATATTTCAGAAAATACATACCACGGACATCTGTTAAAAGTTACGGGAAAAAAATTCCTGTAACCATAGAAGTCTATAGAAATTCGCAAATGTCTATCAAAACTCTCTGTTTATTTTTCCTACAACCACAGATGTTAGTGGGAATTCACAGATGTCTATCGAATCTCTCTGTTTACATTTCCTGCAACCACAGAAGTCTGTGGAAACCTCATAGACCTCTGTCGAATCTTTCTTTTTATTTTTACTAAAACCACATACTTTTGTGACTCCTCCATAGACGCATGTCGCTGCTCCGACCAAACATTTTCATTAGCCATGTATAAATGAATTTACCTCATTCTTTACTTTTATCCCCATTTTAATTCTCCATTTCTGAAACCCTAGCCTCTATAACCTTTAGATCCATCAATTAATGGCTCCCAAGAAGATGACTGTTTCTAAAAAGCAAAAACAAGGACAATCTTCCTCCTCCTCTCAAACTCCGGTTACACAATCTCATATAAACTATTGGCTCTGCAACAATCCCACTACCATCAATCGATTTAAGGTGCTTTCCAAGAAGAAAATCCATTCCGGTCCCTTTTATCGCCTTAGAAATGTAATAGAATATGACATTCTAGGATTAACTATGGATGCCGGTTCACGCAACCTAATTAGCTATGATGAAAAAAAGGTAATTATCGATCCTCTAGCTATCTACCTTTTCTATTCCAATTTACGTAGTGTGGAAATATGGAATCCTAAAAATGAGGATGGATGGTTGTGGCAAGTGTTTATGGAAAAGAATTCAAAATTGATGTGTATGTTTGGCCGTATACTAGGATGTCCTTATGAGGGAATCGACTTAACGGACATACCGAATCATAGTCTTCTACCTAAGGATGAAGTTACCCATAAAATAAGGGAAGATAGGATGCCCTAATGGAAATCCATTTACCTACACTCACATGCTAGACTACTAAATATAATGATAATCAACACAATCATTCCACGTCTAGGAAGCCATGTCCAAATTTATCCTAATGACCATCAAGCTTTATATGCAATATTTGGTCGTCTCCCGATAAATTGGGCAAAAAAATTCATGAAAAAATTAAAGTTTTTTGGACTCAGCATCATCGATCGATTGTACATGCTCCATACATAATGCATATCTTGCAAAATCTTGGAGTTCCTTCATACTTATCACAATATGAAGAAATTCAAACAAAAGATAGTGGTCCAAGATGTCTATCCTTGATGAAACTTCCCAAAAACCCACCTCCTATTATCCCCTTCAACCAATGGACTATACAACATCATTAACAAGAGCATCATGGTCCTCCTCCCACTAGTGCTCCTCGACAGACTTACGCAACTCATCCTTCACAACAATCAACTTCCTCTGGTCATGCTACTGAATATTATTCGGATTTTGAAATACAAGAAGCTTGCGTTGAACCAATGCAAAAAGGATCTCTTTGTGATTTGGCACTTAAAACCAAAAGATAATCACAGCTGACTAGCGAGCCTTAAACAAAAAGATAATTGGATTCAAACATTCTTTCTCTAAAAGTATGACAAAAATGGAAAAGACTTTGGACAAAGTAGTCTCCTGGGGAAGGTTATGCGCAAAGTACATGGTCGATCGTCTTCTCGCTCATCATCCTCGCCTTTACCTCCTCCTCGGGATCAAACACCAATTTATTATTCTCAAGCTTTGCCCGAAGGTACGTCTAACGATAAAGGTGACAGAGGGAATACTATTTTGAGACAACAATCCGAGGAAGAGGAAGAAAATAGGGATGACATGTATGTGTCTGATACTCTGCATTTCCAATAATAATCGTACAGGGCATTTCAAGGCCTCTCAATTTAAAAAGATGAGGAGTATAATGAACTAACGCCATGGCCGGGCACATATGAGGAGGATCCATTATCTTATTGAGAATACTACAAGAATTATGGGGGCTTACCTTACTCACAAAATCAGTACAATTAGCATTATATTTTATCTTTTTACTATTTTGCAATTATCTATTCTTGTGCTTGTTTGTTTCAGTGTTTAAAACTTTTGCTACATTTGTTTCTAATTTTATTTGAATTACCCTATTTGATTTTTCATGATCTTAATATATAACATGCTGTGTTTATTTAATATTTGTATATCTTATATCATTTCCTTCCATCTTGATAATAACAAAGGGGGAGGAATTTATGTATATACATAGAGGGAGACAAATATAATAATACTTTCATTTTTGGTTGCACAGTTGCCATCATCAAAAAGGGGGAGATTGTTAGAACCTCCAGTTCATGTCTTAATGATAACAACTACATAATCACATATACACACACACACAAATATATATACATTTTATCAAGATTACAAGTATATGCTACAAGAAAACACCATGCTCGAAGATATTGAGACTCAAAGAGAAACAAAGAAAAGCGAAGACCTATCGACCATACTACAGTTAGTAAGGTTATTCTACTGTAAAACAGTCTTAGATAAAATATTATTAAGGTCACCTTGAGTGTATGTGCATGCACGACCACACATTATTTCATATGCATTGAAATTAAGTTGGAAAACTGATTTTATTACTCATAGATGTCTGTAACAAAACCACAGACGTCTGTGACAATTCTCGGGTAAATATTTTCTGAAGTCATAGATGTTTGTGTAGGATCGATTTCACCCTAGAGGGAGGGTGAATAGGGTGATACTAATAATAATAAAAATAAATGTGGAAATATATAAAATAATTGCAGCATAGATTAGCAGAGTAAAAAGCAAAAATAGAACAACACAAATTTACCCATCTTAGGCAAAACCCTGCCTACGTGCTACCCCAAGGTTTCTATTAGAAATTAAGTAGTCAGACGCTTACACGCGTAAACTTGCGACACCCGCTATTGACTAACCTAACTCTACACTCAAAACCTTGCCACAACCTAGCCACTGAGTTGTGAATTCTCGAACTACACCACCGTAGTTTTTCCTTAGTCACACGACTAGAATTCAGACAAATTTTTAAAAGAAAATACAAATAAAACAAAAAAAAAATCCTATATAAAATTTTAGCCCAAATTAAAATAGAGTCGGCCCCAAAAAACATAAATATGTCTTCCTTTATTCCCTTGTACTTTACTTCGGCGGACTATCTTTGTTGCTTTGTAATGTCTGCTTCGTTCCTCTTTTAAAAAAATTAGGGCATTGTGAATTAAAGTTGCCAATTGAAATTTGTGCTTCGATTGAAGTATGCATTTGCTTTGGATTTCCTTGTCAATCGAATGTTGCTTCGCTCGCTTACGGCTACTCCAATTTCATCGTGATCAAACAATGCTTTATATTGGTATGTGAATTGCCTTTTTCGTATTTTGATTATTCTCGACTTGATTTGTGTTTTATGATTTATTACTTTCGGTAATCTCTTGAACTCAAATTCGATTCGATTTATAAAAAAAAAAATTCGATTTAAGAGTATACTCTGGATTTTTGTCTTAAACTCGAATGAGATAATTTCCGATGATGAATTGGGTTTATAAAGGGAATGAAGCCTTATTTTATTATTCATATATTTCATTTTGAATTTGTCATGATTTTATCATCTATGTCGAATTTTGATCGAATGATCTTGAGATCTCTGACTGGTTCATTTCATACTTGTTACTGATAAATTGGCACTTGCTTGAGTCGATTGGATTTGATTTGAATTTTGGTTCTGTTCATTAGTCCTTTGACTTCGGCCCTTTGAATTTTGAGATAATTTTTACCATTTTAATTCATGTTTCTTCTGCAAGTTCAATACTTTTTCGACTTTGACTTGATTACTTCATTTAAACTGCTTCCTTGTTATCTTGTCCTGATTTGGGTCCTCTTGCATTGATTTTTGATTGAATGTCGTGCTGTGATCTCTGACTTGATTTCACTGGCTTTGTTCCATTGGAGTATATCTGGTGCACTGCATATATGTATGCATGTGCATTCGCTGTGTGTTTTGTGTGCTTATGCACTTGATTGCCTCTAGTCTGATTTTAGTCATTACTGATTTGTACTTGAATCTCATATGCATGCTCTCTGGTTGTGATTGTCTATTTGTACTCTGGTGTGTACATGTTAATGTGACTTGGTTGCATGAGTCTGGTGATTGTATAGTTGAGTTCATTTGTAAGTCTGCACTTGATTTTTGTTCATTTTGGATCTTTGAGTGGTTGTAGTTGTCTCCACTGTTGTATTGTGTGCCGTCCACCACATTTTGTCTGGTTTACCACATTGTTGTCTTTGCATATATATCTTATTGTACTGGTGGTCTGGTCTGAGTTACTTCAGTTGCTTTGAGTCTTGTATATGTCATTTCCTGAGTTGCTTCAAGTAAAACTACAGCTTGTCTCTTCACTTTCATATATTTGTTACTTTGGTTTATGCACTTGGTTGCACTGTCCACATTTTTGCATATTTTTGGTGCATATTAGTCAAGTTTGTTTAGGCTGTTGTGTTGAGTCTTCATCTTTCATATGTATTCATGTACATTTTATGGTGGATGTTGTTCCACTGGCATGTGTTGAGTCTTCATGTGTACTGCTGTGCTAAGTCTTCTCTACACTTTGGTCGTTCATACGTTGTTTTGATGTTGAGGCTTTGTTGTTGAATTTGTATGCTCGATTTGATTGTTCTTTGTTGATTGCTTTGCCTACACACACACATGTATACATGTGTGAATATGCATGTATATGTGTATGTTGTGTTATTTTGGCTTGCTCCACTTGCATTGATCTCGACATGTTGTTTTGGTCGAGACTTGAACTCTATTATTATTATCTGCGTTTGTACTTCGAGTTAAATGTCCAGTTGCATTCGAAGTTTGGTCTTGCTATCCTTGTATTGCTTCGAGCTCTATGTGTATTTCCTATTGCATGTGAAATTTTGTTTTGGTCGAGCATTTTGACTTGAGTTGAATCTGGCCTCGGCTTGGGTTTGACCTTGTTCTCACATGTCCGTACGATTTTAAACAAGCAAGTGTATAGCGGTGTGCATGGCCTTGTGGGATGTACAGTGATACACTGTGCATGTCACAAGTTGTTCATGTATGATTATTTAAAAGAATATGATGACAAACAACATAAATAACCGAGGCAAATAATATTTTCAAAACACACACTTTAATTTGCACTGCAAATTTTTTTTTTTCAATTTTAAACGTCGGTATTTATTTTGTAGATAACCTAGATGTTGGATTCAAGCTAAAACAGAGTTGAAGATAAAAGCATGAGTGTTGAGTGAATATGTAGCGAAGAGTAATATGTAAATTGAAAAAATAATAATGTAATTGAAAAATGTATATATGTAGTGAGAGCATAAATTTATACAATTCAGATTTGTAATAAAATATTTGTTTGAATATGAATTTTGAGTTATTAAGTTTATTCAACAAATATTTATTTAATTATGTGAAAAATAAAATAGTACAATAACAAATACATTTAAATGAATATATATATATATATGTTTATTATCATCAAAAAAATATATACTAGCATATTCTATAGTTTGAGATTTTACCTCAGACGTCTGTCATATGAAAAAACTAAATTTTTTGAAAAGACACTTCTGTTTGAGACAAAAATAAATCACCCTTCATCGAAAGGTTGCAGCCATTAAAATGAATAGATCTTCTTAGATAGTAACAACTCTTTATATGCACCCTTTTGAATCTATAAATACTACTTTGATTAAGATGTAGAAATTAACTAACATGAATTAATTGAATCTTTTCTCTCTTGATTTCTTAACACTTTATTGCATATACATTGCTCACATACTCTCAATCTATTGTAACCAAAATATAATTTTGTTTAAACCACTCCCTACAACTCAAAGCATTCACGTTCACATACTCAATGGAGATCATAGGAAGATTTGTACTATCAGTCAAAAACCATGTTACTTGGAACACAAGATTGTCAGAGATTTACTTTTGTATTAGCCTATTCCTCCGGGCGAAGCGAGGGTCGGCTGGTTAAAGGAAATACCAAAGGGGAGCTTCGGGGCTGGATGTAGGGACGGGAGATTCGAACCAGTATAAAATATCTGGTGTGATTGTTTCTATTATTTCTCTTACATTCAATTATTATACTCTGCTTATCATGGTTAATAATACACACACACACAAACACACACACACACATACACACACACATACACACACACACACACACACACATATATATAAGTTGCATTATTTATGAAGATCTTATAGACAATCAATTGGTATCATAGCAAGGCCATTTAAATATACAGTAACACGTAATTGAAACCATTAAACTAGTAAGTACATTCCAAGAAGGTCAATCAACTGCTCGTCCTTCACTATTTACTGGTTCTAATTATGCTTATTGGTCAACTCACATACGAATTTTTATGGAAACAAATGGGTTAGAAATATGGCAAGCAACTCAAAACAAATATGAAGCACCTGCCACTAATATTAGCACATGGACTGATGCGCAAAAAGGATAGGCATCTAACAGTGCCAAAGCTATGAATGTATTATTTTGCTTACTTGACAAAAATGAGTTTTCACGTGTCATGCTTTACAAGACTACATATGACATAGAGCTATTTTTGGAAAAAATGGATCATACCTGATTCATAATTATTTTTTAAAAATGGATCGTACCCGATCCATATTTTTTCGTATATGGATCGATCATATGGGCTTTGAGAGAGGGATCGGTAGAATAGGGGTCGTTCATAAGGAGGGATTGGTATACATATATGATGGAGTGATCGGTATATGAAGTATGGAGGGATCGACATATGAAGTATGTGGAGGGAACGTACGAAGTGTGGAGTGATCGGCATACGGAGTTTTGAGGGATCGCATATCTAATATGGAGGGATCGACCATACAAAGTATGGATGGATCGACATACAATGTATGTGGAGGGACCGTATGAAGTATGGAGGGATGAGGGATCGTACGAAGTATGGAGGGATTGGCATAAGGAATATTGAGGGATCGGCATACGAAAAATGGAGGGATCGCCATACAGAGTATGGAGGGATTGGTATACGAGGTATGTGGAGGGATTCATACGAATTATGAAGGGATTGACAAACAAAGTATTGAGGGATCGGCCATACGGAGTGTGGAGGGATTGGTATTGATGTCTTTCAGAGGGATCAGTATTGACGAGATGGGAGAGGGATAGGCCATCTTGGCCTTGGGAGAGGGATCAGCCATCTTGGACTTGAGAGAGAGGTTGACCCTCTATGCTTTGAGAGAAGGATCGACCATCATGGCCTTGAGAGAAGGATCAACCATTAAGGCCTTGTGAGAGGGATTGGCCATCATGGACTTGAGAGAGGGATCAACCCTTCACTAACTCGAGTGTAAAGTTCAACATCTAATCCTAAGAACTTGCATACACGAGTGGACATGAACACATTAACGTATGAACAACTCCAAACAAGATCACTAGCATCATCATTCCCTTCAACTCCACACAAAGTTGATTTAATTCTTCAAACAATGGCATTGAACTCCTTTAAATTCCTTCAAAGCTCAGTAGAATAGGAATTTTTCGGTAAATAACTGGATTCGCGGATATAGGAATCCATAAGTAGATGATGAGATCCAATCAAGCTGAGAATTCATTTCCCAATAAAAGCACCAAAATGTTGACGCCAAAAATGGGCATCAACACCCAATAGAATCTAGTAGAGATTAAATGAAGAATGAAATTAAAATAGAGAAGAAATTATAAATGAACACACAGAATTTTTATAGTGGTTCATCAATCTTGGCCTACATCCACTTTATATTTTTATTGGCTTTGCACTTGATTATGATTACAAGAATTTTTGGATCTGCTGGGATCCATTAGTACAAGAATGAAGAATAAAAGTGGAAGAGACTTTGCAGCCGAAAGATAAATCCCTTTTGTGACGCCATGCCTACTGTATTTATGGGGGAAGACGTGCACGGATTGGGCTGAAACTTCGGCAGAAGGTTAGGGAGACCAAGGCGAGGTCACCAAATAATTTCCACGCCCATCGGGGCCTACAATAGGGAACTATACTGATCCCTATTAGTGTGTCCAAATGAGCTGCGATCCCTATGAAGGGTGGCCTATGATATTATCTACTTGCTTCCCAAATTTCATGCAATTTCAACGTACGGTTTGTGAGATATCGCATTTTCCAGTCAAGTGTTGTTGCTTGAATTCTTTTTTCTACCGATCCCTCTAGAGGAATAGGTACCGACCCATTCAATCTCCTTCAAATGACATGTGATCTCTAAGGGAGCTTCTCCAAGTTATATTATGTATAGCCTTCAAGTTTCATGTCAATTGGATTGGTAGAACTTGAGTTATTGACGGATCTTTGTTGCAATATGGTGCTAAGGCTAATTATAGTCGACCCCTATGGACGGATAGGTTGTGAACCGTAAAACTTCTCCAAATGCCAAGCGATCCCTATAGACTTCCTAGCATCCCCTCTTCTTGCTTCCAAAGTTTCACTTAAATCTGCCTTGTGCTTGTTGAGTTACAGAGCGATCATCGTTGAGTTGTGCCTTTGAGCGGAATATGATCTGATCCCTCTTCTTTTGCCCATAACTCTAGCATACGAACTCCGATTGACTTCAAATTTGAAATGTAGCCTCATGGGGCCTTCCTTATCACTTCATACCAGTTCCACCTTGATTGGGACAAAAATTAGAGATCTGATCTGAATTCGCTTGACCATCATCCATAGTCTCGTTTATAGTCGATCTCCGAGCTTGGTAACCATTTCTTCGGGCTTCCCCCCTTGATGATCATGATGTTCGTTGGGTTAGATCCGCTTGTATGCTGCCTTGCCAAAAGGCTAGTTAACACATGCCCTTTTACAATCTATTTCTATGTTATTATTATTGCAACCCGCAACCAAGTATACATAACATTGTAGGATAAAAACACCAGTTATCTGCTCAAAGTTGGCTTCTTTTCCGCTATTTTATTGGGATGTTGGGTTAGTAACTTTTCAAAGGAAAATACCGTGTCGGAATCATTTAGAATCTACTATTTCTATTTTTGAAGAAAAAGGATATAACATTTTTTTTCAAAAAATATATTTTGAATTTAACATGAGGTTCACTGATTATATATTATTACTCGGCTATCTTATTATTGTTCAAAAGAGTTCATGCATGACCTAGGCGGGCATAAGGCTAATATCGAGTCAATTATGGAGTCTGTATATCATACTTTTATATTTGGTTAGTATCGTTTCTTTATAGCAACCAACCATAGATCACGTTCATATGCTACTTACTTAACAGACTCAACCAAGAGCATGTTAGTTTACATCGGGCACATAAATTTGGAATTTCTGGTACATTCATAGATTCAACAGGTTCATATGCTTACATTAATGATTTCAGTTTTCTTGCACAATAGTTCAGTAACAAGCATAAAATACATGCAAATCTAACCATATAAAATTATGATAGCCATTGTTCTAAGAAACCAAAAGATTATGCCAACCAACCCTAAGTCAATTGTACTTGATTCACCTTACATAAGTACTCTACTACTGGCGGAGTTACATGATGCCACATATACCAATCAATTTATACACAAATAACATCACTAATCTCTCATCTTTCATGTAGCTAACCTTTTATCTACTAATCAATCATCTCATGATGCAATTTTGAATCGTTAATTGCCTTCCCTGTCTAAATCAAATGAAGAGTTCTAATACAATAATTTAGAGTTCCATGATTTTCCACTTGAACTAATCAACAAAATAATAAAATAGATCCATAAAATCAATGAAAAAATTAGGCTATTCCAATCTTAAATTTTATAAAGAAATAAAAATCAGAACAAATACCCGTAACATTGCATGTAACGACCCTAAATTTTATTACTTTGATTTTTGGAATATTTAGTTAGTTTTAAATTTTCGATTTAGGGTTTTTAATAATAAAATTTATGTTCCAATAATTGTTCGATTTTTAATAACATACTTTTAATTTAATTTATAGAATTTTTCCAAAATATTTGAATTTCCATTTGACGTATTTTACATCGAACGTTGGTATTTTTGAAATTTAATAGAACTGGATAACCAGTATGTTTTATATTTGTCTTGGGATCGCGTTACATTGTTATGCACCATCGCATCCTATTTTCTGTCATCTGCGGTTGTATGCAAACACAGTATGGTGTAGTGGACCCCCGAACTCAACCAAAACAAAATCAAACAAGTACATTGCAACCTTATCTTCAAATCAGCAACCCTTACTTCAACTTAGCCAACTTTTTGCCCTATCTTCCACCCTACCAGCCGCCGATGTTCCCTTGCCCTCTTTTGATTTGAGCTTGTACTCATGACTTGCTATGCATATATATGCTTGCTTAGGCACTTATTTCACTTCTCCCTCATTTATCTTTCACTTACTGTGAATATTCAAAAATAATGAAACAAACCATATCTTCTACTTCAAAAATCATTTTCTCCAAATCTATCCACAATTATCAAAATGTCCCAACATGAAAATGTTTGTTTGGATCTCTATTTTATTTTTAAGATAGTTTTATGGGTTTTCATCGAGTAATTTTAGAGATATTCATAAATAAAAGTAGGTAGCTAAGAAAATGATCCATTTCGACGATCATGGATTAACGAATGGAAGGTATGGGCGGGTTTGTGGCGAAGATTATGGATTTTTAGAAATGTTCGCGATATTTTTAGTGGCTTGGTTTTCGTGGAGGGAAAGATGATCGAAATCGGGTTAACAATTTATTTCTAGGGAAATGATTATTGAGGAGAGCATCGGAGATGTAAAGGAGGAGCCCTGGGACGAGGCGGAGGTGATCTCCATGGCCGATTTTTGATTAGTGCTCTAGAGTGACGGGGATAGCTAGTATTAGAGGTTTGGAGGCACTTTTGCTATTCGACTTCTTTACGGTCGCGCAAGATGAAGGAGGCTATTGATTCCAGTCATGTTGGTTCCAATGGAACGTGAGTGAATTGTGTTGTGGTGGCGCAGGGGTGTTGCAGGTAGTAAGGGCGATTAGTGGAGGTCGGTTTTTTCCATCGCAACTTAACATTGTGCTTTAAGTTCTTTTGGTAGAGGGCGTGTTTTAAGGTGTTTTAAAAATAATAAAATATTTCTTTAAAAAGGAATCATTTTTAAATGGAAAACCTATATAAACATTTTATTTAATGGAAAGAATTCATTTGAAGAATTTATAAAATTTGGAATGGGTTTTTGGAAATTGGACAGAAATTTGGTTTAAGCGTATTTGAAATTCATAAAAGAAGCTTTATAAATAGACTTGGAGATATTTATGAAATAAAGAGATTTTGGAAAGAAATGGTTGGTTTTCATGGCGTAATTTGAGGGGCAGGGATTGCTTACATATTACTATAGATTTGTTGGGATAGTGACGTGACCATTGTGTAAACTGTGATCTATAGTTGATTTTCGTGGCGTAATTCGAGGGGCCAGGATTGCATATGTCGCTGGGATAGCGACGTAACCATTGAGTAAAATGTGATCTAAGGTCGATATTGAACGGTGCTTTCCATATATATTTTTAAAAGTTTTCAAATATTTTGAAAGAAATGCTACGTGAATATACTTATTCCGGTGAGATAACTATTGAATATTTCGATAAATGTTTTAGAAGAGATTTTAATTAATGAAAAATTTAATTAAATGAGGCTTAGTGATTCCGATTGGAAATGTAATCTTTGTTTTGATTTTTTGTTTATTTGATAGTCAATTAACTGACTATCAAATCTTTGCCTAAATATGTAATTCTTCTTAATTTTGGTGGTATGGAAATATTCCTTATTTAACACCGAAGGATTTTAACTCTAGAAATATCTAGAAGAAAGACGGCAATTATATGGTACAGTTATCGTCAGTGGTGCTATACTGTATGTACAAACTCATTTTGTTCTTACAGGATAAACGATAAGGAGATCTGTCCATTTAAAAGGTTAGGGGATGATCCCCACTCTTATGTATTGTCTGATTATTTCCTAAGAACCAGTACTGAGCATTTTGAAACTTAGTGATTGGTTTGTGGAGCATTCGGTAAGCGGGAAGAGTGTACTCATAAGAGATGACTAATACCATAACCACTCCAAAAACAATATACGGTTCTGCGGAGGAGTTTCATGATATTTTAAGATATTGGAACCCATGTGTGATTCCAAATCTGTTGGGTATGAGAATCCATGAGTGATTCCAAGATCTATTTGAGATATGGAAATCCATGTGTGACTCCAAGAGCCGTTGGGGTGTTGGAATCCATGTGGATTCCATGATCTATTTGATGGCGGTGCATAAGTTGGAACGTAGGGCATTGCTTTATCAACGGTAATGAATAAAACTAGAGATAGGAGGCATGGCCAGTAGGGTTGGCAAACCCATTGGGTATATTCGGCTCCACCTAGACGTTGCGTACGATCATTATGCATGCATGGTGCGATGCACTTGATCTTAGAGAGACCAGCTATGTTTTTTTTGGTACATCACTGGGGATGTATGCTTCTAGGGAAGGATATCCTTGTGTAACCGTTCTTGAAGTACCGAAGGCAACTCCATGGGAACCTACACAATTAGTGAACATGCCTTATCGGTTTTTGAATATATACCTAGTACTGTTGTGATGTACACTCACAAGCATCATAGCTACTTGATTATTATTATTTTCACCCTTAGACATTATTATAATATGACTAGATTTTATGATATAGAGGTTTTGGTTATCGTAAGATAAAAATCTGTTTGTGTTTATGTGCAGCATGGTCTTACGAGATACCTTTGATTTTAAAGAATTTTCAAATTATAATAAATAAATTTCCTTGTGATTTGAGTTTCTTATGCTGTTTTTACTAGACTGACCTGGGCGTTGTTTTCTAAAATGCTCGGATCAGCTCGAATATATTTTCCAGATTAACTGGATACTTTGGAGCTTTCAAGTGATGAGCTAGATTCACCAAGATGTACTCTCGTATCTTATATTTTCCACTATTTTTTGTTCTTGAATTCTATATGTAATCATCAATAATTTTAAGGGCAGGTTGTTGTAACTATCCAGGCTGAAATAGGTTAGTGTGCTATGATTTGTGCTATGTGTTTGTATATATAAGATGATTTCTTTTGTAAAATCATTTGTTGATAATATATATTTTTCTCGTCGTGGTGTGATATTTTATTCTCTCTTTTCTTTCTTTCATCCCAACAATATGTCTTTCCGGCACTTGGATATTGGGCGCCGAATATTGTGGATGTATTAGTGTGATTTCTAAAGGTAGAAAAAATTGGGTCGTTACAACATAGTATCATAGCTTAGGTTGAGCAAACACCTAGGATTTGGTAGGGTTAACTTATTTGAGATAGGATAAGCGAGACCCTATGATGAGTTTGAGTATATTATATCTAAGAGCGCTTATTTGTTAGTGGTATAATTCTATTTTATATATTGTGTTGTTTGATTTGTTGAGTGACTTAAGAATTCTTGTCGATGCGTTTGACTAACATTATTGATAGGGATTTTCTAAACACTTGAATAAGGCCAACTGATACAATATTGTTTTAAAATTGGTAAACGAAATAATTTTACCTAAGATTATATTATATATATATATTAGAATAATTTTTCAAAAATTAAATATAGTTTTTTTTCTTGGACGTGTGTGGTTGTTAGGAAGGATAACATTCCATCATTATAATTTAGAATTTTGATTTGTCATGCTTGCCCGGTTCTGAGCATTGACTATTATTTGTTAATCTATCCTGAATCTCCCCTTTTGGAACCTGGTTTAGATAGAAAGGAAATTTAGGAACATTGAAACGAACACCTTATGAATTAAGTTTCATAGGTTGGCTAGGGCATTCGTTGATATGTTAGGTTAAAATTTGGTTTTGATAAGAATTGATATATAAAAATGTTCTTTATAAATAAAAGAAATTTGATAATTAAATCCCGTTAATTTTGGGAAAATGGTTCATCAGATTTAGAAGAAAATAACAATATTTGAAAATGTTTTCTAAATAAAAAATATTTCTTTACGGAAATTTAAAGCACTGAACTCGCTTCGGTTGCTGAAATAAATTCCAACAGTGATTGCGACATCGTCGGTGTACATTTTTGAGTTTCTAAGTAAGGAATTGATACCATTAGGATCTCGCTATACAATTGTTTCGATAAAACGAATTTTAATTTGATTCCAAAAGTATGATTTGATTAACCATGGAGTAAATATGTATATTATAATTTTAAACGATTTGTGGAAAAACAAATAATAATTTTATTTAAGACATTTAGAGTATAATAATAGTTTACTTAAATATATTCTGAGTATAAATTCTTTTGAAAAAGAGAATTTATAAGAAATGTGTATTCCTTCAGATTTGATTTGGGAAATGAGTCCTGATTTGTTTTATGGTGATCAGAATAATCTTCTAAGCGACGATAGGACGTTTGCTTAGGCTAACAATATTATGCACTTAGTAAATTATTCCTTGTGTCATTGTATGATCACGACGGGTTCAAATCCGGATGAATCCAAAGTAAGTCGAAAATTGATAACTTAATAAAAAAAACTATTTATTTGGAAATATATAAAGTATTGTTTCAAAAAGGGGATTTTGAAAAAACAAAGTATTTTTAAATTACCTAGTTCGAGTGGCTCGAAAATAAATAAAAATAGGCAGGAGATGTGTTCGGATGGTAGGCACTTCTCTTAAGTATTATCCTTCTTGGTAGGGGAATATATAATACTATTTGGTAGTATCCAGTTTCTTGGTTTCTTTTTGGGGTTACTCGGGCTAAATATAATTGTTATAGATTAAAATATATACAATATCATTTCAAAAGTTTTTGAAATAAATATCCAAGTATTCGATTCTTAAGTTCCAAAATATAAATGTATCTTGACTTGAAATGGGTTAATTAATGAAGTTTTAATTGGGTCAAATTTATTAGGAAGGTTTAACTAACTCTTTTTTATATTAAATCATGTCTTTGGATTTTAACATCTAAGAAGTTAAACATTACTTTACGTTATTGGGCCGGCTAGTAAATTTTTTTATCCCTGAGCGTCTAAAGAAAAGTAGATTCTAGGTTGGAGTTTAGGTATCAGCATCCTACTCTCTTAGCTACTTACCGGACCGAACGAGTAAAAAGGATGGTATTGATCGGCTCAGTTTTAAGGCCCAAAGTTATTTTGGACCTTTATCTGGATAGTTAAAACTGAACAGAATTAAAATTTGATGTTTGTATATACTCTTAGAATGTAGGAGAGTATTATACAAATTAATAGATTAAAATGATTTTATGGGAAGGATTTCATAAATAAAGTTGTTTTATTTTAGATTGGAATTCTGTGAAATATTTTCACAAATTTGAGAGAGTTAAAAGAAATTGGGTTAGTAAGAACCTTTACATGAGTATATAGGTTGTATACAAATCATTTCCCTTTCTTATATAGTTCCGATCCAAGTTTCGAGTACATGACTTAAGGTGTCTCAGACCGATCCAAATAAGGATCTATCACTCGATTTTGACAGCAAACACTTGATGAGGGTTCTTGATATAGAACTAAGGTTTTCTATCATAGTCTATGACTATGTAAGAAGAACAGAGGTTCCTAATCAAGGAGCCTGATCAAAATCCACACTAGAGAAATAGGTGAGCAATACTGGTTTGGAAGTGGAGTTATGTATTCGACTAGCGATCAAATTTGATTTAGTATGTGAATGATCTATGATCATCAACGGGCTTATGAACAGTATTGGTTGTTCATGTGGTGAAATTTTAGGGACGAAATTCTTTTGAGGGGGGTGAATGTAATGACCTAGAATTTTATTACTTTGACTTTTGGAATATTTAATTAGTTTTAAATATTCGATTTGGGGTTCTTTATACCAAAATTTATGTTCCAATAATTGTCTGATTTTTAATAACGTATTTTTAATTTAATTTATAGAATTTTTTCAAAATTTTAATTTGGAAAATATTTGAATTTCCGTTTGAAATATTTTACGTCGAACATTGGTATTTTTGAAATTTAACAGAACTTGATAACGAGTGTGTTTTATTTTGTTTTGGGATTGCGCTGCATTGTTGTGCACCATCGCATCTTATTTTCTACCATTCGCAGCCATACGTGAACGTAGTATGGTGTACATGACCCCCGAACTCAACCAAAACAAAATCAACCAAGTATAGTGCCGCCTTAACTTTAAATCAGCAGCCCTTACTTAAACTTAGCCAACCTTTTGCCACATCTTCCATCCTACCAGTCGTCGATGTTCCTTTATCCTCTTTTGATTTGAGCTTATACTGATGATTTGGTTTTCTTAGCTAGAGTAGGAAGTTGCTATGCGTATATATACGCTTGCGCATCACTTGTTCCACCTCTCCCTCATTTTTCTTTCACTTACTATAAAAATAATGAAACAAACCATATCTTCTACTTCAAAATAATTTTCCCCAAATCTATCCACAATTATCAAAATGTTCCAACATGAATAATATTTGTTTGGATCTTTAGTTTAATTTTAATATAGTTTCATGGGTTTTCGTCAAGTAATTTTAGAGGTATGCGTAAATAACAGTATGTGGCTAAGAAAATGATCATTTTCGACGATCATGGATAGACGAATGGAAGGTATGGGGGGATTCGTAGCGAAGATTTAGGATATTTAGAAATGTTCATGGGATTTTTAGTGGCTTGGTTTGTCGTGGAGGGGAAGATGATCAGAATCAGGTTAAAAAATAATTTCTGGTGAGTCGATTGTCGAGGAGAGCATTAGAGATGTCGAGGAGGAGTCCTAGGATAAGGCGAAGGTGATGACCATAGCCGATTTTTGATTAGTGCTCTAGAGTGGTGGGGATAGCTAGAGCTGTTCGTGTTCATTAGGCTCATGCGAGATAAAGGAGGCCATTGAGCGTGGCCATGTTGGTTCCAGAGAAGCGTGAGTGAATAAGAAGTCGCGTGGTGGTGGCGATGGGGAATTGCAGGTAATCGAGGTGATCAAAGGAGGTCGGTTTTCCATCACGGCCTAACATTGTGCTTTGGCTTCTTTTGGTCGAGGGTGTGTTTCGAGGGACAAGGCGTGCTGGGCTCGGGTGAGTGGCCAGTGGCGATGAGAAGATGGAGTTAAACTTGGTTTTATAGGAGCGGTTATCTTTGGTGCGGTGGTGGTCATGTCCACATGCATGGATATGCATGCGATGTAGGCTGCACATTATGTTTGAATGAGGCATTTTGATTTGGGGAAGAAAGCTTAGTGATGCGGGTTTACTTGGTTTGAGCTTTGGCCTAATTGATTTTGGTGAGGAACTTTAATGTTTTAATTGATTTATATGTATGTGTGTGTGTATTAAAGTTAGTTAACTTTAACAAGCTAATTTTCGTTCATATTAAATCTGATTTACCCGTAGAATTTTGCATTGTGTTCGTATCGATTAGCACAACATTTTGACATCAATTGTTATTAGATTTGGAGTTGTATAATTTAATAATAAATTAATACTGCCTGGTAATAATTATGTTAATTTGGATAATAATGTAGTTTTATTACTTATTATTCATGGTTGTTATCTATTAGGCCAAATAAATACTGTACTGTAAAGTAAATTGAATAGAGTAATTTGGACACTTGTTTGGCGAAATAAAATACCGTTTTGCTAATTTATTTAATTTGATGCTTAATTAGCAGAACAAATCCATGTTCTTCTATTTTATAGATTTGGATATCTGGTTATATGTATCGTCAATTGATATGCCACTTTGAATAAGTGATATGTTAATCAATGATGGCTAAGTATTGAGTATGTTCATATAGTCAATGATTATGTGTATATCTATTATTAACTTGGAAAGTTAAACTGAATGATATGGTAGCTTGTTTAAGTACCATTGTTATCGTTAAGCCACTTTCAAATATGAAAAGTTGATTATTGATTCGAAATCTATTTAAGAACATTTAATCATTATTTTAAAGTTATTTAATTATTGTTTTAAAATATTTTAAACATATTTTAATTGTTTATTTAATTTAATTATTTAAAATTAATTTATATTTCAGAGTTGATTATTTCATTTCAATGTTATTTATCATATTATCAATATTTTAAAAGTTTATTTTTATTATTAATATAAAAAAAATTAAGGTTAATTTATTATTATGTTAATATTGTTTAAATAGGTTAAATTATTAATATGTTAATGCTATTTTAAAATTATTTAAATATATTTTAAATACTGTTAAATTTACTTATTGATGTTTAAATATGGTTTAAAGATAATTAATTATTTATTTAAGATGTTTTAGATAACAAATCGTTATAAAAAGGTGTTTTGGAAATAATAAACAGTTTATTTAAAATGGAATCATTTTTAAATGGGAGGACTTATATAAACATTTTATTTAATGAAAAGAATTCATTTAAGGAATTTATAAATTTTGAAAGGGATTTTGGAAATTGGATGGAAGTTTGGTTTAAGGGTATTTGAAATTTATAAAAGAAACTTTATAAATAGACTTGGAGATATTTATGAAATAAAGAGATTTTGGAAATAAATGGTTGGTTTTCATGACGTAATTCAAGGGGCAGGGATTGCCTACATTTTACTATAGATTCGTTGAGATAGCGATGTAACCATTTTGTAAACTGCGATCTATAGTTGATTTTCATGGCGTAATTCGAGGGGCGGGGATTGTATACATTTTAGTATGGATTCGCTGGGATAGCAAGGAAACCACTAAGTAAACTACGATCCATGGTCGATATTGAACGGACCTTTCCATATCTATTTTTAAAAGTTTTCAAGTATTTTGAAAGAAATGTTTTATGAATATACTTGTTCCGGGGAGATGAGTATATGAATATTTTAATAAATATTTTGGAAGAGATTTTAATTGATGAAAATTTAATTAAATGTGGCTTAGTGATTCCCATGGGAAATGTAATCTTTATTTTGAATGTTTGTTTATTTGATAGTTAAATAACCGACCATTAAATCTTGGCCTAAATTGGTAATCCTTCTTAATGGTGGTATAGAAATATTCCCTACTTAATACCGAAGGATTTTAACTCTGGAAATATCTAGAAGAAACAGGGAATTATATGGTGCAGTTACCGTCAGTGTTGCTATATTGTACGTATAAACTCATTTCATTCTTCTAAAACAAATGATAGATTTGTTCACTTAAATTGTTAGGGGTGATCTTCACTCTTATGTATTGTCGGATTATTTCCAAAAAAATCGATATTGAGCAATCGTGAAATCAGCGATTGGTTTGTGGAGCACCTGGTAAGCGGGAAGAGTGTACTCATAAGATATGATTTGTATCATAACCACTCTGAAAACCATATACGGTTCTATGGAGGAGTTTCATGATATATTGAGATGTTGGAATCCATATGTGATTTCGAGACCGGTTAGGGTATTGGAATCCATGTGGGATTCCACGATCTATTTGATTATGGTGCGTGAGACGTAGTCTCATAAGTGATAATGACTAAAACTGAAGATTAAAGGCATGGCCAATAGGGTTAGCAAACTCATAGGGTGTAGTCGGCTCCACCTTGACGTTACCTATAGTTGTTATGCATGCTTGGGGTGATGCATTCAGTCTTAGAGAGGCCAACTATGTTTTTCCTCTAGTACATCACTGGGGATGTATGTTGCTTCGGAAGGATAATTCTGATCCTTGTGAAAGAGGACCATTGTCGAAGTACTAAGGGCACCTCCGTGGAATCCTACACAATTAGCAAACGTGCCTTATCAGTTTTTGATTATATATCTAGTATTGTTGTGATGTACACTCACGAGATTCACAGCTACTTGATTATTAGTATTTTCACCCTTAGCCATTATTATAATATCACTGGATTTTCTGATATGAAGGTTTCGGTTATCGTAAGATAAAAATAGTCCGTGTTTATGTGCGACGTGTTCTTATGAGATACCTTTGATTTGAAAGAATTTTACAAATTATGATAAATAAAATCCTTAGGATTTGAGTTTCTCATGCTGATTTTACCAGACTAACCCGAGCATTGTTTTCTAAACTGCTTGGATCAGCCCGACCATATTTTCCAGATTAGCTTGATATTTTGGAGCTTTCACAAGACGAGCTGAATTCTTCAAGACATACTCACATATCTTATATTTTACTTTATTTTTTGTTCTTGACTTCTGTATGTGACCATCAGTAATTGTAAGAACAAATTGCTATAACTGTCCATGCTGAAATAGGTTAGTGTGCTTTGATTTATGTTATGTATTTGTGTGTGTATATAAGATGATTTCTTTTGTAAACATCATTTGCTGATAGTATACATTTATCTCATCATGATGTGAGATTATGTTCTTTATTTTCTTTCTTTCACCCCAACAATCTGTCTTTCTAGCACTTGGATATTAAGCATGTGAATACGGTGGATGCATTAGTATCGATTTCTAAGGGTTGAAAAAGTGGGTCGTTACATGGAACTATCAATTTCAAATAAAACAACGAGGAATCTCGAGTAATCTTCTGGCAACGACAACATCTTCGGTGAAGTAATTTCTAATCGACGATGGCTTTAAGGTTCACGCGACTCTAGATTCAATGGCATGACGACTTCTTTGACAATCTATACTCAAACCAACAGCAGCATGGAGAATCACCAGGCGTGATTATTTCAGGTTGAGACCAGGCGGTGCAATTTTAAGATTTGTGGAGATTGCGAGTTTCTTTTTATTGAGGAAGAACAATATTAAAATAGAAGAAAGAGTGTAAAAGGATTTGGGGAGATTGCAAATTTCATTTTCAAGTAATGAAGTGTTTGTGTAACACCCATTTTTTGACTCAAATATTGGCGGACTGGATGGGAAACATTTTAGTAGTGTTACAGGATTTTTTTATTAACTGGAGCTATATTAGTGGCACTTTTGAAAGAAACGATATCAAATATGCAACTGAAACTATATTTTCTTGTAATGTAGGATTTTAATTTTCCAAAACCAAGAAATGTGAATGCATAGGTTATATTTAAAATGAAGGTGAATTTTCTAGAAAATGAAAAACCTAGAAAAAGAAAACTCATGAAACATGATTTGGGTCATGGGATCAAAATGTTGGGCTTTGTTTTATTAATTCAATTTTGCTTCTTTCTTTTCTTTTCTTCGTGAAATACATTACTATATCTCAAGCCCACTTACTTAACAACTTGTCGAACATTAAACTTCTTACTAAATAAATGATCTTATTAATTATTTTTATGAAATCATTTTACATTATTTATGTGTTTAACTTAATCGTTTTATTTAAATCCATTTACTAGTTAAATTCAAACTTCATTAACATTATAAAGTAAAATTGTTTTCATTACAAAATTAAACTCTAAACCTATTTATTTCAAGTTTCATTTATAATAAAATTTAATTTAAATTTTTATTCCAAACAATTAATTTATATTTACATATTTCAAAATATCTTTAAATACTAAAACACTTTTCCTTCCAAATTAAACTTTTATCAATTTATTGATATATCCTCCAAAGAATTATTAAATTATTTTCCTTTTCATGGTTAATTCTTACCACATTAGTAATAATCTTCATTAAATTTCCAAATCATTCCTATTATTCCATAATTGTTATTCCAAAACACATTTAATTAATTTCTCTTTATTGCTAAATTATTAATTTATTGCTTCTCGACAATGGGTTGTTACATCGAGTATTTGTGAAATACTAGAGAATTGTTTATGGAAACAATGAACTTCTTATGAAGGAGTGAACAGACTCGAACTTCGTAAGTGATATCAAGTATAGTACATCAATCCTATGTTTATGTTCAAACTTAAGTTAGGAATTTTAAGTTGGAATTGTTCCATATAATAAATAGTGGGTGGTTCAATCAAAGGCTAAATACGTCGCCTTAAATAGTGCTATAGTGTAAGAAATATAAGTAAATGCACAAATTTATAACTAAGTTGAGGGTGATTTCAAATGCTGTGAATCCCTTGATAATTGTTATATGATAACAATGTTGCGTTACAGTTCGTAAAAGAACCTAAAGCTCATTGGAAATCAAAAAAACAAACTTCGAAGGGTCATGATAAAGACAGTTTATTAGCATCGAAGAGAGTTGATTGTCAAACTAGATAATTAAAACAAAGTAGCATACTCATTCACTAAGGGCCGACCCAATTAGTTTTTGAGAAAACCAATCAAAGGAATTGGAATAAGATTCAATAATTGATCCTATGTATAAGTGGAATATTAATAGAGTTAATTGTGTAGCATATGGGCAATTATGTAACTTGTCACATATATCTAACTCGATAACCATTCTTGTTCAAAATAATGATATTTTCTTTCGATTATATACCTGTTATATCATGATATAATTAAATAATTAAGTAATTTAAAATATATTAAATATAAAACTCTTAAATGATATTTTATGCAATGGTAGTTATAATATATTATAATCATGATATATTTATTACAATAAAAATAACATATTATTTTAAATATTCTCGGTCAAGATTTTTCGAGGTGGGATACCGATACATCCATTGAGACTAGAGTACATAATGCTCTTCAAAAATTGGCAGTGTATTACTCAAGGCTGCTGGTGGGCATCAAGGGATTACGTATTGATAGTTATTGGATAACCATAGAATGACTCACTCAAGGGTTTTCGGTGGGCTAATATAATTATTGTTAAACAGAGAATCTCGAAGTGATGATGTTACAATAGTTCGCTCGACTTGAGAATACTGTAGAACTTCAATGTGGATACTCTACTTTAATTATAGTTACATTATGGAATGGCGTCCATTGCATGACAATAGTTAGGTCTGAGTTGAAGTTTTGGAAGTGAAACATTATTCAATAGAGAATTCATCTCCTCCATTATATGGGATTAATATCACAGTCAACTAGTAGTATGATTAATAATAAATGTTATTATTGAACCAAGACTTTGTTTATGGACTAAACAAGCTGAATGTGGACGGTATTGAAATTTTGACCAAAACTAAATTCCATAAGTCCTAATGTGATATAGTATTGACAAGAGAATTGGTGTAGATAATTGTTATTATCAAGCACCACTTATAATAAGTAAAATTGAATTTTACTGAAAAAGATGTGTAAGCAATAAATTCATTCAAAATATCACATCACTAGTTAATGTCATGTGTGAACATCAATATTCGAATTGTTCGATATTAATTGCTAACTAAATTTACACCTTTGAGTCGCACAATCGAAATGAAGAATACTGTGAATAAACAGCAAGATTTAATTAAATTTATACCCATTGTAAATTAGTTAATATTTATGAAATATTAATTATTAAATTTTATTTGCTATTCGACCACCATTAGTATTTAATAAAGTGCTCGTATAAAAATTATAAACGATTGTATAAATATATGATATCCATAGAATATTTGAATTAGATTTAAATGGAACAAATGCTGAATGGATTTGGAAAAAAAATTAGGCTCACCACACCTCACTTTATAGCAAGTTATGCATGGTGGGGGAGTAGGATTTTGACGAGATTTAATTGGGAATTAAATAGGGAAAGTTTTAAAGGAGGGAAGTGAAATGTTTCAATGTTTCCTTTAGAACACATCCTCTTTCATTCATTCATTTCATTCTTTCCTAAAAAAAATTTTCTTTCCTCCTGTCAAGTCATGGCTGAAATTTCATGGTGGCCCAAGGATAAAAATTCCAAAAATAAAATTCAAATTAAATTAATTTATTAATGACTTTTTTGCCTTTTGATCTATGCAACATTTAAAGGTTGATTCATGAAACTAGGATCATCGATTTATTATTCAAGATGTGACCTTTTGGCAACATCCTATGGTATTTTTTATTTAACTTATCTGTGTGATTCTCATTTCCATATTCCCGAATCCTTTATTATTAATTTTTCCTTCATTGTTTATCTTACAACATCTAATTAAAGTCCCCTTTTTCTCATCTAAATTATGAGTATGTTTATTATGTTGTTTTTGATTCAGGTCCATCTCTGTTTTGCCTCCATTTACTGTTTGTCCATCATGATTCATATGATTTAGATCCTCTATCTCCTATGATATTTTTTACTTGTTCTCTATATTGTTTCAATGTGAATATTCTTTTCATGAATTTACATATGCCCAAGTTGTCCAAATCCTTATTGTTTTTCCATTTGTTGTTAAAAAACAATTTTTGATTAGATCATTATAATTTTATCCTACATATATGTTAATCATTTATGTTTTCAGTATTGTTTTGATTATTTTTTCATAAAAAAGGAAATCCTTTTTGAATTCATATGGAATTTTGTGTAAAATCCAACAATTTTATTTTTTTTCTAAATTATAAAGCATCATGTAATATTCTGTATACGTTGTTTCCCTTTCATAATTAAAAGTTTGTTTCAAAGTTGCTACTTTTAGGTTCTAATAAATCTTCATGCATATATTACAATCATGTTTTCACATAAATAAGTTAATTTAAGATCTAAAACATCACATGCCATTCATGTATATGGAAACATAATTGATAAGATGGATTTTAAAAATTAATGTAATTCTTAATTTCAAATCATTCCTTAATTTAAAGTTAATTAATTAATGTTAATTTTAGATTTTAACCATATAAGTTTACCAACTGTAATACAAACATACACATTGATCTGCATTTCTTATACCTAAAGATGACACTTAATACATCTTCAATATCTGTGTGTTGATCATTTAAGTGTTCGAAATAGGTCGGTTGGGGTGAAGAAAGAAAAAGGAAGAATGGAATCTCACAAACATGACGAGTAATATATAATATGAACAAGTTTTTACAAAGAGAAATCATCTTTATTATACACAACATCAGAGTACATTAACCTATTATCGGTCTGGACAGTTATAATGGCCGGTCTTTACAATTGCTGATAAATATGTACAAAACCAAAACAAACAGAACAGTGGAAGAATGTAAGATATAATACATCTTGGAGAATCCAGCTCATCACCTGAAAGCTCCAAAGAATCCAGCTAAATCCAGAAAATAGCTCGGGCTGACCTGAGCATTATAAGAAATATAATGCCCAGATCAGTCTGGTAAAACCAGCATTGAAACTCAAATCACAAGGAAATTTATTTATTTAACTTGTAAAACACTTTTGAAGTCTAAGGTATCTCGTAAGACCATGCCGCACATATGCACGGATGATTTTCACCTTACGATAACCAAATCATTTTTTTATAAGATCCAATGATATTATGATAATATCTAGAATACAATTACATATTAATCCGAGCCAAAATTGTTACATTATTAAAATCCAGCATAATAGGTATACAATCAAGTTTGAAGGCTCATTTTGGAGAATGGATTCGAACTATGAAAAGGTAAGGGTCTACCCATCGAATCGTACACCTCCAGATAAAATGTACGGGAGGCGACAACATGTTACACCTCTACTACACAAGACCAGCCCTACCCCTTAATGAATAGAACTGAATATGATCACCCCATGGTTGATAAACAACCATAATGGGCCTTGAAGCATACATAAATACCAACACTAAATATGTGATGATCATACCTAATGGGAGCGACTCACATAGACCTATAGCATGTCCCTGCTTTATTCATTTACCAGTTTTGAAGATGGAGGCTACGATTACCCTTTATATAGCAAACCATCTTAGAATGCTAACACTGCATGCTAGGTAGAAATGCTATATCAGCATTCATCCATACAAGTTCGTTTTGGGTTTGAAAGAAACTGAAAGCACTTCCTCTACTACATCTAATTTGAAATCACCCTCAAGATTAGTAGCAAGTATGTAACACCCAAAATTTTAATAACATTACTCAGGAGATTATATTAGATAAATTAAATAGAATAATTTAAGTGTTAGGTGATAAGGGGAATAAGACTTGAACAAATATTAAATGGACATGCTTAATTAATTACTCAGTGGACTTAAGAATGGTTTATAGGTTAAATCTACACAAGCGTATACTGGGAATTTTCCATACAAAATCTTTACTCTTATATATATTTTGCCTCTTAAGCCATTCACGTTCATATCTCATTTTTCAAAAACTAAAATGTAAAGAGGAGCAGGCCATTAACAAGAAAAGAAAGGAGAAATTCAAAGAAAAATTAAAGAAATTAAAGAAGGGGAATCAATTTCAAACTCAATCCACTTTCCTTATCATAATCAAGGTGAATAATAATTCCATCTTTATTTTGTGAATATATGTTTTGGATTTAAGATTAAAATCGTACATATGATGTTTGGATGTTGATATGCTTGAATTAAAGTTTGTTTAATTTAAACAAGATTGTTTAAATGGAGATTTATACAGTTTTAGAGAAAAACCTATAGAAATTAATGTTTGAATGCCATGGAAAAGTTATATGTTATGAAAAACATGATTTTGGAGTTGGGTTTTAAATTTGATAATTTTCCAAGCCATGGAAAGATTATTGTAAATTTTCGAATGAAAATATGGTTAATTGGGTTTAGGAATTTATTTCAGAAATTATACTGAGAATTTGGATCTGAAATTTTGATATGCTAGACAACATGATCAAAGTGAATTTTTGTAATTTTTGGGGATTTCTTTAGTGGTTTACTATAAGAAATAAATTATATTGAGAGGAGGATTTAAATGATTTAAATGTATTTGTAATATCCCGGAATTTATGGCAATTTAAATTTAATAATCTGAGTTTAAATTTAAATTGGATTGATGAATTTTGTTAATAAATTTGATTTGATTTAATAATCTTCCTTATTTAAATATTTAATTTGTGAATTTATTTTTAATAAACTAATAAATCTATTTTCTATTTAATAATGTATATGTATTTATATATATTTTGATAAGACAAGTTGTTAAATTAGTATAGCATAATTTTAATATTTTAAAATTAGAAATTGTGATTTATTTTTAATTTAAGCTTTTCAAAAATATTTAATAAAATACTATATGATTTTAAATATATAAGATAAATGTTTTATTTGTTTAAAATTCATTTTTACTTAAGTTTGGATATTTAAAATAAGTTATAAAATGTTTGTGTTATTCTTTTTAAAATATTGATTGATAAAATGTGATTTGTAAATTTAAAATACAATTTAAAATGTGAACATGTATTCATGTAAGTTATTGTAAACTCTTATATAAATTTATTTTAATTAAAGGTATAAGAACTAGTTAACTAAGTTTAAACATTTATTAACACTTAATTAAATAACAAATTACTTAAAGATACATGTGTAAACTTATCATCATTTTAAAGTGACAAATGTAATAGCTTGAGCCATGTGTCATTGTTTAATTTTGTTTTCCTTTAATTTAAATTTAAATCAATTATTGTTATTTAAACTTGCATATATTCATTTCTTTAGCTCTTTCTCATTTTTTTTCATTCTAAAAAGAAATCTGAAATCAGTTCAATTTGCATTTCTCTCTTTCAAAAGCCTGCATGCAACAATCTCAAACCTGTAAACACTTACATTCGAACTCCTCAAAATGCAAGTCTGCATCCTCCAAAACTAAATGCCTGCATTTCAATTTTTATCAAGTAAAGCCTGCATGTATTCAAAAACAACCTGGGGAGAATTTGCATCTGCATTCAAGCAACCTGCACCAATCTGGAAGCATTTTTTTGAATCAAGATTAAAAGCATTAAAGCAAGAGGCCTGCATTCATGAATCTTTAAACTGGAAATTGGCATCTGCATCAACATTTTAAAATTCTAGGGTCTACATCATTAAACAAGTGAGTAACTCATTTATAAGTTTATTAAATAGGAAAGGTTGTGCATGCTTATAAATTACAAATAAACTTATATGAAATTGCTGAAATGTTATACCTGGTAAGATATGCCTGTGAACATGATGATGTCTGTTGCATGTTATTCTTCAAATTCTCAAACTCATGTTTGATCCCTGGAATTCTTTGCTTGACTTGATTGTTGTTATGACTTAAACCCTTGAATAAACATGTTTGTTTTAGGATAGAGTAAATACAAATTTATATGAATCAAGTTAGATTGTCTGTAACCTGCAGAACAAATTAGCACAGAATGAAATTCAAACTCAATAATTTAATTGTTTCAGGTTTATTAATAGAAACAACAAATGAATTCATGAATTGTAAATCAAATATTATACAGGTGCAGTAATGAATGTACTGTATTTCACAATTTGGTTGAGCACAGTTGAAATTTGCATTGGATCTGGATGAATTTGATTCTTAGGATAGAGTAGCTATCAATGATTATAGGAAAAATACCAAATTGGATTACAATTAAATATTGATGTTGAATTTGGAATTTCTAGTTAGGAACCCTAGTTTTTACTGGGTTCAAGAAATTGGGTGCTGCGGCTTTCAAAGTGAATCGAGTTCTGAGATATTTAGGGGATTGGTAGATGAAGGGTTGATGGAGTCATCGCCGGAGTTTGGAGTGAAATAGTGGCCGGAGTTGGGTGAGCTTGCCGTTGACAGGTTGGGATGTTGTTGCTGTCGGCCTGTTCCAGGTTGGGGTGAGAAACTAGTTTTCGAGTTTGAATTTTAGGAGGTGTTGTGATGATCGTGAATGGGGCCGTAGTTGATTGGTGATGTGTAGAGATCATCAGAGGTGGTCGGTAAGGGTTGCGTCGTGGGTGCATGTGCACAGAGCAGGGATGTGGATTTTCTGGAGTTGATGTTTTTGTTGCAGAGTTTTTACTTCGGGATGGTCTCGGGGGGGGGGGGGGGGGGGAAATGGGGAGTAACTCGAAGCATAGGGTCTTGTGACTCGAAGTTAAAATAAGGATTTCTCGTATAGATGTATGTTTCAGGTTTTAGAGGTTTTAACAGAAACCTATTTTCCAGGTTTCTAAGTTTTTAAAATGAAAGTAAATTTCAAACCAAAATCTGAAAACTAAGTTGAATCTGAATTTAAATATAAATTCAATTAATTAAATTTTGAGTTTTTGAAATAATTTAAATTTTTAAATTTTTAAATTAGTTTAGAGTTTGAACAGGAAACCTGTTTTTCCAGGTTTTACAAATTGATGTAAAAAGTAAAATTTAAAAATTTAAAGGATGAAGTTCAAACTGGAATTTTTTTAACCTAAAACTTAAATTTGAATTCAATAATTTAAATCTGAGATTTTGTGACACTTTTGAATTCAAATGTAAGATGATTAAACTAGACAGAAAACTGTTTTCTGTTTAATTTAAAAGCAAATTTTAAAATGCATCTGAAAACTTAAAACAAGTTTAAAATCTGGAAAACAGGATTATGGAACCTGTGTTTGAATTTAATTTAACTCTGGAATTTAAATTTAGATTTTTAAACTTTTTAAAGTATAAAGAAACATTGGTTTTGTATTTAAAACTATAAGTTTTAAATTATGAAATAAAGTTTAAACTAAGTTTAAATTTAGTTTTAAAACCTGAGATTTGACTTTAATGTCAGTTTTTAAAATTAAATAAGTTTTTAAATTTAAATTTGTTTAACCATTTTTGGAAAAGGTTAAATAACTTGAATTTAAAAATGAAGATGGAAGTGTAAATAAAGTTTTAAATTTTTAAGTTTGAATCTGAAATGAAAATTTGAATTGTGTTTCAGTTTGAAATTTAAAAAGAAATTTTTAAATTTGAATTTTTGTTTGAAATAAAGTGTTTAAAATACTTTGTATAAAGAAGAATGTTTCTTAATTTTGAACTTAAGAAAATTGGTTTCATTTAAATTATTAAATTAATTTAAATGGAATATTAATTATTTAATTAATTAATAATGTGGATGATTAATTAAGTAATTAATAAATGTTTAAGTTAATTAATTAGATTTGAGAATAATTAATTAAGGTTAATTAATCTATAATTAAGGATGGTTAATTAAATTTTAATTAATGATTAAGATTTATTTAATCAAGTGTTCTAAGTAATTAAGATTTTAATTAACACTTAATTAATTAATAATTAGAGATTAGTTAAATTGTAATTAAATATTGATTAATTGATAATTAATAATGATTAATTGAAGTTAATTCTTAATTAAGTAATTAAGTAATGTTAATGAAGGTCATTAACTTAAGATTATTTAATTAATGTGATTAATTTTAATAATTGATTAAATTAATTAATTAATAATAATCAATTATTTAAGTTTAATTACTTAATGAATTAATTACTTAGTGTAATTAATTTAATTAAGGTGATTAGTTTAGATTAATTAAGTTAAATTAATTTAAACATTTGAGGATTTTTGATAATTACTTTATGTAATTTATGAATTTGTAATTACTTAATTACAGGATGTAATTAAAAATATTTATATAGAAGTAATTTGGATTTAAATTACTTTGAAAATTAATCAAGTGATTAATGAGGATAATTAATTAAGAGTAATTAATTTATGGGATGAGTAATTAAAGCAGTTAATTACTGAATGGTTATTAATCATGGGTGATTAATAATTATATGTGGATTAATTTTAGATTAATTACTTATGTAATCAATTTTGTATTTAGAGATTGATTAAATGAAATCATAAATCATTAATTAATTAATTAATTAATGATGTAATTTGGAATTGATTAATCAATGTATAATTAATAATGAATAATTGATTAATAAATTAAGCAATTACAAGTTAATTATTTGCAAATGGGTTTAATATAATTAACTTGTGTAATTAAAATTAAATGCTAATTACTTATTGTAATTAGAGATGGTTAATCAATAATGATTAAGTGAAATAAATATTGAGATGGTGATTTTAGATTGATTTCTAATCAATTAATGATTAAATTAAGTAGGATTTTGATGAAGTAATTAATTTAATTTATTTTAAATTAATTAGAGATTAAGTAATTAATTTAATTCATTTTAAATTAATTATAGATGGTATGATCATTAGATCATTACTTATGTTTGATGATTGATATTAATTGCCATGTATGGGTTGTAATCTCAGTTATGAGATGAGTAAATGTATGTGATATGGATGCATTGGTTGCTTTTGGATGATAATATGGATTATCTGATTATGATATGAATTATCTGTTGATAATGATAATGTTGATTATCTATTGTGTAGTGAATTATCTATCTGTGTATATTTAGATAATGAATTGAATTGTTTTAAACTTTAAAACAACTTGGACCTAAAAGACACGCTTTGGATTTCGATGAGACCGGGATCGGGTTTCCATATTTGGAATCCGAAAACCACATCGATTCCAATTAAACGTTAGGTCGTTAATCCAAGTGGAGCGAGTGAAGACTCGAGGTGTAAGGGTTATACGTCAGTATAACTCTGTGGGTGATTCCGTAATAAGTTTGACGGAATAGTACTTATAGTTTCAAGATGGTGATTCAGAGTGCAAGGGTTATTGTCGTTAACTCTGAGGGTGATTCCAATACGAGTGTAACGAGATAATGCCTTCGGTTTCGTTCGAACCCGGAACGAACTTGTATGGATTGAATGCTTTCAGAACATCGTCGGGTGGACGATGAGCATTCTAAGTGAAATGTCCTATAAAGATAATCGTAGCCTCAAGCCTCATCAACCGGGAATGGCTAAAACAGGGGAGGTGCAGCAAAGCTTCGTGGGTCGCACCCACTTGAGAGCAAGATTTATCCCTGTCTAGAGGTCCCTTTATTTTCGGCTTAGTGGTGCGGTTGCTGATCACAACTGTGGGGTTGTCTTGTTTGGAACTGTTCAGTAAGGAACGGGTCCGGCTTTGTGTTGCAGGGGATTGGGAGTAATCCTCGGTACGGTGATCTAGGCCACGTACTGTGACGGGCGGTACCCCAGTAGCCTAGCCATTGATGGAATCCAAAATCCAATAAGTGCCAACGGTTTTGATTGTATTACCCACTTTTGTGGCTAGTAGCTGGAATTTAATCATGTAACAATTTCGGCTATTTCTTATTTACTTGAAAACCCTAGACACTATTATAATATCATCGGATTTCCTATCAAATGTTTTGGTTAGCATAAGGTAAAAGCTTTTCCATGTTTATGTGTGGCAAGTCTTACGTGATACCTTTTCTTTTCAAAGGTTTTTCAAAGTTAAGCAACTTTAACCTGTTACTCACACCAGACCCATGTCTGACCCGGAGTTATTTCTGTGTTTCTTTAACTCTTGGGTACTCAAATTTTTACGAGTAGCCAAGGGAATTCAGGTTAGGATTCAGGTTAGCTTTGACGAATTGTGGAGGAGCATATGGAGCAGGAGGCTTCTGCGTATAGTTATATAGTTTTTCCGCTGTGTTGGTATCTCTGAGTGTTTGTCTGATATGTATTGAGTTGTAATAACTAGACAGGTGTTTATAACTGTCTAGTATGTGTTGTATATGTCTGTGTAACTCTGATATTTGATGTATACTATGTAATACTTATGTTAATAATATAATTTATTCGTTCCGCTGTTGAGATTCTTGTGTTGTTTTCTTCTTTCTCTTCTTTCTTTTCTCTTTTCTATCCCTTTCTTTCTTAAGGATGATACGACTTTTTGTGGAGAAAAAGTCGGGTCGTCTCACTTGGTATCAGAGCATTAGGTTGAGTGAATACCTAGTCTCTAGAATGGTGTCTATCTTGAGAGAGCGTATTTGTATTTTTATTGTATATATATATAATTGGTTCTACCTATTTGTTGGTTTACCTGTTCAGGTTTTTCCAATATAAGTTATAAAGGTAGATGAGGCAGAAGTGTGTAACACGACTACCATTGGTTGGAAGTGAATTTGTCGAGACTGTAGACCTAATACCGTCTCGAGTAAGTTTTGTTTGGTTTAAGTACTTCATCGACCTCTGAAGGTAACCTGTTAAGGTTCGGAGTTCATCTTTGAAGTGCAGAATTGAGTTTGGATCTGTCGGTAGGGCAGAAGCAAGTGAGTGATGGTATCTTATTATCTCAGGAAATAGTAGCTGCGTGATGAGATGCAGTGACTATGGATATTTCCGAAGATGTTTCTTTGGAACAAGAGTAAGAAGCGAGTCAGCTCGGTGATGTAGCTGAGTTTAGCAGAGTGTTCTGAGTTGGTAAGGAGTCTTCTGGCTGAGTAGTTTCTCTGAAGTGGAGTTCAGAAGCAGCAGGGTGGATCTTTTTCTCATGTAAGTTGGCTAGGCCAGCATAAGCTGTTCTGTTTGGTAGAGAGAGTGCAGTTTTCTTTGGATTTAGGCTGAGTGGATCGCAAAAGTGACTTGCGATGGTATGTTCTTTTGGATTGTTGGAGATTGTCCGGATTTTCTTCCAGGAAGTCAGAGTTTGTCTGCATCTGGAGATCGAGTTTTCTTTCCAGGGATGGAACAAGTGGTTCAGATAGTAGATGGATGGTTCTTTGAGATAGAAGTTGGTGGAGTAGCTCAGGTTTCGGAGGAACATCTGAGTTTTCTATATGGATATATGGAACCATATTTCTGTGTTGGGTTGTCTAGTCTGTGCTTGTGCTGTTCGTCAGCATTTTCTTCTGTTTCGGATCAGAGTTGTGCAGCGGAAGCAGTTTGGGGATGTTTCTGTTTTTCTTTTTTCAGATAAGAAGAAGTTTGTTCTGTCTTCTGTTGTTGAGAAGCAAGGTGTGTGTTCTTGGTTTTTGAGTAATCTTGAGGAGATCATTGGATTGTTTTGATCCAGTCTGTTTCTAATGGAATCAGCATGAGTTAAGCTGATCAGGATGGATGTTGGTAGCCCATGATCGTCCGAAGAATATTTATGGATATGAGGTAGAGAAATTTGGATTCTGGAATCAGAGATTTGATTTGGGTTAAGTTTTTCTTTGACCCAAAGAGTTATAAGTTTTGGCATGTCTGTGAAGCTAGCTCCGAAGTATTTTGGATTTCTTCTGTGTTTGGTAAGATCAGTGTTTGGTTTTCTAGAGTTGAATTGCCAGTTTGGATAACTGGGATTCAGAGTGTTTCACGTATCTTTGAGGGAGTACGTGTTTGATATTTCTAGTTGTAGAACCAGCAGTTTAGGATAGATTGGTTGTTGAGTCAGACTCGTTTGTAGTCTGATATTCTGTATAGAATTGTTGTTAGGAGCTCTATAGCTTAGTAGTATTGATTGATTGTACTCTATAGAGCGAGTATCCCGATATATATATATATATATATATATATATATATATATATATATATATATATATATACTGGGGAAACTCGTGAAGATTTTATCCAAAATTCTTTTGGATAATTAGATTTGTTCTGATTGTGTGAATTGGTTGCTTTGGTTGTTGGCACATGATTAACATATGCTGTATTTTAAAATAAAATCTATAAATAGATTATTAAATTACCTTTGTTATAAATTTCGGGGACGAAATTCTTTTAAGGGGGAAGGATTGTAATATCCCGGAATTTATGGAAATTTAAATTTAATAATCTGAGTTTAAATTTAAATTGGATTGATGAATTTTGTTAATAAATTTGATTTGATTTAATAATCTTGTTTACTTAAATATTTAATTTGTGAATTTATTTTTAATAAACTAATAAATCTATTTTTTATTTAATAAGGTATATGTATTTATATATATTTTGAATAGATATGTTGTTAAATTAGTATAGCATAATTTTAATATTTTAAAATTAGAAATTATGATTTATTTTTAATTTAAGCTTTTCAAAAATATTTAATAAAATACTATATGATTTTAAATATATGAGATAAATGTTTTATTTGTTTAAAATTCATTTTTACTTAAGTTTGGATATTTAAAATAAGTTATAAAATGTTTGTGTTATTCTTTTTAAAATATTGATTGATAAAATGTGATTTGTAAATTTAAAATACAATTTAAAATGTGAACACGTATTCATGTAAGTTATTGTAAACTCTTCGATAAATTTATTTTAATTAAAGGTATAAGAACTAGTTAACTAAGTTTAAACATTTATTAACACTTAATTAAATAACAAATTACTTAAAGATACATGTGTAAACTTATCATCATTTTAAAGTGACAAATGTAATAGCTTGAGCCATGTGTCATTGTTTAATTTTGTTTTCCTTTAATTTAAATTTAAATCAATTATTGTTATTTAAACTTGCATACATTCATTTCTTTAGCTCTTTCTCATTTTTTTTCATTCTAAAAAGAAATCTGAAATCAGTTCAATTTGCATTTCTCTCTTTCAAAAGCATGTATGCAACAATCTCAAACCTGTAAACACTTGCATTCAAACTCCTCAAAATGCAAGACTGCATCCTCCAAAACTAAATGCCTGCATTTCAATTTTTATCAAGTAAAGCCTGCATGTATTCAAAAACAACCTGAGGGAGAATTTGCATCTGCATTCAAGCAACCTGCACCAATCTGGAAGCATTTTTTTGAATCACGATTAAAAGCATTAAAGCAATAGGCCTGCATTCATGAATCTTTAAACTGGAAATTGGCATCTGCATCAACATTTTAAAAATCTGGGGTCTACATCATTAAACAAGTGAGTAACTCATTTATAAGTTTATTAAATAGGAAAGGTTGTGCATGCTTATAAATTACAAATAAACTTATATGAAATTGCTGAAATGTTATACCTTTTAAGATATGCCTGTGAACATGATGATGTCTGTTGCATGTTATTCTTCAAATTCTCAAACTCATGTTTGATCCCTGGAATTCTTTGCTTGACTTGATTGTTGTTATGACTTAAACCCTTGAATAAACATGTTTGTTTTAGGATAGAGTAAATACAAATTTATATGAATGAAGTTAGATTGTCTGTAACCTGCAGAACAAATTAGCACAGAATGAAATTCAAACTCAATAATTTAATTATTTCAGGTTTATTAATAGAAACAACAAATGAATTCATGAATTCTAAATCAAATATTATAATTTATAGTGTTGTGAAACAAGTGCAGTAATGAATGTACTGTATTTCACAATTTGGTTGACAACAGATGAAATTTGCATTGGATCTGGATGAATTTGATTCCTAGGATAGACTAGCTATCAATGATTATAGGAAAAATACCAAATTGGATTACAATTAAATATTGATGTTGAATTTGGAATTTCTAGTTAAGAACCCTAGTTTTTACTGGGTTCAAGAAATTGGGTGCTGCGGCTTTCAAAGTGAATCGAGTTCTGAGATATTTAGGGGATTAGTAGATGAAGGGTTGATGGAGTCATCGCCGGAGTTTGGAGTGAAATTGTGGCCGGAGTTGGGTGAGCTTGCCGTTGACAGGTTGGGATGTTGTTGTTGTCGGCCTGTTCCAGGTTTAGGTGAGAAACTAGTTTTCGAGCTTGAATTTTGGGTGGTGTTGTGATGATCGTGAATGGGGCCGTAGTTGATTGGTGATGTGTAGAGATCATCAGAGGTGGTCGGTAAGGGTTGCGTCGTGGGTGCATGTGCACAAAGCAAGGATGTGGATTTTCTGGTGGTGATGTTTTGGTTGCAGAGTTTTTACTTCGGGATGGTCTTGGGGGGGAAATGTGGAGTAACTCGAAGCATAGGGTCTTGTGACTCGAAGTTAAAATAAGGATTTCTCATGTAGATGTATGTTTCAGGTTTTAGAGGTTTTAACAGAAACCTGTTTTCCAGGTTTCTAAGTTTTTAAAATGAAAGTAAATTTCAAACAAAAATCTGAAAACTAAGTTGAATCTGAATTTAAATATAAATTCAATTAATTAAATTTTGGGTTTTTGAAATAATTTAAATTTTTAATTTTTTAAATTAGTTTAGAGTTTGAACAGGAAACCTGTTTTTCCTGGTTTAAAATTTAAAAATTCAAAGGATGTTGTTCAAACTGGAATTTTTTTAACCTGAAACTTAAATTTGAATTCAATAATTTAAATCTGAGATTTTGTGACACTTTTGAATTCAAATGTAAGATGATTAAACTAGACAGAAAATTGTTTTATATTTAATTTAAAAGCAAATTTTAAAATGCATCTGAAAACTTAAAACAAGTTTAAAATCTGGAAAACAGGATTATGGAACCTGTGCTTGAATTTAGTTTAAATCTGGAATTTAAATTTAGATTTTTAAACTTTTTAAAGTATAAAGAAACATTGGTTTTGTATTTAAAACTATAAGTTTTAAATTATGAAATAAAATTTAAACTAAGTTTAAATTTAGTTTTAAAACCTGAGATTTGACTTTAATGTCAGTTTTTAAAATTAAATAAGTTTTTAAATTTAAATTTGTTTAACCATTTTTGGAAAAGGTTAAATAACTTGAATTTAAAAATGAAGATGGAAGTGTAAATAAAGTTTTAAATTTTTAAGTTTGAATCTGAAATGAAAATTTGAATTGTGTTTCAGTTTGAAATTTAAAAAGAAATTTTTAAATTTGAATTTTTGTTTGAAATAAAGTGTTTAAAATACTTTGTATAAAGAAGAATGTTTCTTAATTTTGAACTTAAGAAAATTGGTTTCATTTAAATTATTAAATTAATTTAAATGGAATATTAATTATTTAATTAATTAATAATGTGGATGATTAATTAAGTAATTAATAAATTTTTAAGTTAATTAATTAGATTTGAGAATAATTAATTAAGGTTAATTAATCTATAATTAAGGATGGTTAACTAAATTTTAATTAATGATTAAGATTTATTTAATCAAGTGTTCTAAGTAATTAAGATTTTAATTAACACTTAATTAATTAATAATTAGAGATTAGTTAAATTGTAATTAAATATTGATTAATGGATAATTAATAATGATTAATTGAAGTTAATTCTTAATTAAGTAATTAAGTAATGTTAATGAAGGTCATTAACTTAAGATTATTTAATTAATGTGATTAATTTTAATAATTGATTAAATTAATTAATTAATAATAGTCAATTATTTAAGTTTAATTACTTAATGAAAGTAATTAATGAATTAATTACTTAGCGTAATTAATTTAATTAAGGTGATTAGTTTAGATTAATTAAGTTAAATTAATTTAAACATTTGAGGATTTTTGATAATTACTTTATGTAATTTATGAATTTGTAATTACTTAATTACTGGATGTAATTAAAAATATTTATATAGAAGTAATTTGGATTTAAATTACTTTGAAAATTAATCAAGTGATTAATGAGGATAATTAATTAAGAGTAATTAATTTATGGGATGAGTAATTAAAGCAGTTAATTACTGAATGGTTATAATCATGGGTGATTAATAATTATATGTGGATTAATTTCAGATTAATTACTTATGTAATCAATTTTGTATTTAGAGATTGATTAAATGAAATCAGAAATCATTAATTAATTAATTAATTAATGATGTAATTTGGAATTGATTAATTAATGTATAATTAATAATGAATAATTGATTAATAAATTAGCAATTACAAGTTAATTATTTGCAAATGGGTTTAATATAATTAACTTGTGTAATTAAATTTAAATGCTAATTACTTATTGTAATTAGAGATGGTTAATCAATAATGATTAAGTGAAATAAATATTGAGATGGTGATTTATAGATTGATTTGTAATCAATTAATGATTAAATTAAGCAGGATTTGATGAAGTAATTAATTTAATTTATTTTAAATTAATTAGAGATTAAGTAATTAATTTAATTCATGTTAAATTAATTATAGATGGTATGATCATTAGATCATTACTTATGTTTTATGATTGATATTAATTGCCATGTATGAGTTGTAATCTCAGTTATGAGATGAGTAAATGTATGTGATATGGATGCATTGGTTGCTTTTGGATGATAATATGGATTATCTGATTATGATATGAATTATCTGTTGATAATGATAATGTTGATTATCTATTGTGTAGTGAATTATCTATCTGTGTATATTTAGATAATGAATTGAATTGTTTTAAACTTTAAAACAACTTGGACCTAAAAGACACGCTTTGGATTTCGATGAGACCGAGATCAAGTTTCCATATTTGGAATCCGAAAACCAAATCGATTCCAATTAGACGTTAGGTCGTTAATCCAAGTGGAGCGAGTGAAGACTCGAGGTGTAAGGGCTATACGTCAGTATAACTCTATGGGTGATTCCGTAATGAGTTTGACGGAATAGTACTTATAGATTTGAGATGGTGATTCAGAGTGCAAGGGTTATTGTCGTTAACTCTAAGGGTGATTCCAATACGAGTGTAACGAGATAATGCCTTCGGTTTCGTTCGAACCGGAAACGAACTTGTATGGATTGAATGCTTTCAGAACATCGTCAGTTGGACGATGAGCATTCTAAGTGAAATGTCCTATAAAGGTAATCGTAGCGTCAAGCCTCATCAACCGGGAATGGCTAATACATGGGAGGTGCAGCAAAGCTTCGTGGGTCGCACCCACTTGAGAGCTAGATTTATCCCTGTCTAGAGGTCCCTTTATTTTCGGCTTAGTGGTGCGGTTGCTGATCACAACTGCGGGGTTGTCTTGTTTGGAACTGTTCAGTAAGGAACGGGTCCGGCTTTGTGTTGCAGGGGATTGGGAGTAATCCTCGGTACGGTGATCTAGGCCACGTACTCTGACGGGCGGTACCCCAGTAGCCCAGCCATTGATGGAATCCAAAATCCAATAAGTGCCAACGGTTTTGATTGTATTACCCACTTTTGTGGCTAGTAGCTGGAATTTAATCATGTAACAATTTCGGCTATTTCTTATTTACTTGAAAACCCTAGACACTATTATAATATCATCGGATTTCCTATCAAATGTTTTGGTTAGCGTAAGGTAAAAACTTTTCCATGTTTATGTGTGGGGAGTCTTACGTGATACCTTTTCTTTTCAAAGGTTTTTCAAAGTTAAGCAACTTTAACCTTACTCACACCAGACCCATGTCTGACCCGGAGTTATTTCTGTGTTTCTATAACTCTTGGTTACTCAAATTTTTACGAGCAGCCAAGGGAATTCAGGTTAGGATTCAGGTTAGCTTTGACGAATTGTGGAGGAGCATATGGAGCAGGAGGCTTCTGCGTATAGTTATATAGTTTTTCCGCTGTGTTGGTATCTCTGAGTGTTTGTCTGATATGTATTTAGTTGGAATAACTAGACAGGTGTTTATAAATGTCTAATATGTGTTGTATATGTCTGTTTAACTCTGATATTTGATGTATACTATGTAATACTTATGTTAATAATATAATTTATTCGTTCCGCTGTTGAGATTCTTGTGTTGTTTTCTTCTTTCTCTTCTTTCTTTTCTCTTTTCTATCCCTTTCTTTCTTAAGGAAGATACGACTTTTTGTGGAGAAAAAGTCGGGTCGTCTCAGTATTTCAAAAAAAGGGCTTATCTACAAAAATTAGTATTGATTCTTATCCAAAATTAATAGTCGGTTAGTTTGTAAGCATGCGAAAAGTTGAGGCAACTAATAATATGTTTACACGTAGGCAGGTTAGTTGATACAAATTGCTTAATTTGGCAATAACCATCCTTTACTCAAAAAAACAGCGCCTCTGTTAAAGGTACCTTTTAACTCTTCCCATTCGCCTTCGATCAAGTCAAAACCCCACTAAGCCAAAACCAATACACAAGGTATCACCAAGATGGTACGTAGTAGATTGGAGAAAAGGCAGAAGGTATGGTGTCGAAAGCGTTGCGTCCGATGGGGTCGATACGTTATTTTGTTTTAAAAAGTTAAGCATCTGCCTTTATTTTACTGAAGCATTCGACGTAGTTGAAACCTACGTTTTCGAAAGGAGTTTTCTAATAGCTTTCGAAGGAATTTCCATTTTATGTTTTAAAGGTAAGGGATTTCGAATGAGTTCCTTTAGTTGTAAAATAAATGCTTTCGAAAGAAGGCGTACCAACCTAGTCGAAGCTCTGATGTCGATTCTTTTACCTTTCGAGTGTATTGAAGCCATCAATGCTTTCTAAGGGTGGTGTTTTTTTAAAGATGTAGTAAGCCACTTCCTAAATGCTTTCGAAAGGGTTCATTGGTTTCAAAGGCAATGGCTTCAGAAGGGGGTTTCGAAGCTATCCTTTATTATTTTGATTAAATGTTTTGAAGCTTTCGAAAGAGATGGTGTCGACGCCATCAAGTTTTCCCCAATACTTTTATGTAATAAAGAATGGTTTCAAAAGAGATACTTTCGTATGTGTGTGTATGTACATATATTCACTTTGACCCAAAAAATGTTTTAGAGTAAACCAAACGATTTCGAAAGGGGGACTTTCAATGCTTTCAGAAGAGATACTTCTAATGGCTTTGAAGCTTTGTTTCTAAATATTGATAAGTAATGTTTTGATACTTTCGAAAGGTATATTCTGGTTTCGAAAGAGATGATTTAAAGAGCTTCGAAAGGTTTATATGTAATGTTTTGAAAAGAGATTTATATGCTTTCGAAGGAGGTTATCCAATGAGGCCGAAAGTAAGGTTTCAAAGATTTTGAAAGTTTAGTTTTCAAACTAAATAACCCAATCTCATTTAAAAAAAAGAAAACCATGGCATAAATAAATAAAATATTTTGAAACAGAGTTATTGAATAAGTCTTCATAGGTTAAAGGGATTGACCAAGCTATATTGTTTGCTTCTTAATATATGTATATGTTCACATTGAAATGAACCCATAACATTACCTTGGGGAAGGACAGAATAACTAGCTAGGTTGATCTAGTAGTAAATATAAATTAAAGACATTGGCAGGGGTCAATAGGTTCATCGTAAGCCCATGAAAACCATGTAAAAATGAAGACTGCGGTAAGACAGGTTCATAGTAAGACCATCAAAACTATGTAAAAATTGTGGATTTTAGTAAGACAAGTTTATAGTTGGCCCATGAAAACTATGATTTGATATTGACAAATAGTTAATAGGTTCCTAGTCAGCCCATGAAAACTAGGATAAGAGATTAAAATATTGATAGATAGTCAATAGGTTCCTAGTCAGCCCATGAAAACTAGGATAAGAAATTAAGATATTAACAGATAGTCAATAGGTTCCTAGTCAGCCCACAGAAACTAGGATAAAAGGAAAGATATTAGAGTTACCAATAGGTTCATAGTAATCCCATGAAAACTGTGCAATTGGACAGGGAGTCCGTAAACATTTAACCGGTTATTAGTTGGCTCATGAAAACTATTAGGTTAATAGAAATCCTAGAAACTATAACTATGATAGATAGTCAAAATGAATGAGGATGTGTAATCCAGAATTTTCATTTGTTTTGCATGTCATCATATCATATTATTTTGAGATATTTTAACCATTATGGATGCAGGAGCACAGTATATGGTTTTATAAAGCTTTTAGGATACTACTGAGGAGAGACCCGTTCCGCTAGCGGCTTAGTCTCACTAGATATCTAAATGGTTTGAGATGGTAGATTATTATTCATATCATGCTTAATGTCTGACTCGAAGTGTTTGTTTCCCCTTAAACTCTCGGGTACTCAATTTATTTTGAGTAGTCTGGGGTTTGAGGTTTCTAGGTACCTCATTAGACGAATAAGCTTCCTAAGACGTGTAGAAGGCATTATAGCTATTTTGAGTTCCAAATCAGTTTGATTCCGTTGTGCTATATCTTTTAAGGCAAAATTGTTAATTGCCTATTATATACTCTAATCACAAAGCGGGCATCTTCATATTTCACTTTTGGAGTATGTTGTAATAAATATATTTTTCAGAACGTGTTTACGTTGTGGGATTATGTAAAGAATGTTAAAAGGGTTTTTGAAATAGAATTTGAATGTTTTTTGAAATTTTAAAACTTTCAATATCCATGTGATCTGATATATCAATGTAACTAACATTACCTATTTGGTCGTTGAAGATTAATAACTATGAATGACTACAACATCCGTAGCTGTTATTTTTGGGCCTCCAAGTGGGGGATGTTACAGGTGGGTATCATAGCATAGGTTTAGTGAACTTGAGCAACTCAAATCTAAAAGATTTTTAAAGCATAATCCAATGAATCGAAAATATGATTGGGGTTTGTATTAACACGATTGTAACGTACTTGTATTTAATATATAAGTGTGCGCGCACATATTCCCCTCTCTCTTAGGCTGTTCTTTTATATCTTACTAAGGCTCATATGTAGATTTACGAGAAAGAAGATACAGAAGTAGGAAACGGAAGAGGAAATTTAGGTGGAGGAAGCACTACAACTGATGGAAATGCTCGACCTAACACCCGGAGGAACTAAGGTCGACATGCTAATGCTAATCAAAATGCTGAAGCCAACGTGGGTGCTGGAAATCCGCCAGTAGATGCGGGGATGATGTATCAGTTCCTTGCTAATTTGATGCAAGTAAGAGTTGCTACTAGAGATGTTGGTAATATTGGAGGAGCTAATCTTATGGCTCCTATTGGGAATAATTATGTTAAGTTGAGTAGAGGCTACACATATCCATGATCCTATTAATGTAGCAGCGGAGATGGCCATCCACCATGAGGAAATGCTTGATGTTTGTGATAGAGAGAAGCCAATTGAATCCCAGGGTTCTCAAGGAACGAAAAGGAAGTTCTTCAAAAAGAAGGCACCTAGAAGGGAGACACAGTCAAGAAATCAAAAGCTAATTTAGTCCGCCACAAATGTGATAAGAAGGGTCATTTTTCAAATGAGTGCCGGTCAGGTAAGGGCCAGATGAAGACTACGGGTAAGAAGCATGTGAAATGCTAATACTGTGATCAAGTTGGGCATTATAAGAATCAGTGTCCAGAACTAGTTAGGGCGGACACGGGAAAAGTTTTTGCTATTGACCATTATCTACTAAGCCAACTGCAGATGATAAAAGGAAGTCTGTGATGGAAGGTATGTTTTTTATTCATAGTATTCCAATTAGGATATTATTTGATACCGGTACACCTCAATCATTTATATCTCAGAATCTGGTTGATAGTTTACGTTTAGAAGCTACCTATCTTGTTTCTTAAGGGTTGCGAATCCAGTAGGAGAGTATGCAACTTTGGGGATGAGATGTGACTAGTTAGAACTTGATTTGTTAGATTATATGTTTGCACGCAGTCTGTATGTTCATGATTTTGTAGATTTCGGGATTATTTTGGGTATGGATTGGTTAAGTAGAAATGAGGCTAGGATATTTTGCCAAGATGAGAAAATTTCAGTAAGACGCCCAGATAGTCATAACTGAATTATCTTCTCAGTGAAGAATTCCGACCGGAGTGTTTATACTTTGTTAAGTGCCCTGCAAACAGCAGAAGAGCTAATTCAGGTTCGTGTTGCAAGAGATTTTATAGACGTCTCTGAGCCGGTCATAAAACTACCACCGAAACGAGCTATTGAATTTCGAATAGATCTTATGCCAGGAGATGAACCTGTTAGTAAACCACCTAGTAGGATGACATCGACTGAGATGAAGGAATTGAAGGTGCAGCTAGTGGATCAAGAAAGAAGAAAATTTATTAGACCAAGCAATTTGCCTTGGGGAGCGACCATGATTTTCATGAAGAAGCTAGATAGATCGTTAAGAATGCGCATCGACTATCGTGAGCTGAATGAAAGGACGATCAAGAATAGGTATCCTTCGTCGAGAAAAGATGATCTATTTGATCAGTTGAGTTGAGCTAGATTGTTTTCCCGACTACATCTGGCAGTGGGGTTCCATCAATTGAGAGTGGAAGAGGACGGTACTCCTTCGACAACATTTCGGACTAGGCATGGTTTGTATGAATGGTTAGTGATGCCATTTAGATTGACAAATGCATTTACTTTCTTCGTGGATTTGGTGAACCGAGTTTTCCAAGAGCATTTGGACAGGTTCATATTGGTATTCGTAGATGGCATTTTAGTATACTCAAAAGATGTGAGAGCATGAGGATCATTTGAGAGTAGTGCTTGAGACGCTGAGGCAGCATCTGCTAAAGGCGAAGTATTCCAAATGTCATTTTTGGAAGAAAGAGGTCAAGTTTCTTGGTTATGTGGTTTCAGAGGAGGGTTTAGCAGTGGATCCAGTTAAGAATGAAGCTGTCAATGATTGGAAGAGACCAGAGACGGTAATCAAGCTCAGAAGTTTTCTCGTGATTGCTGGCTATTATCGGAGATTCATTAGGGATTTTTCACGTATAGCAGCACCTTTGATTAAGTTGACCAGGAAGGATGTGAAGTTCATTGGTCCAACAAATATGAGGAAGGGTTCCTTAAGTTAAAACATTTGTTGACCTACGCACTAGTGCTAGTAGTTCTAGATAGTAACCAGGGGTTGGTAGTAAACACTGATGCATGTGGGACTGGAATAGGAGCTATGTTGATGCAGAATGGTAAAGTTGTTGCCATGGCTTCTCGAAAGCTTAGATCGCACGAGGTGGGATATCCTACTAATGATTTGGAGTTGGCTGCGGTGATCTTCGCACTGAATATTTGTAGACATTATCTCTTAGGAGAGAAGTTTGAGCTATACACTGATCATAATGTGATGTTAGCTATGTTGGCAAAATGGAGGGATTTCGAAGCTTTGACTACAAGTAGTATAATGTCGAGATCTACTGCTTGTTCTAGTCAGAGTACCGCTATGTTGGCCTGTTTAGAGGCTCGATCAGTGCTGACCGAGAGGACAGCTTCGAAACCAAAAGAAGATCTAGAATTAGCCAAGATGATTAGAAGGCTCGAGGTGGGACCCGATATCGATGATTTAAAAGATTTTGGCATCGACTAGTGAGGATGGTTGAGGAAAAAGAGACACTTATATGTTTCGAATGTAGAGAACATGAGAAGAGAAGTTCTAGAAGAATGTAATCGATCCAAGTTTGCGATTCATCTTGGGGGGACCAAGATGTATCAAGATATAAAGAGAAGCTTCTATTGGGAAGGCATAAAGAGGGATGTTGGCTTACGGGTTAGGCAGTGTGCTAACTATCAACAAGTGAAATCCGAACACCGGAAGCCAAGTGGGTTACTTCAACCTTTAGAGATTCTAGTGTGGAAGTGGGATTCTATATCCATGGATTTCATTGACGGGTTGCCAAGGTCGAACAGGGGAAATGAAAGCATATGGGTCATTGTGGACAGGTTGACCAAAAGTACGCATTTCATTCCAGTAAAGTCAACCAGGACAGCACATGTTTGGGCGAAGTTGTTCGTGAAGAACATAGCTAGACTTCATGGGATTCCTAGCAGCATGGTCAGCGACAGAGATGCATTATTCACTAGAGAATTTTGGAGAAGTCTACAGAGAGTATTAGGTACCAAGCGATGAGTACATCAAATTACCCACAGACGAATGGCAGGCTGGGAGAGTCAATAAAGTATTAGAAGATTTGTTGAGAGCCCGTGTATTAGAATTTAGTGGATCTTGGGAAGATCGCCTACATTTAATTGAGTTTTCCTATAATAATAGTTATCAGACTAGTATAGGAATGGCTCCTTTTGAAGCTTTGTATGGAAGGCCACGTAAACGCCAGCATGTTGGTTGGAGACGAGAGACAGATCAGTCTTAGGTACATATTTGCCTAGAAAGGCATCAAAGAAGATTGAGTTGATCCGAGCATGAATGATGGAAGCTCAGTCCAGACAGAAGAGTTACGCAGATAAGAGGTGTAAAGATCTAAAGTTCTCAGTCGGAGACAGGTTTTTCCCTAAGGTGTCACCGATGAAGGGTGTGATACAATTCGGAATGTCAAGGAAGCTAGCATCAAGATATGTTGGACCATTCTAGATTTTAGAAAGGATTGAAAAGCTCGCATACATAATAGAGTTGCTGAGCAATATGGCAGGTGTCCATATCTCATCTTCACAAGTATGTGCATGATCCAGAGATTGCCATTCCTCCGACCAGGTTGGATGAGTTGGTAGTACAGCCTAATTTGACAGTAGTTAGACAACCAGTTCGAGTAGTGGCGAGAGATGAGAAAAGATTGAGATCCAAGACAGTCAAGTTGGTGAAAGTTCAGTGGAGCAACAATGATAAGGATTGTACTTAGGTGACAGAAGACATGATTCGAGATACTTATTCCGATCTGCTTTAAGGGTATGTCTATATTAGATTTGTATAGATAATCGCTAGCCAGGCAGACTAGTGTGGTTTTTAGGAGTTTTTACAGATGATTGCTATGTTTAATATTTAGTTCTTATTGAATTTCGAGGATGAAATTCTTTTAAGGAGGGGAGCCTGCAACGCCCATAATTTTAATAATGTTATTCAGGAGATTTAATTAGATAAATTAAATAGAATAATGTATATGTTAGGTGATAAGGGGATTTGGATTTTAAAAAAATATTAAATGGTTGTGCTTAATTAATTATTTAATGGTCTTAAGAATGGTTTATAGGATAATTAATCTACACAAGGGTATACTGGGTATGCGTTATGCATAACCTTTACTCTTATATATAGATTTTGGCGCTTAGGCCATTCACGTTCATATCTCATTTTTCACAAAAATAAAACGTAAAGTGGAGCAGGCCATTGATAAGAAAAGGAAGGAGAAATTAAAAGAAAAGTTACAGAAATTAAAGAAGGGGAATCAATTTCAAACTCAATCCACTTTCCTTATCACAATCAAGGTGAATAATAATTCCATCTCTATTTTATGAATATAAGTTTCGGATTTAAGATTAAATTCATATATGTGATATTTGGATGATGATATGCTTGAATTAAAGTTTGTTTAATTTAAACAAGATTGTTTAAATGGAGATTTATATGATTTTAGAGCAAAACTGATAGAAATTGATGTTTGAATTCCATGGACAAATTATATATTATGAAAAAACATGATTTTGGAGTTGGGTTTTAAATTTGATAATTTTCCAAGCTATGGAAAGATTATTGTAAACTTTCGAATGAAAATAGGGTTTATTGGTTTTAGGAATTTATTTCAGAAATTATACTGAGGAATTGGATCTGAAATTTTGATATGTTAGATAACATGATCAAAGTGATTTCTGTAATTTTTGGTGGTTTCTTAAGTGATTTACTATAAGAAATAAATTATATTGAGAGGAGGATCTAAATGATTTAAGTGTATTTTAAATAGAAGGGCTTATCTGCAAAAATTAGTTTGATGCTTATCCAAAATTAAAAGGCGGTTAGTTTTGTAAAGCAAGGGAAAATTTGAGGCAACTAATAATATGTTTACACGTAGGCAGGTTAGTTTATATAAATTGCTTAATTTGGCATTAACCAGTGTTTACTCAAAAAAATAGTTTTTCCTCTGTTAAGGTACCTTTGACTCTTTCCTTTCGCCTGCGATCAAGTCGAAACCCCACTAAGCCAAAACCAATACACAAGGTATCATCAAGATGGTACGTAGTAGATAGGAGGAAAGGCGTAAGGTATGGAGTCGAAAGCGTTGCTTCCGATGGCGTGGATACCTTAGTTTGTTTTAAAAAGTTAAGCACCTACCTTTGTTTTACTAAAGCTTTCGACGTAGTGAAAACCTATGTTTTCGAAAGGAGTTTTCTAATAGCTTTTGAAGGGGTTGACATTTGATTTTTTAAAAGTAAGGGATTTCGAACGAGTTCCTTTAGTTTTAAAATAAATGCTTTCGAAAGAAGGGGTTCCAACCTAGTCGAAGCCCTAATGCCGATTCTTTTGCCTTTCGAGTGTATTGAAGTCATCAATACTTTCCAACGGTAGTGTTTGTTGTAGGAAAAGCAGATTACGGATCTAAAGGCAGAATTAACACTAGAGGGGTTCCCTTAATTAATTTTATGAATCTTTTTGGAATCTTTTCAAATTAAACCAAAATGGATGCAATTCATAAACACAGAGACAATCATAGAACCAGACATAATGCAAATAGTAAATAAAAGTAGTAAAGGATAGAATACATCGGAATTTTATACTGGTTCGGAGTTACCCTACATCCAATCCCATACAATTTCTTGTGCAGATTTCTTTTCAAATATAATGTCGATATTACAACCTCGATTTCAAGGCCACGAGATACATCCTCCTGTCTCCGAGTCTAAGGAAAACTCTCTTGATTTAACCAGGCTACAAGATCACCTAATTGATTTACGAGCTACAATCACGCCTAATTGATTTACGGGCCACAATCACATCATTTCCAATCACACTTTGATAGAAAGAGACTCGATACATTTCGATCTTTGATTACAAATGATCCTATAATTCTGTATAGCACTGAGATCTTTGAGAGAGAGTGGTAGAGAATCAAAATAGAGATGATCGAGTTTGATTAACATAGGATTTCAGCAGAGTTTTGTTAAAGCATTTGAAATATAAGAGAATATTTGAGTGGAGAGGAAGGAGTGAAGAAATAAAGAAAAACTAACTTAAAATTCATTGAAAACAACTGGTACATATCAGAGAACAACGGTCATGTCCATTCGTGAAAGGTTATGACGAATAGACACTTCTTTTGAAAATTCAAATTTTAGAATCTACAGCTACCATGTTGACATGGGGGGTATAGGCATGTCGACATACCATAGTATTTTTTGAAAATTGGTTTTTGTTTTAAAAGAGATTTTCTTTCTAAAGTTTGTTGAAACAATATTAGAACTTTGTAAACTATTTTGAATGTACTTTTATGATTATAAAAACATTTGAAAGCGATCTTACGAAACATAAAAGTAATAAAAACTAAATATATATATATATATATATATTCCGAGAACAAAGCTAAAACATTAAAATCAGGAGATAGTTTAAAAACAAGAAATGATTTTGAAATTAATATGATTAAAAATAGTTTTTTAATTAAGGTTAAAATATTTAAACTGGGAGAGAGATGTCTTTTTTAAAAGATAGTTTTGAAAAAAAATCTAAAAATAAGTCAATTTGAAAATTTCATGGATTCCATTCCACTAGAGTAGGTCGTGGGTTTCATCCCACTATTAAAGCAAGAAGGTGGATTCCATTCCACAATTAAAATCTGAATAAAGATTTTAGTGCTGAAGTTTTAACATAAATCTAGACTCTATTACTTACCTTGAACTCTTGATATTATTGATACTCATGAGTCTTTTGTCTTGATTTCTACAATCTTGAACTTGTCAGTCTAAAATCTCTATACTGTACACTCTTCATTTTCATTGCCTGCATATATATATATATATATATATATATATATATATATATACATATATATATATATATATGTGTGTGTGTGTGTGTGTGTATGTATGTGTATATATATGGACAAAGATATTAGTATTTATATTTTATAACAAGTCCTAAGGTTGTTGTCATCAAAACCATCATCTTGGGACTAACATTTGTTTCAAAGATGTATTAAGCCACTTCCTAAATGCTTCCGTAAGGGTTCATGAGTTTCGAAGGAAATGGCTTTGGAAGGGTGTTTCAAAGCTATCCTTCAGTATTTTGATTGAATGTTTTGAAGCTTTTGAAAGAGATGGTATCGACGCCATCAAATTTTCCCCAATCTTTTTATGCGATGAAGAATGGTTTCAAAAGAGATACTTTCATGTTTGTGTGTGTGTGTGTATACACTCACTTTGACCCAAAATATGTTTTTGAGTAAACCCAATGATTTCGAAAAGAGGACCTTCAATGCTTTCTGAAAGGATACTTCCAATGATTTCGAAGCTATGTTTCTAAAGATTAATAAGAAATATTTTCATACTTTCGAAAGGTATATTCTGGTTTCAAAATAGATGATTTAAAGAGCTTTGAAAGGTTTATATGTAATATTTTGAAAAGTGATTTATGCGCTTTCGAAGGAGGTTATCCAGTGAGGTCGAAAGCAAGGTTTCAAAGATTTCAAAAGCCTAGTTTTCAAAACAAATAACCCAATCTCATTTAAAAAAAAGGAAAACCATGGCATAAATAAATAAAGTATTTTGAAACAGAGTTTTTGAAGAAGTCTTCATAGGTTAAAGGATTAACCAAGCATATTGTTTGCATCTTCGTATATGTATATATTCACATTGAAATGAACCCATAATGGTACCTTGGGGAAGGGCATAATAACCAGCTAAGCTGATCCAGTAGTAAATATAAATTAAAGACACTGGCAGGGGTCAATAGGTTCATCGTAAGCCCATGAAAACTATGTAAAAGTGAAGATGTCAGGAAGACAGGTTCATAGTAAGACCATGAAAACTATGTAAAAATGAAGATGTCGGTAAGACAGGTTCATAGTTAGCCCATGAAAATTATGATTTGATATTGACAAATAGTCAATAGGTTCCTAGTCAGCCCATGAAAACTAGGTTAAGAGATTAAGATATTGATACATAGTCAATAGTTCCTAGTCAGCCTATGAAAACTCGGATAAGAACTTAAGATATTAACAGATAGTCAATGGGTTCCTAGTCAGCCCATGGAAACTAGGATAAAAGAAAAGATATTAGAGTTACTAATATGTTCATAGTGATCCCATGAAAACTATGTAATTGGACAGGGAGTCCTTAAACATTTAACTGATTATTAGTCAGCTTATGAAAACTATTAGGCTAATAGAAATCTTAGAAACCATAACTGTGACAGATAGTCAAAATGAATGGGGATGGGTAATCCAGAATTTATTCATTTGTTTTGCATATCATCATATCACATTATTTTGAGATGTTTTAACCATTGTGGATGCAGGAGCATGGTATATGGTTTTATAAAGGTTTAGGATACTAGTAAGGAGAAACCCATTCCACTAAACGGCGTGGTCTCGCTAGATATATAAATGTTTGAGATGGTAGATTATTATTCATACCAGGCTTTATGTCTGACTCGAAGTTTTTGTTTCCCCTTAAACTCTCGGGCACTCAATTGATTTTGAGTAGTCTGGGATTTAAGGTTTTCAGGTACCTCGTTAGACGAATAAGCTTTCGGAGACGTGTAGAAAGCATTATAGCTATTTTAAGCACTTGTTCAGCTTGATTACGTTGTGCTATATTTTGTTAAGGCAAAATTGTTAATTGCCTATTATATACTCTGATCACAAAGGGGGCATCTTCATATTTCACTCTTGAAGTATGTTGTAATAAATATATTTTTCAGAACGTGGTTACATTGTGGGATTATATAAAGAAAGTTAAAAGGGTTTTTATAATAGAATTTGAATGTTGTTTTAAAATTTTGAAATTTCAATATCCATTTGTTTCTGATATATCAATGTAACTAACATTACCATGGTCGTTAAGGATTAATAATTATGGATGACCACAAAATTCTTAGCCGTTAGTTTTAGGCCTCCGAGTGGGGGATGTTACAGGTTGGTATCAGAGCATAGGTTTATGAAAATTTGAGCAATTTAAACCTAAAAGATTTTTGAACATAATCTAATGAATCAGAAATATGATTGGGGTTTGGATTAACGCGTTTGTAATGTAGTTTTATTTGATATTTAGGTGTGTGTATATATAAATGTACATATTCCCCTCTCGCTTAGACCGTTCTTCTGTATCTTACTAAGGATCGTATGCAGATTTACGAGAAAGAAGATATGGAAGTAGGAAACGGAAGAGGAAATCTAGGTGGAGGAAGCACTACAACTGATGGAAATGCTCGACCTAACACACGGAGGAACCAAGGTCCACAGGCTAACACTAATCAAAATGCTGAAGCCAATGTGGTTGTTGGAAATCCGCCAGTAGATGCAGGGATGATGTATCAGTTCCTTGTTAATTTGATGCAAGTAGTAGTTGCTACTGGAGTTGTTGGTAATATTGGAGGAGCTAATCTTATGGTTCATATTAGGAATAATTATGTTAAGTTGAGCAGAAACTACACCAGTTTGGATGGAAAGCCGTTTAAGGGAATAGAGGATGCTATCGAAGTGGAGAATTGGCTGTTGCACTGCGAAAGAATAATCGCTGATCTGAGTTCAGAAGATGAGCAGAAGAGAAGGTTGGCCTCTATGTAGTTGCAAAGGTCATCACTTCATTGGTAGAATAGTGTGACTGCTGAAGTTCTGGAGGAAGAGTTGACTTGGGCTGATTTTCGAAAGAGATTCGAACAGAGGTTTGTTTCTGAGGTTGCTAAGTCATCATCAATGAGGATATTTATGGATTTAGTTTAGAGAGATATGTCTGTTATCGAGTATGCTAAGAAGTTTTATGAACTATCTCGATATGGATATGCTTTTGTAGACACTAACATCACAAGGAATGAAAGGTTCATTTGGGGACTGAGTCCCGAGCTTGCTAGGGCAACCTTGACACATATCCGTGATCCTACTAATGTAGCAGTGGAGATGGCCATCCATCATGAGGAAATGCTTGTTTTTTATGACAAATAGCAGCCAGTCGAATCCCAGGGTTCTTAAGGAAAGAAGAGGAAGTTTTCAAAAAGAAAGGTGCCTGGAAGAGAGACACGACCAAGAAATCAAAAGCTGATTCAGTCTGCCACAAATGTAATAATATGGGTCATTTTGCAAATGAGTGTTGATCGAGCAAGGGCCAGAAGAAGATTGAGGGTAAGAAGCATGTGAAGTGCTAATACTGTGATCAAGTTGGATATTATAAGAATCAGTGTCCAGAATCAGTTAAGGCGGACAAGGAAAAAGTTTTTGTTGTTGACCATCATCTAGTAAGCCAACTGCAGATGATAAAAGGAAATCTGTGATGGAAGGTACATTTTTTATTCATAGTATTCCAGTTAGGATATTATTTGATACCGGTACACCATATTCATTTATATCTCCAAATATGGTTGATATGTTATGTTTAGAAGCCATCTACCTTGTTTCTTCCTTAAGGGTTGCGAATCTAGTAGGAGGGTATGCAACTTTAGGGATGAGATGTGACCAGTTAGAACTGGAATTGTTAGGTCATATGTTTGCATGCAGTCTGTATGTTTATGATTTCGTAGATTTCGGGATCATTATAGGTATGGATTGGTTGAGTAGACATGAGGCTAGGATATTTTGCCAGGATGGGGAAATATCAATAAGACACCCAGATAGTCATAACTGAATTATCTTCTTAGTGGAGAATTCCGACTGGAGTGTTTGTGCTTTGTTAAGTGCCCTGCAAATAGCAGAAGAGCTAATTCAGGTTCGTGTTGCAAAAGAGTTTGCAGATGTCTTTGAGCTAGTCATATGACTACCACCAAAACGAACTATTGAGTTTCAAATAGATCTTGTGCCAGGAGCTGAACCTATTAGTAAACCACCTAATAGGATGATACCGACTGAGATGAAAGAATTGAAGGTGCGGCTAGTGGATCTAGAAAGAAGAAATATTATTAGACCAAACAATCCCCCCTAGGGAGCGGTCGTAGTATTCGTGAAGTGGCCAGATAGGTAATTAAGAATGGGCATCCACTATCGTGAGCTGAATGAAAGGACGATCAAGAATAGGTATCCTTTGCCGAGAATTGATGATCTATTTGATCAGTTGAGTGGAGCTAGATTGTTTTCCCAATTGCATCTGGCGATGGGGGTTCCATCAGTTGAGAGTGGAAGAGGATGGTATTTCTTCGACAACATTTTGGACTAGGTACGGTTCGTATGAATGGTTAATGATGCCATTTAGATTGACGAATGCATCTACTTTCTTCGTCGATTTGATGAACCGAGTTTTCCGAGAGCACTTGGATTGGTTCATATCGGTATTCGTAGATGACATTTTAGTACACTCAAAAGATGAGAGAGCATGAGGATCATTTGAGAGTAGTGCTTGAGACGCTGAGGCAGCATCAGCTAATGGAGAAATATTCCAAATGTCATTTTGGAAGAAAGATGTCAAGTTTCTTGGTTATGTGGTTTTAGAGGAGGGTTTGGCGGTGGATCCAGTTAAGATCGAAGCTGTCAATGATTGGAAGAGACTAGAGACGATAACCGAGATCAGAAGTTTTCTTGAACTTGCTGGCTATTGTCGGAGATTCATTAGAGATTTTTCACGTATAGCAGCACCTTTAACTAAGTTGACCAGGAAGGATGTGAAGGTCATTTGGTCCGACAAATGTGAGGAAGAGTTCCTTAAGTTAAATATATGTTGACCAACGCACTAGTGCTAGTAGTTCCAGATAGTAACCAGGGGTTGGTAGTATACACTGATGTATGTGGGACTGGATTGGGAGCTGTGTTGATGTAGAATGGTAAAGTCGTTGCCTACGATTCTGGACAGCTTAGATCGCATGAGGTGAGATACCCTACTAATGATTTGGAGTTGGCTGTGGTGATCTTCGAGTCGAAGATTTGTAGACATTATCTCTTAGGAGAGAGATTTGAGCTATACACTGATTATAAGTCCTTAAGATATTTATTCTCTTAGAAAGAGTTGAATATGCAACAGTAGAAGTGGTTGAAGTTTTTGATAGCTTATGATTTTGGTATAAAGTATAATCCTGAGAAAGGAAATAAGGTAGTAGATGTTCTTAGCAGGAAACATCAAAATGTGATGTTAGCTATGTTGACAGAATGGAGGTGCTTCGAAGATTTGACTACTAGTAGTATAACGTCAAGATCGGCTGCTGGTTCTAGTCAGAGAACTGCTACGTTAGCCTGTTTAGAGGTTCGACCAGTGCTGATCGAGAGGATAGCTTCTAAACAGAAATAGGATCCAGAATTAGCCAAGAGGATTAGGAGGCTCGAGGTGGGATCCGAGATCGATGATTTAAAATATTTTGGCATTGACTAGAGAGGATGGTTGAGGAAGAAGGGATGCTTATATGTTCCGAATATAAAGAACTTGAGAAGAGAAGTTTTAGAAGAATGTCATCGATCCAAGTTTACGATTCATCTTAGGGGGACCAAGATGTATAAAGATATGAAGAGGAGCTTCTATTGGGAAGGCATAAAGATGGATGTTGGCATGCGGGTTAGGTAGTATGCTAACTATCAACAAGTGAAAGCCGAACACCGGAAGCCGAGTGGGGTTACTTCAGCCTTTAGAGATTCCAATGTGGAAGTGAGATTCTATATCCATGGATTTCATTGACGGGTTGCCAATGCCTAATATGGGAAATGAAAGCATATGGGTCATTGTGGACAGGTTGACCAAAAGTACCCATTTCATTCCAGTAAAGTCAACCAGGATGGCACCTGTTTTGGCGAAGTTGTTCGTGAAGAACATAGTTAGACTTCATGGAATTGCTAGTAGCATGGTCAACGACAAAGATGCATTATTCACTAGCGAATTTAGGAGAAGTCTATAGAGAGTAATAGGTACCAAGCTCAAGGTGAGTACAACATATTACTCACAGACGAATTGGCAAACTGAGAGAATCAATAAAGTACTCGAAGATTTGTTGAGAGCTTGTGTATTAGACTTTGGTGGATCTTGGGAAGATTGCCCACATTTAATTGAGTTTTCCTATAATAATAGTTATCAGACTAGTATAGGAATGGTGCCTTTTGAATCTTTGTATGGAAGGCCATGCAAACACTAGCATGTTGGTTAGAGATGCGAGACAGATTAGTCTTAGGAACATATTTGGTTAGAAAGGCGTCAGAGAAGATTGAGTTGATCCAAGCATAGATGAAGGAAGCTCTGTCCAAACAGAAGAGTTACATAGATAAGAGGCGTAAAGATATAGAGTTCTCAGTTGGAAACAGGGTTCTCACTCGGGTGTCACCGATGAAGGGTGTGATACGATTCGAAAAGCCAGGGAAGCTAGCATCGAGATATGTTGGACCATTCTAGAGTTTAGAAAGGATTGAAAAGCTCGCATACATAATAGAGTTGCTGAGAAATATGGCAGGTGTCCATAATGTATTCCATGTTTCTCATCTTCATAAGTATATGCATGATCCAGAGACTACTATTCCTCCGATAGGGTTGGATGAGTTGGTAGTAGAGCCTAATTTAACAGTAGTTAGACAACCAGTTCAAGTTGTGGCGAGAGATGAAAAAAGATTTAGATCCAAGATAGTCAAGTTGGTGAAAGCTCAGTGGACCGACAATGAGAAGGACTGTACTTGGGAGACAGAAGACAGGATTCGAGATACTTATTCCGATCTTCTTTGAGGATATGTTTATATTAGATTTATATAGATAATCGCTAGTTAGGTAGTCTGGTATGGTTTTTAGGAGTTGTTACAGATGATTGATATGTTTAGTATTTAGTTCTTACTGAATTTCGATGACGAAATTCTTTTAAGGAGGGAAGCCTGTAACACCCCTAATTTTAATAACATTATTCAGAAGATTTAATTAGATAAATTAAATAGAATAATGTAAATTTTAGGTGATAAGGGGATTAAGATTTGAATAAATATTAAATGGTCGTGCTTAATTAATTACTTAATGGACTTAAGAATGGTTTATAGGATAATTAATTTACACAAGGGTATACTGGGTATTTGCTCTACATAACCTTTACTCTTATATATAGATTTTTCCTCTTAGGCCATTCCCGTTCATATCTCATTTTTCACAAAAATAAAACGTAAAGTGGAGCAGGCCGTTAACAAGAAAAGGAAGGAGAAATTCAAAGAAAAGTTACATAAATTAAAGAAAGGGAATCAATTTCAAACTCAATCCATTTTCCTTATCATAATCAAGGTGAATAATTCCATCCCTATTTTATGAATATATGTTTCGGATTTAAGATTAAATCATATATACGATGTTTGGATGATGATAGCTTGAATTAAAGTTTGTTTAATTTAAACAAGATTGTTTAAATGGAGATTTATACGATTTTAGAGCAAAACTGAAAGAAATTGATGTTTGAATGCCATGGAAAAATTATATGTTATGAAAAAATCATGGTTTTGGAGTTGGGTTTTAAATTTGATAATTTTCCAAGCTATGGAAAGATTATTGTAAATTTTCGAATGAAAATATGGTTAATTGGGTTCAGGAATCTATTTCAAAAATTATACTAAGAATTTGGATCTGAAATTTTGATATGTTAGACAACATGATCAAAGTGAATTTCTGTAATTTTTAGGGATTTCTTAAATGATTTACTATAAGAAATAAATTATATTGAGAGAGGATCTAAATGATTTAAGTGTATATTAAATAGACGGTCTTATCCGTAAAAATTAGTTTCGATGCTTATCCAAAATTAGAAGGCGGTTCATTTTGTAAAGCATGGGAAAAATTGAGGCGACTAATAATATGTTTACACGTAGGCAGGTTAGTTGATATAAATTGCTTAATTTGGCATTAATCAGCCTTTACTCAGAAAAACAGGTTTCGCCTCTGTTAAAGGTACCTTTTGACCCTTTCCTTTCGCCTTTGATCAAGTCGAAACCCCACTAAGCCAAAACCAATACACAAGGTATCCCCAAGATGGTACGTAGTAGATTGGAGGAAAGGCGGAAGGTATGGTGTCGAACGTTGCTTCTGATGGAGTGGATACCTTAGTTTGTTTTAACAAGTTAAGCACCTGCCTTTATTTTATTATAGATTTCGACGTAATCAAAACCTATGTTTTCGAAAGGAGTTTCTAACATCTTTTGATACCAAATGTGATGACCCGTCTCCTCGACCCTCAGAAATTGACACTAATATATTAATGGTATTCACGTGCCGTAAATCCAAGTGCTGGAGAGGCAGATTATTAGGGGTGTAAAAGAAAATAAAGGTAGAAGATAACATAATAATAGAATCTCACATTGCATTCAACATTTATAATTATACATAATGATCAGAGTCAAATACAAATCTAGCGGGATAGTTATAACCGTCTGTCCGTACATATGCTAGAAATGCATACTACATAACACAGCGGAAAATGGGTAAATAACTACATAAGGTACTTCAGCTTCATAGCTCCAAAAGACTTGTCCAAAATGCTCCCCAACATGCTCCTAAGGTTTCCTGACTATACGGCTGCCCGAAAAATAGGGCACCCGGATTATAAAGGAAAAAACAAACGCTGGGTCAGTCATGGGACTGGTGTGAGAACTCAAAATACAATGTTTTGAAAACAAAAAGGTATCTCATAAGACCACGTCGCGCATAAACACGGAACGGGTTTTTGTCTTATGATAACCAAAACACTTTATTATGTAAAATTTGGGGATATTATTTTTAATGACATTCTTTGAAAACCTTTGCAAATAAACTTATTAATCTTAACCGAAATTGTTGCATTGATTAAATTCCAGCATAATAGGTTTACAATCAAGTCCGTAGGTTCTTATTGGAGAATGGATTTCCATACAAATGACCGGGTGAAGGGACTACCTTTCGATGGGTACACCTCTAGATGGATGACTCAAGGACCATCACAAAGGATCCTCTACCAACACAAGACCGACCTATCTCTGTAACTTGATAGTACCGAATATATCATCCCCCGGTCGTTACCGACCTTTAATCCGAAAGCTCTCTTCGCATACATCCACATTAATTTACATCCCGAACATCATAGCTGGAAGAAATATATCTAGAAGCGGATGATCATACCCTAATTGGAAATGACCCACTTAGCCTTGCCGCATCTAACCCTGTTTCGGTCATTTCTGGTTGATGAGGTTTGAGGCTACGATTACCTTTTCACATAGCACACATCATATCTTTGAATGCCACATTGTCATTCCACATTCACACGACTGATTTCTACAAACGTATAACTTCCTGAGCTCGTATGTCTCTAGAAAGGGTGTTAAGCTAAGAGAACGTGTCTTCTCTGCCACCGACTGATATACTTTTATAGAAACCACTCATTATGATTTGGAATACAAGGTCAGACATTCATCCATACAAGTTCGTTCTGGGACCGAATGAAACCGAAGGCACTTTCCTCGGCCATTACTAGGCGAGAAGCTCTTGTGGTTTTGATGTTTTTCATAATAAAGAGACCACTGCTACAATATAGTGCATCGGGAGTTTATCCCCAATTAATCAACAAGCAGTCCCTCATTATTATTCATCTCAATATCTCTATCTTCAAACATCTTCATTCTTTGAACACGTAAATTGGTTCGAAGTGGTTTTCGGATAAGAATCAACCAAATCCGACGCTGATTCCTTCGCAATCCAATCGCCGGTAAAAATGATGTAATCAGGTGATTGTTTTTCGATTCATTCATTTTCCTTTACCAAAATATCTTCGATAGATATATATTTTCAAAAATATTTTTTTAGCGAATACGGAATCATTTAAACCTCTTTTCTGAATATTTCTCAAATCATTTTTTTCTTAAAAGTATCTTTTGAGAAAATAGGATTATAGAAATCATTTTACATTATTCAAAATCAACTTCCGTATTCAACAAGTGCTATGGGCAGAATAACGGTGAGATCGCCTTTTAAATTCCACAAATAGGACAAGTTCCCTCTTCGAATTTTAATAATGAGTATAAGAAGATTATTTCTATAAAATCCTAGTTGAGCATCTGGGCTTTCCTTTCGATATGTTCCACCCCTCGCCTAAAAGAGAAAACTGAGGCCAGGTAAGTTCAGGGCACCGGTTGATCCATCCCTAACCTTAGTTACACACCTTGTTTCCACTTTTAGATCTTACAGGCGGGACAAATGTACTAGTCGTTTCTACATACTCATTTTTCCTTTTTAAATTACTTAAGTATTTATTTAACCGTCTTTGAAATAATGTTAAATTGTTCAACTTTCTTTTGAAATGCTTTATTATTCACTTAAAAACATTTACTAAGGATTTAGGAAAGGATTGTTAAATTTCAACCTTCATTTCAAAAGTTATTGAAATGCGTTGCGAAAAGTGTTGCGAAAAGTGCTTTAAATGACGTGATAAGTCTACGAGACTTAGTTTCTATGTGAGGTTGAGAAATGATTTTGCGTTATTGGTGCGAAAAGACTGGGATCATATTTATTTGAAACACATTTTAAAACATCTTTAAACTATTTAACTCCATTTTAAAATATCACTTTCCAAAACATTTCTTTAATATATTATTCACCGTCCAAAATCGTGAATATAAATCATTTATCAAATCCAATATTTCTACACATTATTAAAGAATTATCCACTGTCCAAAATCGTGGATTTATCTCCTTTAATAAACTTTTATATTTACTTATCAAATCAATTGATTTCGGAATAATAAAACAATGTTTATAAATTCACAATTATATTTTATAAATACTTCAAGTTATAAATTCCTTTTATTCACCAATTCCATTTACATCTTATTTATATGCCAAATCCAAATTTTAAGTCAATTACTTATAAATCTCTTATTTCACAAATTCATTCATTTTATAACTTCGCAATTTGTAAATTTTATTCACTTATAAATCCATTTATAACTTCATTTAACACTTACAAAAATCATTTTATAATTCCATATTTTAATTTATAAAATACCAATTTTATAAACCTTCTATATAAACCATTTATAATAAATCAAAAATACCAATTTAAATAAACCAATTCTTTTAATAATTTACAAATCGTTATTAAAGCGTATATAACTCTAAAAAATCATATTTAAGTATATTTCACCAAAATCATAATTTTTATAACATAAAAATTATCACATTTATTTACTTAAATAAATTCATTTCCTTAACAATTCAAAAATTCACCAAAACGTATATTTTCAAAATTAATTTTAAAAATCCTTTTTAATTTAAATCATCACTTTAACATTTTTGAATTCCAAGAATAGGCCCAATGCTGCAACAGTACTAAATACAACAATCACGGCATCCAAACATCATATATCATATGATAATACAATATATCACAATATCTGTAAATAAATCAATACGGGTGAGAAATCCAGTTGGATCCCTCCAACCTGTCACCTACAATAAATATGCATATTAGATTATGTGTACAATGTCCTCTTCAAGGTAGACGCGCGTACAAAGGGTCATCCGCTTATACACGAGAACGTATAGGGTCATCTGCTCCACTAGGCAGGTATATATCTAAATATCAATCAATAGATCATATATCATCCAAACAATCATCAATTATCATAAATAATATTTATTCTCACTTATATAAAAATATCAGTGAGTTAGAAAGAGTGAGTTGTATTCATTTTGTCTCTAATAGCAGTTACAGTGTTTTATTCCGAATAAAATTAAACGCGCGTTTAATTTTACCGAAATTCACACTAGCTCCAATCAGCTCCAAACCAGCTCCATTGCGTAGTGTTTGCGAATACGAACCCAAAGCAATTTGTTTCGTCAATTTTCGACCTCGTATGACAAAGTTACGCATTTTTAAAGATTGTACGAATTATTATATATATTAATTTACAATTTTCTTTTTATTTTTATAACCTTTTTTCATCAGAGCCGTTCATCATTGCAGCACCAGATCTGGGCCGCTAGTGTTATCTTCTCCTTCTTCGTCCAGGTTTCAACCGAAACCCACGGCCGCCACTTGCATCAAATTGCCGCGCCACCTCTGGTCAATACCAGGTCGATCGAAGACCACCATATGAAAGCTCGAGCTTCGCTCCAGGAACACCCCAAAAGACGACGAGCTCGGTTCATCTATGGCCGAGAAAAACAAGTTTGAATGCGTGCTTTTTGAATTGAAATTGTCATCGATTCACTTGATTACATTCGATCATCACCGTATAGATCGTTAGATCTCGTCGTCGCCTTCATCTTTGTAGTTGAACGTTTCTTCTAATTGTTAGTGGATTGAGAGGGATTGAGGGGAGAAGGATTGAACCATTTTCGGCGATAGAAATGAAAGTGGCAGCTAACCCTAGCCTGGATTAGGATCTTGCAAAATAGAAAATAAGTTGGCCTTTTATAGAAAATTTCTAAAACACTATTCATCCGAAATTTTTCTAAACTCCTATTGAAGCGTGCCGCCTGGCATTTATAATGTTTTACCCCTATTCTGAACACAATGGAATATATATCGGGAGCCAATTCGATCGTATTTGAAAGATATGTTTTCGAATCGACTATTTAAATTTAAAATTCACTTAAACCGATTTCTACGCATTTTTGCTTGCCCCGGACAAACCGTAAATCTGATTGACACGACATTTGAAATCTTATCATAATATAACATTACGGATCCGATGAAACTAGTTTTGTCGAAATCCAAGACAGTATGAAAAATGGCTATTTTTACACGTTGACTAAATATTAAAATATTCAATTTCTACAAATTAACTTTTAATTCGATTATAAAAGTTATCTAACATCATTCTAATTCAAATATGATTTAATTCAACTTTATAAATCATTTTTATTCGCATTAAATTCAATTTCCAATTATTTACGCAATTTCAAATATTGAATTAACAATTTAATTATCCAATTAAGTCACTATATTCGAAATATTATTTATTCAGCTTATAAATTTACTTTTAAATGTTTAAAATTAATTAAATATACGAATTTCAAATGACAAAAATTCTAGGTCGTTACATTCTCCCCTACTTAAAAAAATTTCGTCCTCGAAATTACCAAGTAAGAAAAAGTTACAAAATCAATTAACTTTTCAAAAACAATTTGTTCAAACTAGATATCAAATCATTAGTTAAACTTCTTACAAAAACTTTAATAAGTTTTCAAATCTACTTAGTTATCTTTTAAAACCAACTAATATCATTTAACTTTAGCTCACTCAAATCTACATATTATTTATTCAACATTTGTGGTTTATTGACGAAAGTAAAGCCTGGATGCTCTTAAATAATAAAAAGATTCTGTTAAGTTTTCCAAAATAAAAGAAGATTAGTATTATCCAAAATTTAAGCAATCTCCAAAATGAATGATTTCTATGATCCTGTTTACTCAAAAATGTTGCTAAGATTGATTTAGGGTTACCGTAAATGATGTCTTAAATAACATTGTTTTTGACCCGCATAAAAGTAAAGAATTTGATTGAAAGTTAAGTAAGGAAATTTGAGATATTATCCAAAGCAAAAGAATTAATTACTTAGAATTATTCTAAGTTAAAAGAAAGAGAATTCTGAAATCATACGAAAAGAATTAAAGTGAAAAGAGACTTAATAAATCATGTATACTCATACTTACTTTGTATCGATAATTGGATTTTGAAGGAACCGAGGTCGGATTTGGTTGATTCCTATCCGAAAAACACTTTGAACCAATGTATACATTCGAATGTGAAGATATGTTGATTGAAGACCGTGGATCTTTATAGTGTGAGGACTACTTGTTGACTTGCTCTGGGTAGCTCCCGAGTTATAAGCAGTGGTCTCCTCGTTGTGGAGATTTTTCGGATTGCAAGGACTACTCGCTACTAGTAGTAGTAGGAGAGTACCTTCGGTTTGTCCTATTCCTGGACAACTTGTATGGACGTTTGTCTGACATTGCATTTCTAAAGATTACGTACATTGGTTTTTACAAATGTACATCAGTGGTGGCGGAGAAGGCAATTTCTCTTAGCTTAACACCCTCCTTGAGACATACGAGCTCAATGGTTGTATTTTTGTGGAAGGCAATTAGTAGTCAACGGAAATGGCAATGTGACATTCAAAGATGTGATATGTTCTATGTGAAAAGGTAATCGTTTGCCTCAAGCCTCATCAAACCGGAAATGACCAAAACAAGATTAGATGCGACAAGGCTAAGTGTGTCATTCCCAATTAGGGTATGATCATTCCCTTCTAGATATATTTCTTCCCGCTATGACGTTCGAGATGTTAATTAATGTGGTGTATGGAAAGAGAGATTTCGGATGAAGGTCGGTAACGACCGGGGGATGACATATTCGGTACTATCTAATTACAGAGATAGGTTGATCTTGTGTTGGTAGAGGAGCTTTGTGATGGTTCCTCGGGACATCCATCTAGAGGTGTACTTATTTCAAAAGGTAGATCCTACGCCTGGTCATTTGTATGAAAATCCATTCTCCAATAAGAACCTACAGTTTTGTTTGTATTGGCGTAATGAATAGCCTCTAAATGCTATATGGGTAACCATGTCGGATAAGATTAATAAATTTATTTACAAATGTTTTCAAAGAGGTGTCATTAGAAAAAATATCAAAGGTTTTGATATAAAAGTGTTTTAGTTATCATAAGGTAAAAGCTCGTCCGTGTTTATGTGTGGGCGTGGTCTTATGAGATACTCTTTATTTCAAAGGATTTTATTCAAAGGTTGATATATGACACTGTCATTTATTATTGAGTTTTTCTCACGCCGGTTTATCAAGCCTGATCTGGGTATTTTCAATACTCAGTTCAGATTCGAGTAGTTTCAGGTTAGTCGAAGACGGTTAGAGTTTCCAGAGGAGAGCTGGAGATATTCATCGACGTATGGACATATTCTATTATCCGCTGTACTTAGTGTATTTTGTTTAATGTTTATCAGCAATTGTAAGGACGGATGCTTATAACTGTCCAAGCTGAATTTAAGTTAGACTCTGATATATGTATTTAAAAGTTTTCCGCTGTAAAGATATTTGTTCAATATTATATATTATTCCATTTGTGTGAGATTCTGTTCTGTTTATTTTTCTTTATTACCCTTCATGTTCCGTATTTTCGTGCAATTTGAGTTGGACATGTATGGTTTATTGTCGATTCAAAGGGTACGGAAAAACGGGCCTTGACATTTGGTATCAAAGCTTAAAAAGGGTAAACCTAAGTTGTGACTTTTTACTAAATATACTATAAAATGATAAGTTCTATAACTTATAAAGGAGTTAAGATAATTTGAAATTTAGACACTTTGACTAGGTTAAAATCAAAGTGAAATTTAGGAACAAGAGTGTAAAAAGTGAAGTTTAGTTTGATTGTTGGATGAAAATGTTTAAGTAACAAATAACATGTGAATTAAGTTTCATAATTTGAAAATAAGGTATTTGATGGATTTAAGGTTAAGAAATTTGATTTAGAAAATGGATAGGTAAATAAGTTAAGTAGTTAATCATAGAATCAGTGAGAAAAAGGTGTACACTTAGTAAAGTTGTCTTATTAATATAAGGAGTGGATAAATAATATTAGCTAAATGAAAACCTTAGGTAAAGAAAACTAAGGGTTGAGTTTTATAACTTATTAATTTGAGATAAGAGTAGAATTCTACATCAGTTAAACATCCTAATTAAAGTAATAACGATTTGAAGTTTGGGGATATGTATATATACTCTTATGAAGCAAAGGTATATTATACAAATTTAAGTCATATTTGTAAGCTTAACAAATCATGGATTTAGCAGAAAATAAATGGTTGTGAAATAAACTTGGATTAATAGAAATTTTGAAGAAATGTATTAGGTAAAGGTGAATGTAAATAAGTACATAAGTTAAACGTAGATTATTTCGACACATAAATTTTGATCAATGATTTGGGTACAGAACTTTAAGGTGTTTACACCAATCCGAAAAAGGATTTATCAGTCGATTCTTGACGGCGAACATTGATGAGGGTTTATGATTATGTACACGAGTTTTCTATCATAGTTGAGAGCTATGCAAGGAAAGCAAGGGTTTGTGATCAAGAAGTCTGATCAAAGTCTGCACTAGAAAATCGGGGGATCGATACTAGTTTGGAAGTAAAGTTATGAATTCGAATAATAGATCGAATCAAATATCACATATAGTATGATGTTTTGGGTCTGTCTACTTAGTAGTTGGATAGTTATCTCAAATAGGAGGCACTAAGATGTAGTGGTTGGACTGCTGTTGGTATGTATATATAGACCTCAGGTATAATACATGCTCAGGACAGAGGATGAGTTATGTGGATGTATTCGTTTATCTTGATATAGTATCAGTGTGGTTTTTTTGGATGTATAGTCTTGTTTGGTTGTTGTATATATTATCTTAAGTGTGCAGTATGCACTATGATGGGTAGGATAGAAGTTTGACTTAATGTAAGTACATATAACCATAAGTACGTGATAGATACTCAGGTTACTGTAGGGAATCTTTGTATGTATGTTTAGCATCATTTGTTTTAGTGTTTTCATAATATCGACCTTCTTTTTTGTTCTATCATCGGTATAACTAAGTCAAATTATTTGAGGATATGAGTATGAGATAGATTCATTTGTCTAACTTTCATTTCGAGGACGAAATGCTTTTAAGTAGGGGAGAATGTAACGACCCGTAATTTCGCTACTTCGAAAATAAGGGATTTCATTCTTTTTAATTTAAAAAGGAATTTAAGACTTAAATAAATATGTTACATATAATAAATAATTATCTATTCTTATAGTTAATAAATTAAAAAGTATAAATTCAGATTTTAGAACAAATCGACAAAAGTTAAGTTTTGTTAATAATAAATAAAGGCTTAAATAAATAGGTATAAATATTTATTTTAAAAGGTAAATCTTATTTAAAACATCTAATAAAGATAATAAAAGTATATTTAAAAGATTTAAAAGAGTATTGATAATCATTTTATAAAAATAACCAAAATTTGTCGCATTTTGTAAGTTTTACATACGCTGTAAAATTAAAATTTTTGATATTAATTAAATATGATTTTAAAACATAAAGAAACATGTTTTAATTTATTTAAAGAAGTAAAAAGTTCATTTAGAAGTTTGGTTTACATCAATACATAGCTTAACAAAAACGTCAAATTTTGACAATAAAATTTGTCGACAAAAACACCGTTTTCAACCAAAACAAGTTGTCAACAAGTTATTGCAACTTGATAATTTTTCTAACATACACATATGCATAAATACAACTTTACAAATTATTTAAACACTTTACATTTATCACTAAAGACAACAAGGGTTTACTTTTGGAAAGTTTATGTAAAAGAGTGTAAGAAGTGAAAAGACAAGATTTGACTAATTAAATTTTATTTTAAATCTTTATAAACAACATCATTATATATATGTCATGTCTCATTTATGGAATGTTATGTGTATGCATGGAAAAGGAGAAAAAGGGTAATTATGTAATTTAAAAAGTAAAGAAAAAAGACAAAATCATTACGTAAGGACTTAACATCACATCCAACCTTCTCTTCTCATTAATGCACATCCTTTCTCATCTTGGAAAGGAAAGAAAGTAAGTTCAAAATTCAAAAAGTAGAAGGATATTTTAGTCATTTTGGCTAAGGTTAAAAATGTAATTTACGTAGGAAATTTTTGCTATAAATACCACTACACTTTCACTCATTTTTTTCACACCTTTCACTCTTCTTCTTCTTCATTTTTGAGCTTTCTTTTGCTCATTAATGGCTTCTCCTCTTTAAGAGAGGTAGGAGGGTTAAAAATAGTGGAGTGCTTAAGCATTAATCCACTTGTTACTCTTTAACCTCTTCTTAATTCACTTCTTCTTCTCTTCTTAAAAAGGGCCTTAGGCCATGAGTTTGGGAGTTGATAAGGGGAGGACAAGAGCAAAGCAAGTAGAGATGGAGATGGTCGAGCACTTGGAAACATGGTTATGAAAAGGTTTAGAATGATTTAGTGAAGCGTTGAATTGAATGAATGTTGGTAGGAAGTTAAACGTTTTGGTTAAAGGTGAGAAATTCTCATTGCTTTTGAATGTATATTTTAATTATGTTAAAACAATCACATTTACACCCTTATGACATATGAATGTTTATACCAAATTGATTGTTAATATGTATGATTTGATAGTTAGTAAATTAAGTGAATTGTGATATATTTCGTTATGATATTAATAGTGAATGTTAGATTGAAAATTATATGCATGTGATTGGTTGAATGGATGTTATGTTAGTGACAAATATGAATATTGGATATGTTCATTTTGATTAAGTAATCACTTTGTTTAATAAGACCCTATTTTACTAATATGAGATATTTTGGAAAAATAAGTCTCTTTTCATTTAGAAGTGAAATTAAAGTAAAAATAGAAGAGAATTTAAAATTTAAGTGAAACGGATTTGAAAAGGATACTTAATCTGAAATCGAAATCGAGATGAATGGTGAAATTGAAATTGAAATCGATTTTGAAAAAGTGAAGTTTAGTTTGAGAATGAATTGAAGTTTGAATTGAAATTAGATTTGAAATCTAAGTTTTAATTGAGTTTAATTTGAAGTTAGAATTGAAATTGAATTGAAATTGGAATTTAAAATTTAATATTAAAATAATATTATAATATGGTAATTGTGAAAATACATTTTTAAATATTTTAAAAAGTAAAAATATTGATTTAGAATTATTAGTAATGGTTTTATAAGTGTTAAAATTCAATTTGAATAGATTATTTCAAAAATTGAAAAATAAGTTAAAACTAGACGCGTCGCGCAACGGTTGTTCGCGATTTCACGCCGAAAAGTTCAAATGAATGTGTAGAGTGGAATATATCTCGGAATTCTTCGAGATAAGAAAATCCCGGACTATTATATCCATATCTTCTAAACGAAGAAAGAAAATCAAAGTTTCGATAAGTAGATTTTGAATTAAGTCCAAATCAATTTTCCAGAAAAATCGCGCATGTGCAGTTAAGTGAACATAACAGAAAATCTGTTTAAACGAACGTTTTTAATTATGAAAAAATATGAAATAAATTTGATAAATCGATTTAAATAATTTAAAAGAGATTTGGATTGGAAAGTATGAATTATCGAATGTTTAAACTTTTTTTAATCAAATAAGCTTATATGGCACTTTCCGCGGCACTTTTATGCTGTGATTTCTATAACTTTCGGAATATGAGTTTAAGTGTAACGACGTTTCCCAGAATCAATTGTGAATGTTTTTAAAAGGTTAATTAAGTGTTTTGAAATATAATTGGAAACATCTATAAGCAATTCCAAAATAAAATGGAAATCTGAGTATGCGGAAACGACAAGTACATTTGTCCCGCCTATGAGATCTGAGAAGATAAAACCTGGTGTTTAACTAAGGTTGGGGATAGAGCAACCAGCGCCTGAACTTACTTGGCCTATGTTTTCTTTTCTGAGGCGAGGGGTGGAACAGATCCGTAATATTTGAATCGAAAATAATCCACACATGTCCGACCCAAAAAGCACCGACTGACGAAAAGTCAAGAGAAAGAAAATAAGAAAGAAGAAAAGAAGAGAAGAAAGAGAGAAGATAGAACTAAACAGAATAATACAGAATATCACATCGCAGTGGAAAATATATAATATCATATCAATGATCTTTACAAAACAGAAACTGTATATATATACACACATCAATCAAAGTTCAACAATCAATCAATAGTTATCAGCCTGAACAGTTATAATAACATGTCCTTACAAATGTCGATAATTTAAAGCAACTAAGCAATGCAACAGATAATCAAGCAAATACAGATGTACGAAAATGAAGATCTCCAGCTCTTCTGCTGAAGCTCCAAAAGCACCAAATCTAAACCTGTAAATATACTCGGTTTGACCCGAGCATTGAAAGGGAAGAACGCCTGGATCAGTATGGTAAACCAGCGTGAGAAACACACTCAACTGAATTTATTAAATTACCAAACTTTTCCTTAGTTTTCAAAACAAAAGTATCTCGTAAGACAAGTCCACACATAAACACGGACATGTTTTTACCTTACGATAATTAAAACATATCATATCAAATCCTCTTATATTATAGTAGTGTCTACTATATACAAATAATATTAATCATAGCCGAAATTGTTACATTGATTAAATTCCAGCATATAGCCCAATTGGATAATACAATCAAAATGGCAGGTATGTAGCAGAGTTTGGATTTTCATATAAATGACCAGGTAAAGGGACTACCTTTCGGCAGTACATCTCTAGAAGAATGCACCGAGGACCATCACAAAGGATCCTCTACCAACACAAGACCGGCCCACCTCTATAACTAGATGGTACCGAATATATCATCCTCCGGTCGTTACCGACCTTTATCGAGGGCCCTCTAGCATACAAACCACAATAATCAGATACACGACGTCATAACATGCAAAGATATATCTAGAAGAGGATGATCGTATCCTAATGGGAGCGACCCACTTAGCCTTGCCGCATCTAACCCTGTTTTGGTCATTTCCAGTTGATGAGGCCTAACGAGGTAACGATCACCTGTCACAATCACATATCACATCACTTTGAATGCCACACGGCCATTTCCGTTGACTATTAATTGTCTTTCACAAAAATACAACCCTTAAGCTCATACGTCTCAAGGAGGGTGTTAAGCAAAGAGAAGTTGCCTTCTCCGCCACCACTGATGTATATTTGTAAAAACCAATGTACGTAATCTATAGAAATGCAATGTCAGACAAACATCCATACAAGTTGTCCAGGAATAGGACAAACCGAAGGTACTTTCCTACCACATCCTATCAGGAAATCCCTAGGATTAGTAGCGAATAGTCCTTGCATTGGATATTTCAAAATGAAGAGACCACTGCTACTGGATGTATATTGGGATTTTTACCCCAAATGATCAACAAGTAGTCCCTCATTATGAAAATCAGGAATATCAATATTATCATAAACAACCTACACAATCGTCACATATACGTTGGTCCGAAGTGGTTTTTAGATAAATCTGATCCCGGTCTCTTCGCACCAACAACGCAAAAGCGTTTCTCAACCTCACACAGAAACCAATTCTCATAGACTTATCACGTCTCCAACTTTCAATTTGCTATCCTTCGGGCCAAGAAGGAAACTTGATAGAATGGAGTAATACTCTGCATTATACGAATCGACATCCTCAACATAATTGATAATCAAGCCTACATAGAAGGCTACGTGCAAAGTGTACGACTAAATAGTTCCCACATCAAGTCGAGGAATTAGAATTTGGCCAAGTCTGATAGTCGGTTATTTAACTATCAAAACAAACAAACAAATATTTAGTACCATAACAATCACTAGGCCCTTTTAATTGATCTTTTTTTTATTAAATTAATGCCAAATATTCACTTCAATTTATCTTTAAAAAGATATAATCTCAAAATCATTTCAACATTGGAAAACATTTCTAAATACTTATTTAACAATAAGTAATTCACAAATCAATTTATTTTCAACACTTAGAAAATATTATATATATACTTAAATCAGGATTAAGTATATATTTATTCTTTTAAGGAAAATATTCTCTTAAACTCATTTACTTGGGTCAAAACGAATGTTGCGTACAACATCGGTACGACAACCCAAAATCACTAGTATAGCGATTCGAAAATAAGGTAGATATATAAATTCCAATACTATACAAAAACATTTCCCTTCGAAAATCAATTTACTATAACAACAGAGTTATAGTCCATCGTTTTCCTACTTCTCGAAAATGTCTATTTCAACAATGAATATTGAAATCTATGGTTTCGATCCTTAACACATTTTGTTACAACTTTAAACCCTTTAACTTCAGCTAAAATATCACTTTCCAAAACATTTCTTTAACTTAATATATTATTCACTGTCCAAAATCGTGAATATAATTCCATTAATAAACTTCCATATTTAACTTAACAAATTCAATTGATTTCGGTTTTATAAAACAATGTTTATAAATTCCATTTCTATTTTATAAAAACTTCAATATATAAAATAAGCGAAGAGACCAGGATAAGATTTATCTGAAAACCACTTCGGACCAATGTATATGCGACGATTTTGCAGGTTGCTTATTGATGATATTGTTATTTCGGATTTTCATAGTGAAAGACTGCTTGTTGATCATTTCGAGTTAAAATCCCAATATACATCCAGTAGCTATGGTCTCTTTGTTATGAAATATCCAATGCAAGGACTATTCGCTAGTAATCCTAGGGATTTTCCGATAGGATGTGGTAGGAAAGTACCTTCGGTTTGTCCTGTTCCTGGACAACTTGTATGGATGTTTGTCAGACATTGCATTTCTATGGATTACGAACATTGGTTTTTACAAACGTACATCAGTGGTGGCGGAGAAGGCAACTTCTCTTAGCTTAACACCCTCCTTGAGACATACGAGCTTAAGGGTTGTACTTTCATGGAAGGCAATTAGTAGGCAACGAAAATGGCCGTGTGGCATTCAAAGTGATGTGATATGTGACTGTGAAAGGTAATCGTTACCTCTAACCTCATCCACCGGAAATGACCAAAACATGGTTAGATGCAGCAGGGCTAAGTGGGTCATTCCCAAGTAGGATATGATAATCCTCTTCTAGATATATCTTTACACGCTATGACGTCGTGTATCAAATTATTATGGTTTGTATGTTATGAGGGCCCTCGGTAAAGGTTGGTAACGATCGGAGGATGACGTATTCGGTACAATTTAGTTATAGAGGTGGGCCGGTCTTGTGTTGGTAGAGAAACTTTGTGATGGTTTCTCGGTACATTCTTCTAGAGATGTACTGCCCAAAGGTAGTCCCTTCACCTGGTCATTTGTATGGAAATCCAAACTCCACTACGTGCTTGCCATTTTGATTGTATTACCCAATTGGGCTATATGCTAGAATTTAATCAATGTAACAATTTCGGCTATGATTAATATTATTTGTATATAGTAGACACTACTATAATATAAGAGGATTTGATATGATATGTTTTAGTTATCGTAAGGTAAAAACATGTCTGTATTTATGTGTGGACTTGTCTTACAAGATACTTCTGTTTTGATAAAGGAAAAGTTTGGTAATTTAATAAATTCAGTTGAGTGTGTTTCTCACGCTGGTTTATCGTACTGATCCAGGCGTTCTTCCCTTTCAATGCTCGGGTCAGACCGAGTATATTTACAGGATCAGATTTGGTGCTTTTAGAGCTTCAGCAGGAGAGCTGGAGATCTTCATTTTCGTTTACACGTATCTTTTTTGATTATTGATTATCCGTTGTGCTTAGTTGTTTAAATTATCGGCATTTATGAGGACATGTTATTATAACTGTTCAAGCTGATAACTATCAAATTATTGTTGAACTTTGATTGATGTGTGTATGTATACAATTTCTATTTTGTAAAGATCATTGATATGATATTATATATTTTTCGCTGCGATGTGAGATTCTGTATTGTTCTATTTTGTTCTATCTTCTCTCTTTCTTCTCTCTTCTTTTCTTTCTCTTGACTTTCCGTCAGTCTTTGCTTTTTGGGTCGGACATGTGCGGATTATTATCGATTCAAAGGGTATGGATTTGCGGGTTGTCACAGCTGGTATCAGAGCAATTGACAGAAAGTTATATAAGCTTACTTGATTTAAAACAAACTCTAAAAGAAAAACCAGCTGTGACGATCTAGGCTTTGCAACCATCGATAGTGGATAAACTCCACCGTAGCTCACATAGGTACCCCACGATTTGCTTTTACGGCCAGCCTCTCGACTGCAAGGCAAACTACCAAACCAACTCCTCGATACTCGATCTCAGGGACATGTAGGAGCGAGAGTCATCCCTTTGCTACCTAACAAGAAGCAAGAACCCCCTATCATGTACGAACCTCACTAAGCAAAGTGGATAATAGAATACGTCCATACGATGATGAAGATCTCCAGCTCTCCTCTGGAAACTCCAACAGTCTTCAAGTCAACTTAAAACTACTCGGATCTAACCCGAGTATTAAAAATACCCGGTTCAGGCTTGATAAACCAGCATGAGATACTCGAAATTTAAAATGACTATGATATCAAAACCATTGAAAAGAAAGGTATCTCATAAGACCACGCCCACACATAAATACATATGAGTTTTTACCTTATGATAACCAAAACACTTCTTACCAAAATTTACTTGATATTATTTTTAATGACATTCTTTTGAAAACACTTTTCAAATAAACTTATTCAAATAAGGTATCAATACCTAGACTTAGTCTAAGGTAATATATCCGAACTAGTTCAACGGAATATATGATACCAAAAGGGGTAGCTGAATGTTTGCAAGTCATTACAGCTATTATGGAAATACAATCAAAATCGTAAATATCGTATTGGGTTTGGATTTCCAACATGATAGGAAGCTAGTGACCTTTTCTCCGATCCACGCATAACAAACATAGTTCCTACGGTGCCTTAATCACTTTTCTCAAACTAGTCACTTGAAACTATACTTGCTACACTACAACTGATAACCCGTAGTTCCCTCCTTTTCTCAAGCTAACCACTTTATCCACATGGGGAAGTAAATGCCTTGAGGCCCAGACGTATCTGGTACCTAAGGCTCAGAACATCTGATAACCCAAATCACTACTTTCCGAAATGTGAGCATACATCTGACCACATAGAATCCCATCATAACCGGGGTGTGAGGTTCGCGAAGCTACGTTCAGTTTCTTCAAAGCCATGTTTTTCATACAAAACCACGCTTTGATCATAACAGGTTCCACTTTGAATTCCACATTGTCATTCCACGTCACACGATTGATTTCTAGAAAAGTATAACTTCCTGAGCTCGTATGTCTCGAGAATGAGTGTTAAGCTAAGAGAAGTTGTTTTCTCCCCCACCAACTGATATACATTTATAGAAACCACTCAAATGTGATTTAGAATACAATGTTAGACAAACATCCATACAAATACGTTCTAGGAATGAACGAAACCGAAGGCACTTTCCTCGGCTATTACTAGGCGAGAAGCCCTTGCAATCCGAAAAATCTCCATCATGAGGAGACCACTGTATAAATAACTCTATAATGGGGCCAACCAGAGCATGTTCAACAAGCAGTCTTCACGCTATAAAGATCCACAGTCTTCAATTATCATCATCTTCAACATGTATTCACTTTCGAACATATACATTGGTTCGAAGTGGTTTTCGAATAGGAATCATCCAAATCCGACTCCGGTTCCTTTGAAACCAATCATTGCTTTTAAAAAGATGTTAAGTTCACATGTTGATATCAATCATCAATCAATTACTTCATCTTTTATCTAATCAAATATCTTTCTTAGATATATTCTTTTCAAGTAATTCCATTTTCTTTTCAAGAGTAAATGGAATCATTAAGGCTCATTTATCAAATCATTTGGTTATTTAAACCTTTCTTAAATCTTGGAATAATTCCAAATCATCTTCTCTTTTACTTAGGAAAACCTTTCCAAATCATTCATTAAATCTTAATCAAAGATTTCTTATATGCAAGTTATAACTTTTAACTTAGTGAAAATATTCCCAAATCATTTATTAAATCTTAATGAAAGATTTCTTTCTTAACTTCAAATCGTATTCATGCAAATTAAAGATTTTCATAACAGAGCACTACTATCATCTTAAATATGGTAAATTTCACCTCTATAGACTGATGGCAAGTTTCACCTCCAGGGACTAATGGAAATTTTCACCTCCAGGGACTAATGGAAAGTTTCACCTCCAAGGACTAATGGCAAGTAATCCTACATTATGAATATCTTTGTCTTTAACGATCATTGTCTTTAATATATTTTATTCCAAAAATTAGTTTCTTTTCTTGTATCTTGGAAAAACTTAAAAATGATCTTTTTAGAGCATTCGGGCTTTCCTTTTGATATATTCGACCCCTCGTCTGAAAAGAGAAAACATAGGCCAGGTAAGTTCAGGGCACTGATTGCTCCATCCCTAACCTTAGTTAAACACCTTGTTTTTATCTTTCCAGATCTCACAGGCGGGACAAATGTACTAGTCCTTTCAGCATACTCAGCTATTAATCTTCATTTTAGAAATGATTTATTAAACTTCCAAATAATCATTTAAAATATTTAATTATTCTTTTAAAAACATTCATAACTGATTCTATAAAATATCGTTACGTTTAAACTTATATTCGAAATGCTATAGAATTCGCAACATAAAAGTACTACGGAAAGTGCTATATAAGCTTATTTGATTTAAACAACTTTTTAATATTTGAAAATTCATATTTTCATTCCAAATCTCTTTTAAACCATTTAATAGATTTATCAAATTTATTTCATATTTTTAAATCATTTAAAAATATCATTTATAAAGAAATCCCGTTTTGGATTCCGAACTGCAAAAATGCGATGTTTTTAGAAAATTATTTTAGACATATTTCAAAATCTACTTAATGAAATCTTGATTTTCTTTCTTCGTTGGAAAACTATTATCATTGTGGGCCAAGGAATTTTTATTTTAAAGAAATCTGACTTATAAATCATTCTCTATGTTAATTTGAAATTATGGGTCGAAATTTACGAACTGCCGCTACGCGACGAGCTCGATTTTGACAAATTTAGTAAATCACTTCGGAACTTGTCCGAAACACTTCAAATTTTTTTAAAACCATGTTTAAACTATTTTAACTCATTTAAAATCATTAAGATGCTAAATAACTTCCATACACACATTTGTACGGATTTGATTCTCATTTAATTAACTACGATTAATTACCAATCTTTTCTCTTATCATTTATCAAACCAAGTTATCAACCATATAATCAATCACATAATCAACCAATTTGCAATCAATTTATCAAACATTCATTCAACATATTTAAACTTTCATATCATTATGCTTGAAATAATTATGGATTTATTAGTAAATATGAGTACTCACCTTGAACCAAATTGTTCACTTCCTACCAACATTCTTACTAACAACACTTCACTAAATCCTTTTATTTTCACCAAATCTTTTCCCTAAACTTTCCTATTGATCCCAGCAGCACTTCCTTCTCTTTTTCTTGCTCCGGAACTTCACGAACTTTCTCCTCTTCCTCCATAGGTTCGGCCATGCCCTATTCTTCCCCTTCCTCCATCGTTTCTTCACTTCTTAGATGCTAAACCATGTTTAAATGGTATTCTAAGGTCTTTGACAAAGTTTGGTGCTGTTTGAAGTTGATTTGATATGATTTTGAAAAAGTTAATAGGCATTTGGAAGAGAAGAAGAAGCCATTAAAGAGGTAGAGAAAAACTTGAAAAAGGAAGAAGAAGAAGTGAAAAAAAGTGAGAGAGCGGATGTTTATTTATAGAAAAAGAAATGAAGTGGTAGGTTACCAAAATATCTCTTTACCAAATTACCAAAATAACCTTACTTACTTGTAAAGTAATCTTATTTTTTTTTCAACACTTAACATCACATTTCAAATCATTACTTTATGTCATTTTCACTTAGATATTAAGTAAAGTAAGTAATAATTATGTTTCTTTGATTTGATGTTTTACTTTTTGCTTTGAAATGACATTTTTGTCTTTTTGTGCTTACTTTATCTTAATTGTTTTCTAGAAGTTTCTGACCTTGTTTAGTAAAAGTGAACTTGAATAGTGAATAAATAAATACTTACCATGTTTGAATATATGTTCCTATATAAGAAAATAAAGGTGCAACGACGTTGTGACAACTTTTAATTGACAAAACGTCGTTTTTCGACAAAATGTTTTACGGTCACATTTTGACGTTTTAGTTAAACTATATATTTATGTAAACCAAATTTAAAAATGAACTTTTTACTTCTTTAAATAAATTAAAACATGTCTCTTTATATTTTAAAATCATATTTAAATTATATCAAAATCTCTGATTTTACGATGTAGGTAAAACTGACAAAATGCGATAAAATTTGATTATTTTTTTAAAACGATTATTAACATACTTTTAAATATTTTAATATACTTTTATTATCTTTATTAGATGTTTTAAATAAGATTTATCTTTTTAAATAAATATTTAAACCTATTTATTTAAGCATTTATTTATTTTTAACAAAACTTAACTTTTCTTGATTTGTTCTAAAATCCAAATTTATACTTTTTAAACTATCAACTATAAGAATAAATAATTTCTCTATTATTATCTATTTTATTTAACTTATTTATTTAAGTTTAAACCTTCTTAAACGAAATCTCTCATTTTCGAAGTAGCGAAATTACGGGTCGTTACATTCTCCCCTACTTAAAAGAATTTCGTCCTCGAAATTACCCTAACAAAAGTTTGCCCAAAACATTTATCTTCAAACTTAATTCCACATAATATGCACAGATCATCCGTATGAAATATCTTATTCGATCTCCTATTTGAATACACAACTTTATTTCCAAACTAGTATCGATCCCCCGATTCTCTCGTGCGGACTTTAATCAGGCTCTTTGCTTAGAAACCTTTGCTTTCCTTGCATAGCTCTCAACTATGATAAAAAAACTCAAGTATCTAACCATAAACACTCATTGATGTTCATCGTCAAGAATCGAGTGATAAATCCTTTTTCGGATCGGTGTAAACACCTCAAAGTTCCAAACTAGAATATTAGGTCAACATTTGTGTGACGAAAGGATCTACATATAATATATGTATTTATTAACTCTTAAAACTTTCATAAAAACTTTATCTTAAGTTGAAACATTTTACAAAGGTAGTTCTTTATATAATCACTTTGATTATTTATTCCCAAATATTTTTATTAATGGAAAATATTCCGAAGAAACTATTTTTTACTCAAAAGATAATTTATCCGTATTATAGTTTTTTTCCACAATCCTTCAAATTAGTATATTTTCTTTAACACTAATATTATTTATGAATCATTTCATAAAACTATCGCTTAAGTTTATTACATCTTATAACTTATGTAAATAAATCACTTTTAAAGACTTAAGTCCAATTCTTAATTAATGCTAGAATTCGTTAATAAAACATTTTCTAAGTAATAATTTTCTTTATGCTTATAATCATATTTATAAATTATACTTATCCAACTTTATTTACTCAAAATATTTCACAATTTTTTACAAAAGGTTTTCACAAATTTCTTAGCTTTGAGTTAGGTATGAAACGGAAATTTTCGACTTTCCAAAATCGTCGAGAATCCCGCTTTATCTTATTAATTAGTGATCCCAATTTATCTTGGGTTTAAACACTTTTATGAAGATTACTAATTAATGATTCACATTATTTCTTTAACTTAAGAAAATTATACAGATCAAGTAACTCCAAAACAATCCAAGGAACTGGGTACTACCAATAGTATCATATATCCTCTTAACAAGAAGAGTAATACTTAAGGGAAGTGCTTACCATCCGAACACATCACTTGCCCATTTTTAGTTTATTTTCGAGCCAATTAGTTATCATAAAATATCTCTTTTTATTTGAGATAGTACCATTTTTGAAATCCTTTAGAGATTACTTTACAAAACCTATTTTATAAATTAATTTCATTTAAATTACCACAACTCTTTAAATTACTCAAATTTAAATTCTTATTTATTTTATATTTATTGTTTTACACAATCATTTAAATACATTTTTATCTTATATATTCATTCCTTAAACACGTCTTATTATCAAACACCTTATAGTCAAACCGTGAAACTTAATTCACAAGGTATTTGTACTTAAACTTTTAAATTAAACAATTGATCACTTTATGATAGTAACTTAACATTATCATTTCTTAATTTATTATTTTGGAATAGGTATTGAAGATCTTAATTACGTTATCAGATTTCTTACTTATCGATTATCTTTATAAAACATCTTAGAGTCAAATTGTGAGATTTTAATCACCAGATGTTCATATTTCAATTTCACTAATCTTGATTTCTTACTATACAACTTTTCAGAATATAGACTTTATATTCAAAATATAATCCTAGGCAAAATTATTTCATTTACCAATCTTTTCAAAATCTGTGTGTCGGTTCGCCCTATTCAAGTGTTTAGGAACCCTCATCGATAACGGTGATCAGGCGCATCAATCAGAATGCATAAATCACTCAACAGATACATCAACACAAAACATTTTATTAATCACTAACAAATACGCGCTCATATATAATATACTCAAACTCATTCTTGGGTGTTACTAACTCTATCTCTAATGAGTTACTCATCCTAGGGTATTACTAACCCTATCTCTGATGAGTCTTTACCCAATCAAAACCAAGGTTCTCGCTTAACCACACATGTTTAGTGAATTAATTAATACTTGCACTATTTTAATATATGTTCCTATATAAGAAAATAAAGGTGCGGCGACGTTGCGATGACTTTTAATCGATAAAACGTTGATTTTCGACAAAATATTTTACGGTCACATTTTAACGTTTTAGTTAAACTATTTATTTATGTAAAGTAAATTTAAAAATAAATTTGTATAATTCTATTTAAAGATATAAATACTCATAAATTAATTAAAATAATTTATTGAACCATTGAAACTTACTTTTTTAAAATTAGCATTTTGTCACTTTGGTCGATATAGGCAAATGTTACTATTTTTATGTATACTTCCCTTTCCAAATCCTATCTAATATTGTTTGAATCATATAACCTTACTTATTTTACATTTAAAATCACTTTAAATATTATATTTTAAAGTGGTCAAATTTTCGGTCGTTACATTCTCCCCTACTTAAAAGAATTTCGTCCTCGAAATTACCCAAACCAAAGTTTACCTAAAACATTTATCTTTAAACTTAATTCCATATAGTATACACAGATCATCTATATGAAATATCTTATTTGATCACCTATTCGAATACACAACTTCATTTTCGAACTGGTATCGATCCCCCGATCCTCTAGTGCGGATTTTAATCAGGCTCTTTGCTCAGAAACCTTTGCTTTCCTTGCATAGTGCTTAACTATGATAGAAAACTAAAGTACCTAACCAAACATCCTCATCAATGTTCGTCATCAAGAGTCGAGTGATAAATTCTTTTCCGGATCACTATAAACGCCTTAAAATTCCAAACTCGAATCTTAGATCAAAATTGAGTGATGGGATGATCTACATATAACATATGTATTTAGTAACCACTAAAACTTTTACAAACTTTTATCTTAAGATCAAACACTTTATAAAGGTGTTTTTTCATAATCCCTTTAATTATTTATTTCCTAATTAATTGATTTATTTATTAAGATAATTTATTAAAGATAATTAAAAAGGTAAATCTTATTTAAAACATCTAATAAAGATAATAAAAGTACATTTATATATTTAAAAATATGTTAATAATTGATTTACAAAAATAACCAAAATTTATCGCATTTTGTCAGTTTTACATAGACTGTAAAAATAGAGATTTTGATATTAATTAAATATGATTTTAAAATATAAAGAGACATGTTTAAATTTATTTAAAGAAGTAAAAAGTTCATTTTAAAGTTTGGTTTACTTCAATATATAGCTTAAAAAGGTTAAATTTTGACTGTAAAATTTGTCGACAAAAACATTGTTTTCAACCGAAACAAGTTGTAGACAAGTTGTTGCAACTTGATACGTTTTCTAACATATAAATACAACTTAACAAACTAAGTTACAAGTTACATTTAACAAATGCACTTTGAAAAATCAAAGTTTATAAATAATTCAAAAAGTACATGATTTGACAAAAGAGTGCAAAAGTAAACACAAAAGGACAAAACATGTCAAATCAAACCAAACATAATTATTACTTTATTTTTCTTACTCCTTAAGTGAAAGTGACATAAATCATGATTTGAAATATGATGTTAAGTATTGGAAAAGGCAAGGTTTCTTAAAAAGTAAGTAAAGGGCATTTTGGTCATTTTACATAATAATATTTTATTCCAAACTTTTTTCTGTAAATAGCCATGCATATCTCTTCCATTTTCACACAAATCATTTTCTTCTTCTTCTTCTTTTAAGTTATTTAATGGCTTCTCTCTTTAAGAGAGGTATGAGGGTTAAAAATAGTGGAGTGCTTAAGCACTAATCTACTTGTTACTCTCTAACCTCTTCTTAATTCACTTCTTCTTCTTCTCTTCTTAAAAAATGGTGCTTGGCCGTGAGAAATATGGAGGTGGAGAGGCATGGTCGAGATCAAAGAAAAGGTAGAAGCAATGGCCGAGCACTTAGAAAAGGTGGAAGAATGCTTAGGTGGATGTTTAGTGAAGCGTTGAATTAAATGAATGTTGGTAGGAAGTTGAACGTTTTGGGTAAAGGTGAGAAATTCTCATCGCTTTTGAATTTATATTTTGGTTATGTTAAAACAATCACATTTACACCCTTATGACATATGAATGTTTATTTGATTGTTAATATGGATGTTCAATAGTTGGTTAGATAATTGAATTGTGACAATATATTCCGTTATGGCATTAATAGATAAAGTTGGATTTGAAATCATATGTATGTGATTGGTTGAATGGATATTATGTTAGTGATAAATATGAATATTGGATATGTTCATTTTAATTTGAATAATCACTTTGTTAATATGACCATATTTTAGTAATATGAGATATTTTGAAAAAATAAGTCTCTTTTCATTTAGAAGTGAAATTAAAGTTAAAATAAAAGTGAATTTGAAATTTGAAGTCAAACGGATTAGAAAAGGGTAGTTAATTTGAAATTGAAATTGAGATGATTAGTGAAATTGAAATCGATTTTGAAAATTTGAAGTTGAGATAAAGGTTGAATTGAAGTTTAACTTGAAATTATATTTGAAATCTAAGTTTTAAATGTGTTTAATTTGAAGTTAGATAAGAAACTGAATTAAAATTGAAATTTAAAATTTAATATTAAAATAATAGGAATATAATAATATTATATATAGTAATAGTGAAAATACATTTTAAATACTTTAAAAAGTGAAAATATTGATTTAAAATGATTTGTAATGATTTTACAAGTATTAAAACTTAATTTGAAATATTCAAGTATTGAAAAATAAGTTAAAACTAGGTGCGTCGCGTAACGGTAGTTCGCGATTTTGCGTTGAAAAGTTCAAATGAATGTATAGAGTGGAATATAGCTCGGAATTCTTCGAGATAAGAAAATTCCAAACTAATATATCTATATCTTCTAAACGAAGAAAGAAAATCAAAGTTTCGTTGAGTAGATTTTGAAATAAGTCCAAATCAATTTTCTAGAAAAATCGCGCTAGTGCAGTTAAGTGACCATAACAGGAAATCTGTTTAAATGAATGTTTTTAATTATGGAAAAATATGAAATAAATTTGATAAATCTATTTAAATAGTTTAGAGGAGATTTGAATTGTAAAATATGAATTATCGAATGTTTAAAAGTTGATTTAATCAATTAAGCTTTTATAGCACTTTCCATAGCACTTTTATATTGCGAATTGTATAGCTTTTTGAATAAGAGTTTAAACGTAAGAGTTTCTCCTGGAATCAATTGTGAATATTTTTAAAAGGAATGGTAAGTTGTTTAAATATGAATTTGAAGTTTTAATAAGAATTTTGGATAAAGGGTTAAGATGAATTACTTATAACACTTAAACAATAATTGAAGAATATTGAATGTAATAACAAACTGAGTATGCGGAAACAACTAGTATATTTGTCCCGCTTGTGAGATCTGAGAAGATAAAACAAGGTGTTTAACTAAGGTTAGGGATGGAGCAACCAGTGCCCTGAACTTACCTGGCGTATGTTTTCTTTTCTTAGGCGAGGGGTGGAACAGATCGGTAGGAAAGCCCGGATGCTCTTAAATAAAAAGATTGTATTGAGTTTCCAAAATAAAAGAAGATTGGTATTATCTAAAATTTAAGAAGACTCCAAAATGAATGATTTCTATGATCCTATTTACTCAAAAATGTTTGCTCAAATTGATTTAGGGTTCAACGTAAACGATGTCTTAAATAACATTGTTTTTGACCCGCCTAAAAGTTAAGAAATTTGGATCGAGAATTAAGTAAGAAAATTTGAGATATTTTCCAAAGTAAAAGAATTAATTATTTAGAATTATCCTAAGTCAAAAGAAAGATAATTCGAAATCATCCGAAAAGAATTTAAGTGAAAAGATACTTAAGAAATCCTGTATACTCATATTCACTTTTTATCGATAATTGGATTTCGAAGGAACCGGGGTCGGATTTGGGTAATTCCTACCCGAAAACCACTTCGAACCAATGTATACGTTCGAACGTGAAGACATATCAAAGATGATGATTTTTGAAGACCGTGGATCTTCATAGCATGAAGACTGCATGTTGAACATGCTCAGGGTTGGCCCCCTTTATAGAGTTATTTATAGCAGTGGTCTCCTTGTGATGGAGATTTTTCGGATGGTAAGGACTACTCGCTACTAGTGGTAGTAGGAGAGTGCCTTCAGTTTGTCCTGTTCCTGGACAACTTGTATGGATGTTTGTCTGACATTGCATTTCTAAAGATTACGTACATTGTTTTTTACAACGTACATCGGTGGTGGGGGAGAATGCAACTTCTCTTAGCTTAACACCCTCCTTGAAACGTACGAGCTCAAGGGTTTTATTTTTGTGGAAGGCAATTAGTAGTTAAAGAAATGGCGATGTAGCATTCAAAGATGTGATATGTGCTTTGTGAAATGGTAATCATAGCCTCAAGCCTCATCAAACCGGAAACGACCGAAACAGGATTAGATGCAGCAAGGCTAAGTGGGTCATTCCCAATTAGGGTATGATCATTCCCTTCTAGATATATTTCTTCCCGCTATGATGTTCAGGATGTAAATTAATCTGGTGTATGGAAAACGAGCGCTCGGTTAAAGTTCGGTAACGACATGGGATGACATATTCGGTACTATCTAGTTATAGAGGTAAGCCAGTCTTGTGTTGGTAGAGGAGCTTTGTGATGGTTCCTCGAGACATCCATCTAGAGGTGTACCCATTTCGGAAAGGTAGATCCTTCACCTGGTCATTTGTATGGAAATCCATTCTCCAATAAGAACCTACGGACTTGATTGTAAACCTATTATGTTGGAATTTAATCAATGTAACAATTTCGGCTAAGATTAATAAGTTTATTTGCAAATGTTTTCAAAGAGATGTCATTAGAAGTAATATCAAACGTTTTGATACAAAAGTGTTTTAGTTATCATAAGGTAAAAACCCGTCCATGTTTATGTGTGGGTGTGGTCTTATGAGATACTCTTTGTTTCAAGGATTTTATCCAAAGGTTGATATATGACACTGTCATTAATTATTGAGTTTTTCTCACGCTGGTTTATCAAGCCTAATCCGGGTATTTTCAATACTCGGGTCAGATCCGAGTAGTTTCAGGTTAGTCGAAGACAGCTGGAGTTTTCAGAGGGGAGCTGGAGATATTCATCGATGTATAGACATATTCTATTATCCGTTGTGCTTAGTATATTTTTTTTATGTTTGTTAGCAATTGTAACGACGGAAGTTTATAACTGTCCAAGCTGAATTTTGGTTAGACTTTGATATATGTATTTAAAAATTTTCCGCTGTAAAGATATTTGTTCAATATTATATATTATTCCATTCGTGCGAGATTCTGTTCTGCCTATTTTTCTATATCGCCCTTCATGTTCCGTATTTTCGTGCAATTTGAGTTGGACATGCGTGGTTTATAGTTGATTCAAAGGGTATGGAAAAACGGGTCGTGACACACATTTTGGAATATTTTCGTTTATTAAAAATATTTGAACTTAAGATTTTGAAAATATTTACAATATTCCAACTTTCAACTTGCTATGCTTTGGGCCAAGAAGGAAGCTCGATAGATTGGAGTAATGCTCTACACTATACGAATCAACATCCTCAACACAAACGATAATCAAGCCTACACAGAAGGCTACGTACTAAGTGTACGACTAAATAGTTCCCATATCAAGTTGAGGAACTAAAATTTGGCAAAGTTTGATAGTCGGTTATTTAACTATTAAAACAAACAAATATTCAGCGACATAACAATCACCGGGCCCTTTTAATTAATCTTTATTAATTAATTCACTTGCCAAATATTCACTTCAATTTATCTTTAAAAAGATATATCTTCAAAACCATTTCAACTTCTATATTGGAAATTATTTCCATATACTTATTTAATAATAAGTAATTCACAAATCGATTTATTTTCAACATTTAGAAAATATTCCATATACTTAAATCACAATTAAGTATATATTTTATTTTTTAAGGAAAACATTCTCTTTAAACACATTTATTTGGGTCAAAACGAATGTTGCGTAAAACATCGTTACGACAACCCAAAATAACTAGTATAGGGATTCAAAATTAAGATAGACATATAAAACCCAATACTATACAAAAACATTTCCTTTCAAAAATCATTTACTATAACAACAATGTTATAGTCCATCATTTTCTTATTTCTTGAAAACGTCTATTTCAACAATGAATGTTGAAATCTATGTATTCGATATTTAACACATTTTAAAACATCTTTAAACCTTTTAACTCCATTTCAAAATATCACTTTCCAAAATATTTCTTTAATATATTATTCGCTGTCCAAAATCGTGAATATAAATCGTTTGTCAAATCCAATATTTCTACACATTTATTAAAGAATTATCCACTGTCCAAAATCGTGGATTTATCTCCTTTGATAAACTTTTATATTTACTTATCAAATCAATTGATTTCAGAATTATAAAACAATGTTTATAAATTCACAATTATATTTATAAAAACTTCAAGTTATAAATTCCTTTTATCTACCAATTCCATTTACATCTTATTTATATGCCAAATCCAAATTTTAAGTCAATTACTTATAAAACCCATATTTCACAAATTCATTCATTTTATAACTTCACAATTCGTAATCTTATTCACTTATAAATCAAATTCAATTCTATTTAGATTTACTTCACTTCCAATTTGAATTCAACTATTTATAGCTTCCAATTTTATTAATTCAATTTCGTTAACATTTAATGAATTTTTATTTAATCCACTAATAACAATCTAACAATCAATGCATATCTGATATTACCAAATTAATTTACTTTACATTGATTCAATTTGGTTCAACACTTTTAATTTCAAATTTGTTTAACATTCAATTGACTTTCATTCAATTATTCAATTCACAACTTCTTAACTTAAGTTTTATTCAATTTTTAACAACAACATTTTCTAATCCATGTTTATTCCCTAATTCACTTTTACAATTAAATTTGAATTTCATAATATAACTCAAGTTTAACTTCCAAAATATATTGTCCGACCCAAAAAGCACAAACTGACAGAAAGTCAAGAGAAAGAAAAGAAGAGAAGAGAAGAAAGGGAGAAGATAGAACAAAACAGAACAATACAGAATCTCACATCGCAACAGAAAAAATATAATATCATATTAATGATCTTTATAAAACAGAAACTGTATATATACACATCAATCAGAGTTCAACAATCAATCAATTGTTATCAGCTTGAACAGTTATAATAACATGTCCTCACAATTTCCAATTATATACAACAACAAACAAAGCACAGCGGAAAATCAAAACAAGTACGTGTATACAAAAATGAAGATCTCCAACTCTCCTGCTGAAGCTCCAAAAGCACTAAATCTGAACCTGTAAATACACTCGGTCTGACCCGAGCATTAAAAGGGAAGAACGTCTGGATCAGTCTGGTAAACCAGCGTGAGAAACACACACAACTAAATTTATTAAATTACCAAACTTTTCCTTTATCAAAACAAAAGTATCTCGTAAGATAAGTCCACACATAAATACAGACATGTTTTTACCTTACCATAACTAAAACATTTCATATCAAATCCTCTATATTATAGTAGTGTCAACTATATACAAAAAATATTAATCATAGTCGAAATTGCTACATTGATTAAATTCGAGCATATAGCCCAATTGGGTAATACAATCAAAATGGCATGCACGTATTGGAGTTTGGATTTCCATACAAATGACCAAGTGAAGGGGCTACCTTCTGGCAGTACATCTCTAGAAGAATGTACCGAGAAACCATCACAAAGTTTCTCTACCAACACAAGACCGGCCCACCTCTATAACTAGATGGTACCTAATATGTCATCGTCCGGTCGTAGCCGACCTTTACTGAGGGCCCTCTAGCATACAAACCACAATAATCAGATACACGACGTCATAACGTGCAAAGATATATCTAGAAGAGGATGATCATACCCTAATGGGAGAAACCCACTTAGCCTTGCCGCATCCAACCCTGTTTTGGTCATTTCTGGTTGATGAGGCCTGACGAGGTAACGATTACCTTTCACAATCACATATCACATCACTTTGAATGTCACATGGCCATTTTCGTTGACTACTAATTGCCTTCCACAAAAATATAACCCTTAAGCTCATACGTCTCAAAGAGGGTGTTAAGCTAAGAGAAGTTGCCTTCTCCGCCACCACTGATGTACGTTTATAAAAACCAATGTACGTAATCTATAGAAATGCAATGTCAGACAAACATCCACACAAGTTGTCCAAGAACAGGACAAACCGAAAGTATTTTCCTACCACATCCTGTCGAGAAATCCCTAGGATTAGTAGCGAATAGTCCTTGCATTGGATATTCCATAATGAAGAGACCACTACTACTGGATGTATATTAGGATTTTTACCCCAAACGATCAACAAGCAGTCCTCCACTACGAAAATCCGGAATATCAATATCATCACAAGTAACCTAACAATCGTCGCATATACGTTGGTCCGAAGTGGTTTTCAGATAAATCTGATCCCCGTCTCTTCGCACCAACAACGCAAAAGCGTTTCTCAACCTCACACAGAAACTAAGTCTCATAGACTTATCATGTCTCCAACTTTCAACTTGTTATCCTTCGGGCCAAAAAGGAAGCTCGATAGATTGGAGTAATACTTCACACTATACGAATCAACATCCTCAACACAAATGATAATCATGCCTACATAGAAGGCTACGTACTAAGTGTATGACTAAATAGTTTCCACATCAAGTCGAGGAACTAAAATTTAGAAAAGTTTGATAGTCGGTTATTTAACTATTAAAACAAATATTCAGCACCATAACAATCACTAGGCCATTTTAATTAATCTTTTATTAATTAAATCACTAGCCAAATATTCACTTTAAATTATCTTTAAAAAGATATAATCTCAAACCATTTCAACTTTTCAATATTGGAAAACATTTCCATATACTAATTTAATAATATGTAATTCACAAATCAATTTATTTTCAACACTTAGAAAATATTATATAAACTTAAATCATGATTAAATATATATTTTATTCTTTAAGGAAAACGTTCTCTTTGAACACATTTATTTGGATGAAAACGAATGTTGCGTAAAACATCGTTACGACAACCCAAAATCAATAGTATAGGGATTCGGCAATTTAGATAGATATATAAATCTCATATACTATAAAAAAACATTTCCTTTCGTAACGACCCAGAATTTTAGTCATTTGAAATTCATATATTTAGTTAATTTTAAATATTAACAAGTAAAATTTATAAGTCGAATAATTTATTTTTCGAATATCTGGATTTAATTGGATAATTAAATCGACAAAATAATATTTTAAATTGCGTAAATAATTGATAATTGGGTTTAATGTGTATAAAAATGATTTATAAAGTTATATTAAATCATATTGGAGTTAGAACAATGTTTGTGAACTTTTAAAATTGAACTAAAAGTTAATTTGTGAAAATTGAATATTTTAATATTTAAAGTAACAAGTTCAAATAGCCATTTTTCAACAGTCTCGGATTTCGACGAAACTAGTTTCATTGGATCCGTAATGTTAAATTATTGTATGGTTTCAAATTTCATGTCAATCGGACTTACGGTTTGTCTGGAGCAAGCCAAAACGCATAGAAATTAGTTTAATCGGTTTAATTTAAATTTGATCGTTTATTTTCGTAACTCACACATATGATCGAATTGGCTCTCGATACTTATTCCATTGTGTCCGGAACGTGGGGTAAACCCTAGAAATGCCGGTGACCACGTGAGATTTGGAGTTCGAAAATTTTTGGGTGAATAGCGTTTTGGCGAATTTTCTATAAAAGGCCATCACTTTCACCAAATTGCAAACAAACTAGGGTTTAGTTCAGCAGCCGCCACCTCCAATTCAATGGCCGAGAATGCTCGTTCTTTCCCCCTCGAATTTCTCTAAATCCATCATTTAATTCAAGAAACTTTCAACTGTAAAATCGTAGAGCACATCCTCTTCTATAAATCCAACTATGACAACCCGCATATTTTATGATTGAATATTTAAATATTTTATCTTTAGTTGGATTATAGTCCGAAAAGTTACTTTTTGCATACGGTCGAATTAGGACTCGGGACTACTTCCATTGAGTTCAAAACGCCGTTTGCGATCTTGTTAAGTATAAACTTTGATATGTTTGGAGTTAGTGGAATCTTGCTACTTTTTCACTTTGGGCTTTGGGTTTGGATTAGCCCATTAGCCTAAGCCATTACTCTAGCTCAACCCCCTTCCCTTCATAACTTTTCTTTCATTTCCTAACACTCAAGCTTCATCAAAAATGGAGTAAGGAATGGGAAATTAAAACCCCAAGCCCTAGTTCACTTGCAAATCCAACATCCAACTCCAAATTCAAAGAGAAGACATTGATTCAAGTTTCTTGGGTTGATTCTCCTTTGCTTTCAAGCTTCTCTTTCATTGATTTTGTGTAAAGGTGAGATTTTTATCTCACATCTTTGTCTATAACTATCTTTGATTGTTGGGTATGAATTCCTAACACTTTTACATTTGCATTTGTCATTAATTTGGATTGAATTAGTGAAAATCCCAATTTTTAGTGTTTTGGTTTCAAATCTTTAAAAATCCAATCTTTGACGTTTGAACACGTTTTTGGTGATTAACCGAGGAGCCAATAGAACCGGGTAGCCGATAGGCGTAATCCCTTAGCGTTCGTGCTCGTCCGGTTGCAAATTGAGAGAGTTTGCACTTGTTTTGCTTAGGTCGTTTTCGGCCTGCTGCTAGGTCGCTCGGCCTGCAACCCCAAAGACCTCGGCCTTCTGCGCACCCCTTTAGGTCGTCACACCACTAGGTCACACGTCTTTAGATCGTAACCAAAGGGCGCGGCAAGTTAGGTCGTCTCCTAATTGGGTCGCTCGGTCTTGTATGCCGATAGGTCGCTCGGTCTCATATGCCGTTAGGTCGCTTGGCCTTGTTTAAGCCACAAACTCTTAGGTCGCTCGGCCCTTTATGTCGTTAGTGCCTTAGGTCGCTCGGCCTTCTCCTGCTACTTAGGTCGCACGTCACTCGGCCTATCCAAACCACTTAAGTCATTACGTGTTAGGTCGCCCACCCCCTTATCCCTTAGGTCGCTGACCTCCTTAGGCCGCTCGACATGTGCATTGGTTAGGTCGTGTCACACTTTTGGGTCGTACCTTGTTTGGTCGCTCAGTTGCTAGGTCGCACCACTTCTCTAAGCCGCTTCTACCTTTAGGTCGCACCCCTATAGGTCGCGCTATGTCTTAGGTCGCGCCTTGATTAGGTCGCACCACTATAGGCCGCATGCTAGCTTCCTAAGCTGTAACTCGTTAGGTCGCACGCCCACTAGGTCGCTCGGTTAGGTTGTTGCAACCACTAAGTCACTCGGTGTAACGTTTACGACTTTTCGACGCTCGAAAACCGACATCAATACGTCCACTGTATCAACTGTCGAGCAATCGAATGCCGGAAAACCGAAATGTTATGGTTAAAGAAGAAGAAAAGGATAGAAGAAGAGAGAAAACATAGAACAGACCAAAAAGAAACAACAGAACAATATCAGAATCTCACAATCGCAGCGGAACAACATATGATAGATAAATGAATAATCATTAAACAAAGAACTATATCAGTTATTACATTACATCCCATTACATTACATTACATCATCAGAGTATACACAACAAACAACAACAAACAGCGGAAAAGAAATACTATACTAGTGAATACGCCATGCCATCCAGCTTGCCTCTAGCAACTCCTGAATTCCAGAATTTCCTGATAACTTAACTCTAGACTGCCCGCGTGGAAATTGGTGGGCAACCAGAGTTTAGGAAGGAAACAATAAACTCCGAGTCGGTCATGGGACTGGTGTGAGAACTTAAAACAGTTTATTCTTTTAAAAACAAACAAAAAAATATTTTTAAAATAAATTCGCAATGCTTTTTGGAAAATAAGACTACCATAAAGCCTCCCGCACACAAACACAATGCAAACGCATAATCGGAGGAGATTTCTCCTTATGATAGTCAAAGATGCTTTAAAAAGAACATTTGATATTATTACTAGTGTGACATACCGGAATTTTGACCTTATTATTATAATAAGTTTTTAATCTAATTTAGATAAAATATAAGATTTTTATTTATAAATAAATAAGATTTTTGATATTAATAGTTGTATATGTGTTATAAAGGAATTTATATAATAGATGCTTTCAACAATATTCAGAAATAAATATGTGTTATTCAATTAAATTAAAATTTATGTATTAATGACATTTAATATTAGATATATGAATGCAGTTAATAGAACAAGTACAATAACACAATTTTTTTCATATTAAATATAAACACATTAATACACATATAAGTTACAAATCAAATATTTGTAATATTTAACTTTAATGAAAAATAAGATTAATCTGTGTTTCTTATAACAGTTTTTATAAGTAAATTAAATATAAGCTTATATAAGTAGCATAAGTATAACATAATTATATGTTAACATAAGTTTGAAGACAAACATATAATCTGTCAAAACCAATGTGCAGTTTGTGTTTAAGGTATAGGATAATAAAATAAAGAGCAAAACCATTGTATATTTATACACCAGACATTACAACAAGACCTGCAGGTAAACTTTATATGTATCAGTAAGCCAAATATTCACATCTTAGTTCAAACATAAGGTTCTGCAAAATATCTTTACAAAATAAAACAAGTGCCAGTAAAACACAATAGTACAAAAGAAAACAATATTGAAAACCTGCACATTTTATTTATGCATAAGAAAACAAATCTGTAAATATCTTTCTATATATTTTAAGTGCCAGCAAAAAAAAACATTTAGTACAAAACAAGTCTGCAAACATTAATTGTGTGTTAGCATAAATAAAGCACATTAGTACAAACAATCTTGTAAACATCTTTGTACAAATAATTTGGTCAGCAAAGCATTTAATTTATGTTAACTTAAAGAAGACATAAATATTAATTAGCACACATTTTTGTCTGAAATAAAATATCTCCTAGCCGAAATTTTTAATACATCTCAGGTTTTAGTACAAAACAAATAAATAAAAAATAAAATAGAGTAAGATATTTTATCAAGTGGAAGCTTATTCAAGAAGACACCATTGTTGCAAGTTATAAATATTTGTATTAACTTCAGTCATTAACTCATGAAAACAAATCTGAGGAGAAACAAAAGAAAATAAATAAAACTTTATATTTGCAAGTTCAAAACATATTCAAGCAAAAGGAAAGTTACTGGAATTCAAAGTTGGAGCTGCAATCTTTATTGTTCTTCAACAACTAACCTCTGTTTCAAGTTTCTTCAGTAATCTATCTCGGTGAGTAAACTTATTTCTAACCTAACCTTATTTATGTAGTTTATGAAGATTTGTTTTGTGGATGATTTAAGTTCTGTAATGTTTGTTAAATACTGTAAGACCTGCATATCATGTTCTTTCAGGTTCCAATTATTATTTTTTACTGAGGCAAACAACACAGTGAGTATATCAAACCTTTATATATATCCTTGTCTCCAAGTAGTAACTTAACTAAATAAATTTGTTTAAGTTTAGAATTAAGGTTTGGATTACATTTTTTAGAAGCTGTGAAAAAAGAATAGAACTGTAAACTCACAATTACAGTATAAAGTAAAATTATACTCAAAATTCAAATATCTTAAATTGACAATTTAAGTTTATATATTGATTCAACATAATATAATATGATTTTTAAGACAAGAATTATAATTTTTAGTTAATAATTAGCAGTGCAGTTTGATAATGAACAGAAAGTGCATTTTCATGAAGTTCTGTTAATTTCTTCAATTATAATTATTGAAATTTTACATGAAGCTTAAGTATTGATGTTTGAATAACAGAAAAATGAGAGGAAATTTTTAATTACAAGACTTTGGGGAAATTATGAAAAGTAGGGTTTAGGAGTCTGTATTTTGGGGTTCTGTTCATTCGATTCGCGCGACGCCTCGGCTTGACCGAGTGACCTGAGATTTTGGGAGGTGCACGAGTGTGTTGTTGGCAAGGTTTGGACGAAGACACGTCGTCCCTAGCGGTTGCGATAGTGTGGACGAGGGTTTTTGGCCTCTGCGTTGGAGTTACAGTTCGACATTTTAGTCGAATTTTGATTGCATGACTTTGGGGTTGATCTGGGTTTTGTAGTCGAGAGAGGTGAGGATTTGCGACTTGTTGGTGGCGTCGCAAGGTGGTAGCGCGGTGGTGGACCGCCGTGCACGTGCACGGCGGCGGAGATGATTGTGTTTTGGGTCGACTCGAGGAAAACTCGAGTATGTACGTGGAATGCTTCGAGTTAGATGTTGGGTCGAGTGTTTATGCGTGTGGGTTTATATGTTTTAACAGAAACAAAAGTGAAGTTTTTTTAAAAAAAAAAAAAGAATCAGGGAAGAAGAGGAGAGACAGGGGAGTTTTAACGCGAGAAGTTGCTGGGTGGATTCGAGTCTTACCCGAGGCGAGCACGATGTTGTCTTCGGGTTTGAGATTGCAGAGGTTGGCTAGCTGTAATTTGGAATATAGTAGTAATTAAGTTAAGTATAAACTGTGTTATTAGTGTTAACCAATTTGTTCTAAGCCCTGATAAACTTAAAAGTTTTGCTGAAACAAAATCGAGTAATTAATTTGAATGGAAGTTAATTATGTATGTCATAAAATTTATAATTGGAGTTTAATAAGTAGTTCAAAACTTAATTGAATTCGTAATTAAAGATTTAATGATAATCTTGATTTTTATTAATCATTTGAAGTTGGTTAATTAACAAATCATAGATAACTGATTAAATAAATAATTAATGATTGAACGATTAAGTTAATTAATAATTAATGATTAATTAAGCAATTAATAATAATTAAATGTGAAATTAAGTTTTATAATCAATAATTAAGATTATTGATTAATAATTAATTCATTAATTAAGTGAATAATTAATAGGTAATTAATGAATTGAAATAAGTTAATTTATGAGTAATTGATTAAGCAAAGAATAAAATATAATTCATTCTCAAGATATGCAATTAAGTTAAAACAAATCAAAACTGTTGATTTAAATCGATGTTTATATTGATTGCCTCTGATGATTATTTATATCCTGTGATGTTCTGTGATATTCTGAATATATCTGTGATGATTGTGTATGATTTATCTGTGTTAAATTGTTAGATGATTTATCCGATGTTATTTATCTGTATTAAATTGCTATATGAATTCAATTGTTAAATTTGAACTGTTAAGTTAATTAGACAACTTGGACTTTAAAATGGCGTTTGGATTTCGATGAGACCGGGATCGGGTATCAATTGATATTCCGAAAACCACATCGATCCAAATTAAACGTTAGGTCGTGTAATCTCAAGTGAAGATCGAGATGGTGCTTTCAGAATGCAAGGGTTATCGTCGTTAACTCTGAGGGTGATTCCAAAACGAGTGTAACGAGATAATGCCTTCGGTTTCGTTCGAACCCGGAACGAACTTGTGTGGATCGAATGCTTTCAGCACATCGTCAGGCGGACGATGAGCATTCTAAGATATGTTCTATAAAGGTAATCGCAGCCTCAAGCCTCATCAACCGGGAATGGCTAAAACGGGGGAGGTGCAGCAAGGTTAGGTGGGTCATGCCCAAGCAGGACGAGATATACCCCTGTCTAGATGTCCCTTTTTCGGCTGTGTGGGCGGTTGGATGTACACCAACTGCGGGGTTATCTTGTTCGGGACTGTTCAATAAGGAATGGTTCCGGCCTTGTGTTGCAGGGGAGTTAGGGTGGCTCCTCGGTACTGTGATCTAGACCACGTACTGTGACGGTCGGTACCCCAGTAGCCCTGCCATTGTATGGGATCCAATTTCCAATAAGCGTCGTACGTTTTGATTGTGCCCAACTATGTTCAAATGTGAGATGTAAGCATTTCAGCTATTTCTGTATTTTACTTGAAAACCCTAGACACTATTATAATATCACTGGATTTCCTATGAAATGTTTTGGTTAGCGTAAGGTAAAAACTTACCCGTATTTATTTGTGGGGAGTCTTACGTGATACCTTTCTTTTAAATAATTTTCAAAGCTAAACAACTTTAACCCGTTTACTCATACCAGACCCATGTCTGACTCGGAGTTTATTTTTGTTTTTCATAAACTTTCGGTTACCCAAATTTTTACGGGTAGCCAAGGGATTCAGGTTAGCTTTGACGACTTCAGGAGGAGCAATGGAGCAGGAGGCTTCAGCTTTGTAGACATATATATCTATATAGTTCCGCTGTGTTAGTTAGTTTATGTATTTGAGATGAATGTTCTGACAGATATGTATATGATAGTCATGTTGTATGATATTGGATAACTCTGATGTATATATATAACTATGTAATATTTATGTTGATATATTATATTTTATTCCATTCCGCTGTGAGATTCTGATGTTGTTATTCTTTCTTTCCTTTCTTTTCTATTTCTACCCCTTTCTTTCTTATTGATGACACGTCTTTCTGGGCGTAGAAAGCCGGGACGTCACAACTAGTGCATAGTGTACAAAAAATCATTTCGAAAGTAAAGATATAAATCTTATCCAACATACGACCATTATCGTATGCCTACTATAGCTACCATCTAAACGGTGGTGACCACCATAAGTAAATGGCATGTTCTACAACTAAAACCGTACAAGGTGCGTATTGAAGTTTGGATTTCCAACAAATGGTCAGGCCAAGGAACTTCCCATTGCCATATGGGTACGCCTCTGGAAAGACGACCCGAGAACCTAACCGGATCTCTGCCAAGACAACGCCAGGTTACCTTTCAAACTAGGTAACTACTGACACGAATATGTCATTCCCTGATCGTAACCGATCTATATCCGAGGTTCCTCGATTCCAACAACCACAAAGTAATAAATTTGCAGCAACAACATAGATTAAGTATCTGGTCTCCATACCATGATACCGCCTCTATCCAGAAGGAATGACATACACTAAAGGGGCGCTACCCCCTAATAACCTTGCCGCATCCTTCCTGTTTTGACCATTTTCGAGGTGTGAGGTCCGACGAAGTCTCGTCCACAAAGCCACGCTTTATACAAAAGTTGTGCTTTGTTCAACAAATGCTCAAAAGCACTTCGTATGCCACATTATCAATTTGGGAATGTATCACTAGTAACCATCAACTACATAACCTCTGAGCTCGTACGTCTCAGAGAAGGGGTTAAGCCAAGAGAATAAATTCTCCGCCACCAACAGAAATATATTTGATAGAAACTAGCTTTACATCTCAAATTGTAACGTCAGACACACATCCATACAAGTCCATTCCGGGATCGAACGGAACCGAAGGCACTTCCAAAGAAGCCCTTGCAATCCGGATATTCACCAATCACGTCCGGACTTCCCGTCACTAAGGGTGATAAAATCTCTATATCGGAGATCAACCGATGCAGAGTCATTCGACGGTAATCCTTCCATTTTCACAAATATCCGGTCTTCAACACCGGTCTTCAAATGCAATCCATAACGACGTATCACATATTCGGAATGGGTTATACGACCCCAAGGTCCTTTCCCGCCTAACCCAAATAGTGAGCGCTTATTCAAAAATAAGTGTGGCATTCAAATTCAAGCAATCACAACAAATACCTATTTAAAGGTAAATATTGATAGTCGGATTATTTAACTATCAATAGGTATGCTCAACATCACCAGATTCCAAATAATTTTCCAAATTATTTAATTTCCAAAAATATCTTTACAAGATATATAATTTCCACACTTCAACCATTTGAAAACAATTTTCCAAATCACTTTTCACCCTTACAACTTTTGAAAACAAATTTCAAATCGTTTTCCTTACGCGGAAATACTTTCATTTCAAAATGGTTCATTTAAACCAATTAAATAAATCCTTACCGATTTACTTTATATTTACGTTCCAAATCCGTAAATTTATTCCCACACTTCAAAAATAAATCAACGTTTATTTTTAAACAAATTTCCCTTCCTTTTATAAATTCCATAGTGAATTTCCATTTCCAAAATATCTATGAATATACGATTTTCAAATCGATTTCTAATATTCATTTTTAATTTATCTTTAAAAGATAAAATCTCAAAACATTCATTTCATATTGGAAAACATTTCCATACCTATTAAATAATAATAAGTAATTCACAAATCCATTTATTTTCAACACTTGGAAAATATTCAATATACTTAAATCGAAATTAAGTATATATTTCATTCTTTAAAGAAAACATTCTCTTAACACGTTTATTTGGGCCAAAACGAATGTTGCGTAAAACATCGTTGCGACGACCCAAAATCACTAGTATAGGGATTCGAAATTAAGATAGATATATAAATACCAATACTACATAAAACATTTTCTTTCGGAAATCATTTACTATAACATAGTGTTATAGTCCACCATTTCCTTTTATTTCTCGAAAACGTCTTATTCAACAATAAATGTTGAAATCTATGGTTTCGATAGTTAATCCATTTTAAAACATCTTTAAAACAATTAACTTCATTTGATAATATTCATTTTCCCAAAACATATCCATTTTATTTAATAATATATTCACTGTCCAAAATCGTGAATATACTTCGCTAACCAAATTCAATATTTTCTACACATTTTATTTCAAGGATAATTCTCTATCCAAAATCGCGAATATATCTCCTTTAATAACCTTCTATATTAAATTTATCAAATTCAATTGATTTCGGATTTATAAACAATGTTTATAAATTCCATTTCTATTTATAAAAACTTCAATTTATAAATCTCCTTTATTAACCAATTCTATTTATATTTCATTTACATGTCGAAATCCAATTCATAAGTAAATTACTTATAATCCATTTATTCACAAATCCATTCTTTTATATCATCATTAATTTATAAATCTAAAATTCTTATTTACTTATAAAACTAGGTACAACTTTATTTTAACACTTATCAAAGCTCGTTTTATAATTCCAATATCTTTAACTTATAAAATATCGATTTTATAAATCTTTTATATAAACCGTTTAATAATTCAAAAATCCAAATTTAAACCATTTTATAAATTTATCAGCTATTTATTTCAAAAAAAATCAAGCTTTGGTTATATTTCACAAAAATATAATTTTTTATAACATAAAAATTTATAACGTTTTAATTACTTAAAATGAATCGATTCGAAAATTTAATAAACGTATAATTTCAAAAATCACTTTTAAAATCCCTTAAAAATCAAAATCGTTATTTTTAAACTTCAAAAATGTAGGTCCAATGATGCGACACACCAAATAGACAAACACCACATCCAAACATCATATATCGATATGATAATCAACAAATATCATAATATCTGTAATCAAATAAATACTGGTGAGGAATCCAGTTGGATCCCTCCAACCTGTTTCCCTGCATCCACAAACATTAGCACAATACCAATTCCGTTCCGGTATGGAATTATCGTGGTATATGGGACTTATAAATTATTATCCGTTATTATGCGGCGCAATAGGGTCTCATCCGCTATATAATGTGGGAAATCAACTCCGAGTACATAAATAATACCAATTTCACTTTGCAGTGAAATATTCGCGGTATATGTTTTTAATAAATAACCTCCGCTTACTAACGGCGCATAGTGTCTATTTCAATCAACAACAGATAATAATTTATCATTCATGCATACAATCATAAATTTTAAATCTAACTATTTAAAATTTAAATCGAAACAATTCGATTGAGTGAGAAGTTCTCACCTTGGTTTCAATTTCCGTTTCAGCGTTTTATTTCGAATAAAATTAAACTGCGTTTAATTTTACCCGAAATTCTCGCTAGCTCCAAACGACTCCAAACTAGCTTCATTGCGTAGTGCTCGACAAAACGATTGCAATGCAATTCGTTTCGTCCAAAACGGACCTCGTATGACAAAGATACAGCATTTTAAAGTTTATACAAATTATTATATACATTAATTAACATTTTATTTTTATATTTTTATACCCTGCAATTTTCTGGCCGTTGGATCTGGGCCGCATGCATCGCACCCTAGCTTCCTTCTCCCCCCTCTCTCACGTTCGTTCACGTTCAAAGAGAACCCATCGTGCCGCCATCAACATCAAATTATCGTGCCCTATAGGATCATCATGACGACGATCAGAGGCCGCCGCCTCGAAGACACTGCCGAGATCCATCACCGCCCAGAAAATCAATGAACTCAGCTGCACCATTCAATGGAAAATCTTGCTCGAACGCACGCGTTCAAACTCATTTTACCGTTGATTTTCTCAATGAAAATCGATCATCACCGTTGGATCTGTAGATCTCGGAGTGCTCTACACTTTCCATGTTGAAAGTTTCTTGAAATAACTTGTGGATTGAAAGTAATTGAGGAAGGAAGAAACGTGATTTTTGTCCATTGATCATATGAAGGTGGCGGCCGGCTATTAGCTAGGGTTTTTGTTTTTCTTTTTTGCAAAAGTGAATTAGAGAGGTGCTTATATAGGAAATTTCCAAATTACTATTCATCCCGGATTTTCCGAACTACAAACGAAGCGTGCCGGCTGGCGTTTCTAAGGTTTACCCCGCGTTTCGAACACAATGGAACATGTTTCAGAGGCTAATTCGATCATCTGTGCGAGTTACGGCAATAAACGATCGATTTTAAATTAAACCGATTAAACGAATTTTCTATGCGTTTTGGCTTGCCTCGGACAAACGGTAAATCTGATTGACACGAAATTTGAAATCTTATAATAATATCAAATTACGGATCCGATGAAACTAGTTTCGTCGAAATCCGAGATTGTTTGAAAAATGGCTATTTTAACTCGTCAATTAAATATTAAAATATTCAATTTTCACAAATTAACTCCAAATTCAATTTTAAAAGTTCTATAACATCATTCTAACTCCAACATGATATAATAAAATTTTACAAATCAATTTTAATCATATTAAACCCAATTTCCAATTATTTCTGGAATTTTAAATATTAAATTATCGATTTAATTATCCAATTAAATCCAGATATTCGAATTTAAATTCATTCGACTTATAAATTTCACTTATTAATATTTAAAATCAATTAAATTTACAAATTTTAATTAATAGAAATTCTGGGTCGTTACAAACTTCCCCCCTTAAAAGAATTTCGTCATCGAAATTACCAAGTAAGAAAAGGTTACGGAATCCATTAACTTTCCAAAACAAACCATTCAAATTGGATTTTTCAAATCTCTTAAGTGTTTAACTTTCCCAAAATTCATAGTTAAACTTCTTACAAAATCTTTATTAAGTTCCCAAATCCAAACTTAGTTTTCAAAATTTTCCCAATTTTCTCAAAAATATTCTAACGCCTTAAATTTTCGAAAAAAATCCCTAGAGTCTCCTTTGCGCGGCTCGATCCGAAAAAAAAATGACATTATATATATCACAAATATACATCTCATCAAGTGATGAGGCATCCCGCAGGGAAAAAAGTTTAAAAGTACGATATTTAATCCGAGATATGTACCTTATATATTTTATTAGCGAGCATATACGGCTAATATAGCGCGAAAGCGAGCTCCAAACGCGAAACAAGCGCAATCCGCACCTACTATACACTCAACAAACCATGAGAAACATGCATATATGAAAATAATATCAATATACAACATGTAGCAACATAACAACTACATGTGCCAACATAGCAATGCATTCAAAAGCAACAAATGCAACCATCAAACAACTATCATCCAGTAAACATCCAACAAATCCATAACCAAATCAATATGAATTCACTTCTCATTAATATTCAGTGAATTGGTTTTCTAATTTAAATCACATTTGATTCATTTACATTGGATTTAATTAACATTCATTCATTCCCAATTAGTTTACATTCACTAATTAAATTCACATCAGCTTACTTCCAAATTGAATCAAATTCAGTTCATATTCATTTACTTCCAATTTGGATTCAATTACTTTAGCTTTCAAATTTTGCTAATTCAATTTCATTAACACTTAATGAATTAGACACAATCAATTAATAACCATATAACAACCAATGTATATCCAATATTACCAAATTATTCAATTTACATTCAACATTCACTAATTCAATTGCTAATTCATTTAACAATTAAGGTTGAATTTCATTTATATAACTCTAAGTTCAAATTCTTAATGACTTCATTTCATTAATTCACTTATTAATTTACTTCGATACCAAAATCAACTTTATTCAACATCACTTAAGTTATATTCCATTTCAAACATTCAATTTCAATTACATTTACTTGCAATTGTAAATTTTATTTATTCATTCACAATTTATTTTCCAACTTAATAATTGTATTCCAATCATTTTATATAACATTCAAGAGTCTTTTCAACCTTTCAAAACCATTTTTGAAACCAATTCAATTATCCTTTGAATTTCAAAACCCAACTCAAATTTTCCAAACAACTTTCATTAAAAATAATCTGGCAGCAATTCCTCTTTTGGAATCCCGAAAATGAACACCGATGATGTTGCAATCATCATCAGAATTATTTTCCAGCGACCGAAAAGAGTTTAGAGCTTTAATTTCTTCAAAACAATTTTCTAAAATATCAAATTCTTTCAAAACACTTCTCTAGAATTTTATTTTTTAGATTATAAATCACATTTATAAATCTTTTCCTTATATAATTTCACTTCTTATATATAAGATTATTTCACAATTGAAAATCATTTTAATTATAACTTCATACTTATAATTCATTTTCTTATAAAATTTATTCTTTTACAATATGTTTCATTTAACTTATTCAAACAACTTTTATTAACTTGCATATATCTTACATTTTCAACAACCAAACAATCAATTTATATATACTTAATAATTCTAAAAAATTATTCCTTTATATATAAAATATAATCAAGGTAAAATTATTTCATTTACCCAATTAAAAAGACACTATGTCGGTTTATCTCGTTTAAGAGTTTAGAAACCCCTATCGATAACATGGCGTCCCATCTACCGACCAGAATTCACAAACAGCTCAACGGATAAGCAGACACAATATAAAACATTTTTATATTCACTAACAAATACGCGCTCATAACTATTGTTACACTCAAACTCATTCTAGAGTACTACTGACTCTATCTCTAATGAGTAATTCCCAACAGAGCCATGTTTGTCGTTTAACCATATGCTCTGATACCAAATGTAATGTTTACGACTTTTCGACGCTCGAAAACCGACATCAATACATCCACTGTATCAACTGCCGAGCAATCGAATGTCGGAAAGTCGAAATGTTATGGTTAAAGAAGAAGAAAAAGATAGAAGAAGAGAGAAAAAGATAGAACAGAACAAAAAGAAACAACAGAACAATATCAGAATCTCACAATTGCAGCGGAACAACATATAATAGATAAATGAATAATCTTTAAACAAAGAACTATATCAGTTATTACATTACATCCCATTACATTACATTACATCATCAGAGTATACACAACAAACAACAACAAACAGCGGAAAAGAAAAACTATATACTAGTGAATACGCCATGCCATCCAGCTTGCCTCCAGCAACTCCTGAATTTCAGAATATCCTGATAACCTGACTCTAGACTGCCCGTGTGTAAATTAGTGGGCACCCAGAGTTTAGGAAGAAAACAATAAACTCCGAGTCAGTCATGGTACTGGTGTGAGAACTTAAAGCAGTTTATTCTCTTAAAAATAAACAAAGAAATATTTTTAAAATAAATTCGCAATGCTTTTTGGAAAATGAGACTACCATAAGGCCTCCCGCACACACACACACAATGTAAACGCAGAATCGGAGGAGATTTCTCCTTATGATAGTCACAGATGCTTGATACGCATTAAAAAGAACATTTGATATTATTACTAGTGCATAGTGTACAAAAAATCATTTCGAAAGTAAAGATATAAATCTTAGCCAACATATGACCATTATTGTAACGACCCAACTTCCAAACTCCAGGAAGTCGCATCGCTATGAAGAAAGAAAGGAATAGAAAAGAGAAAAGAAAGGAAAGAAAGAAACAGACAACATCAGAATCTCACAGCGGAACGAATAAATTATATTATATCACATAATACTTTACATAGTATCATATACATCAGAGTTTTACAGCCAATACAACACAAACTAGACAGTTATAAACATCTGTCTAGCGATTACAATTCAAGAACATCAGAGAAAAACAGATACAATTCAAAGACAGCGGAACCATTATATATATCTACACGCTGAAGCCTCCTGCTCCATTATCTCCTCCAGAACTCGTCAAAGCAATCCTGAAACACTTGACAACTCATACATAATATGAGTACCCAAGAGTTTAATAAAACAGAAAATAAACACTCGGGTCAGACAGGGGTCTGGTGTGAGTAAACGGTTTAAAAGTTGCTTAACTTTTAGAAAATCCTTTGAAATCAAAGGGTATCACGTAAGACTTCCCACACATAAACATGGAAAAGTATTTACCTTACGCTAACCAAAGCATTTGATAGGAAATCCAGTGATATTATAATAGTGTCTAGGGTTTTCAATGTAAAATACAGAAATAGCTGGAATGCTTACATCTCACGTTCCAACATAGTTGGGAACAATCAAAACCGTACAGGCACTTATTGGATTTTGGATTCCATCAATGGCAGGGCTACTAGGATACCGCCCGTCACAGTATGTGGCCTAGATCACCGTACCGAGGAGTACTCCCACTCCCCTGCAACACAAGGCCGGACCCATTCCTTACTAAATAGTTTCGAACAAGACCACCCCGACAGTTGGAGCTCACAACCGTCCACACAGCCGAAATAAAAGGGACCTCTAGACAGGGGTAAATCTCACTCTCAAGTGGGGGCTACCCACGAAGCCTTGCTGCACCTCCCCTGTTTTAGCCATTCCCGGTTGATGAGGCTTGAGGCTACGATTACCTTTATAGAACACATTTATCTTAGAATGCTCATCGTCCACCTGACGATGTTCCGAAAACATTCAATCCATACAAGTTCGTTCCGGGTTCGAACGAAACCGAAGGTATTATCTCGTTACACTCATTTTGGAATCACCCTCAGAGTTAACGACGATAACCCTTGCACTCTGAACCACCATCTCGAAGCTATAAGTACTATCCGTCAAACTCATTACGGAATCACCCACAGAGTTATACTGACGTATAGCCCTTACACCTCGAGTCTTCACTTGCTCCACTTGGATTAACGACCTAACGTTTAAATTTGAATCGATGTGGTTTTCGGATATCCAAATATGGAAACCCGATCCCGGTCTCACCGAAACCAAACGCCATCTTAATGTCCAAGTTATACTTAAGGGTTTTAAACAATTAACTCTTTTATTTGTATCTATTTCACACAGAAAGATAAACTACATATTCTCATCATAACAAATAACCCATAACATTATCACAACAGATAATCATCACAACAGTCAATCATCACAACTAAAATAATCCATCATACTATAACTAAGCATCCATATCCTATAAATACTACTCATCTCATTTCTGAGATCACAATCATCCAATCAATAACATTCATAAGCAATGATTTATTAACCATTAGTTATAATTAATTTAAAATGAATTAAATTAATTACTTCTATCTCTAATTAATTTAAAATAAATTAAATTAATTACTCACCTATAAATCTTGCTTATAAATCTATTGATTAATCAACCTAGTTAATTAATCATTCATTAAGTATTTAACTTAATTAAACATCTATGATTAATCATTCACTAATTACAATAAGTAATTAGTCTTAAATTAATTCCATAAAATTAATTAACCTTAATCATAAGTAATTAACATTTAATTACTTTATTTATTAATTAACTATAATTAATTACATTTATCCTTAATTAATTACAATTAATTAATCACTTAATTAATTGATTATTACTTAATTAAACAATTCTTAATTACGTCATTAATTATAATAATTAATGATCTCTAATTAATATTTAAATTAATTACTCAATTAAAACTAATTACATTTAGTAATTAATCTAAAATTAAAATACAATTATTAATCACCTTGATTAATATTTAAATCCAGTAATTAACTACTCTTAATTACTAATTAATAAATTAATTATCCAATAATTAATTATCTTTATTAATTAATCCTTGATTAATTACAAAAGTAATTATCCAAATTACTATTAAAATAAATCACCTTTCCTTAATTACATTCCAATAATTATCAATTATCACTTCTCTAAGAAATCCTGGTCCATAAATTACATTAAGTAATTATTATTATTAAATTATTAAATTATTTCTTAAATTGATTAAACTAAATTAATTAATTTAACAAAGCACATTATCAGAATTAATTACAATAAGTAATTAACCCTTTAATTACTTTTATAAAGTAATTATACTTAAACAATTACGAATGATAATCTTCAATTAATTAATCTCATTAATTAATTATTAATTACCCTTAGATAATTATCTTATTTAATTAACAACATTTTCATTAATTCCTTACTTAAGTGAATTATCTTAGATTAATTATTCATTAATCATCTTTAATTATAAATTAATCCAAAACATTAATCAAAATCAATTTAATAAGTAAATTTCTAAATTATTTTAATTATTTCCAAATTAATCCATTTACTTATTAATGACTATTAATTATTCAAATGTATTTAAACAATACACTCCTAAAATTAAATTCAACTTCCATTTCAAAATTTAAGATTTAAAAATGTTTAACCATATAAACATTCCCAAATTTAAATTAATAACCTAAAGGTAAATAACTAACATTATTATATAAGAAAAGTTTAAAAATCTAAATTACTTAATTTTTCTAAAGAAATCAAGCTTTTGAAAATAGATAGATTATTTTAACTTTCAAAGTTGAGCATATCATAATTTTATTTCAATACTTAAAGGAAAGAATTCTTTTAAATTTAAACCTTTATTTGAAATCATATTCATATTTAAATTCTACTTAAAACAATTCCTGTCCAATATTTAAAATAATTTCAAAACTGATTTGAATTCGAACTGATTTCAAAGTAAAACTGAAATCATACTTAATTTGATTTCAAAACTAAATTCTAAATCTGGCTTAAATTTAAAAGTTTCATTTTTAAACTTTGAATTCAAAAGTACTCTTGAATCTAATTCAAACTTACACCTCAATTTGAATCTTGTTTTTAAAAATTGAATTCCCTTTTAAATAAAAAAAATTTAAAAAACAAAACTGTTTAAAAAAAAATCTGGATTCAAAAACCTGAAACTATATTTACACTGTTTCCAAATTTAAGTTTAAATCTTACTTTATATTTAAATTATTCATTTTAAACTTTTGAATTCATAAGCTTACTTGAATTTAATTCAAACCTACACTTTAATTTAAAACATAGCTTTTAAAAAAATAAATTTGAGTTTCCCAGATTTTTAAAAAAACACAACAGTTCAGATTACAACCTGAACTCAAAAACCCGAGACCACCAACAAATTACTTCGGGTTAATCCCTAGCCCACTTCGAGTCACAACATAAACTACACAAGAGTGACTTCGAGTCACCCAAAACCCTGCACACCAGAGTTCACCAGAGTCAACCAAACACTGTGCAAATGCGACCACTGCTCCGGCGACTTCCAGCTACCTTCACCAACCTCTCCAAGAAGCCATCCATCCTTCGACATGATAGCAACCATCAACAAAATTCTCTGTAGCTTGAAATTTAAATCAAGCAAAACAGCAACCTGGAAAAACTTCACCAAGCACACACCAAACCTGTCAACCCACTTGACACTCCACTCCGACCATCTTATGGTCTCCAACTCCGGCCATTGCTCCACCTATACCCCCTCTTCCCAATTCCAAAATATGGCAACACTCGGATCACTACAGAGTACGGGGAGTTACAAAACCTCTGTTGCAATAAAACTAGGAATTCATACCTGGAAAAAACCCTACTGTCATCGCCACCATTCTCTGACCATCTTCCCCTTATTTTCCCCACTCTCTCCAGTCAATCATACACCTCCAGAAGGAATTCCAGATTCCAAAATTTATTTTATGATCAGATACCTAAAATCCCAAAATACTGCACAGTCCTGAGTTGCTAACCACAGAAGATTTAAAACTTGATGCTTGTTTTATTATCCTTGTTTTTAAACATGCATTAAAGTTTAAACATGTTTTGAATAATTTTAAGATGTTTGGTAATTTTACTTTTGGTAACTATTGTCTGTTGTTATTTATTTTCAGAAGTGACAGGCTTTACTTTTCTAAATTAAAATTTTTCAAACCTAAATCTATGCTACACAAACACAAATTGTTTACAAAATAATTCCTAACTAAGATTCAGACATAAAGAAGTGGATTTGTATTTAAATCCTAGTAATAACAGAAGCATGTCTGTAGAAAATTTACTACACACATATATGCATATTCAAGAATGTACACAGAACATCCATCATACACCAGTCAACAATTATATTCAAACTCATGCACATATAAATTTTTAAACAACCTATAGATTTGAGATTACTCACTAAAGAGAAAGAACAGAGCAGTTATTAATTTGCCACTGTTTTAAATTTTCTTATTTAAAAGCATTGTGAATTAAACTTTAATTTCTGCAAAATTTTGATAGGTTGGTTTTTAAAGGAAGAAACTGTTTTTAAGCATAGATTTACTCACCTATAAAATGAACAACAGAAATCATTCTAGATGCAAGTCATCCCTGCAGCCTGAATTCCAATGCATTGATTGAATCTGCTTGCATGCTAGTTGAAGTTGGTTATAACCTGATGCTTGCAGGCCTTAAAATTGCATGCAGACCCATTTCTTTGCTTGAGTTGATCTTACAGGTTGAAGAAATTTTGTTTGCAGGTTTAAAACTTTGATTGCAGACTAAAAGAATTTGCAATTTGGGTTTTCAGATTTTAAACATGCATTGAGTTTTGAAGAATCTTGATTCAATTTGGGTTGTGGAATTTCAGAGTGAAATGGATTTCAGTTTTCTTTAAATCTGAGCTTAGACTCATTATAGGAGATAAGGTGTTTGAAACAAAAAGATTTGTTTTAAGTTTTTATCTAAAATAATAAATTCAATATTGATTTAGTATGCCACTTGTTATTTAGATATGAAGATTAATTACAAGTGTCTACTTTAAAAACATGAATGTTTAACACATGTAAGATTTTAATATAAGATAAATTTCTTTGTTTACAAATGTTTTAATTTAAGATAAAACCATTCTAATTTAATTTAAGATGTTTTGTATGTTTATTTATATTTAGTCTTTAAATGATTACAAATGAATTATCTTTACATATTTAAATATTTGCTTGAATATTTTTTAAAAATTATTTAAAACTAATTTTCAAAAAAGAAACTTTTAAAAAGAAAAGAATAATGTTGAATTCATTTTATTCCAAAGATTTCAAATCAACATACTATACTCTAATATAAATAAACTAGTTTATTTCAAAAAAAATTTAAGATAAAACAAAATAAACTTTATTATAAAATACAATTTTTAACTATTATATATTTATAACATAATATTTACTTTAATTTCTTCTTGAAAATACAAGATAGATCTATAAATTGACTTATGAAAAGTTCCAATACCATTTTCAATTTAATTTGATCAATTCTTAAATTATACACCTATATATTATAAATTTGAATATATCTTTTATTAGATTTAAAATATATAAAAAAAATCAAAACACCTGTTTACAATGTATACACATATATACATTATAAATAAAATATTTTTAAATCAGCTTAGAAAGAAAATTTTATCATTTAAATATTTTTAACATTTTAAAACAATAAGATTCTCAAATTCAATTATTATTATTATAAATTTTGAAAAGAATATCATTTATCCAAACTAAATAATTATAAATTTTCAAAAGAAAATTATGTTTGAATTGGATTATTAAATCAATATTTCACACTTTAAAATAATTATAAATGAAATTATTAAATAAATATTGCCCAAATTTCCGGGACATCACATTCCTTCCCCTTTAAAAGAATTTCGTCCCCGAAATTTAAAAGAAAAGGTAATTTAATAATCTCATTAAAGATTTTATTTAAAACACAAGCATATATCAAACATATGCTAACAATCAAAACAACCAATCAAACAAACCTAATTATCCAGACAAATTCTGGATAAAATTTTATCGAGTTTCCCAAAGTATATATATACCGGGATACTCGCTCTAGAGAATCCAAACAATCAATACTAAGAAGCTCTAAAACTCCTATACAACTATATCTACAACACTAGACAAGATATCAGACTGCAGACGAGTCTGACTCAACAACCAAAACTCCAGAACTACTGGTTCCACAACCAGGGATAGATCATACACGTATTCCTTCAAAGATACGTGAAATTCATCGAATTCCAATTATCCAAACTGGCAATCCAATCCTGTAGATCAATCACTTAACCCTTAAGAGAAAACAGAAAGATCCAATCTCTTATCCATACATCTTTCCTGTCGATCCTGGGCTGCCTCCAACCTTCTAGATCAATCCAATCCACCCCACCAACTCTACTACAGATATCAGAAGACTTCAGAAAAACTACACTTATTCGAAAAACAGAACAGATGCCCAAGACATCCAAGTCTCCAGATTAAAGTGAATTTCCTGTAAAAATCCTCTGATCCAAGACAAAACACAAATCCCCAATGAATCGGGTGTTGCTTCTATTCTGGAATAGCTGCCACCATGCTTCCACTGTGCAACTCTGATTTGAGAATGCTGTTGATGAACACAGGTACAAACTTGATCAACTTATTTCGAAAACATTGTTCATAAAATTCCATAAAATCTCCAAAACCAAGTCGAAACAGAACTCAATCTCCTAATGCAGATGCAAAACTTAACTCCTTCGAAGACATCCAGAAAATATCAAACCACTTCGATAACTCAAATATCTTCTAGAGATGCTTCAATCCAAACAAAGGTTACTCAGAAAACTTCCGGATCATCGCAAGTCACTTTTGGGATTCTACTGAGTTCAGATTTCCAAGAAATCGTTCTCTCTTAAATAATCAGAACAGCCAAAACCTTCAAATCAAAAGGGAAACTAGTGGTCCACCTTCAACCACAAACATCACACCCAGCTGAGCTTTCAGAAGAAATGGACAAGCTTCATCATCTGCCCGGCCTATTGATAAAAGAATCACAGAGACTTCATAACCATCGAAGAAGCAGGCCACTCACTGCTGCTACTGCCGCCAAAAACTTCCTTACCCAAAAGCTCATCGAAACTCAAAACTACACCAGCCACTTCCACAATAGAGCCTTCAGAAGACAGATATCCCTCAGGAAACTTGATCTCAAACCAATCACCAAACACTCTGCCAAACTGAGTCTCAAACTCAGATACAGACAGAACTCCTTTCCAAGGTTGTCAAAATACCATTACTGGCTTCAGTTCTCCAAACTGATCCAGACTCAAAAAAATCCGCTCACACGAGTGAAATCAAGCTTAAAATCCAAAGATACACTCCGAATCTTGAAAAGATTCTCCTTCAGAGATCAGAAAAATCCTTCACACCAAACTGCCAAACTCCTCAAGATGCCCAATACTGCCCTAGCAGATCACTTCCAACCTCAAACACTCGGACTCCCACCATTGGTAGTTGTGTTACACACACCACTACCCTATCTACCTTTATTACTTATATTGGAAAATCGGAACAGGTAACCCAACAGATAGGTAGAATTAAATATATTTATATTTAAAATTACAAGTACGCTCTCTCAAGAAAGACACCACTACAGAGCCTAGGTATTCACTCAACCTAATGCTCTGATACCACAATGTAACGACCCAACTTCCAAACTCCAGGAAGGTGCATCGCTACGAAGAAAGAAAGGGATAGAAAAGAGAAAAGAAAGGAAAGAAAGAAACAGACAACATCAGAATCTCACAGCGGAACGAATAAATTATATTATATCACATAATACTTTACACAGTATCATATACATCAGAGTTTTACAGCCAATACAACACAAACTAGACAGTTATAAACATCTGTCTAGCGATTACAATTCAAGAACATCAGAGAAAAACAGATACAATTCAAAGACAGCGGAACCATTATATATATCTACACGCTGAAGCCTCCTGCTCCATTATCTCCTCCAGAACTCGTCAAAGCAATCCTGAAACACTTGACTACTCATACATAATATGAGTACCTAAGAGTTTAATAAAACAGAAAATAAACACTCGGGTCAGACAGGGTCTGGTGTGAGTAAACGGTTTAAAAGTTGCTTAACTTTTAGAAAATCCTTTGAAATCGAAGGGTATCACGTAAGACTTCCCACACATAAACATGGAAAAGTTTTTACCTTACGCTAACCAAAGCATTTGATAGGAAATCCAGTGATATTATAATAGTGTCTAGGGTTTTCAAAGTAAAATACAGAAATAGCTGGAATGCTTACATCTCACGTTCCAACATAGTTGGGCACAATCAAAACCGTACAGGCACTTATTGGATTTTGGATTCCATCAATGGCAGGGCTACTGGGGTACCGCCCGTCACAGTACGTGGCCAAGATCACCGTACCGAGGAGTACTCCCACTCCCCTGCAACACAAGGCCGGACCCATTCCTTACTGAATAGTTCCGAACAAGACCACCCCGACAGTTGGAGCTCACAACCGTCCACACAGCCGAAATAAAAGGGATCTCTAGACAGGGGTAAATCTCACTCTCAAGTGGGGGCTACCCACGAAGCCTTGCTGCACCTCCCCTGTTTTAGACATTCCCGGTTGATGAGGCTTGAGGCTGCGATTACCTTTATAGAACACATTTATCTTAGAATGCTTATCGTCCACCTGACGATGTTCTGAAAACATTCAATCCATACAAGTTCGTTCCGGGTTCGAACGAAACCGAAGGCATTATCTTGTTACACTCATTTTGGAATCACCCTCAGAGTTAACAACAATAACCCTTGCACTCTGAACCACCATCTCGAAGCTATAAGTACTATTCCGTCAAACTCATTACGGAATCACCCACAGAGTTATACTGACGTATAGCCCTTACACCTCGAGTCTTCACTTGCTCCACTTGGATTAACGACCTAACGTTTAAATTGGAATCGATGTGGTTTTCGGATATCCAAATATGAAAACCCGATCCCGGTCTCGCCGAAACCAAACGCCATCTTAATGTGCAAGTTATACTTAAGGGTTTTAAACAATTAACTCGTTTTATTTGTATCTATTTCACACAGAAAGATAAACTACATATTCTCATCATAACAGATAACCCATAACATTATCACAACAGATAATCATCACAACAGTCAATCATCACAACCAAAATAATCCATCATACTATAACTAAGCATCCATATCCTATAGATAATACTCATCTCATTTCTGAGATCACAATCATCCAATCAATAACATTCATAAGCAATGATTTATTAACCATTAATTATAATTAATTTAAAATGAATTAAATTAATTACTTCTATCTCTAATTAATTTAAAATAAATTAAATTAATTACTCACCTATAAATCTTGCTTATAAATCTATTGATTAATCAACCTAGTTAATTAATCATTCATTAAGTATTTAACTTGATTAAACATCTATGATTAATCATTCACTAATTACAATAAGTAATTATTCTTAAATTAATTCCATAAAATTAATTAACCTTAATCATAAGTAATTAACATTTAATTACTTTATTTATTAATTAACTATAATTAATTACATTTAACCTTAATTAATTACAATTAATTAATCACTTAATTAATTGATTATTACTTAATTAAACAATTCTTAATTACATCATTAATTATAATAATTAATGATCTCTAATTGATATTTAAATTAATTACTCAATTAAATCTAATTACATTTAGTAATTAATCTAAAATTAAAATACAATTATTAATCACCTTGATTAATATTTAAATCCAGTAATTAACTACTCTTAATTACTAATTAATAAATTAATTATCCAATAATTAATTATCTTTATTAATTAATCCTTGATTAATTACAAAAGTAATTATCCAAATTACTATTAAAATAAATCACCTTTCCTTAATTACATTCCAGTAATTATCAATTATCACTTCTCTAAGAAATCCTGATCCATAAATTACATTAAGTAATTATTATTATTAAATTATTAAATTATTTCTTAAATTGATTAAACTAAATTAATTAATTTAACAAAGCACATTATTAGAATTAATTACAATAAGTAATTAACCCTTTAATTACTTTTATAAAGTAATTGTACTTAAACAATTACAAATGATAATCTTCAATTAATTAATCTCATTAATTAATTATTAATTACCCTTAGATAATTATCTTATTTAATTAACAACATTTTCATTAATTCCTTACTTAAGTGAATTATCTTAGATTAATTATTCATTAATCATCTTTAATTATAAATTAATCCAAAACATTAATGAAAATCAATTTAATAAGTAAATTTCTAAATTATCTTAATTATTTCCAAATTAATCCATTTACTTATTAATGACTATTAATTATTCAAATGTATTTAAACAATACACTCCTAAAATTAAATTCAACTTCCATTTCAAAATTTAAGATTTAAAAATGTTTAACCATATAAACTTTCCCAAATTTAAATTAATAACCTAAAGGTAAATAACTAACATTATTATATAAGAAAAGTCCAAAAATCTAAATTACTTAATTTTTCTAAAGAAATCAAGCTTTTGAAAATAGATAGATTATTTTAACTTTCAAAGTTGAACATATCATAATTTTATTTCAACACTTAAAGGAAAGAATTCTTTTAAATTTAAACCTTTATTTGAAATCATATTCATATTTAAATTCTACTTAAAACAATTCCTGTCCAATATTTAAAATAATTTCAAAACTGATTTGAATTCGAACTGATTTCAAAGTAAAAATGAAATCATACTTAATTTGATTTCAAAACTAAATTCTAAATCTGGCTTAAAATTTAAAATTTTCATTTTTAAACTTTGAATTCAAAAGTACTCTTGAATCTAATTCAAACTTACACCTAAATTTGAATCTAGTTTTTAAAAATTGAATTCCCTTTTAAAAAAAAATTTAAAAAAACAAAACTGTTTAAAATAAAAAAAAATCTGGATTCAAAAACCTGAAACTATATTTACACTGTTTCCAAATTTAAGTTTAAATCTTACTTTATATTTAAATTCTTCATTTTAAACTTTTGAATTCATAAGCTTACTTGAATTTAATTCAAACCTACACTTTAATTTAAAACATAGCTTTTAAAAAAAAATTGAGTTTCCTAGATTTTTAAAAAAACACAACAGTTCAGATTACAACCTGAACTCAAAAACCCGAGACCACCAACAAATTACTTCGGGTTAATCCCTAGCCCACTTCGAGTCACAACATAAACTGCACGAGAGTGACTTCGAGTCACCCAAAACCCTGCACACCAGAGTTCACCAGAGTCAACCAAACACTGTGCAAATGCGACCACTGCTCCGGCGACTTCCAGCTACCTTCACCAACCTCTCCAAGAAGCCATCCATCCTTCGACATGATAGCAACCATCAACAAAATTCTCTGTAGCTTGAAATTTAATTCAAGCAAAACAGCAACTTGGAAAAACTTCACCAAGCACACACCAAACCTGTCAACCCGCTTGACACTCCACTCCGACCATCTTATGGTCTCCAACTCCGGCCATTGCTCCACCTATACCCCCTCTTCCCAATTCCAAAATATGGCAACACTCGGATCACTACAGAGTACGGGGAGTTACAAAACCTTTGTTGCAATAAAACTAGGAATTCATACCTGAAAAAAACCCTACTGTCATCGCCACCATTCTCTGACCATCTTCCCCTTATTTTCCCCACTCTCTCCAGTCAATCTTACACCTCCAGAAGGAATTCCAGATTCCAAAATTTATTTTATGATCAGATACGCAAAATCCCAAAATACTGCACAGTCCTTAGTTGCTAACCACAGAAGATTTAAAACTTGATGCTTGTTTTATTATCCTTGTTTTTAAACATGCATTAAAGTTTAAACATGTTTTGAATAATTTTAAGATGTTTGGTAATTTTACTTTTGGTAACTATTGTCTGTTGTTATTTATTTTCAGAAGTGACAGGCTTTACTTTTCTAAATTAAAAATTTTCAAACCTAAATCTATGCTACACAAACACAAATTGTTTACAAAATAATTCCTAACTAAGATTCAGACATAAAGAAGTGGATTTGTATTTAAATCCTAGTAATAACAGAAGCATGTCTATAGAAAATTTACAACACACATATATGCATATTCAAGAGTGTACACAGAACATCCATCATACACCAGTCAACAATTATATTCAAACTCATGCACATATAAATTTTTAAACAACCTATAGATTTGAGATTACTCACTAAAGAGAAAGAACAGATTAGTTATTAATTTGCCACTGTTTTAAATTTTCTTATTTAAAAGCATTGTGAATTAAACTTTAATTTCTGCAAAATTTTGATAGGTTGGTTTTTAAAAGAAGAAACTGTTTTTAAGCATAGATTTACTCACCTATAAAATGAACAACAGAAATCATTCCAGATGCAAGTCATCCCTGCAGCCTGAATTCCAATGCATTGATTGAATCTGCTTGCATGCTAGTTGAAGTTGGTTATAACCTGATGCTTGCAGGCCTTGAAATTGCATGCAGACCCATTTCTTTGCTTGAATTGATCTTACAGGTTGAAGAAATTTTGTTTGCAGGTTTAACACTTTGATTGCAGATTAAAAGAATTTGCAATTTGGGTTTTCAGATTTTAAACATGCATTGAGTTTTGAAGAATCTTGATTGAATTTGGGTTGTGGAATTTTAGAGTGAAATGGATTTCAGTTTTCTTTAAATCTGAACTTAGATTCATTATAGGAGATAAGGCGTTTGAAACAAAAAGATTTGTTTTAAGTTTTTATCTAAAATAATAAATTCAATATTGATTTAGTATGCCACTTGTTATTTAGATATGAAGATTAATTACAAGTGTCTACTTTAAAAACATGAATGCTTAAAACATGTAAGATTTTAATATAAGATAAATTTCTTTGTTTACAAATGTTTTAATTTAAGATAAAACCATTCTAATTTAATTTAAGATGTTTTGTATGTTTATTTATATTTAGTCTTTAAATGATTACAAATGAATTATCTTTACATATTTAAATATTTGCTTGAATATTTTTAAAAAATTATTTAAAACTAATTTTCAAAAAAGAAACTTTTAAAAAGAAAAGAATAATGTTGAATTCATTTATTCCAAAGATTTCAAATCAACATACTATACTCTAATATAAATAAACTAAGTTTATTTCAAAACAATTTTAAGATAAAACAAAATAAACTTTATCATAAAATACAAATTTTAACTATTATATATTTAGAACAAAATATTTACTTTAATTTCTTTTTGAAAATACAAGATAGATCTATAAATTGACTTATGAAAAGTTCCAATACCATTTTCAATTTAATTTGATCAATTCATAAATTATACACTTATATATTATAAATTGAAAAGATCTTTTATTAGATTTAAAATATATAAAAAAATCAAAACACCTGTTTACAATGTATACACATATATACATTATAAATAAAATATTTTTAAATCAGCTTAGAAAGAAAATTTTATCCTTTAAATATTTTTAACATTTTAAAACAATAAGATTCTCAAATTCAATTATTATTATTATAAATTTTGAAAAGAATATCATTTATCCAAACTAAATAATTATAAATTTTCAAAAGAAAATTATGTTTGAATTAGATTATTAAATCAATATTTCACACTTTAAAATAATTATAAATGAAATTATTAAATAAATATTGCCCAAATTTCCGGGACATCACAATTATCGTATGCCTACTATAGCTACCATCTAAATAGTGGTGACCACCATAAGTAAATGGCAGGTTCTACAACTAAAACCGTACAAGGTGCGTATTGAAGTTTGGATTTCCAACAAATGGTCAGGCCAAGGAACTTCCCATTGCCATATGGGCACGCCTCTGGAAAGACGACTCGAGAACTTAACTGGATCTCTGCCAACACAAGGCCGGGTTACCATTCAAACTAGGTTACTACTGACACGAATATGTCATTCCCCGATCGTAACCGATCTATATCCGAGGATCCTCGATTCAAACAACCACAAAGTAATAAATTTGCAGCAACAACATAGGTTAAGTATCTGGGCTCCATACCACGATACCACCTCTATCCAGAAGGAATGACATACACTAAAGGGGCGCTACCCCCTAATAACTTTGTCGCATCCTTCCTGTTTTGACCATTTCCGGGGTGTGAGGTCCGACAAAATCTCGTCCACAAAGCCACGCTTTATACAAAAGTTGTGCTTTGTTCAACAAATGCTCAATAGCACTTCGTATGCCACATTACCAATTTGGGAATGTATCACTAGTAACCATCAACTACATAACCTCTGAGCTCGTACGTCTCAGAGAAGGGTGTTAAGCTAAGAGAATAAATTCTCCGCCACCAACAAAAATATATTTGATAGAAACCAGCTTTACATCTCAAATTGTAACGTCAGACACACATCCATACAAGTCCGTTCCGGGATCGAACGAACCGAAGGCACTTCCAAAGAAGCCCTTGCAACCTGGATATTCACTAATCACGTCCGGACTTCCCGTCACTAAGGGTGATAAAACCTCTATATCAGAGATCAACCGATGCAGAGTCATTCGACGGTAATCCTTCCGTTTTTACAAATATCCGATCTTCAACACTGGTCTTCAAATTCAATCCATAACGACGTATCACATATTCGGATTGGGTTATACGACCCCAGGGTCCTTTCTCGGCTAACCCGAATAGTGAGCGCTTATTCAAAAATAAGTGTGGCATTCAAATTCAAGCAATCACAACAAATACCTATTTAACGGTAAATATTGATAGTCGGATTATTTAACTATCAATAGGTATGCTCAACATCACCAGATTCCAAATAATTTTCCAAATTAATTAATTTCCAAAAATATCTTTACAAGATATATAATTTCCACACTTCAACCATTTGAAAACAATTTTCCAAATCACTTTTCACCCTTACAACTTTTGAGAACAAATTTCAAATCGTTTTCCTTACGCGGAAATACTTTCATTTCAAAATGGTTCATTTAAACCAATTAAATAAATCCTTACCGATTTACATTATATTTACGTTCCAAATCCGTAAATTTATTCCCACACTTAAAAAATAAATCAACGTTTATTTTTAAACAAATTTCCCTTCCTTTTATAAATTCCGTAGTGAATTTCCATTTCCAAAATATCTATGAATATACGATTTCCAAATCGATTTCTAATATTCATTTTTAATTTATCTTTAAAAGATAAAATCTCAAAACATTCATTTCATATTGGAAAACATTTCCATACCTATTAAATAATAATAAGTAATTCACAAATCCATTTATTTTCAACACTTGGAAAATATTCAATATACTTAAATCGAAATTAAGTATATATTTCATTCTTTAAAGAAAACATTCTCTTAACACGTTTATTTGGGCCAAAACGAATGTTGCGTAAAACATCGTTGCGACGACCCAAAATCACTAGTATAGGGATTCAAAATTAAGATAGATATATGAATCCCAATACTACATAAAACATTTCCTTTCGGAAATCATTTACTATAACAACAGTGTTATAGTCCACCATTTCCTTCTATTTCTCGAAAACGTCTATTTCAACAATAAATGTTGAAATCTATGGTTTTGATAGTTAATCCATTTTAAAACATCTTTAAAACAATTAACTTCATTTGACAATATTCATTTTCCCAAAACATATCCATTTTATTTTATAATATATTCACTGTCCAAAATCATGAATATACTTCACTAACCAAATTCAATATTTTCTACATATTTTATTTCAAGGATAATTCGCTATCCGAAATCGTGAATATATCTCCTTTAGCAACCTTCTATATTAAATTTATCAAATTCAATTGATTTCAGATTTATAAACAATGTTTATAAATTCCATTTCTATTTATAAAAACTTCGATTTATAAATCTCCTTTATTAACCAATTCTATTTATATTTCATTTACATGTCGAAATCCAATTCCTAAGTAAATTACTTATAATCCATTTATTCACAAATCCATTCTTTTATATCATCATTAATTTATAAATCTAAAATTCTTATTTACTTATAAAACTAGGTACAACTTTATTTTAACACTTATCAAAGCTCGTTTTATAATTCCAATATTTTTAACTTATAAAATATCAATTTTATAAATCTTTTATATAAACCGTTTATAATAATTCAAAAATCCAAATTTAAACCATTTTATAAATTTATCAGCTATTTATTTCAAAAAAAAAATCATGCTTTGGTTATATTTCACAAGAATATAATTTTTTATAACATAAAAATTTATAACGTTTTAATTACTTAAAATGAATCAATTCGAAAATTTAATAAACGTATAATTTCAAAAATCACTTTTAAAATCCCTTAAAAAATCAAAATCGTTATTTTTAAACTTCAAAAATGTAGGTCCATTGATGCAACACACCAAATAGTCAACACGACATCCAAATATCATATATCAATATGATAATCAACAAATATCACAATATCTGTAATCAAATAAATACTGGTGAGGAATCCAGTTGGATCCCTCCAACCTGTTTCCCTGCATCCACAAACATTAGCACAATACCAATTCCGGTCCAGTACGCAATTATCGCGGTATATGGGATTTATAAATTATTATCTGCTATTATGCGGCGCAATAGGGTCTCATCCGCTATATAATGCGGGAAATCAACTCCGAGTACACAAATAATACCAATTTCACTTTGCAGTGAAATATTCGGGGTATATGTTTTTAATAAATAACCTCCGCTTACTAACGGCGCATAATGTCTATTTCAATCAACAATAGATAATAATTTATCATTCAGGCATACAATCATAAATTCTAAATCTAACTATTTAAAATTTAAATCGAAACAATTCGATTGAGTGAGAAGTTCTCACCTTGGTTTCAATTTCCATTTTAGTGTTTTATTTCGAATAAAATTAAACGTGCGTTTAATTTTACCCGAAATTCTCACTAGCTCCAAAGGACTCCAGACCATCTCCATTGCGTAGTGCTCGACAAAACGATTGCAACGCAATTCGTTTCGTCCAAAACGGACCTCGTATGACAAAGATACAGCATTTTAAAGTTTATACAAATTATTATATACATTAACTAACATTTTATTTTTATATTTGTATACCCTACAATTTTCTGGTCGTTGGATCTGGGCCGCATGCATCATGGCCGCACCCTAGCTTCCTTCTCCCCCCCTCTCTCACGTTCGTTCAGGTTCAAAGAGAACCCATCGTGCCGCCATCAACATCAAATTACCGCGCCCCATAGGATCATCATGACGACGATCAGAGGCCGCCGCCTCGAAGCCACTGCCGAGCTCCATCACCGCCCAGAAAATCAATGAACTCGGCTGCACCATTCAATGGAAAATCGTGCTCGAGCGCATGCGTTCAAACTCATTTTACCGTTGATTTCTCAATGAAAATCGATCATCACCGTTGGATCTGTAGATCTCGGAGTGCTCTACACTTTCCATGTTGAAAGTTTCTTGAAATAACATGTGGATTGAAAGTAATTGAGGAAGGAAGAAATCTGATTTTCGGCCATTGATCATATGAAGGTGGCGGCTGGCTATTAGCTAGAGTTTTTGTTTTTCTTTTTGCAAAAGTGAATTAGAGAGGAGCTTATATAGGAAATTTCCAAATTACTATTCATCCCGGATTTTCCAAACTCCAAACGAAGCGTACCGGCTAAGGTTTACCCCGCATTTCAAACACAATGGAACATGTTTCAGAGGCTAATTCGATCATCTGTGCGAGTTACGGCAATAAACGATCGATTTTAAATTAAACCGATTAAACGAATTTTCTATGCGTTTTGGCTTGCCCCGGATAAACGGCAAATCCGATTGACACGAAATTTGAAATCTTACAATAATATCACATTATGGATCCGATGAAACTGGTTTCGTCGAAATCCGACACTGTTTGAAAAATGGCTATTTTAACTCGTCAATTAAATATTAAAATATTTAATTTTCACAAATTAACTCCAAATTCAATTTTAAAAGTTCTATAGCATCATTCTAACTCCAACATGATATAATAAAATTTTATAAATCAATTTTAATCATATTAAACCTAATTTACAATTATTTATGGAATTTTAAATATTAAATTATCGATTTAATTAGCCAATTAAATCCAGATATTCGAATTTAAATTCATTCGACTTGTAAATTTCACTTATTAATATTTAAAATTAATTAAATATACAAATTTTAATTAATAGAAATTTTGGGTCGTTACACTCGGACTTTCTGCAGCTAGGTCGTGCCGTGTTGAGTCATTAGGCTATTTCCACTTTGATGAATTTGAAATCGAATTCTTTGGATTTTATTCACGTCTTCGAATGTGAATTGTTGTGATTTATGGTTTCTACAATCATTTTTGTGATTTGTCACTTTATCTCACTCGTACGAGAAATCTAATTAAACAACTTGTAAAACAAATGGTATGAAACGCTTGCGTTTACTTCGTCGGTTAATTCTTGTTCGATTGAATCTCTTGTGACAATTTTTGAGTGGAGATCTACAATTTGTTCGTAAATATTTAAGTTAAGCTAGTGGTTATGGGACATGAAGCTAAGCTCTTATATTTACTAGCTTATTGTACTTGACACTTCTTAATGATCGTTGATGATCATTTTTGTGATTTAGACTAGCGATTGTGCGATGTCTCTTTGTCTACGAGGGAGACTAAACCCCGTTTCTGTGGAGCTTCGACTCAATTTGGTGGGGTAGCGACCCATGGTCTTCGGACCGTTTTGTGGAGCTTCGGCTAAATATTAATGGTTAACAACCATGGAATAGCGTTCCATTTTGTGATACATGTGTTGGTGAGCTTTCATGCTCCCATTTTGTGATAGGCCTCCCCCTTTTTGTGACTTCTGGATTTCCATTGATGATTTCTGGAATTTGTGTTTCGCCAATTTTCGTGATTTACATTGATAAGTTTTATCAATATTCGTGCATTGGTGAATTTTGTGTGTCATTAACTTTTGTGATTGGCATTGATATTATTGTCAATACTTATGGTTTTGGTGAATAATAATATTGAGCATGACATTCCTTTTGATCCTTGAGAAGATTCTTGTGATAATAGATTAATCTCTTGTTGATTTTCAATTACATAGTTATCACAGTATGGCCTTACGGTTATCATATGTTTATGTCATATCTCTTATTCTATATCATTTTATCTGATATTTATAGCTAGACTGATCCGTTTATTATTTTCTTATTAAATAATACTCGGGTCAGACCGAGATGTTACAGGTGCTTCTGCTTGACTTCACATCTGGGATTATCATCCTGACTTTTGGCTAACTACTTAGATTAGTAGTTTTTGTTGTATACCTTTGAGATATAGACTCCTTGATGTATACATATTCTTTTGTCTAGCACTTGTAACCATTCTTTTGTGATACTGTGGATCTTGTTAGACCACTACTCTGATGTACACTTTCATGTGTTTTATATATTCATATCTATTTCCGCCTTTGTGATATGAACTTCTGTAACTGATTTATGTTATGCTTATTTCTATATTTGTTTCCGAAGATATTATAGGCTCTGTGTAGTAGCTTTGAGTTTGCATCAGTATGTCGGATTCCCACATTTTTACCTGGCATATCGGTACTCGCACAAAGCAATTACATGGATGGTCTCTCCTCAACAGCCTTATTCTCTATGCTAGTTGACGGTATTACCTCGTAGTGTCCTTGGCTAGCGTGGGTATAGAGGTGCGGCGTCACAGCTTGGTATCAGAGCCAAACTTCGGAACAATGTAGAATAATTTAACAAGAATCATCGTCCTAAGTCCATCTTTGGAGTCGTGCCTTGGGATTTAATTCGTGTCTTCGTACAGTCTTATCCTAATTCCTTTTGTGAATAACATTTTTCTTCTTCCTTCTTCTTTCTTAAGGAAGAGAAATGGTTAGACCTGGTCGTCCCAGCGCCGGTCAATCTCGTGCTACTCCCCAAGAAGGAGTACTTATGACTGCCCAACAGCTTCTTGATCTAGTAAAGAATGCTCAAGCAGCCGGTTCTAATCCGGAGTCTTCTCACCCTAGGTCTGGATTTGCACGCTTGTGCAACGATTACACCAATTTGGGTGGTAAGTCATTCAAAGGTTCTGAAACCATTATTGAAGTCCAGGCTTGGCTGAGAACAAGCGATCGAATCTTTTCTCGCATGAATCTTATTGACCTTCACCGTGTTCAGGTGGCCTCTAGTATGCTCCAAGAAAGGGCATTAGATTGGTATGAGCTTCTGATTTCTGAAATAGTTGAAGCGGATCTTACTTGGGAGAAATTCCGGGAACGCTTCGAATTAAAATTTGTGCCAAAAGCTGAGAAGGTGACTTTGGCTCGCCGTTTCATTGACCTTGTTCAAGGTAAATCCACTGTGACAAATTATGTCGCATCCTTTGAGTCACTTTCTAAATACGGGGTCGAATACATAAACACCCCATTGAAGAAGAACCAAAGATTTGTCTATGGCTTGAATAAAAATCTTAAGAAGCCATTACTTCTAAAATTAGAAGTTTCTTTTGATCAGCTCATTGATATCGCTCTTCGACTTGAAGAGGCTGATAGAGAAAGTGACGTTGAAGTTATGGGTGCCAAACCGAACTTCAACAACAAGAAAAGGCCTAATAAGTTCAAAGGTCCTTATCCCAACAATAAGAAAGGGAAGCAAGCCTCTCCGGCAACTAAGACTTCTACCTTAAGTAGTGGGCAATGCTACAACTTTGGTTCTAAGGACCATTATGCGAACAAGTGTTCAAAGCCTCGTACTTGTCGCTATTGCAAAAGCCCGGATCATTATTTATCTTCTTGTCCCAAACTTCAAAATAGGAAGGAGGGAAAGCTTAATGTTGCTCAAGCCCCTGGCAAAACATCTCGTGGTAAAGGTATTTCTCGTTCTATTCTTGATGGCATTATTTTATTTCGTGATCATCTTATTCGAGTTCTTTTTGATACGGGTGCGTCCCATTCTTTTATTTCAAAAGAACTTGTTGATACTTTTTCTTTGTATGTTTTGTGTTTAATGACTTCTTTGAGAATTGCGAATCTGGTTGGCGGATACGCAACAATCAGTTTATTGTGTAAAGATGTCGAGATTATTTTGTGTGATTTTTCTTTCGGAGCTGATTTGTATGTTATGCGTTACTTAGGCTTTGGAATGATTTTGGGAATGGATTGGCTTAATCGTTATGAAGCCCAAATCCTATGTCATGAGTGGACTATTCATCTTCGACATCCTCAATCTGTTAAGCAGATTTCAATTGACCTTAAAGATTCGGATTCCAGCTTAGTTGCATCTTTATATTCTTTAAATCCTCATGATGACGATAATGATGAAGAGGAAGATATTATTTTTCTTATTCACGTTGTTCGTGAATTTTCCAACATATTTGAGCCCGTTTTAGGATTACCACCTAAGCGAGCAATTGATTTCAGAATTAATATCATCCTTGGAGCTCAACCTATTACTTGTCCTTCTTATCATATGTCCAATAAAGAAAATGAGGAGATACGCAAACAATTATCCTAATTGGAGACGAAGCAATTTATTCGCTCTAGTTCCTCTCCTTGGGGAGCTTTGGCTATTTTTGTGAAGAAATCCGATGGTACACTTAGGCTTTGCGTTGACTACCGCAAGCTTAATGATCTTACAATTAAGAATAAATATCCTTTACCTTGGATTGATGATTTATTCGATCAACTTAGTGGTGCTAGAGTCTTTTCACAACTAGACTTAGCTACCGGTTTTCAACAGCTTCGTATTGCAGAGGATAGTATTCTTTGACATCTTTCTGTACTCGATATGGATCGTATGAATGGCTTGTTATGCCATTTGGTTTAACGAATGCTCCGGCTTATTTCATTGACCTTATGAATAGAGTTTTCAAAGACTTCCTCGATCGGTTTGTTCTCATCTTTATTGATGATATTCTTGTGTATTCTAAAACCGAGGAGGAGCATGAAAAACATCTTCAGATTGTGTTGAAAACTATTAGGAGAAATCAATTAAAAGCAAAATTTTCTAAATGCCACTTTTGGCAATCTCGTGTGAAGTTTCTCGGTCATATTATTTTCGAATCCAGAATTTCCATGGATCCTTCAAAGATTGAAGTGATTCAAAATTGGAAGAGACCGGAGAGTGTGATGGAAATCCGTAGTTTTCTCGGATTGGCAGGTTATTACTGCCGTTTCATAAAGGAATTTTCCAAAATTTCCGTGCCTCTTACTAGTTTGACAAAGAAAGGTGTTATTTACATTTGGTCGGACAGATGTGAGGCTTCTTTTCAGAAATTAAAAGAACTCCTTTCCAATGCTCCTATCTTTGTTATTCCTGAAGGGAATCAAGATTTTGTTGTTTATACTGATGCTAGTCACGTTGGTTTGGGTGTTGTTCTTATGCAAAAGGAACGCGTTATTGCTTATGCTTCTAGGCAATTGAAGTCAGCTGAGACTAGATATGCCACTCATGATTCAGAGCTCGCGGCTATTGTTTTCGCCCTTTGTATTTGGCGTCATTATCTTTTGGGAGAAAAATTTATTCTTTACACCGATCATGAATCTTTGAAGTATCTATTTTCTCAAAAGGAACTAAATTTGCATCAACAACGTTGGCTCGAATTTCTTGCAGCTTATGATCTTGATATTCTTTATACTCCCGGAAAGGATAATCGTGTTGCCGATGCACTTAATCGTAAGCAACAAGCAGTTGTTTCTATGATGATATCCGAATGGAATGATCTCGGAATTCTATCCACTTGTGAGGTTTGAGATCGTGTTTCCAATTTATGTTCATCTCTTTCCTTATGTAGTCCTGAGGCTCATCCTTCTCTTTTAGACCGCATTCTTGAAGCTCAAAAGCTAGATCCCGAATTGGCTCTTCTCGGCCAAAATTTTAGGGATAAAATTGATATTGAAGGTTTGAAAGACTTGGATATTGATTTCATGGTGGTATTCGAAAATTTGGTAGACTTATCGTGCCAAATATTAGTGGTCTCCGCAGAGACATTTTAGAAGATTCACATCGTTCTAAATTTTCCATTCATCCCGGTAGTAGTAAAATGTACGCGGATATGAAGCGATTTTATTATTGGGAGGGAATGAAATCTGATATTGCCAACTTTGTTAAGTGTTGCATGACTTGCCAACTTGTCAAGGCCGAACATCAAAAGCATGGTGGGTTATTACAACCTTTAGAAATTCCAATTTGGAAGTGGGACCAAACTTCCATGGATTTTATAAACGGCCTTCCCCGTTCTCGTTCGGGTCATGATAGCTTATGGGTGATAGTCGATAGACTTACTAAATCCGCCTATTTTATTCCCGTTCGGTCCAATCGAACCGTTCCTCTCTTGGCCAAACTCTTTATTAAAGAAATTGTAAAATTGCATGGAGTTCCTTCTTCTATTGTTTGTGATCGTGATCCATTGTTTACTAGTGGATTTTGGAAGAGTCTTCAAAAAGCTTTAGGAACGAAGCTTAATTTTAGCACCGCTTATCATCCCCAGTCCGATGGACAAACTGAGCGTCTGAATCAAACACTTGAAGATCTTCTTCGTGCATGTGTTCTTGATTTTGATGGAAGTTGGGAGGATCATATCTCTCTTGTTGAGTTTTTCTATAATAATAGCTTCCAATCTAGTATTGGTATGGCACCTTTCGAGGCACTCTAGGGAAGGCCATGTCGATCTCCTTCTTGTTGGCTTGAGGCCGGTGAGAAGCTGGTTTTAGGTCCAGATTTTATTCATGATTCCACAGAAAAGATTGATCTTATTCGTCATAGGATGAAAGAAGCCTAAAGTAGACAAAAATCCTATGTCGATAACCGGAGAAGGAAATTAGAAGTTTCTGTGGGAGATCTTGTGTTTATTCATGTTTCACCTATGAAGGGTGTTGTACGTTTCAGTCGATCGAGAAAGTTAGCGCCTCGATATATTGGGTCATTTCCTATCACCGAACATATTGGTTCTGTGGCTTATCGCCTTTTATTACCGGCTCAGTTTTCTGCTATCCATGACGTGTTTCACGTTTCTCAATTACGGAAGTGCCTTCGAGATTCCGATTCTATTCTTGAGCCCGGTGTTGTGGAAGAAATTGAAGTTTCGCCTAATTTAACTTATGAGCAACATCCTATTCGAATTATTTCTTCGAAAGTCAAGCACCTTCGAAATAAAGATGTTTCGCTTGTTAAAGTTCAATGGTCATCGAATCCTAAGGATTGCTCTAGGGAATCTAGAGAGTTCATCGAACGAACACATCCGGACTTACTTTCCAGTGCTCTTTGAGGTGAATTTCAAATTTCAAATTTCTTTTGTGTTGATATGCTTTCATGGTTGTTACCTTATACTTTTTCTTAAATATTGCGAGGACGCAATTTCTTTAAGGAGGGGAGTCTGTGACAACCCGCATATTTTATGATTGAATATTTAAAATTTTATTTAAATATTTTATCTTTAGTCGGATTATAGTCCGAAAAGTTACTTTTTGCATACGGTCGAATTAGGACTCGGGACTACTTCCATTGAGTTCAAAACGCCGTTTGCGATCCTTTTAAGTATAAACTTTGATATGTTTGGAGTTAGTGGAATCTTGCTACTTTTTCACTTTGGGCTTTGGGTTTGGATTAACCCATTAGCCTAAGCTATTTACTCTAGCTCAACCCCCTTCCCTTCATAACTTTTCTTTCATTTCCTAACACTCAAGCTTCATCAAAAATGGAGGAAGGAATGGGAAATTAAAACTCCAAGCCCTAGTTCACTTTCAAATCCAACATCCAACTCCAAATTCAAAGAGAAGACATTGATTCAAGCTTCTTGGGTTGATTCTCCTTTTCTATCAAGCTTCTCTTTCATTGATTTTGTGTAAAGGTGAGATTTTTATCTCACATCTTTGTCTATAACTATCTTTGATTGTTGGGTATGAATTCCTAACACTTTAACATTTGCATTTGTCATTGATTTGGATTGAATTGGTGAAAATCCCAATTTTTAGTGTTTTGGTTTCAAATCTTTAAAAATCCAATCTTTGACGTTTGAACACATTTTTGGTGATGAACCGAGTAGCCAATAGGACCGGGTAGCCGATAGGTGTAATCCCCTAGCGTTTGTGTTCGTCCGGTTGCAAATTGAGAGAGTTTGCACTTGTATTGCTTAGGTCGTTTTCGGCCTGCTGCTAGGTCGCTCGGCCTGCAACCCCAAAGTCCTCGGCCTTCTGCGCACCCCTTTAGGTCGTCACACCACTAGGTCGCACGGCTTTAGGTCGTAACCATAGGTTGCGGCAAGTTAGGTCGTCTCCTAATTGGGTCGCTCGGTCTTGTATGCCGATAGGTCGCTCGGTCTTGTATGCCAATAGGTCACTCGGTCTCGTATGCCATTAGGTCTTTTGGCCTTGTTTAAGCCGCAAACTCTTAGGTCGCTCGACCCTTTATGCCATTAGTGCCTTAGGTCGCTCGGACTTCTCCTGCTACTTAGGTCGCGCGTCACTCGGCCTATCCAAACCACTTAAGTCGTTTCATGTTAGGTCGCCCACCCCCTTATCCCTTAAGTCGCTGACCTCCTTAGGCCGCTCGGCATGTGCATTGGTTAGGTCGCGTCACACTTTTGGGTCGTAACTTGTTAGGTCGCTCAGCTGCTAGGTCGCACCACTTCTCTAAGCCGCTTCTACCTTTAGGTCGCACCCCTATAGGTCGTGCTATATCTTAGGTCGCGCCTTGATTAGGTCGCACCACTATAGGCCGCATGCTAGCTCCCTAAGCCGTAACTCGTTAGGTCGCACGCCCACTAGGTTGCTCGGTTAGGTTGTTGCAACCACTAAGTCGTTCGGACTTTCTACAGCTAGGTCTTGCCGTGTTGAGTCGCTAGGCTATTTCCATTTGATGAATTTGGAATCGAATTCTTTGGATTTTATTCACGTCTTCGAATGTGAATTGTTGTGATTTATGGTTTCTACAATCATTTTTGTGATCTGTCACTTTATCTCACTCGTACGAGAAATCTAATTAAATGGCTTAGTAAAACAAATGGTATGAAACGTTTGCGTTTACTTCGTCGGTTAATTCTTGGATTTTTCGATTGAATCTCTTATGACAATTTTTGAGTGGAGATCTATAATTTGTTCGTAAATATTTAAGTTAAGCTAGTGGTTATGGGACATGAAGCTAAGCTCTTATATTTACTAGCTTATTGTAATTGACACTTCTTAATGATCGTTGATGATCATTTTTGTAATTTAGACTAGCGATTGTGCGATGTCTCTTTGTCTACGAGGGAGACTAAACCCCGTTTCTGTGGAGCTTCGGCTCAATTTGGTGGGGTAGCGACCTATGGTCTTCGGGCCGTTTTGTGGAGCTTCAGCTCAAAATTAATGGTTAGCAACCATGGAATAGCGTTCCATTTTATGATACATGTGTTGGTGAGCTTTCATGCTCTCGTTTTGGGATAGGCCTTCCCCTTTTTGTGACTTCTGGATTTCTATTGATGATTTCTGGAATTTGTGTTTCGTCAATTTTCGTGATTTACATTGATAAGTTTTATCAATATTTGTGCATTGGTGAATTTTGTGTGTCATTAATTTTTGTGATTGGCATTGATATTATTGTAAATACTTATGGTTTTGGTGAATAATAATATTGAGTATGACATTCCTTTTGATTCTTGAGAAGATTCTTGTGATAATAGATTAATCTCTTATTGATTTTCAATTACATACTTATCACAGTATGGCTTTACGGTTATCATATGTTTATGTCATATCTCTTATCTATATCATTTTATCTGATATTTATAGCTAGACTGATCTGTTTATTATTTTCTTATTAAATAATACTCGGGTCGGACTGAGATGTTACAGGTGCTTCTGCTTGACTTCACATCTGGGATTATCATCCTGACTTTTGGCTAACTACTTAGATTAGTAGTTTTTGTTGTATACCTTTGAGTTATAGACTCCTTGATGTATACATATTCTTTTGTCTAGCACTTGTAACCATTCTTTTGTGATACTGTGGATCTTGTTAGACCATTACTCTGATGTACACTTTCATGTGTTTTATATATTCATATCTATTTCCGCCTTTGTGATATTAACTTCTGTGACTGATTTATGTTATGCTTATTTCTATATTTGTTTCCGAAGATATTATAGCCTCTGTGTAGTAGATTTGAGTTTGCATCAGGATTCCCACATTTTTACCTGGCATATCGGTACTCGCACAAAGCAATTGCATGGATGATCGCTCCTCAACAGCCTTATTCTCCGTGCTAGTTGACGGTATTACCTCGTAGTGTCCTTGGCTAGAGTGGGTATAGAGGTGGGGCGTCACACCAACGGCGGTGATCGAGAATGGAGCGACGTGGAGGAAGTTATCGTGGCCGATAGACGTCACATTCATGCACAAAAATCGAGGAGCATATGAAACCGAGCTCCTTCATATTCACGGCGAGAGTAGAGGGTGACGAGGGCTTCGAAGTGTTCGTAGTTGATCGACGTGGAAGTGCTCGTATTAGCCGCGTGAATTAGGGTTTTGGACGGCTCTTATGGGTTCGGTCGCGACATCTACCTGGAGGAAGAAGAGAACGCGTGCAACGGCCTGGATTCATCAAAACAGATTGTTCGGCTATGGTGGAGCAAGGTTGAAAATAATAAAAGTTGAAATTGATTTGTATTTAAATACGTATAAACTTTGTAATAACATAACTTTTTGATACGAGGTCGAAAATGCACGAAACGACTTGCGTTGGATTCGTTTTGCCGAGCACTACGCAATGGAGCTGGTTTGGAGTCGTTTGGAGCTAGTGATAATTTCAAGTAAAATTAAGCGCGTGTTTAATTTTATTCGAAACAAACGCTACAACTTTTATCAGAAACTCAAGGTGAGAACTTCTCACTCAATCGAATTGTTTCGATTTAAATTTTAAATAGTTAGATTTAAAATTGCTTAATTGTATGCTTGGATGATAAATTATTATCTGTTGTATTGAAATAGACCATATACGCCGTATATTAAGCGGAGGTTATTTATTAAACACATATACTGCGATATTCCACCTTGAAGTGGAATTGGTATTATATATGTATTTGGAGTTGATTTCCCACATTATATAGCGGATGAGACCCTATTGCGCCGCATAATAGCGGATAATGCTTTATAAATCCCATATACCGCGACATTTCGTCTTGAAGCGGAATTGGTATTGTGCTAACATCTGTGGATGCAGGGAAACAGGTTGGAGAGATCCAACTGGATTCCTCAAATGATTGAATTTGTTTCAATGTTGTGTGTTGATCTATTTATAATCTGCGTGATTATCTTTGTGATTGAAATCGTTAAAGGCTATATTTTGGCCGAATATATTTTTGGTATCGTTAGATGTCGAAAATTAATAAAATTGGACTTTTGAAAATTTAAGTTGAGAATTTATAATAAAATTTATTTTTGGGAATTGGATTAATTCGAATGAAGGAATTTTTAAAATGATAAAGTTTTAATTTTATCTTATTGAATAAAATTCCAAAATATGGTAAAAAGGCTTAATAAATGGATTTTCGATAATATTATTCAAAGGTTGAAAATTTATTCAAAATATGGATTTTAAAGAGTTGGAAAATAAAAGAATTTGTATTCTTTAAAAAGAAATTATTTTGAAAAGAAATAAATTTAGGAATCCATTTGGGAATTGATTTTGGTAATTAAAAATAGATCTTTTGGAAATCCATTTGGAAATTTATTTGGTGTTTTGAAACGAATTTTGAATCAATTTGAAAATTAATTTGAGATTTAGTAGAAATTAATTTCAATTTGAAATTTTAATGAAATTCACTTAGTATTTAATTTCTTGGAAAATCAATATGGAATTTGATTTGGTGTTTTTGGAAATCAATTGAAAACTGATTTTGGTGTTGGAAGTGAATAATTGAAATCGATTTGAAAAATCATATAAAAAGTGAATATTTGTAAATGTAAATTCACAATGGAAATTTATAAGGGAAATTTGGTTTAAAAATAAACATTGATTTATTTTTAAAAGTGTGGAAATAAATTTACGGATTTGGAAAGTAAATTTAATAAATCGGTAAGGATTTATTTAATTGGTTTGAATGAACCATTTTGAAATGAAAGTGTATCCTCCCTGGAAAGACAAATAAAATTTCTGAATAGCTTTGAAAAAATATATTATTTATATATATAAAATTCTAGTATTGGTTTTGAAAAGGATACTTTGAAGAAATTTACCTCTTAAATTATTTTAAATCCTTTAAGTAAAGATTTATTAAATTGTTTATATAAATGATTATTTCTAAAATTTAATCAGTAATTTTTTAGAAAATAGTTATTTAAATAGTTATACTCTATTTACTATATTTTGACAAATTAGTTTGGGTTTAAGTTTATATAATATAGGTATAATATTTTGTAACTAATATTTTAAGTAAAGTGTTTAAATAAAAATAGTATTATTTAAAAGTGTTTTCCAGATATATTTTTCGATAAGAAATTTTCAATTATTTTAAAATATTTGAACTCGGCAAATTTCCAGTGAAAATGAATAACTATTTGTAAGTGTTTTCTTCTTAAGAAAAATGATTTGAAATTTAATTTCAAAAGTTGTAAAGGTGAAAATTGATTTGAAATTTGCTTTCAAATGGTTGAAGTGTGGAAATTATATCTTGTAAAGATATTTTTGAAAATAAATAATTTGGGAAATTATTTGAAATCGGGTGATGCTGTGAATATTGATTGATAGTTAAATAACCAACTATCAATATTGACCCTTAAATGGCTATTTGTTGTGAATTGGTTGAAATTGAATGCTACACTTATTTTTAAATTATTGTGCTCGTTATTCGGATTACCCATTCCGAATAGTGATACGACGTAATGGATAGCATTGAAGACCGGTAGTGAAGACCGGGTATTTGTGAAAACGATAGGATGACCTATCGATTGTCTCTGCACCGTTAGCTACGGTATGGAGATTTCCTTTGTGATGGGAAATTCGATCGAGATTGTGAATACCCGGATTGCAAGGGCTTCTTTGGAAGTGCCTTCGGTTCTGTCCGAACCCGGAAAAGACTTGTATGGTTACGTGTTTGACATTACATTTTGAGAAATAAAGCATATTTCTTTCAAATACATTTCTGTTGGTGGGGGAGAATTTATTCTCTTAGCTTAACACCCTTCTCTGAGACGTTCGAGCTCAGAGGTTTTGTAGTTGAAGGTTATCAGCGATATGCTCCCAATTTGGTAATGTGGCATGCTGAGTGTTGTTGTGTGACGATTATTTATTGATCATTTGTTGATCAAAGCGTGGCTTTATGGACGAGACTTCGTCAGACCTCACACCCCGGAAATGGTCAAAACAGGAATATGCGGCAAGGTTATGAAGGTCACGCCCTTTAGGGTATGTCATTCCCTTCTGGAAAAGGGTGGTGTCAGGTATGGAGCCCTGATGCTTAACCTATGTGGTTGCTCCAATCTCATTTTCTGTGTGTTTGTTGCTTTGTGATTGAGGGCCCTCGGATAAAGGTCCCAAAGGACCGGGGGGTGGCATATTCGTGTAGTAGTTACCTAGTTACAGAGGTAACCCGACCTTGTGTTGGCAGAGAGCAGGATAAGTTCTCGAGACGTCCCGCCAGAGGCGATCCCATGTGGCAGTAGGAAGTTCCTTAGCCTGACCATTTGTTGGAAATCCAAAGAAACAATACGAACCTTGTACGGTTTTAGTTGTATAACCTACCATGGAATGTGGCGGTAACCTGCTATTGAACATGGTAGCTATAGTAGGCATACGATAATGGTCGTATGTTGGCTAAGATTTATATTATACTTTCGAAATGTTTTCATCACTATGCACTAATAATAATATCAAAAATGATTTGTTTTGCGTAGTAAGCATCTTTGACTATCATAAGGAGAAATCTCCTCCAATTCTGCGTTTGCATTGTGTATGTGCGGGGAGGCCTTATGGTAGTTTCATTTTCCAAAAGCATTGCGGATATTTCTCACTTCCCTTGTTGTTGTTGTTTTAAAAGATAAATAACGTCTTTAGTTCTCACACCAGTCCCATGACTGACCTGGAGTTTATTTGTAGCAGCTCGCAAATCCGCACCGCTTGAGTCAACACTATCTACATAAACCAACTCAAGTTGCATAGAAATTCGAACCATGATAGGTTAAAGAAGAAGAAGTAGAAGAAGAAAATAGAAAACAACAACAGAATCTTACCATCGCAGCGGTATAAAATATAATAGATAATAAATAATCTTTACTCCAAAATCAAATATCTCTATTCATATATATTACATCAATCAAAGTACATCCATCATAGTTCAACATCAATATCATACAAATGGATACACAACAGCTTAACACAGCGGAATATATATGCATAAACAAGTACAGGAGTACGTATCGTCATCTTGCTCGTCTCCTGAGCTCCACAGCATCATATCATGTATCCTATAATACTCGGTCTGACCCGAGCATTACAGTTAAATAACACCCGAGTCAGTCTGGAATACCAGCGTGAGAAAATCACACCCAATTGATTATTAACATTTCAAAAATCCTTTGAAAACAAAAGCATCTCGTAAGACCACGCCACAAATAAACATGTCGGGTTTTTACCTTACGATAGCTAAAACAATTTTTATAGAAATCCTCTGATATTATAATAGGGTCTATATACAAATACTTATAAAATAGCCGAAATTGTTACATTCATTAAATTCCAGCTACTAGCCACAAAGTGGGTAATACAAACAAAACTCGTACAAGGCTCGTAGAGAGAATGGATTTCCAACTTATGACTAGGCACTGGGGTACCACCTGTCACAGTACGGGGCCTAGATCACCGTACCGAGGAGTACGCCCGCTCCCCTGCAACACAAGGCTGGGACTACCCCTTACTGGATAATCCCGAGTGAGATCACCCCGCGGTTGGGATCAGCAACCGCCCACTAAGCCGAATTAAAAGGGACATCTAGACTGGAATGACCTCACCCTGCTTGGGTGCTACCCACCTAGCCTTGCTGCATAACCCCTAATTTTCAGTCATTCCCATTTGATGAGGCTTGAGGCTAAGCGTTACCTTTTTAGAATATATCCCTTAGAATGCCCATCGTCCACCTGACGATGTTTACGAAAGCATTCATCCATACAAGTCCGTCCCGGGTTCGAACGGAACCGAAGGGACTATTCCTACTACATCCATTTGGAAATATCCTCAGGATTAGTAGCGACTAGCCCTTGCACTTCACTGCTCCATCTTCGAATCCACACTCGTTTTTACGAAATGTACAAACCGGATCGAAGTGGTTTTCGAGAAATTAATCTCAATCCCGGTCTCTTCGAAACGATCAATGCATTTGGCCACTTTTGATAGTCGGTTATTTAACTATCAATTAATATGCACAAACATCTATCAAACAATAAATAATTTTCCAAATTATTAATTCATCTCAAGAATATCTTCACAAGATATATTTTTACCTTTCAAATTCCTTTGGAAACAGTTTTCAAAACTATCTGCCTTTCTCAGAATAAATTCCCAGTATTTCTATTTCCACTGGAACACCAAGTACAAAACACTTAAGATTTAAATCATTTAAAAGCACTTTTTATAAATATACTTTATAACATTAAAAATTAAGAACTACTTTAAATAATTTATTTAAATATATATACTTTAAGAATATTTATATAAAACACTTTATAAAATATAAACTAAATTTCCTCTTTTAAACACAATACCAAGTTACTTTATATAGTTATTACAATAATAGATTTAGGAAAAATATACTTACTTTAAAAATTAACATTTAGAAATAATAACTTTCCAAAACATGCCTTTTAAAACAATATTAAAACCTTTAATTTATTTTTAAAATTTCTTTGAAAACCATACTTGGCTATCCAGGGAAATACTCTTCTCTTAAAAAAAAGAACCACCATTTATTTTTAAACAAATTCTCAATCCTTTAATAAATTCCTACCTTGAATTTATTCTTCCAAATATCCAATTTCAAACACTTAATCAATTTCGAAATTGATTTCCAATTTACTTCATTTATTCCAAAATCCTTTAATTTTAGATTTTTTCCTTAATTATGATTTAAAATAATTTTAATTGAAATACCAATTTAGATTTTCCAATTTACTTCTTATTCCTTTAGATAAATTTAAACTTTAAGTTTTAAAATAATTCTTTATTCCTTTAAAATAATACCACTTGATTTTTCAATTCATTATTTACTGTTTATTCAACCCCCTTTCTTTTCATACTTGAAGTTATTTATTAATATTTAACATACTTCTATTTCTTTTTCAATTCATTCTAATTTTATTAAATTTTCTAATATTATTTCGTTTACAACTTTACTTTCTTTATTTTCTTTCCAAAACCCAATTTATATATTTTTGGTAACTCATTATACCCAAATATATCTAATCAAATCATAACATTCAATATTCCAATATGCTCATCATAGAATATCAAGTAATCACAACAGAGAATATTAAGTAATAAGTGTTGAGGGGTCCAGTTGGATCCCTCCAACCTGTTTTCCCTGCGTCCACAGACGTTAGCACAATAATATGCCAATTCCAGAATATACCATACTATAGCACATCAATCAATTTCAACCATTCAAACAATTATTTAAATTTAATCATTTAAATTTAAATTAACTGAGTGAGATTAACTCACCTTCATGTTTGTTGATGTTTGCAATCCATTCCAAACTGGCTTGTTTTCTCCACGGTTCAAACCTTGTACAATAGTTATGGTTTTATAAATATCTTGTATGAATTGAACAATTTATTATCATTTTAATAATTTAATTAACTAATAATTTATATTTAAATTCCAAAAATCAATTTGTTTATATATATATATATATGAACTTCCACAAATTCAAAATTCCTCTATCTCTAAATTTTGTCTATATACATGTATTAAATGAATAAAAATAAAAACAGAACTGTTTTATATTTTCTTTACTGTGAAGATTATATTTTTTTTCTACCTAAATTATAAATCCAATGACAGGTTATATATATATATTCTGATTCTTCAAATAAATAACAAGTTCTTAAAGGTTGGCTGATTCCTGTATGTATTTATAAATTAAAAATCAACCTTATTTATACTTGCAAAAATACAAAAGTTCTGTTCAAACCCTCTTTTTTTTTAATTTCAGTCAACATATACATATATATTTATCTCCACATATTTAATTTCGAACATTCTCACACACAAATATATATCCCAACTTCATTGTGTGTGTATATATATATATATATATATATATATATATATATATTAAATCAAATGAAAATAAAAACTCAAAGTTACCTCACAGATACGCGACTACACAGCCTCGCGATTTCGAACCAACGAACGTGAGCCTCCTCCTCGAACCCACCCTGTTCGCGCTTGACCTCGCCACAGCCTCGCAAAACCCAAACTGTCGAGCCGCCTTCTGGGACCTTGCCAACGAATCCCTAGATCTCGCGCTTGACAAAGCTTGACCACATCGGTGCTCGTGCTCGCCGCCTTCGACAAAAACTGGGGCGACTTGCGACCACATTGCCACCAAGACGCGATTTTAAATTTGGGTGCGGTTGCCCCCATATTTTTTTCTTTTCTGATTTTCGTTATGGACTTTGATTTGAAGAGCTCGGCCGCTTTCCTCAACTGAGGATTTCAATTCAATTTTTTTTTATATTAGATGCGAATTCGACTTGAAAGGCTCGGCATTTTTTTTTTCTTCTCACTGAGGGATTTCAATTTAGGGGAAGATATAAGAGGAAGATAGAGTGGCATAAAAGAGAAGATTTCATTATTAATTTAAATTCAATTAGATTATTCTATGGTTAATTATTCTATGCATAAACCACTCGTGCGACCCAACGGTAACTCCGGACACCGTGAAAATTGAAATCCGATAAAAATAAAACATTACGGATCCAATGGAATTGGTTTCGTCGAATTCCGAGACTGCGCCTCGAAAGGCTATTTTTAAATTCAATTTAAACTATAAAATTTTAAAATTGAACAAACCACTGTAAATTTCAATTTTACAACTACTATTATCTTTAGTATTATCAATATAAATTTTATGAGCCTTCAAATTATTTTTAACCGGCTTAAAACTCCAGATTCAACATTTCACCCAACTTCAAATTATTTAATTCAATAATTTAATTATCAAATAAATTGTGATATTCATAATACAAGTTAAAATTACTCCTTTGAATATTTACAATCAATTAAATATTTCGATTTTGAATGCTCGAAAATTCCGGGTCGTCACATTCCTCCCCCCTTAAAAGAATTTCGTCCCCGAAATTACTAATTAGGAAGAATGGTCCAATACCCGTAACAATTTTTCCAAAACCAACAATTTAACCTCCTACCAACTATCTTTTTAATAAAAGACACATTATTATTCTTATTAACTTTCCAAACTTTTCCAAAACCTTCTATAGTTTTCAAATAACTTACTTGTTTAGCTATTCAAATTATAATTCAAAACTAAATTTTGAATTATCAAAATTTTCTCAAAATTTTTCCAACTCTCTAAATTTCCGAAAAATTTCGCCAGTGTCTCCTTTGCGCGGCTAGCGCGGTACAACTATAAAATGGCTCTACAGCCTCCCAAATCCAAAAAGAAAACAAAACGCCAAGTGGCTCAATCCAAAAACCCAATCAAATTTCATACCAAATTTAAATATATACCTTTTTGTCGAGCATTTCAAATTTATGTTCTGAAATCAAAATCAATTCTCTTTACCTTTATATTACCTGCACATCTTACACAGCAATAGGTCCAATCATAATATTCAAAAACACTTTATCGACTCACTTACAGATGTCAATATCTATTAACTCAAATACTAACTTAGATTATATTTGAAATATCAATTTCCAATTGAGAATGCCTCATTCCTTACTTAAGCTAGTATAAGCAGGTATGTGTTTCTTATATTTATTTTCATCTTACCACTTTAGTTTATATCCATTTCTATTCACATTGATTCTTTCATTTCCATACGAATTCAATTTATCTTTAACTTTAAATATTTAAATTTTGTTTGTCATTTATAACTAATTATTTTCAATTGATTTCATTTACTAACTTATTTTAGTTTCCAATTTGAATTTGTTTGTCGTTAATAAAATTTTCCAAAAAATTTCAAAAAAATTTCTAACTCCCAAAATTTCTGAAAAATTCTGGCAGAGTCTCCTTTGTACGGAGGAGCTTTTGCAATTTGACAAAAGATATAAATATATATACATCGACCCACACGGTCGGAAAACAGAAAAACAGTTCATATTTCCTATTTGTATTGCGTAGGCGTACCTTATTTAGCATTTTAAAGCAAGCAGCTATTTATTTAAGCAATTAGCGCAGGCAAAACCAATCAACGGCTTCCAAAAACCTGTACTTACTCAATTTAAACATGTCAGTGTCAAATATACAAAGTTTGTCACTCTTTTCACTTAATTTCAATTGCCTAAACACATGCATAACATAAGCAATATGCACTAAACACATAAATTTTTTTTATAAGCAATATACCCACAATAATTTCCATAAGCAATTTATATGATTTACATAACTAATTCCATTGCTTTTATTCGCTTCCTTACCAATTTTAGTTGATAACTATGCCAATTAAATCCATATTCATTATTATATTTAATTTCATCTCATATCCAATTTATTCACAACCCTTCACTTGCATTTCATCTCTAATTCTATAACCCAAACCCATTTGATTAATATTTCAAAGTCATATTCCATTTATTTATACTTGAATGGAATTTATTCACAACTTAAACCATTTTGTTTCGATTCGTTTTTTTTCCACCTAGCAGCATTCAGAATATATGTGTAGGGTTCTATTTATATTATCCATATTCGATTTGTTAGTATTTCAACCATCCAAGTTCATTTTTCTATTTTAATTTGATTCTAATCCATATCAAACTCCATTTACTAATTTAATTCAGTTAATATACTCATCCGATTTATTTTTATCCAAATAAGCTCAATTTCAATTTGGCTCCCACTTTGAATATTGAATTAGTTTCACTTACTAATTTATTTAAGCCTTAAATAAAAGTTTATTTACAAACTTTCCTATCTTTAGTTTTCTTCAAACAATTACTTCGACTTCATCTTACTCTACATACACAACTTTAAATCAGATTTCAATATTCATCTTCAATTTTAATTACTTACTAATTTAAATTGCTTGTCATTCTATTTGATTCTCATCAAATTCCATTTAATTCAATTTGTCCATTCTCTATATCCATTTTAAATTTTAATTCACCTTCTCAATTTATTTCTAAACTTATTCACTAATAACAAGACTAATTCAAATTTTATTAATACAAGGCCATTTCCAATTTATTTCTACTCATTTGAGTTTATTTGCAATTCAAACCATTACTATTATTATCCAATCTTATTTTATCTCGATACATTTTTAATTATATTTAATTTGTTAACACTTCAAGTCAAATTTTAATTAATAACTCAAGTTCTGATTCTACCATTCACTTTTAAAATTACCATCCAATTTTATTAACTCACCATGCAATTTTATTCTCAATTCATTTAATTAATTGCGAGGCCACTTTCAATTATATTTTCTTCATCAACGATTTAAGTCGGAGTTGATTTATAACTTGAGTTCTATTTCCAATCTCCATTATTAGCTTACAATTCAGCTTCTATTTAACTACATTGAACTCCATTTACTCATTTCATTATCTAATTTATTATCAATTAGTTCTTCCTTTATTTATAATCCAACACTTGATTTTAAATCTCAAAATCTCTTCATTTAATTTTCTTAAGTTCAAATTTATTTTATAATTCAAATTTGGATTTTTATTTTATTTTTAAATTCGTCAAAAATATATATTTATTTTGGGTTTTCTATCCCACTTTTCAAATTTTATAAGTCACAACTTACTATTTACACTATTCCATTCATTATAGACTTGAATATGTTCATCATTTATTTTTATTTTTATTTTTTTAACTCGAGTTTTACACTTATTTATAACCCAAACATATTTTTATTCCATGCACTATTCCTTCTTTTATAAGTTATTCTGATTTATTTATTCCAATCCTTATCCAATTTATTTTCCATTTGTTAACAACTGGATATCTTTTCAGCCTATTTATTTTACTTCCAACTTTATAAGTCATAATCCATTTATATCATATTCCATTTATTTACGATCAATCTCATGCACATGTTACTTTTTAATTCGGAATTATACCTTTTGTTTAGCCAATATATTTTTATTATTCCATAAACATTTTAAATAAGATTCTAGAGTTTAAACGATTTCCCAAAATTTCAAAATCACCTTTGAAATCAACTATATCCCAAATTCTTTGGCAAATTCAATTATCCCTTTAAATTTCAAAACCAAACCCAATTCGCAAACAATTCCAATTTAAAATATTGAGGTAGCAATTCCTCTCTTGAAAACTCGAAAATGAACACCGATGATGTCGCGATCATCATCGGAATTATTTTCCAGTGACCACAGAGAGTTTAGTGCTTTTATCCCTCTAACAACCTTTCAAATATTTTAAATTTCCAAATCTCACAAGATTTCAAATACAACTCAAAATATTTTCAAAATAATACTATTACTCCAAATCTTTTGGAAACCGTTTTCAAACCCAAAGGAATTTAAATTTTTCCCAAAAATCCCAAATTGCAATTCCTTTAAATCTATATTCAAACATTCTCTGAAATTTTATCTTAAAATTATAATCACCTTTACAGTTTACATTAACAAATCTCATTTGTATATGAAGTTTATTTCAATTTATAAATTACATATATAATATATAGTTCCAATTCCATTTTGTTATATAAATTTATTTCCTCAACTTTGGTTATAAGTTCCAATTTCTTATTCAATTCTTCACAATAGTGTTAATAATTTAATATTATCATTCCTTAACAATCAAGCATCCAAATACTATAATACTATACAAAAATTATATCTTTCATATAAAAAAATAATTTGGGTAAAATTATTTCATTTATCCTATTTTAAAACAATACTGTGTCGAATTGTTCTATTCAAGTGTTTAAAGATCCCTATCAATAACGTTAATTACTCGTATTGACCAGAATCCATAAACCAATCAACACAATATAAAACCATTTTATATTCACTAACAAATACGCGCTCATATTTATTAATACGCTCAAACTCATTCTAGAGTACTATTGACTCTATTTGAGTAATTTCCCACCAGAGCCAAGGTTATCACCAACCTAAGCTCTGATACCAAGTGTAACAGCCCGCAAATCTGCACCCCTTGAGTCAACACTATCTACATAAACCAACTCAAGTTGCATAGAAATTCGAACCATTATGGGTTAAAGAAGAAGAAGTAGAAGAAGAAAATAGAAAACAACAACAGAATCTTACCATCGCAGCGGTATAAAATATAATAGATAATAAATAATCTTTACTCCAAAATCAAATATCTATATTTATATATATTACATCAATCAGAGTACATCCATCACAGTTCAACATCAACATCATACAAATGGATACACAACAGCTCAACACAGCGGAATATATATACATAAACAAGTACGGGAGTATGTATCGTCATCTTGCTCGTCTCCTGAGCTCCACAGCATCATATCCTGTATCCTATAATACTCGGTCGGACCCGAGCATTACAGTTAAATAACACCCGAGTCAGTCTGGAATACCAGCGTGAGAAAATCACACCCAATTGATTATTAACATTTCAAAAATCCTTTGAAAACAAAAGCATCTCGTAAGACCACGCCACAAATAAACATGTCGGGTTTTTACATTACGATGGCTAAAACAATTTTTATAGAAATCCTCTGATATTATAATAGGGTCTATATACAAATACTTATAAAATAGCCGAAATTGTTACATTCATTAAATTCAAGCTACTAGCCACAAAGTGGGTAATACAAACAAAACTCGTACAAGGCTCGTAGGGAGAATGGATTTCCAACTAATGACTAGGCACTGGGGTACCACCTGTCACAGTACAGGGCCTAGATCACCGTATCGATGAGTACGCCCGCTCCCCTGCAACACAAGGCCGGGACTACCCCTTATTGGATAATCCCGAGTGAGATCACCCCGCGGTTGGGATCAGCAACCGCCCACTAAGCCGAAATAAAAGGGTTATCTAGACTGGAATGACCTCACCCTGTTTGGGTGCTACCCACCTAGCCTTGCTACATAACCCCTGATTTTCAGTCATTCCGATTTGATGAGGCTTGAGGCTAAGCGTTACCTTTTTAGAATATATCCATTAGAATGCTCATCGTCCCCCTGACGATGTTTACGTAAGCATTCATCCATACAAGTCCGTCCCGAGTTCGAATGGAACCGAAGGCACTATTCCTACTACATCCATTTGGAAATATCCTCGGGATTAGTAGCGACTAGCCCTAGCACTTCACTGCTCCATCTTCGAATCCACACTCGTTTTTACGAAATGTACAAACCGGATCGAAGTGGTTTTCGAGAAATTAATCTCGATCCCGGTCTCTTCGAAACGATCAACGCATTTGGCCAATTTTGATAGTCGGTTATTTAACTATCAATTAATATGCACAAACATCCATAAAACAATAAATAATTTTCCAAATTATTTATTTATACTTTAAGAATATTTATATAAAACACTTTATAAAATATAAACTAAATTTCCTCTTTTAAACACAATACCAAGTTACTTTATATAGTTATTACAATAATAGATTTGGGAAAAATATACTTACTTTAAAAATTAACATTTAGAAATAATAACTTTCCAAAACATGCCTTTTAAAACAATATTAAAACCTTTAATTTATTTTTAAAATTTCTTTGAAAACCATACTTGGCTATCCAGGGAAATGCACTTCTCTTAAAAAAAAGAACCACCATTTATTTTTAAACAAATTCTCAATCCTTTAATAAATTCCTACCTTGAATTTATTCTTCCAAATATCCAATTTCAAACACTTAATCAATTTCGAAATTGATTTCCAATTTACTTCATTTATTCCAAAATCCTTTAATTTCAGATTTATTCCTTAATTATGATTTAAAATACTTTTAATTGAAATAACAATTTAGATTTTCCAATTTACTTCTTATTCCTTTAGATAAATTTAAACTTTAAGTTTTAAAATAATTCTTTATTCCCTTAAAATAATATCACTTGATTTTTCAATTCATTAATTACTGTTTATTCAACCCCCTTTCTTTTCATACTTGAACTTATTTATTAGTATTTAACATGCTTATATTTCTTTTTCAATTCATTCTAATTTTATTAAATTTTCTAAGATTATTTCGTTTACAACTTTTCTTTCTTTATTTTCTTTCCAAAACCCAATTTATATATTTTTGGTAACTCATTATACCCAAATATATCCAATCAAATCATAACATTCAATATTCCAATATGCACATCATAGAATATCAAGTAATCACAACAGAAAATATTAAATAATAAGTGTTGAGGGGTCCAGTTGGATCCCTCCAACCTGTTTTCCCTGCGTCCACAGACGTTAGCACAATAATATGCCAATTCCAGAATATATCATACTATAGCACATCAATCAATTTCGACCATTCAAACAATTATTTAAATTTAATCATTTAAATTTAAATTTAAACTAACTGAGTGAGATTAACTCACCTTCATGTTTGTTGACGTTTGCAATCCATTCCAAACTGGCTTGTTTTCTCCACGGTTCAGACCTTGTACAACAGTTATGGTTTTATAAATATTTTGTATGAATTGAACAATTTATTATCATTTTAATAATTTAATTAACTAATAATTTATTTTTAAATTCCAAAAATAAATTTGTTTATATATATATATATATATGAACTTCCAAAAATTCAAAATTTCTCTATCTCTAAATTTTGTCTATATACATGTATTAAATGAATAAAAATAAAAACAGAACTGTTTTATATTTTCTTTACTGTGAAGATTATATTTTTTTTCTACCTAAATTATAAATCCAATGACAGGTTATATATATATATATTCTGATTCTTCAAATAAATAACAAGTTCTTAAAGGTTGGCTGATTCCTATATGTATTTATAAATTAAAAATCAACCTTATTTATACTTGCAAAAATACAAAAGTTCTGTTCAAACCTTTTTTTTAATTTCAGTAAACATATATATATATATATATATATATATATATCTCCACATATTTAATTTCAAACATTCTCACACACAAATATATATCCCAACTTCATTGTGTATATATATATTAAATCAAATGAAAATAAAAACTCAAAGCTACCTCACAGATACGCGACTACACAGCCTCGCGATTTCGAACCAACAAACGCGAGCCTCCTCCTCGAACCCACCCTGCTCGCGCTTGACCTCGCCACAGCCTCGCAAAACCCTAACTACCGAGCCGCCTTCTGGGACCTTGCCAACGAATCCCTAGATCTCGCGCTTGACAAAGCTTGACCACATCGGTGCTCGTGCTGGCCGCCTTCGACAAAAACTGGGGCGACTTGCGACCACATCGCCACCAAGACGCGATTTTAAATTTGGGTGCGTGTAACAACCCGCATATTTGTCGATTTTATATTTAAATATTTTATTTAAATATTTTATCGATACTCGAAAGTTAGTCCGAAAAGCTACTTTTTGCATACGGTCGAATTAGGACTCGGGACCACTCCCATTGAGTTCAAAATGCCGTTTGCGATCTTTTTAAGTATAAACTTTGATATGTTTGGAGATAGTAGAATTTTGCTACTTTTTCACTTAGGGCTTTGGTTTGGGCTGAGCCCATTAACCCCACTTAACTCAGTTCCAACCCTCTCCTCTTCATTACTTCATTTCATATTCCTAACACTTTAAGCTTTAAGCAACAATGGTGGAAGATAGTGGAAATTAGAAATTCCAAGCCCTATTTTCATTGCAAATCCAAGATCTAGCTCCAAATTCTAAGAGAACCCATTGGTAAGCATCTCCTTCTTCTTCTCCAACCCATTCTCCTTCCAATTTCAGAATTTCCTAAACCTAACATAGGAAATATTTTATATGGAAGCTTAGATTGAATCTTCTTGAGTTGTTATTGAAGAGGAATTGATCTTAGCTTGGTTTAAAAGCTTCTCCTTCATTTGTTTGGGTTCAAAGGTGAGATTTTTATCTCACATCTTAGTCTATAACTATCTTCGATTGTTAGGTATGAATTCCTAACACTTACTCGTGTGCATTTGCTTTTGGTTTGGATTGATTTGGTGAATATTCCAATTTTTAGTGTTTTGAGTTCAAATCTTTAAAAATCCTAACTTTGATGTTTGAACATGTTTTTGGTGATGTATCGAGGAGCATATAGGGCCGGGTAGTCGATTGGCATAAACCCTTAGCGCCGTTGCTCGTGCGATTTGCAATTTGGTCGAGATTTGCACCTCATTTGAAATAGGTTTAAATTGGCAGAACATCAGGTTCGGCCGACCGAACCCCTGGGCCGGTCGACCGACCTGCTTCCAAAGTGCATAGGCACTTTTCTGTCTCTGGTCCGGTCGACTGGCTACAGGGCTCGGTCGACCGACCTGCTTCCTGAGGATTTATCAGAACAGGGTCCGGTCGGCCGAGCTCTGTAGCCGGCCGACCGACCTGTTGCTGTTTTGCCTATTTCGCCTATATTGCGTGGTTTTCCAAATTTAATCGATTCGTGTTATTTCCCTATTTGTTGTTATCATTTGTTATTGACTTTGATGACTTATTTTCTTCGGGAATTCTTGGAATATCCATTTCGATGGATTCGATATCGATTTCTTTGGATTTTATTCACGTCTTCGAATGTGAATTTTAGTGATTGATTGTTCCTACAATCTTCTTTGTGATTTGTCACTTTAAAAATATAAAGGTTTTCTATACTAGTAGTAAATATCAAAACTCTTTCTTCAAATAATTTCAACACTATTTTATAGCAAAGCTCGTTTTCTCAAACTGATTTCCAATCTATTAGTATATACAAACCTTTACCTCACTCGTATGACAAATCTAATTAAACGACTTAGTAAAACAAGTGGTATGAAACGCTTGCATTTACTTCGTCGGTTAATTCTTGGACTTGTTCGATTGGATCTCTTGTGACAATTTTCTAGTGGAGATCTACAATTTGTTCATAAATATTTAAGTTAAGCTAGTGGTTATGGGACATGAAGCTAAGCTCATATATTTACTAGCTTACTGTAATTGACACTTCTCGTTGATCATGACGATCATCTTTGTGATTTAGACTAGCAATGTGCGATGTCTCTTTGTCTGCGAGGGAGACTAAACCCCGTTTTGTGGAGTTTCGACTCAAATTGGTGGGGTAGCAACCCATGGTCTTCGGGTCGTTTGTGGAGCTTCGACTCAATTTGTGATGGTTAGCAACCATAGAATTAGCGTTCCGTTTGTGATACACGTGTTGGTGAGCTTTATGCTCCCGTTTGTGATAGGCCTTCCCCCTTTTTGTGATTTCTGGATTTCTTGAGATGATTTCTAGAATTTGTGCTTCACCAATTTTCATGATTTTCATTGATAAGTTTTATCAATATTTGTGCATTGGTGAATTTGTGTGTCATTGACTTTTGTGATTGATATTGATATAATAGTCAATATTTATGGTTTGGTGAACGAAATAAAGAGTATGACATTTCTTTTGTTCCTTGAGTAGATTTTTGTGATATTGATTAATCTCTTGTTGATTTTCAATTACTTATATATCACAGCTTGGCATTGTGATTATTATGTGTTTAGTCATACCTCTTATTCTATATCGTCTCATCTGATATTTATAGCTAGACTGATCCGTTTATTATTTTCTTATTAAATAATACTCCGGTCAGACCGAGATGTTACAGGTGCTTCAGCTTGACTTCTCACTTGGGATTGATTTCTCTGACTTTTGGCTAACTACTTAGATTAGTAGTTTATTTTTTTGTATACACTTGAGATATGGACTCATAGTTTAATTCTTTTGTATAGCACGTGTTGCTATTCTTTTGTATTATTGTGGATCTTTTTGACCACTACTCTGATATACACTTTCATGTGTTAGTTATATATTCATATCTTCTTCCGCCTTTGTGATATGAATTATCTGTGACAGATTTGTGTTATGCTTATTTCTATATTTGTTTCCGAAGATTATTATAGCCACTGTGTAGTAGTTTTGTGTTTGTATCGGTATGTCGGATTTCCTCTTGAAATAAAATGCATGTTATACTATCTGACATATCGGTGCTCGAGCAAAGCAATTACACGGATGGTCGCTCCTCAACAGCCTTATTCTCCGTGCTAGTTGACAACATTACACCGTAGTGTCCTTGGCCAGCGTGGGTATAGAGGTGAGGCGTCACAGCTTGGTATCAGAGCCAAACTTCGGAACAATGTAGAATAATTTAACAAGGATCATAGTCCTAAGTCCTTCTTAGGAGTCGTGCCTTAGGATTTAATTCGAGTCTTCGTACCGAAATCATCCTATTTTCTTTATGATTCCTTGTTTTATCTATCAAGATTGGTTGATATTCATTTTGTGAATAACCTTTTTCTTCTTCTTTATTTCTTTCTAAAGGAAGAGAAATGGTTAGACCAGGCCGTCCCAGCGTCGGTCAATCTAGTGCTACTCCCCAAGATGGAGTTTTTATGACTACCCAGCAACTTCTTGACCTTGTCACGAATGCTCAAGCAGCTGGTTCTAATCCGGAACCTGCTCACCCTAAATCTGGGTTTGCACGTTTGTGCAATGATTACACCAACCTGGGCGGGAAGCCATTTAAAGGTTCTGAAATTATTATTGAAGTCCAGGCTTGGTTAAGGACGTGCGATCGAATCTTTTCTCGCATGAACCTCATTGATCTTCACCGAGTTCAGGTGGCTTATAGTATGCTCCAAGAAAGAGCATTAGACTGGTACGAGCTTCTGATTTCTGAAATAAATGGAGCGGATCTCATTTGGGAGAAATTCCGAGAGCGCTTCGAGTTAAAATTCGTACCAGAAGCTGAGAAGGTGACTTTGGCTCGCCGTTTTATTGACCTTGTTCAAGGTGAATCTTCCGTGGCAGATTATGTCGCGTCTTTTGAATCTCTCTAAATACGGGATTGAATATATCAACACCCCATTGAAGAAAAACCAAAGATTTTTCTATGGCTTAAACAAAAATCTCAAGAAGCCATTACTTCTAAAATTAGAAGTTTCTTTCGACCAACTCATTGATATCGCTCTTCGTCTTGAAGGGACGGATAGGGAGAATGATGTTGAAGTGGTGGGTTCCAAACCAAGCTTCAACAACAACAAGAAAGGCCTAATAAATTCAAGGGTCCTTATCCCAATAAGAAAGGGAAGCAAGCAACCTCTGTGGCAAAGACTTCTTCCTTTGGTCGTGGGGGATGCTATAATTGTGGTTCGTAGGACCATTACGCGAACAAGTGTCCAAAGTCTCTCTCTTGTCGCTACTGCAAAGTTCCCGGTCATGTTATATCTTCATGCCCCAAGCTTCAGGGCAAGAAGGAGGGAAGGTTAAATGTTGCTCAAGCCCCTGGCAACACATCTCGTGGTCAAGGTATGTCTCATTCTATCCTTGATGGCACCATTATATTTCATTATCAACCCGTTCGAGTTCTTTTTGATACGGGTGCATCCCATTCTTTTATATCAAAAGAACTTGTTGATACTTTTTCTTTAAGTGTTGTTGCTTTAATGACTCTTTGAGAATTTCGAATCCAGTTGGCGGATCTGCAACTCTTAGTTTCTTTGTAAAGATGTCGAAATTATTTTGTATGATTTTTCTTTCCTAGCCGATTTGCATGTCATGCTTTATTTAGGCTTTGGAATGATTTTGGGAATGGATTGGCTTAACCGTTATGAAGCCCAAATCCTATGTCCTAAGCGGACTATTCATCTTCGACATCCTCAATCTGTTAAGCAGAATTCTATTAATCTTAAAGATTCGGATTCCATCTTGGTTGCATCTTTATGTTCTTTAAATCCTCGTGATGACGATAATGATGATGAGGAAGATATAATTTCTCTTATTCACGTTGTTCGTGAATTTTCCGACATATTTGAGCCCGTTTTAGGATTACCGCCTAAGCGAGCAATTGAGTTCAGAATTAATCTTATCCCTGGAGCTCAACCTATTACTCGTCCTCCTTATCGTATGTCCAATAAAGAAAATGAAGAGATGCGTAAACAATTATCCGAATTGGAGATGAAGCAATTTATTTGCTCTAGTTCCTCGCCTTGGGGAGCTTTAGCTATTTTTGTGAAGAAATCCATTGGTACGCTTAGGCTTTGCGTTGACTACCGCAAGCTTAATGATCTTACTATCAAAAATAAATATCCTTTGCCTCGGATTGATGATCTATTCGATCAGCTTAGTGATGCTAGAGTCTTTTCACAATTGGACTTGGCTACTGGTTTCCATCAGCTTCGTATTGCAGAGGATAGAATTCCTTTGACATCGTTCCGTACTCTTTATGGATCTTATGAGTGGCTTATTATGCCATTTGGTCTAACGAATGCTCCGACTTATTTCGTTGACCTTATGAATAGAGTTTTCAAAGACTTCCTAGACCGGTTTGTTCTCATCTTTATTGATGATATTCTTGTGTATTCAAAAACCGAGGAGGAACATGAGAAGCATCTTTGGATTGTATTGGAAACTGTTAGGAGTAATCAATTAAAGGCGAAATTTTCTAAATGCCACTTTTGGCAATCTCGTGTGAAGTTTCTCGGTCATATTATCTCCGAATTCGGAATTTCCGTGGATCCTTCAAAGATTGAAGCGATTCAAGATTGGAAGAGACCGGAGAGTGTGACGGAGATTCGTAGTTTTCTTGGATTGGCGGGTTATTACCGCCGTTTTATCAAAGACTTTCTAAGATTGTCGTGCCTCTCACTAGCTTAACGAAGAAAGGTGTTAAATACATTTGGTCGGACAAATGTGAAACTTCTTTTCAGAAACTAAAGGAACTTCTTTCTAATGCTCCTATTCTTGTTTTTCCCGAGGGGAATCAAGATTTTGTTGTTTATACCGATGCTAGTCGCATTGGTTTGGGTGCCGTTCTTATGCAAAGAGAACGTGTTATTGCTTATGCTTCTAGGCAATTGAAGCCTGTTGAGACTAGATATGCCACTCATGATTTAGAGCTTGCGGCTATTGTTTTGACCCTTCGTATTTGGCGTCATTATCTTTTAGGAGAGAAATTTGTTCTTTATACCGATCATAAATCCTTGAAGTATCTATTCTCTCAAAAGGAACTTAATTTGCGTCAACAGCGTTGGCTCGAATTCCTTGCACCATATGATCTTGATATCCTTTATACTCCCGGAAGGGGAAATCGCGTTGAGGATGCACTTAGTCGAAAGCAACAAGCGGTTGTTTCTATGATGATATCCGAATGGAACGATCTCGAGATCTTATCCACTTGCGAAATTCGAGATCGTGTTTCCGATCTATGTTCATCTCTTGTTTTATGTAGCCTTGAGGCTCATCCTTCTCTTTTAGACCGCATTCTTGAAGCTCAAAGGCTAGATCCCGATTGGCTCTTCTTGGCCAAAATATTAAGGATAAAATTGATATTGAAGGTTTGAAAGACTTTAATAACGATTCTCGTGGCGGCATTCGGAAATTTGGTAGACTTATCGTGCCAAATACTAGTGATCTTCGTAAAGATATATTAGAAGATTCTCATCATTCTAAATTTACCATTCATCCCGGTAGTAGCAAAATGTACGCGGATATGAAGCGGCTTTATTATTGGGAGGGAATGAAATCTGATATTGCTAACTTTATTAAGTGTTGCATGACTTACCAACTCATTAAGGCCGAACATCAAAGGCCCGGTGGGTTATTGCAACCTTTAGAAATTCCAATTTAGAAGTGGGATCAAATTTCCATGGATTTTATAGACGGCCTTCCTCGTTCTCGTTCGGGTCATGATAGCTTATGGGTTATAGTTGATAGGCTTACTAAATCCGCCCATTTTATTCCCATTCGGTCCAATCGGACCATACCTCTTTTGGCCAAACTTTTTATTCAAGAAATTTTTAAATTGTATGGAGTTCCTACTTCTATTGTTAGTGATCGTAATCCATTGTTTACTAGTGGATTTTGGAAGAGTCTTCAAAAGGCTTTGGGAACGAAGCTTAATTTTAGCACCGCTTATCATCCTCAGTCCGATGGACAAACCGAGCGTGTGAACCAAACTCTTGAAGATCTTCTTCGTGCATGTGTTCTTTATTTTGGTGGAAGTTGGGAAGATCATATTTCATTTGTTGAATTTTCCTATAATAATAGCTTCCAATCTATATTGGTATGGCACCTTTTGAGGCACTCTATGGAAGGCCATGCCGATCTCCTTCTTGTTGGCTTGAGGCCGGTGAGAAGCTGGTTTTAGGTCCAGATTTTATTCGTGATTCCACAAAAATGATTGATCTTATTCGTCATAGGATGAAAGAAGCTCAAAGTAGGCAAAGATCCTATGCCGATAACCGAAGAAGGAAATTAGAATTTTCTATGGGAGATCTTGTGTTCATTCGTGTTTCACCAATGAAAGGTGTTGTACGTTTCAGTCGATCGGGAAAATTAGCGCCTCGATATATTGGGCCATTTCCTATCACCGAACGTATTGGTTCCATGGCTTATCGCCTTTTATTACCGGCTCAGTTTTCTGCTATTTATGACGTGTTTCACATTTCTCAATTACGGAAGTGCCTTCGAGATTGCGACTCTATTCTTGAGCCCGGTGTTGTGGAAGAAATTGAAGTTTCACCTAATTTAACTTATGAGCAACATCCTATTCGTATTATTGCTTCGGAGGTCAAGCACCTTCGAAATAAAGATGTTCTGCTTGTTAAAGTCCAATGGTCCTCAAATCCTAAGGATTGCTCTTGGGAATCTAGAGAGTTCATCAAGCGAACACATCCGGACTTACTTTCTCATGCTCTTTGAGGTGAACTTCTTGTTTCAAACTTCTTTTGTGTTGAATATGTTTTTATGGTTGTTACTATATATCTTCTTCTTAAGGATTGCGAGGACGCAATTTCTTTAAGGAGGGGAGTCTGTAACAACCCGCATATTTGTCGATTTTATATTTAAATATTTTATCGATACTCGGAAGTTAGTCCGAAAAGCTACTTTTTGCATACGGTCGAATTAGGACTCGGGACCACTCCCATTAAGTTCAAAACGCCGTTTGCGATCTTTTTAAGTATAAACTTTGATATGTTTGGAGATAGTAGAATTTTGCTACTTTTTCATTTAGGGCTTTGGTTTGGGCTGAGCCCATTAACCCCACTTAACTCAGTTCCTACCCTCTCCTCTTCATTACTTCATTTCATATTCCTAACACTTTAAGCTTTAAGCAACAATGGTGGAAGAGAGTGGAAATTAGAAATTCCAAGCCCTAGTTTCATTGCAAATCCAAGATCTAGCTCCAAATTCTAAGAGAACCCATTGGTAAGCATCTCCTTCTTCTTCTCCAACCCATTCTCCTTTCAATTTCAGAATTTCCTAAACCTAACTTAGGAAATATTTTATATAGAATCTTAAATTGAAGCTTCTTGAGTTGTTATTGGAGAGGAATTGATCTTAGCTTGGTTTAAAAGCTTCTCTTTCATTTGTTTGGGTTCAAAGGTGAGATTTTTATCTCACATCTTAGTCTATAATCATCTTCGATTGTTAGGTATGAATTCCTAACACTTATTCGTGTGCATTTTCTTTTAGTTTGGATTGATTTGGTGAATATTCCAATTTTTAGTGTTTTGAGTTCAAATCTTTAAAAATACTAACTTTGATGTTTGAACATGTTTTTGGTGATGTATCGTGGAGCATATAGGGCCGGGTAGTCGTTTGGCATAAACCCTTAGCGTCGCTGCTCATGCGATTTGCAATTTGGTCGAGATTTGCACCTCATTTGAAATAGGTTAAATTGTCATAACATCAGGTTCGGCCGACCGAACCCCTGGGCCGGTCGACCGACCTGCTTCCAAAGTGCATAGGCACTTTTCTGTCTCTGGTCCGGTCGACTGACTGCAGGGCTCGGTCGACCGACCTGCTTCCCAAGGATTTTTCAGAACAGGGTCCGGTCGACCGAGCTCTGTAGCCGGCCGACCGACTTGTTGCTGTTTTTCCTATTTCGCCTATATTGCGTGGTTTCCCAAATTTAATTGATTCGTGTTATTTCCCTATTTGTTGTTATCATTTGTTATTGACTTTGATGACTTATTTTCTTCGGGAATTCTTGGAATATCCATTTCGATGGATTCGGTATCGATTTTTTTGGATTTTATTCACGTCTTCGAATGTGAATTTTAGTGATTGATTGTTCCTACAATCTTCTTTGTGATTTGTCACTTTAAAAATATAAAGGTTTTCTATACTAGTAGTAAATATCAAAACTCTTTCTTCAAATAATTTCAACACTATTTTATAACAAAGCTCGTTTTCTCAAACCGATTTCCAATCTATTAGTATATACAAACCTTTACCTCACTCGTATGACAAATCTAATTAAACGACTTAGTAAAACAAGTGGTATGAAACGCTTGCGTTTACTTCGTCGGTTAATTCTTGGACTTGTTCGATTGGATCTCTTGTGACAATTTTCTAGTGGAGATCTATAATTTGTTCGTAAATAATTAAGTTAAGCTAGTGGTTATGGGACATGAAGCTAAGCTCATATATTTACTAGCTTACTGTAATTGACACTTCTCGTTGATCATGATGATCATCTTTGTGATTTAGACTAGCAATGTGCGATGTCTCTTTGTCTGCGAGGGAGACTAAACCCCATTTTGTGGAGTTTCGAATCAAATTGGTGGGGTAGCAACCCATCGTCTTCGGGCCGTTTGTGGAGCTTCGGTTCAATTTATGATGGTTAACAACCATGGAATTAGCGTTCCGTTTGTGATACATGTGTTGGTGAGCTTTATGCTCCCGTTTGTGATAGGCCTTCCCCCTTTTTGTGATTTCTGGATTTCTTGAGATGATTTCTAGAATTTGTGCTTCACCAATTTTCGTGATTTTCATTGATAAGTTTTATCAATATTTGTGCATTGGTGAATTTGTGTGTCATTGATTTTTGTGATTGATATTGATATAATAGTCAATATTTATGGTTTGGTGAACGAAATAAAGAGTATGACATTTTTTTGTTCCTAGAGTAGATTTTTGTGATATTGATTAATCTCTTGTTGATTTTCAATTACTTATATATCACAGCTTGGCATTGTGATTATTATGTGTTTCGTCATACCTCTTATTCTATATCGTCTCATCTGATATTTATAGCTAGACTGATCCGTTTATTTTTTTTCTTATTAAATAATACTCGGGTCAGACCGAGATGTTACAGGTGCTTCAGCTTGACTTATCACTTGGGATTGATTTCTCTGACTTTTGGCTAACTACTTAGATTAGTAGTTTATTTTGTTATATACACTTGAGATATGGACTCATAGTTGTATTCTTTTGTATAGCACGTGTTGCTATTCTTTTGTATTATTGTGGATCTTTTTGACCACTACTCTGATACACTTTCATGTGTTAGTTATATATTCATATCTTCTTCCGCCTTTGTGATATGAATTATCTGTGACCGATTTGTGTTATGCTTATTTCTATATTTGTTTCCGAAGATTATTATAGCCACTGTGTAGTAGTTTTGTGTTTGTATCGGTATGTCGGATTTCCTCTTGAAATAAAATGCATGTTATACTATCTGACATATCGGTGCTCGAGCAAAGCAATTACACGGATGGTCGCTCCTCAACAGCCTTATTCTCCGTGCTAGTTGACAACATTACACCGTAGTGTCCTTGGCTAGCGTGGGTATAGAGGTGGGGCGTCACAGTGCGGTTGCCCCCATATTTTTTTCTTTTCTGATTTTCGTTATGGACTTTGATTTGAAGAGCTCGGCCGCTTTTCTCAACTGAGGGTTTCAATTCAATTTTTTTTATATATTAGATGCGAATTCGACTTGAAAGGCTCGGCATTTTTTTTTCTTCTCACTGAGGGATTTCAATTTAGGGGAAGATATAAGAGGAAGATAGAGTGGCGTAAAAGAGAAGATTTCATTATTAATTTAAATTCAATTAGATTATTCTATGGTTAATTATTCTATGCATAAACCACTCGTACGACCCAACGGTAACTCCGGACACCGCGAAAATTGAAATCCGATAAAAATAAAACATTACGGATCCAATGGAATTGGTTTCGTCGAATTCCGAGACTGCGCCTCGGAAGGCTATTTTCAAATTCACTTTAAACTATAAAACTTTAAAACTGAACAAACCACTGTAAATTTCAATTTTACAACTTCTATTATCTTTAGTATTATCAATATAAATTTTATGAGCCTTCAAATTATTTTTAACCGGCTTAAAACTCCAGATTCAACATTTCACCCAACTTCAAATTATTTAATTCAATAATTTAATTATCAAATAAATTATGATATTCGTAATACAAGTTAAAATTACTCCTTTGACTATTTACAATCAATTAAATATTTCGATTTTAAATGCTCGAAAATTCCGGGTCGTCACATTATTGTTCTCTTCTTAAACTCTGGGTGCCCATAATTTTCCACACGGACAGCCTAGAGTCAGGTTATCGGGTCATTCTGTATTCAGGAGTGCAATGGAGCTCAAGTGGCAAGCTGGATGGCGAGACGTATTACTTGTATATGATATTATCTTTCCGCTGTCAATTCACTTGTATGGACATGTTTGTATAACTGTTCATTGTTTTGTTGTGTTGTACATTGTTGTTGTACATTCTGATGATGTAATGTATAAAATGTACAGTTCTCTGATTTAAAGATTATTCATTTATCTATTATATGTTGCTCCGCTGCGATTGTGAGATTCTGATATTGTTTCTAGTCTATTTTCTTCTTCTATCTTTTTCTTCTACCTCTTCTTTTTAACCCTCATGGTTCGGTTTTCCGGAATTCGATTGCTCGGTAGTTTATACAGTAGACGTATTGATGTCGATTTTCGAAAGTCGAAGAATCGGGTCCTGACACCTTTCGAAAATCATTTACTATAACAATAGTGCTATAGTCCATCATTTCCTTACTTCTCGAAAACGTCTATTTCAACAATGAATGTTGAAATCTGTGGTTTCGATCCTTAACACATTTTAATACATCTTTAAATCGTTTAACTCCATTTAAAAATATCACATTCCAAAACATTTCTTTAATATATTATTCACTGTCCAAAATCATGAATATAATCATTTATCAAATTCAACACTTCTACATATTTAATTAAAGGATTATCCACTGTCCAAAATCGTGAATATATCTCCTTTAATAAGCTTTCATATTTACTTATCAAATTCAATTAATTTCGGATTTATAAACAATGTTTATAAACTCACACTTTTATTTTATAAAAACTTCAATTTATAAACCTCCTTTATTAACCAATTCCATTTATCTCATTTACAGCCAAAATCCAATTTATAAGTTAAATACTTATAAATCATTTATTTTACAAAGTCAATTATTTTATAACTTCACAATTATAAATCTTATTCACTTATAAACTCCATTTATAACTTCATTTTAACATTTATAAAAACTCTTTTAAAATCCCATTATTTCGATTTATAAAAATTCAATTTTTATAAATCTTCTATATACCGTTTATAATAATTCAAAAATCTCAATTTAAATAAACCAATTCTTTTAATAATTTATAGATTGTTAGTAAAACTTATATGACTCCAAAAATCATACTTAAATGTTATTTCACAAAAATCATAATTTTTATCTATTTAAAATAAATTCATTCTTAACAATTAAAAATTAATAAAACGTATATTTTCAAAATCATTTGAAAATCCTTTTAAATTTGAAAATCATCACTTCAACATTTTTAAACTTCCAAAATATGACCCAATGCTGCAACATCACTAAATACAACAATCACGGCAACCAAAATATCATATATAATATGATAAAAGCATATATTACAATATCTGTAAACAAAATCAATACTGTTGAGGAATCCAGTTGGATCCCTCCAACCTTTTACCTGCGACAAATATACATATTAGAATATGTGTACAATGTCCGCTTCGAGGCAGATGCACGTACAAAGGGTCATCCGCTCATACACGGGAACGTATAGGGTCATTTGCTCCACTAGGCAGGTATATATCCAAATATCAATCATTATATCGTATATCATCCAAACAATCATCAGTCATCATATAATAAATTTATTCTCACGTATATAAAAATATCAACGAGTCAGAAAGAGTGAGTTGTACTCACATAGCTTGTAGTCGTCGCGATAGCGATTTATTCCGATTAAAATTAAACAAGCGTTTAATTTCAATCAAAATTTTCACTAGCTCAAATGAATCCCAATCCAGCTCTATAATCTAGTGCTCGTTAATACGATTCCAACGCAAGTCGTTTCGTGCGAAACGGATCTCGTAAGACAAAGATATGGCATTTTAAGGATTAGACGAATTTATTACATAATAATTTACAATTTCTTTTATATTTTTAAACCTTTTTTTCATATAGGTCGTTCGATCTGCTTCATCCCATCTCGGCAGCTCGATTTTGCTTCTTCCGCAACTTGAAAACCTACAGCTGATTTAAACCCATAGCCGCCCATATTGATTGAATTAACGCGGCCACCACAATCGACGAGAACACAATCAACCACCACCCCTTCGAAGCTCGACCATGCCTCCACCTTCAGCCAAGAGCACGTCGAGCTCGGTCGTGTCGTTGTCATTAAAACCGTGTTTGAACATTGAATGTTTAAGCTCGAATTGTCGATGATCTACCATATGAAATCCAATCATAACTGTTGGATTCGAGGATCGCGTGATGTTCTGCAACTTTGCAGTTGAAGTCAACGCATAAAAATTTGTAGATGGGAAGAAAATTGAGGAAGAACGAGAAGAGTTTTTTAGCCATTGTAAAATTAAAGGGCGGCTAGCCCTAGTTTTTTTAGGGTTTTGCAAAATGGAAAATATAAGGTCCTTTTATAGAAAATTTCGCGACACTATTCATCCGAAAAAATTTCGAACTTGAAACAAAACGTGCCACCTGGCGTTTATAATGTTTAACCCCTATTCCGAACGCAATGGAATATATATCGAGGGCCAATTCGATCGTATTTGAAAGATAGGTTTTCAAATTCACTATTTAAATTTAAAACTTCACTTAAATAGATTTCTACGCATTTTAGCTTGCCTCGGACAAACTGTAAATCCGATTGACACGAAATTTGAAATCTTACAATAATATAACATTACGGATCCGATGAAACTGGTTTCTTCGAAATCTGAGACTTTTTGAAAAATGACAAGTTCTACACGTCAATTAAATTTTAAAATATTCAATTTTTTCAAATTGACTTTTAATTCAATTTTAAAAGTTTTGTAAAATCATTCTAATTCAAATAGTATTTAATTCAACTTTATAAATCATTTTAATCACATTAAATTCAATTTTCAATTATTTTAGCAATTTCAAATATTAAATTATCGATTTAATTATCAAATTAAACCCTTATATTCGAAATATAATTCATTCAGCTTATAAAATGTAACAACTCGGATATTTTAACGATTTTATTTAATTTAATTAACCGTTTTTGTGTGAAGAAAAATAATAATAATATAAACGATAAAATTTTGAAATATAAATTTAATATTTGAATTGCGTCTAGTTAAACATAGCAACTGGTAAATTTTCGTCCGAAAATATGAAAGTTTATTTCGTGCGTAAATTTACTTCAATTCAATCAGTTAAAAAGTGATGAAAATAAAACGTTTTCAAAACCAAAATATTTTTACATAGAAAAATTCTAAAGCATCTTTTGAGCAAGTTGTCAGTTTGTCGTTTTTCCAAATTCGGACATCTTTGTCCCCGTCGATCTTATTTTTATGCGATTTTTATGAATTTTCCGCTAGTAGAAATTTCGAATTTTTATAATTCAAATCGTACCACTGATATCTATATACCGTTTTGACCGTCTCGTCGCACTGATCTCAATGGCCTATTCGTTTCTGTGTTTTGAAGTCCGGTTCACTACTGGATCAATGAAGCTATTTGTAGTAGCGGTTCAGGTTTGAACATTTCAAATTCCTCTTGGCAATTCAGTTTCAACCGTGAACCCAACATCCATCAGCTACAGGCAATAAATATTTTCTGAATTATCTTGCATGCCTTTCTCTATTCCCAATAGTCTTTATCTTCGTATATTTGAGAAAAGAATACGCGTTGATAACATGAAACGTGATAAATATTTTAAAATTGCTGCTTGTCTTCCTTATTTTCCTCGAACCTTGATGTTGCCTCTCCCCTTTCACCACTCTATCTCACTTGAACCCAAACTGGCACGGCCTCCATTTCCCACAACCGAGCTTCATCCGCCATTTTTCCTTCCTCTGTCGCTCTCTCCCCTCCGCGCGTGCTACCACCTACCCAGCAGCCGATCTCCTCCACTTCCTCCCCCATGCCGGACCCACCGACCAAGCGACATCGCCTCCTCCCCTCGGTCACAGCCGTTGCCTGCCACGTTTTCCCTCCCAGTCACCCCTTAAGCAAAGCCACCAACCCCGCGCCGTCCACCACTTGCTCTCCTCTCCTCCATCTCAAATCTCCGGCCATCTTCCGTTGCAGTGCGTGCGTCTTTTTCTTGAGGTATAAAGTTAAATACTATATAAACTACTTGTTGATTCGTTTTTGTATGTTAACTGTTGTTCTCATTTTTTTTGTATAAACTAAATTTGCGGAAAACTGTTGTTGTCATGTTATCTGTAGTACGCAACTTTGTCCATTTAAAGTAGTTATAAATATACAGTATGTTATCTATATATGTGTTGAACATGTTGTTTATATATGAATAGTTTAATAAAAGTGAATTAACTACAGTTGTTTTACATGTTACTATATTTTATGCAGTATTGTATGGGTTCAAATATATATATATATACATATATATATATAAACATATATGTAACGACCCGTAAATTTAACCGGTTTTAGTAACGTATTTAATTAAAAAAAAATTAAAGTTTTAAACGATAAAAATTTGAAATATAAAGTTGATATTTGGAATGCGTCCAGTTAAACATAGCAACCGGTAAATTTTCGTCCGAAAATATGAAAGTTTATTTCAAGCGTAAATTTACTTCAATTTAATCAGTTAAAAAGCGATGAAAATAAAACGTTTTCAAAACGAAAATATTTTTACATAGAAAAATTCTAAACCATCTTTTGAGCAAGATGTCAGTTTGTCGTTTTTCCAAATTCGGATATCTTTGGCTCCGTCAATCTTATTTTTCTGTGATTTTTATGCATTTTCCGCTAGTTGAAAATTCGAATTTTTATAATTCAATCGTACCATTAATATCTATATACCATTTTGATCGTCTCGTCGTGCTGATCTCTGCGGTATATTCAATTCCGTGTTTCGGATTTCCGATGCCCGGCGATAACCATGAAAAGTCAATTGTATCGGTTCCGAAATTTTGGTTTTTTTTTTTTAAAAAAAAAGAAAGAAACTTACAGTGGCCATTTATTTGCCCACCGTGTTTAAACCTATAGCCACTCCATATATTAGTAAATTCTCAGAAAATTTTTTATGACCTTCACCATTCCTACGGTTCCATTATATTTTGGTTCATTTCTCTAGTTCCAAAGTACAAATTACAAGCTGCCAACTAAAGTTGCTTTGTTCATTTTGAAAAAGAAAAGGGTTGGGCATGCCTGTTCAATTTTCCCATCTTCCCATGCATCATCTCCCAAAACCAAGCACAGCCATAAAAAAAAAGGAAAGGCTACGTTCATTTTCATTCCACCTCAACCTTTCTTATCTTTTCATTGCCACTGCACTACATCAAAGCTCCAAGTCTATAACTCATCACCACTTTCGGCTGAAGCTTCCTTTATAAAAAAAACGACGCACGCAGACCTTCCCCACGCCGCCCACCACCACGTGAACAACCTCCATTGCCTCCTCAGCTCGACCCTACCTGCCGTGATGCCACCCGTGTGACTGCGTCCTTCCCTTGCGCCTCTACTCGGCAACCGCCCACTGCTGCATCATCCAAGTGATCCATTCCTTCAACCGACCCAGCTACCTCATTCCCTCTCTCCTCCACCTTCGGCCTCACCTAAAACCGAAGCTCGGCCACCACATTCCCTTTCCCCTCCCGCCGTGTCTCCAATCAACCGTGCACAGCTACAACGCTGCAACCACCCAGACCCAAGCCTCATCTCTCCGCCTTCCGCTCTTCCCCGACAACCCTTCGCCCCTTTCGCACCCCCACCCTCTCGTGCACAGATCCGTCAGCCTCTTCTCACCTTCGCCACTGCTGACCTGACACCGTTCCCTCCACCAAACCAACTTCTCTTATATACTAAAGGTCAGCATGCATATATGGTTGATTTTTATATATTATAATGGACGTACGTTACATACATACGCTATTTTGTTTCTAATACATACGTGTTTTTTAAAGAAGAAGGAAATGTACCGTTCTATATACATACGTTCCTATTATATATAGGTTTGCGCACCTGTGTTTATATATTAGCTTTTACTGTATATATGTTTTAAAATACCTAAATTTCTATACTAGATCTAATTTGCTTTACGCGTATAAATGTTTCAATATATATATATATATATATATATATATATATATATGAGATATGTTTAGCTTATACCTTCTCTATTTTGAAGTGAGTATATATATGTTTTAGAGGAAATAGTATGCATATGTTAGTTATAAAAGAATGTTTGCTACAATAATGATTTTAAGTAGGATATAATATATATATATATATATATATATAAGTTTTATGTAGCTATATGTATATAGATTGCTTGCAACAATTTATATAAGTTATTGACCTACCAGTGTTATAGGCATATGAGTGCGCACCATTGTTTCAAGCTGTGTAAGTGGTTATAGGTATAAAATGTATACAGTTGTAATTATATTGCTAGTCTGCATATGTTCATTGAATATGATATATAAGTTATATAACAGTATTATATGATAAAGTATGTTCATATATAAATTAAAGATTGATTTTAAAATATAGGTTGTGTATTTGAATATGTTTGCATGTTTATTTTTTTCTGAACAGCAGTTAGACTTCATGTTCACGATATCATATCACACTCATGTTTTATCGGAATGGATTGATTCTATTTTTAAAAAAGAGTCGAAGTTACCTAGTTTATGCATGTCAAATTTCAGCAAAATCCGACATCGTTTGATTAGTGGTCGAGGATCTAGAAGTTTGACCCAGGCAGATATTCTTTTGTACTTAAAATTATTTTACACTGCTGCAAACACGACCTGAGTTCATGTTTGACGCATTGTATCTCCTCCGTCTTACGTCGGAATCAAGTGATTCTTTGTAGTTTTGAAATATAAGTTTTGATCTTTATTCATACCAAATTTCAAACCATTTCGATCTCGGTAGCACATAGAATTATATTGTTAAACTTTGACGTAGGACATGTTTTGTAATTGTTGCTATGTTGAATGTTTTGATTTGATTTCGGCAATTCCTATTTAACAGTTTTGCTCGTCGATTCGTGCCAATCTTACTTTGCTCTGAGAATCATGCTTGGATTTGTAACTCCATTTCAGTGTACGTATCAGTGTGCGTATCCGTGCCATCTCCTATTTTCTCTAGCTTCGAAAGGTGAGAAATCACTCACGATTAATATTCTTTTATTTATTAAATTTGATTTCAATTGGAACGACAATTGAAATATACTGCTGTTATTTATTGCACTGTTATGTATGAGTTCACTTTTGACATCTGACACCGTTATCTTTTATGTATGCAATAATAATCCAGTTTGGTTGAAATGGATTGATTGTTTGTTGTTTATATTGGATGTTAAATTGAAATGTATTAAGTGATAAATATTATGCAATTGAATTTGACGTAGATAGTTAAAATTGTGAATCGTCATTTGTGTTGAATTTGATATGTTAATTTGAATAATATGACCCCTTTAATTGCTAAGTTAATCGACACGTAGAATTTGATAAATTGTACTTTGAACCTTTGAACATATATTGGATTAATTGTTGTAGTATTAAATTTGAAATTGAATTGAACGACAAGTGAAGAACCGTATAAATAATATTGTAATAATCTTTAATCTACATGAAATGATAGTGTAGATTCTAGAGATAATTATATTAATTCGCACAAACAACAATGCGAATTAATATGATTATTTCGGGATTATTTGGATTGATTATTGGATTGTTATTGATTGTTGTTATTGCTTGTTTATTTACTTCGACACCATCCCAGTTATCACACTGCAAGTTCCTTTATTATGATTGATCTGGAATTGAAATTGGAATCGGGTTGAAATGATATATACCCAAATGAATTTGACCTAGGACAGAGAATTAAATAAAAATCCGATTGGTCAATAAATTGATTTAAGAATAAAATAATGATTTTATTTGAGCGAAGAATAAGTTTTGAAATGAAGTTGGAATTTGAAATTTTTGAAAGGAATTTGTAAAGATTTAAATCTGGAACAAATATTACATAGTAATTGATGAAAGAACATTGTTTGAAATTTAATTATTTAATAATTAAATTTGAAATTATTAATAAATAATTTGGAATTAGTAATAATTGAGTTTTGAAATTTTTAAGTTTGAAATCATTTAATAATTAAATCTAAAATTATAATTAAGTTTGAAATTATTAAGTCGAATTTATGATTAGGTTGAAACGATTTGATGATTAAGTTGAATTCATAATTAAGTGGAAATGATTTAATAATTAAGTTCGAATTGATAATCAAATTTGTAATTATTAATTTTTGAAAATTTAAATTATTTAATAGTTGAATAAGATTGAATTATTTGATAATTGAATAAAAATTGAATTCTTGATAAGAGAAATCGAACTTTTAAATAATGGATTTGAACTTCGTTAATAAATGAAATTGAGTTTCTTTATTTATTAAAGTTTTGGCAAAAGTATATTTAAGTATATTAATAAGTGAAATTTAACTTCTCGAATATATGAAATTTAGTTCTTTATTAATTTAGTTTGAAATTTGTAACAGAGTCAATAAATAAGTGAAAAATTGAATTTCTTTAACAAGAAATAAAGGGTGATTTATTGAAATGTATGGGATTTATTGAAGTTAACGTAAGGCTTGTAATTTAAAGAATTGATTTGACGAATTTATTTTATTTCAATTTGAAATTTTGATATAATAAAGTTGAACGTAAGTAATTGATTTAAATGAATTGGAATTTAAATAGAAGTTGTTTTGAATGATAAATTAGCTTAGCGAATGTTGAATGAAATCGATAAATGAATTTGAATTGATTTGAATGAAAATTAAACAACTTAAATGATTTCGGAATGAAACTTATATACGAACTTGAATCAATATTTGTATTGTTTAAATAAAAGTTGAAATTGAATTGTAAGATTTTGAATTGGTAATTTAGAAGTTTTGAAACGTAAACTTTGGAAATTGATTTAGAAAGACAAATGAAATGTTGATTTACGAATTTAAATTGAAATTGAAATTGATTTGCTTTGAAATATATTAAACGACCAATCGGTGTAATAATTACGAAAGTTATTAAAGAAACCGGAATCGGTTATGGATATACTCTCTATCTAAACCGAAAACCACTTTAATAACTATACGCGGAGTGATGATCCAGAATGAAGTGGTTGGAATGATGTACGTGATGACTGAAGAAAGAGAACGATAATGGATAGCCTTGACACTTGTGTCAAATTGAAAATGACTAAAATCAGGAGCCGTGCCGGGCCAAATGGGGTTAGCCACCTCGAGCGGACACACTTCTTCGTAACTACTACTCATTACTTGTTGTCGATTGGTGCACCCTCGTACTTTTCAGGAGTGTTGTTTCGCGGTGTTGCGATCGCTGCGGCGATGCGTTTTCACCAGTCCGGATCAGGCGAACGGTAGTTTCACTACCTTGGGTATTGCCTCATGTGCCTTGTCATACTTGTATCCCTATATACGCGACCACTACGAATTTGTTTTGTGTTATACCTATGGAGTACTCCCTGATATCCCACTAGTTTACGGTGGAGTTTACAGTGCTGTATAGACTATGACATTTATAAAATGTGTTAAGGGGGATAATGGTAACGCCTTAACACTATTTTGATACTTTATATTACTGATAGACATTATCTATTTAGCGTACACTACTACATAGTAGATAGTTTAACGGATCCTTAGAGGATGGTGATTCCAACATCCTTTAAGTTACTTGTATTTCGATTGCTATTTCACTTGAGTTGGATTTATTGATATAAGAATATTAATCCTGACTCGAGTGTCTTGTGTTTTGCTTTACGCTCGGGTCAGACTGAGTGTACCAATATTCGAGGCTCACCTTTGGAGTTGGAGCTTTGCTTGAAGATCCAGCCATCTATTCTACTTTCAGTATTCGATGATTCCAGTGATGTATTCTGATTTGTACTTGATGTATCGTATTTCTCTTCTGTTGTAAACTCTGATGTATCTTATATATTTACATAGTAGCTTTATGAACTACTATTCATTTTACTTCCGCTGCATATTATTACTCTGTGTCTGCGATTCCCTGATTATTTATTTACTGTATATCTGAGTTTTGTCAAATATAAATTAACAATTCGGTATTTTGAATTATTCAAGTTCGACATGTGCGAATGCGAATAGTCCAAAATAGCTGGTCGTTACAGTTGGTATCAGAGCTTTTGGTAGCTCTAGGTAGAACTCATCATATAGGGTAAATGTATTTACAGAATCACTCTCATTCGAGTTTCAATCTCTTCCTTTTAACTCAATTCCATTGAATTTTGGAACGTTCTCTGTGGTTTCAAAATTCATTCATATCTCTCACTATTTATCTTCTTTTGATTCTGGAGTACCCCATAACTCCACTTCGAATGATCTTTATAGTGAGTTGGCGGTCTCGCCAATCCTAAATTTATCTGTAAATGGGTGAAACTCCTTTACAATAGATATCGATTTACCGAAGATTTTGTATCCTCGGTTTACGATGCTAGCTATCTCCTGCTATACCTGAATTCGATTTCTTGAGATCAAATGTTGATTTACCTCGAAATTCATCATCGGTCTTATTCTTGAAGTCACGGTCGACCCGGTAAAGGTTGCCCGTGAATTAAATAAGCGTATCCATCTCCTAAATATGTTAATTGAATTATCTTATCTTCTGTTTCGAACCCATTTTCGAATCAAAATTCTCTTCTTTGATTTCCATCAAATTTAAATCTCTATCCTTATTTTGAAATTCATCCTTAACGCGAGCGAGGAAGTGTATTTGTTATTAATATAAAGATGTTTTAATATATATTGTGTTGTTTGAGTTGTTGATGTTGGTTTGGGTTTCCGATCGATTCGTCTGATCAACGCTATCGATAGGATTTCCAAAACACTTGAGCAGAGCAACCGACACAATATTGTTTTCAAATTTGGTAATCAGAATAGTTTTGTATGGTTATATTATATATAAGTATAAATTTTTCTAAAATAAAATCGTAAATGAATTTGTTGCCTGAAATAATAATACTTGATTTTCATCTGTTGTTTGTAAACCATTGACTATCGAATAATATGAATAAATAAGTTTATAAAACTTGGTTAAAATTGATTTGGAATTCAAATAGATTTGAACTAAAAATTTGAGAATTTAATTTCCAGTAAATTCCAAACTAGGTTTTTAAAGTTTTAAAATGTATATTATTTAAGTATTTTCGAATAGAAATAGTTTTCGAAGAATTTAAATCAGTGCTCTTCTCTTATCGTTGGAAAATAATTTCGGTGATGACGGCCGCATCATCGACATTCATTTTCGAGTTTCAAAGTGGAGAGACTATTCTGTAGCTTTGCTATGGTTTGTTTTGAAAAATAAATTGATTTGAATTTCTAAACATGACTTGATTTATAATATACACTACAACAAAATCAAGTATTGACAGCATTCAACGTCAGCGTTAAACTATTGAATGCTGTAAATGATATTTTGGGGGGTATTATTTTTAGCGGCGAACGCTGACAAAAACATTAGTTTCCCTCTTCGTCAATTTGGTTTGCCGCCTCCTTGGAAAAAGTCCATTTTCCCCCGTCTCTCAATACAACATTCATTTCCCTCTCTCCCAATTCTCATTTCCCTTGCTATCAATTTTGATTTCAATTTGCATGACACTTGAAATCTCAGCTTCCTTCATTCTCTAAGTCGATTTCGATTCTCTGTCGCCGGCGAACAGTACCTAGTGGTTTCCAATTTACCAATCAAAGAAACCGAACTACAACAATTCTGAGAATGCTAAATCAAGTTGAAATTCACAAATCAAAATCTTTCCCCCTTCTTCTTTTTTTATTGGAATCGGTTCGATCTTTGGGTGTTGCTGGTTGCGGTGAGGTGTTCGAATGGGTTGGAATTTCGGTCGAATACTGCAGGTAGTTATTCTAGTGCTGGCGAAGTCATGGTGACGTGGAGCGTGTTTCGACTTCGGGTAGAGCTTGAGGTTGCAGCGAACTAAGTTGAAGCAGTGCAGTTTGGGTTGTAGTGTGGTCGGGGATGCAAGTTTGTGGTTGCTTGTGGAAGTTCTTGGCAAGTATGGAGTGAGATGCTGCTGTATCACTGTGAATGGTGGTGGCAGAACTGGTGGAGCAGTGATGTTCTTTGGAGGTAGAAATGAGGGGATGCAGAGGATGTTTGAGGCAGAGATGAAACTGTCGTGAAGTTGATGGTAAGGTGGAATGTGTTTAAGCAGCAACAATGTGTATCAGGCAATGGGTATGTGGAGTTGTTGTAGTGTGAAGAGATGGTGGCTTGGACGTGCAATGGGATGAAGTGGCTGTGAGTTGTTCACTGAGATCTAAGACATAATTAACTTCGATCTAAGACATAATTCAATTGTTTTACTTAGGTTATTTTTACTTCAGGTGAGTTGCCAATTCATAGTGAGGAATTTATTCTGCCAACACCTTCATCATCTGTTGTAAAACCACCAATAACACAGGTGGATTCTCCAGTGATTGAACATATTGTTTCTGGAAACGAGAAGTGCAGGTCTGATAGATCAAATGCCTCTCCCAATGCCAATGTGCAGACAATATCCAATTATTAAATCATGTCAACCCTTTCTCTGAAACTACATGACAAGATCATTAGCACAACATGTCTGCTTCATGCTATTTATCATTACATTTTTAAATAAGCCCTAATCTAAGTTAGCTACAACCATCTAAGCATTTATTTTTTCAATTTAATAAACAATATACCTCGTAGAATGAATTGCTTCTGTGTGTGTGTCTTTTACTTTTGACGGCATTCATGACTTGAAACCTTATTGCTTCTTCTTAGATTTAAATTGGTATGGCCTTTTATGATTGATTTATGCATTAAAGACAGAAATAATGAGTTAATATAAGAAGAAGAGGCTATTGTTTTATAAACATAGGCAAACAATTCTTTATTCCACTCAAGTGGTTATAATTTTAAAAATTGACTCAGCATGTTTTTTCTTTGTTCTAATATTCATGATCTGTTAAGTTCACATCACAAGAATGATGTATAAGACATGCTCAACTTTTTTTCTTCCATAGAATATCAATAACCATAGGTTAATTGCATTCATCATCATATATTGCCTTGTTCACTGGCTGCTTAATTATCATTTTTTTATCTGGTTAATTCACATGCTTTTTCCAATGCGCTTAATTAAATGAAGAGAAAATGTACACTGTCTACTTTTTTGTTCCACCTTTTTTGAATTATAGTTTATTTTGTATCCCTTCGTTCTTATGATATTCAACTTAATATTAAGTTTAGTGTTTGCCTAACAATCATTGATATTCAAGCTTCTTGGAATTAAGGTGGAATAAGTTTGCAGAGTTGGTTTGCACTATGACTTTAAGCACTCTCTGTTCAATGCTAAAATTTATAACTTTATGCGTAGTTCAATATTTCTTTTGCTTTGTTTTTGTGGCAATACTTTGATATATTTCCACTTTTAGCATTCATTTAGCATTCAAAGCTTATGTTTTTTTGGGGTATTTGTGTTTTGTCTACATGCATAGTTTATCACATTATACACAAAATTCGAGTATCAACGGCACTGATATTTCCTTGAATATAGTTAAGACATATTGACATATGCTAGCTTTCTATTTTGCTCTAGGAGGTTGAATGCAATGTTAATTTTATAAATTGGAAAATGCGTAACGATTCACCCCTTCAACATAGCAGTACACTTAGGGCATTGTTTTCCAAAGTTTAAACTGAAGCCTTTGGTACCTCTTCATGTGGAGACAAGGCCACCAGTACATAATTCAATTATTGAATCATAATTCAGTGGTAAATTATTGTTTTACCGAAGAATATTATTTTGGGTAATTTATTTGCTTATTTTCTTGGTTGTAATTTTAATTTTCAAATACCTGTATAGCATTGAGGTGTTGATAGATGTAGCATAGGTGGAAATGAATGGTTATAATGAATATGCAAATATACATCATGAATTTTTTTGTCTATGCAAATTTTTGAACTAATTGGTACATTAATTGTGTTTACGGGTTCATTAGCATATGTAAATGCACGTATAAACAATACACTAATGACAACAAATGCTAACACAACTCCTTCTGTATGAGTTTGTTCATGCGAACTCAACTTCTCCTCATTAATGCACAAACACAAATAGAGCACAACTAGTCATTTCAAATTGTTGAGGTCATTAAAAGATAAAGAGAAAATTCTATGAACATTAAGACTTGATAGCAAACTATTTCGAAAAAGATCTGTTTATTTGATTAATCAGATAAAGAGTAGAAAATTTATTCTTGCACTTATACTTTTTTTTGGGTTCCTTTTTGGTAGTAATAATGAACGGGAGAAGCAAACGTTTATTTATGGTTAAATTGCTTGAAGGTTCATAGTTTCAAGTTTTGCAACCACCCATGACCAAGAAAATAGTGGCTTTGAGGCGGTTGTAGCAGCAACTGGATGGCAATATGTCTACTATTGAAGATGTGGCAATCTGTTTTAGTTTATTTCTAAATCTTGGTCATTATGGTCATCTTGAAAATTCTTTTCAGTTTAATGAGCGTGACATTTATACATGTGTAATTTATACAGTTTGGGTTCAGCCAGAGCAGTCAACAGGATGATATAGATGTTGTCACTATCGTATAAGGTCTAAATGATATTGATGAGGCATGGTTGAATAGCATAAAAATTGGGAAGATTCCTAAATTTTATGCTATTTAGCTCTTGCCTTATGAATATCATAGGTAATCTGAAGATTCTGGACTTTGGTTAAGCTCCTTTACTGGGCTGGATGTGTTGCTTCACCCTACGTGTGGGACTCCGGTTCATGCTGTGATGGCACAAAGGTAACCTAAATTCTCATCATGCAAAGGTAACTAATAATATTATTTAGTTACTTTCAGCAAGTAATTTCCTTTATGTTATATACCTGATTATTTCTGAAGCATACTGTTCCTAATCCAATGGTGAGATCATTTGGTTAACAGTGAATGGATATTGCTGAACTTTGCATGTCTTAAAAGCCAAGTTAGCGTTTCTCAACTTATAGTTCGAATGAGCTGCAAGTAAACTCCTGCACTTTGAGAATCTGAACATCAGTAGGGGGATTATCACAAACATTCAAACATCAGGACCTAACTGCCTTTTTAACTTTTAAAGAAGTATTTCTCTATTGTTCTTCTAAGAGAACTTAAACTTATAATACATATCTATTTCGCCATTTAAGGGACATTTAAAACATGAATGACGAGGTTTCATCAAAGGGTCTGATGGTAGGGGAGCAAGGCCCACAGTTGAAGCAGATATAATACGCACCGACACTAGAAAGATTGTAGCTAGCATGCTCGAAGATTGGGATGACATTTCTTTAAGTAATGACACACAAAAACTTTGAATCCATAAGAAATTTGAAGCTACCACAAGATGAGAATGGGCTTTAGCATATGCATTCTCCCAGCAGGTAATAACATATAATTTTTTGGTGAATTTTTATTAAAGGACAAATTTTAAGAATAATCCATGAAGTTGTCTTTGTGGATTTTGTTTTTGTCCTCGGAGCTTGTGAATGTTGGAGAAAGGTGTGCTTGCGTATTGTGATAGCCGCGGTGTTAGAGCTATATATGAAGTAGATGGAGGAGATGGCCTAGCTGCATCTGAGCCTCTAATAGTAATTGTAAGCTCCGTTTCATCAACATAAACTATGTGGATCATGTGGGATTAAACACTTATAAACAATACTATTCTTCTTTTATTATATCACTAGGAATAAATTATTGAATCTTCTTGTATTTCTACTTATTGTTATTTTTTTTGTACTGAAAATATATTTTGGTTGGGGTTGTATGTAAATACACATCAACGACTAGGAATGACTTATAAATGATGTTGATGTTGAATTAGTGAATTAGCCTGTACATGTTGTATAAATTGAAATTTCGATTTGTCTTATATAAATTATTCATATGCCATGTTTATTTTCTGACAATTGATGTAGGAGTCAAAGTTTATTGCATTTCTATAATGCTTATTTTGCTTCTTCAAGGCAATTTCTCTTGTTTTGGGAAATCGTCATCAACCAGTGAAGTTTTTCATTTTTAGCTCTTAAATCTTTACGATATTTCAAGATTTCAGGTCTGTTTTCTATTTTTTATCATGTCTACATGAGAGTAACTATATTCTCTTTGTTATAGCTTTTTAAATATTTGGCCAGATTTTTTTTTTTAGAGTTTGAGCTTTACTTTTTGAGTAATATGGTCTGCTTCTACTTATTTTATTTTGGAACAAGATTATAATTTTTAAGTTTCTCATTGTTTTCATCGGTGATTATTTTCTTGTGGCTAATAAAGAAAATATTATTTCATTGCATGAAAAAAGTTATGTATAATTAGATGTGAGAGACAAGCATCAATACCCAACTTACATTGGTGATTACCAAGGTACTAGAAAATATAATTTCAAATGAGTTCACAGATGCAAAAGTTGTAAATAGTTGATATAAACCTGTAATTCCCTCAATCTTACGTAAAAAGTGTGCACTAATAGATTTATAATGTGCAATTGAAAATCCTTGGTTTTATACTCCTGTAGTTAGGATGTCGGGTAGGATCAATGTTACCGAGATTTAGTTTTAACGCCCAATCTATAGTAGCTCCGCAAATCCATCACAATGCTTTTTTCACTGAGCTACGTCTACATTATCTTTGTTACAGCAGGTCCGTGCTTCAAGCTGCAACAACTTCATTGTCTAAGTAGTGGTTGGTCTATGTTTAAGCTACATCTGGTTCGTACTCCAAGCTGTAGCAGCTTTACGCGTTGTTGCTGCTTGAGATATATTAGTTCTATATGCTGCTACTTCTGTTTAAACTGTATAGGTATGCACACTACTACTCAAGCTGCAACAGCTCTACACTCCACTTAGTTTACAATTGTTAATTATCCAAAGCCAAATAGGTCGCTATATTTCCTTGTTGTAATATTTTCCCTTTTTTCAGCGTAATATCGACGAGGCTAGTTCATTGGTTAAATTTTCTTGACATCATGTTGTTTCTACAAATATTAATGCAAGTATATAGTTAACTTTAATGTTTGTGTTCAAGAGAATAGTATTGTATAGTTGTTTCATATGAGATGCTTAGCCTATTATGTCAGTATTATACTTAAAATTAAAAACTATTTGTTAAACTGTATGGTTATTGCCTCAAGAACATCAGATAGTAAATATGTGGCTTAATAATCAAGCTCTCTTTATTGGATTGTCATCTTAAGATGTATCCTTACCCATGGCTTCATTTTTAATGATGCCAGGAACGAAGAGTTCGATTGTGTAGGTGTGTTCGCTGTGAGGAGAAATATTCGGCCCAATGGATTGCAGTTGCCATAGTTCTCCAATGCGCCTTCTAGCCTATGATATCAAAGGCAAGTTTCTTTTTCTTGGTTTTATTTTTATTTTCAAACAAGTAAGAAGAAGTTGAAGTGTAGGCTTATGGATGTGTTAGCTCTATAAATATGCACATGCCGAGGTATCATAAGAACAATAGTACCAGGCTTCTCGGAGTCGTTCCAGTCATCCCAGCAACAATCAGAACTAGAGTAAGAGGAGCAAAAAAGGGGAGATTCACACCACCAAGTTCATCTCATAGAAGAAGGTGATGTGATTTCATTCTCAATTGGAATTACATATTGGTTCCAAAATGATGGGGATTCTAAGCTTGTTACCATTCAAATTATGGACACTGGAATATTGATATCCAACTTGATCACCAACATAGGTGGTACTTGTCTTTCATTGGACTTATGCTATTATCAGTGTGGGAGTTGGACAGATGTATACTTGGATACTTTGCATTTCATTGGGCATATGCTATCAAATGGTTCTTTGGATTTTGAATGCAAACGATGGCAGACCAAGGAGAAAATTCAAGTATACGGTGATGCAAGCTACAAGGTAAGCATTAGATTTTTAATGTCCTTCAAATATCACATCTGTTTTGTACATAGTTGAACAATCGTATATTTATTTTCATGTCTAAGTGGATCTACACTATAATTCATGATTGCATAACTACATATTCATGTACTTTTTTTTATTATTATTTTATTAGTATTGTTTCAAATTCATCTGTGTTATCAGATTATTACCCTTGATTGTTTTATTACTGATCGTGCAACCATCCCTTTATTGTTTAATTCACTGTTCAGTTTGCGTAAACGAAGAGTACCCGATTGCTTATGAAATTGAGAAAATATAATATTAAGTATAAGTTAACTATAAATAATAACAATATAATTAACTTACAAAGTTTTATAAATAACGACGACGATGAATTAACAAAGTTTATAAAAATTAACAAAGTTTATAATAATAATTATTATTAAGTTAACCAAGTTTTAATAATAATAATAATAATAATAAATTAACTGACTGTTCACCACAATTCAACAACCACCCATCATTGATTGCCAATGCAATTCATATAATCCTCACTTGGACACACTAATCACTTCCATAACCACAGCCTACCCACAAACCTTTCACGTTACATAACCACTACTGTCTGCCACTACTGTGCAGTTATCACCATACAAATAACTTCATAATACATAAAATCTTAAACTTCATAATACATAAACTTCATAAGGACTATTTTATCTTAAACTTCATAATATATCCTCGTTTACAATATGGCTTACAAAAAGTCTTAGAAATGAAACCTCTATAATATTTGGCATTTTATTATATTACTTAATTTACTTATGAATAAGATAGAATAAAAAGATGATATATGACTATTTTTATAAATATATATTTGGTCATAGTAAAAATATTGATTCTCTTGACTTACTAATACTACTGTGCAACAATTTGATTATTTGGCATTGTTAGTGCTAATCTCATCTGTTTTATTACTATTACTTGCTTCTACTTGTCCAAAGAAAGGGTTAACAAAATTATTATTTTTTATCAAACACTATATAATACATACATACAACTGATTAGTGATTGCTTTGAAGAATGTAATATACAAGGTATTAACTATTATGGGTATAAATCTATCTTAGTTGCTAAATGTCTCTGGGAATATCATGAAATCTTTAACGACACGTTGTGAAAACAAAAATGAATCATTCATTTTCACTGATAATAGTGTATATCTTTATGAAGTGTATATAGAGAAAGAACGATATAATTGATTCGCAATGTACAGACATGTTGAGTTTCAAACATAGTACAGACATAGTACACCTTATTTACAGTTTAGTAGCTTCTTGGCAGAAACTTAAGCTAGATAGCTAGCTTGTTTTGCTTGATGAAGTTCAGCAGTAGTATACATCAAATGCTGAAAAGGTAAACAGATAAAATTATTAATCGACTAATTATTTTTTAGCTAGCACATAATGTCTTCTTATCCTGTTAATTAATTTGGGTAGTACATTATAGTTATGGTTTTCATTGAGAGCATTCTTTCACCTTAACCTATCAGGAGACGGTGAATGGATACGATTCAGAGATACGTTAAGTAATTCACTGGGACTTTTTTTTTTGAGTTAATAGATCCAATGTAATATAGTTATATAACCACTCAAATTGCTTTGTAGTGCAGAAGATTTTACATAGACTTCCAGCATTGGCGAATTCATGAGGCATCTTCAGCTTCTCCATGCTTTTCATGGTCAACTCAATCATGGTATTTATTGACATGCTTATTTAAGGTAAGTTAAGTCACACCTGTATCCTCTTTTTCCTTCTTTCATTTTGAAATGCCTGTACACCATGCTATAACACTTGTATGGGTTTCTGGGTTGTATTGTTTCTACTTTTGCATGATAGTTGCTATTTCAATTGTTGCTATAAAATAACAGATACTAGTAAATATTAATAGATGCAAGTGAACATTAATAGAATTGATGTTGTTTCAGAGGCTCTGTAATTGGTTTTGGCAGCCTATAGAGCAAATTACATTTGCTCTGTAACAAATTTATTTTGATAACTCCGAAGTATATCATGTCGTGTTTATTCTTGAATGTAAAAACAATAGAATCATGTTGTTTATTTTGATAACTCTGAAGTTAGATAGTAGCATGTTTTCTTGCTTTAGATGGATTATGTGATATGGATTGGGGACAATGCATAGTATATATTTATAAATAGTTACGTCCAAGATTTTTATATGAAGTGTTAGTGTGGAGCGTTTGATTATGCTGTATGAACAGATGTACATGTACACCTTGCATTGTTATTGAGACCTGCTCTGTTATTATCAAATAATATACAGATGAAATCTCTTATTAGATTTGGTTAAGTAATTAATTTTTGGCAAGTTAGTCTGTTGTTTTTAGAAGATTTAGTTAAATACACTACAGTTGTAGCTAGAAAGAAATTCGATTTATGGAATTGCAAGCATGATTACTTTATATGCATTGGACGATGATTCTAGTCATGTTTCATGCAACCTTTATCATTTTACTTACATCTGATATCAGGTATATAGTATAGTTTAATTTTGTACCCTCCAATGTTCATTTATCCATTATAATTTCAAACTTAATATTATTTATGTGTTGTGCTATAGCACTGGTATGTGATGGAAGAGACTCAAGTGGTTCGAAGGCGGGTTGTGGTGAGTTGCTCCTTTCATATTGCAAGCTTCTTAACCAAGAACAGGTGCTACTCTTTGCATTTGGTAAAGGTCTTCAGAAAGATGGTTCATTTGGTGATTCTTCTCTGTGACTGATACATCGCTGCTAATTTTCAGGTGACTGATACAGCGTTGCTCAATTTTGGACTGATCCATACTGACTAATGTTATACTCCCTCTGATAAAACATTGAGTTATCCGGCATTACAATAACTGCTAGAGTCAATTTACTAAAATGACCCTGACAGTCAGTGATGAGCTCAATTTTGGACGCACCAACTTCTATTGGGGGTAAGTAACTGACTGACCCCTGGTGGGGATGCTCTTGCATGTTCACTTTCATCTGTAGCTGTACATGAAGCATCCAAAGGAAACAATGCTAGCGATGCATTTTTGTTTATAAACAGATAAATAGATAGGACAACAAGGGTCGGCTGAAAATGATTTCTCTGAAAATGCTGAATATTATGAGTGTATCGATGTTCTTCTACATGCCATCTGTAGAAGTTTCTTATGATGTACAGTACATTAATTTTTTTCTGCCACTGTAAAAAATATATTTTATATTATAGTGTTTGATCGACCCTCTGAAGCCACAATACGGAGGCGGCAACATAAAAAATCCTGAATTTAACCACGGCATGGAAGGCTGGTCGAGCTATGGTCTTACAAATGCCACTACGAGAAAGTCTTCCAATGCAAATTCTTTTGGTGTTGCAACCAATCGAACGTACTATAACCAAAGCATCTCCCAGACTGTGTATCTTAAACAAGAGATGATCTATACATTTTCTACTTGGTTGCAAGTTGGTGAAGGTGAATCAGCCATTAGAGCAGTGTTCAAGACAAGTGATGAGATCATTCCTGCAGGCACAGTGGATGCAAGTCTGGATGCTGGTCCATGCTCAAAGGAGGACTTACTGTTCAAAAATCAGGGCCAGCTCAACTTTATTTTGAGGTAATAAACACTGGGTTGATGCATATTCTTGTAGAAAATAAGTATATTTGATTTATAACCTCTGAATGTGTGAATGAAAAGAACAAGCTAAGCCATTCCCTGTATTATATGGACATTGTAAACATTACTGAACTATTATTGATATCATGAAACTGTGTAACAAATTTGATTATAATTCAGCGCTTTCTAAATGTTAATGTTTGCTCTTTTTTATTTGTAGAGCAATAACACAGTCGTTGAATTATGGGTGGACAGTGTTTCTCTACAACCATTCTCGCAAGAAGAGTGGAGATCTCATCAATCTGATAGCATTTCTAAGGTATACTTAGATTTGATTTGAGCAAGAAAAGTACTTTTCACCGAGAGTATAAATGTACCCTAAATGGTAGCTCAGCTCAAAAGACAAGAAACATTATTATGTCACTGAAATATGTAAGGGTCGAACCACTGACAATATATATTCTTTTGCTAACAAACAAAAGTAAATATCATGGGGTTAACAACTTAATATATATTTCTTTAGTAATCAATACATAATGTTTGGTTTAGCTTAACAGCAATTAAATTAATAATGCGGGCATTCTTTTGTAATCAACTACAATCTCCAAGAAAATCTAATTATACGTTTATATGGTACCCTAATGGAAATTTAAATGTAATGCCATGCATGTTGTATAAATATAAACTTCAAGTTCAAACATATTAGTAATAATTTTTTGATTTGCAGGTTAGAAAGAAGGCAATGAGATTCCGAGCAGTGGATACCTATGGAAATCCAATGCCCAACACTACAGTATCCCTAGACCTAAACCGTCCAAAATTTCCACTCGGAACTGCAATCAATGCTGATATAATAGGAAACAAAGCCTACCAAAACTGGTTCACGAAGCGCTTCCATTATACTGTATTCAGCAATGAAATGAAATGGTACAGCAATGAAATTTCACCAGGTAAAGAAAATTACACCTTAGCAGATAAAATGATGGACTTTGCACAACAAAACAACATACAAGTAAGAGGTCATACTGTACTTTGGGATAACTTCATGTTTCAAGTGCCGTGGGTGCAATCCTTACCAACTGACCAAATTCGCAATGCAGTAGACCGTAGAATTAACTCGGTTGTTTCAAGATATAAAGGCAGGGTTATAGCTTGGGATGTTGTCAATGAAAACATTCATTATCACTGTTTTGAAGATCAACTTGGAGAAGACTTCTCGGGTTGGGTGTATAAGAAAGTCAGTGAGATGGATCAAAATACACCGTTGTTTTTGAATGAGTTCAACACATTAGAGCATCCTGAAGACCCATTGGTTACTCTTGGTAAATATTTGGAGAAACTGAAGAGTATACAGTTGTATCCTGGAAATAATGCAAAGATGGCAATTGGTCTACAGGGTCATTTTCAGTCTAATGCACCGAACATTCCTTACATTAGATCGGCTTTAGATACGCTTGCTAATGGAGGAGTCCCTATTTGGCTTACAGAAGTCGATTTTAGAGATCAAACTCAGGTAACTTGGATATCTTCTTCCTCTTAACTTCTAAATAACTCTAGATTTGCTGTTTGTTGATAGATGGAAGGCAGACTTGGATAATGTGTATGTGTATATGACAGTACAGGGTAGTTGAAGTAGTGTTGGCCGATGGGTATGATGTTGGTGAAGGAACTGTTGTATGATGATGTTAGTGGCAGCTGTATAGTTGTAGATGGATGAAGGAAGGATGGTGGTAGATGAGTGGTTGTTGTTCAAGGTTGATGTTGTTCAGGGGTGATGTTGTGAATGGTGGAGATAACTATATGTGATGACTGTTGGTGTTACTGGTGGAGAAGGAGTGTGCACAGAACTGGATGTTGTAACAGGTTGATGGATGTTTATTGTATGTGAAGTGTTGGTTTTTTGTACGGAAATGTTTGTATGTTTGTGAAGGTTTTTGTAATATGGTTTTTTGTAATATGGATGTCTTTTGTTTATTAATATTCTCTTAACTAATTTATGTAACCAATTAATAGTTATTAGAACCTGTTATATATACTAGTTGCTTGAATATGCTTAAAATATAGTTTTGGAATATTCAAAAAAGCTGTTATATAAATAGAAGACAACGTTTGATTAATGCTGTCAATGAAGAAACAACAGCGTTTATTTCGTGCTGTAATTATCTTGAAATTGTCAATAACAGCGTTTTTCACATGCTGTCGAAATAGTTGATGATTCAATCACAGCGTTTTTAACATGCTGTCGAAATTGTTGATGATTCAATAACAGCGTTTAGAAAAAGCTGTTGTAAACAGTTAAAGTAGAATTTGAACATCTTCGACAACTAAATTATAAACGCTGTTGAAACATAATACAACACGTATGAAACGCTGTAAAAATATTATTGACAGCTCGTAATAAACGCTGTCACAGAGATGTTTCAACAGCATTTATAGAAACGCTGTTGTAAGTTGTGTATATACGACAGCATGTCGTTATACAGCGTTTCTAATAACGCTGTTGTATCATATTACAGCGTTTATCAAACGCTGTTAAAAGCCTTTTGTGGTGCAGTGATATATTGAAGATTTAAATTTGATTTAATATATTATGAATATTTATATATTTATTTTATCTCTAAGTTGTTGAAGCTAATCGGAAATAAATTCTTAAAATTTGTTAAAGGATGATTTTCAATTATAATTGAAGCCAGATTTTGAATGAGTAGAATTGAAAATTTTTATTTGGATAATCCTCTATTGCATTATATATAACTTACCTAAATCTTCAAAAGTTAAATATGTAATTGAATATTATACAATATAAATGATATCAAATGAATTTTTAAATAAATTTGGGTAGTTATATTAAATGTAAATATACATAATATATATGTGATAGTATATATTAAGAAGAATAAATTTAATAATAATTTGGAATAAGGAAGAATTAAATTTGTCGAATAAAATATGATTATAATAAATGACTATTCAAATTTATGATCTTTGGAATTGTTAATTTAAGAAAATTGGATAATATATAATATAAATTGTCTTTATAAATAAAATGTGAGTGCGTATAATAAACGTTATTCACTTAAATTTTAAATATAAAACGTTTATGGAGATAAATAGAATAATAAGTTGATTGAATAAGTTAAATTAAATAATGTTTTGTTTTGGAAGTTAATAAATCGAAATTAAAGCAACTTAATGTGATATCTTGAATTAGTTGAATTTAAATTGAATTTCATTTGAAAGAAACCTTTGGTACCTAACATTAATAAAGGTGAAATCAAATCGATTTAATGGAAATCTTGAATTTAAAACAAATTGTTGAATATAAATTTATTTAAACTGAAATCATATGGTTTAAATTAATTGGTTATAATGTAATTCAAGTCTATTTTCTTTTGAATGTTTCAATTCTCCCACTTACTTCCTTTTCGAGGACGAAAAGTTTTGAGTGGGGAGAATGTAACGACCCGTAAATTTAACCGGTTTTAGTAACGTATTTAATTAAAAAAAATTTAAAAATTTTAAACGATAAAAATTTGAAATATAAAGTTGATATTTGGAATGCGTCCAGTTAAACATAGCAACCGGTAAATTTTCGTCCGAAAATATGAAAGTTTATTTCAAGCGTAAATTTACTTCAATTTAATCAGTTAAAAAACGATGAAAATAAAACGTTTTCAAAACGAAAATATTTTTACATAGAAAAATTCTAAAACATCTTTTGAGCAAGATATCATTTTGTCGTTTTTCCAAATTCGGACATCTTTGGCTCCGTCGATCTTATTTTTCTGTGATTTTTATGCATTTTCCGCTAGTTGAAAATTCGAATTTTTATAATTCAATCGTACCACTAATATCTATATACCGTTTTGATCGTCTCGTCGTGCTGATCTCTGCGGTATATTCAATTCCGTGTTTCGGATTTTCGATGCCCGGCGATAACCGTGAAAAGTCAATTGTATCGGTTCCGAAATTTTGGTTTTTTTTTTAAAAAAAAAAAGAAACTTACATTGACCATTTATTTGCCCACCGTGTTTAAACATATAGCCACTCCATATACTAGTAAATTCTCAGAAAAATTTTTGTGACCTTCACCATTCCTACGGTTCCATTTTATTTTGGTTCATTTCTCTAGTTCCAAAGTACAAATTACAAGCTGCCAGCTAAAGTTGCTTTGTTCATTTTGAAAAAGAAAAGGGTTGGGCATGCCTGTTCAATTTTCCCATCTTCCCATGCGTCATCTCCCAAAACCAAGCACAGCCAAAAAAAAGAAGAGGAAAGGCTACGTTCATTTTCATTCCACCTCAACATTTCTTATCTTTTCATTGCCACTGCACTACATCAAGGCTCCAAGTCTATAACTCATCACCACTTTCGGCTGAAGCTTCCTTTATAAAAAAAAAAACGACGCACGCAGACCTTCCCCACGCCGCCCACCACCACGTGAACAACCTCCATTGCCTCCTCAGCTCGGCCCTACCTGCCGTGATGCCACCCGTGTGACTGCGTCCTTCCCTTGCGCCTCTACTCGGCAACCGTCCACTGCTGCATCATCCAAGTGACCCATTCCTTCAACCGACCCAGCTAACTCATTCCCTCTCTCCTCCACCTTCGGCCTCACCTAAAACCGAAGCTCGGCCACCGCATTCCCTTTCCCCTCCCGCCGTGTCTCCAATCAACCGTGCACAGCTACAACGCTGCAACCACCCAGACCCAAGCCTCATCTCTCCGCCTTCCGCTCTTCCTTGACAACCCTTCGCCCCTTTCGCACCCCCACCCTCTCGTGCACAGATCCGTCAGCCTCTTCTCACCTTCGCCACTGCTGACCTGACACCGTTCCCTCCACCAAACCAACTTCTCTTATATACTAAAGGTCTGCATGCATATATGGTTGATTTTTACATATTATAATGGACGTATGTTACATACGTACGCTATTTTGTTTCTAATACATACGTTTTTTTTAAAGAAGAAGGAAATGTACAGTTCTATATACATACGTTCCTATTATATATAGGTTTGCGCGCCTGTGTTTACATATTAGCTTTTACTGTATATATGTTTTAAAATACCTAAATTTCTATACTAGATCTAATTTGCTTTACGCGTATATGTTTCAATATATATATATATGAGATATGTTTAGCTTATAACTTCTCTGTTTTGAAGTGAGTATATATATGTTTTAGAGGAAGTAGTATGCATATGTTAGTTATAAAAGAATGTTTGCTACAATAATGATTTTAAATAGGATATAATATATATATATATATATATATATATATAAGTTTTATGTAGCTATATGTATATAGATTGCTTGCAACAATTTATGTAAGTTATTGACCTACCAGTGTTACAGGCATATGAGTGCGCACCATTGTTTCAAGCTGTGTAAGTGGTTATAGGTATTGTAATTATATTGCTAGTCTGCATATGTTCATTGAATATGATATGTAAGTTATATAACAGTATTATATGATAAAGTATGTTCATATATAAATTAAAGATTGATTTTAAAATATAGGTTGTGTATTTGAATATGTTTGCATGTTTATTTTTTTTCTGAACAGCAGTTAGACTTCATGTTCACGATATCATATCTCACTCATGTTTTATCGGAATGGATTGATTCTATTTTTAAAAAAGAGTCGAAGTTACCTAGTTTATGCATGCCAAATTTCAGAAAAATCCGACATCGTTTGATTAGTGGTCGAGGATCTAGAAGTTTGACCCAGGCAGATGTTCTTTTGTACTTAAAATTATTTTACACTACTGCAGACACGACCTGAGTTCATGTTTGACGCATCGTATCTCCTCCGTCTTACGTCGGAATCAAGTGATTCTTTGTAGTTTTGAAATACAAGTTTTGATCTTTATTCATACCAAATTTCAGACCATTTCGATCTCGGTAGCACATAGAATTATATTGTTAAATTTTGACGTAGGACATGTTTTGCAATTGTTGCTATGTTGAATGTTTTGATTTGATTTCGGCAATTCCTATTTAACAGTTTTGCTCGTCGATTCGTGCCAATCTTACTTTGCTCTGAGAAATCACTCACGATTAATATTATTTTATTTATTAAATTTGATTTCAATTGGAACGACAATTGAAATATACTGCTGTTATTTATTGCACTGTTATGTATGAGTTCAACTTTGACATCTGACACCGTTATCTGTTATGTATGCAATAATAATCCAGTTTGGTTAAAATGGATTGATTGTTTGTTGTTTATATTGGATGTTAAATTGTAATGTATTAAGTGATAAATATTATGCAATTGAATTTGACGTAGATAGTTAAAATTGTGAATCGTCATTTGTGTTGAATTTGATATGTTAATTTGAATAATATGACCCCTTTTAATTGCTAAGTTAATCGACACGTAGAATTTGATAAATTATACTTTGAACCTTTGAACATATATTGGATTAATTGTTGTAGTATTAAATTTGAAATTGAATTGAACGACAAGTGAAGAACCGTATAAATAATATTGTAATAATCTTTAATCTACATGAAATGATAGTGTAGATTCTAGAGATAATTATATTAATTCGCACAAACAACAATGCGAATTAATATGATTATTTCGGGATTATTTGAATTGATTACTGGATTGTTATTGATTGTTGTTATTGCTTATTTATTTACTTCGACACCATCCCAGTTATCACACTGCAAGTTCCCTTTATTATGATTGATCTGGAATTGAAATTGGAATCGGGTTGAAATGATATATACCCAAATGAATTTGACCTAGGATAGAGAATTAAATAAAAATCCGATTGGTCAATAAATTGATTTAAGAATTAAATAATGATTTTATTTGAGCGAAGAATAAGTTTTGAAATGAAGTTGGAATTTGAAATTTTTGAAAGGAATTTGTAAAGATTTAAATCTGGAACAAATATTACGTAGTAATTGATGAAAGAACATTGTTTGAAATTTAATTAGTTAATAATTAAATTTGAAATTATTAATAAATAATTTGGAATTAGTAATAATTGAGTTTTGAAATTTTTAAGTTTGAAATCATTTAATAATTAAATCTAAAATTATAATTAAGTTTGAAATTATTAAGTCGAATTTATAATTAGGTTGAAACGATTTGATGATTAAGTTGAATTCATAATTAAGTGGAAATGATTTAATAATTAAGTTCGAATTGATAATCAAATTTGTAATTATTAATTTTTGAAAATTTAAATTATTTAATAGTTGAATAAGATTGAATTATTTGATAATTGAATAAAAATTGAATTCTTGATAAGAGAAATCGAACTTTTGAATAATGGATTTGAACTTCGTTAATAAATGAAATTGAGTTTCTTTATTTATTAAAGTTTTGGCAAAAGTATATTTAAGTATATTAATAAGTGAAATTGAACTTCTCGAATATATGAAATTTAGTTCTTTATTAATTGAGTTTGAAATTTGTAACAGAGTCGATAAATAAGTGAAAAATTGAATTTCTTTAACAAGAAATAAAGGGTGATTTATTGAAATGTATGGGATTTATTGAAGTTAACGTAAGGCTTGTAATTTAAAGAATTGATTTGACGAATTTATTTTATTTCAGTTTGAAATTTTGATATAATGAAGTTGAACATAAGTAATTGATTTAAATGAATTGGAATTTAAATAGAAGTTGTTTTGAATGATAAATTAGCTTAGCGAATGTTGAATGAAATCGATAAATGAATTTGAATTGATTTGAATGAAAATTAAACAACTTAAATGATTTCGGAATGAAATTTATATACGAACTTGAATCAATATTTGTATTGTTTAAATAAAAGTTGAAATTGAATTGTAAGATTTTGAATTGGTAATTTAGAAGTTTTGAAACGTAAACTTTGGAAATTGATTTAGAAAGACAAATGAAATGTTGATTTACGAATTTAAATTGAAATTGAAATTGATTTGGTTTGAAATATATTAAACGACCAATCGGTGTAATAATTACGAAAGTTATTAAAGAAACCGGAATCGGTTATGGATATACTCTCTATCTAAACCGAAAACCACTTTAATAACTATACGCGGAGTGATGATCTAGAATGAAGTGGTTGGAATGATGTACGTGATGACTGAAGAAAGAGAACTATAATGGATAGCCTTGACACTTGTGTCAAATTGGAAATGAATAAAATCAGGAGCCGTGCCGGGCCAAATGGGGTTAGCCACCTCGAGCAGACACACTTCTTCGTAACTACTACTCATTACTTGTTGTCGATTGGTGCACCCTCGTACTTTTCAGGAGTGTTGTTTCGCGGTGTTGCGATCGCTGCGGCGATGCGTTTTCACCAGTCCGGATCAGGCGAACGGTAGTTTCACTACCTTGGGTATTGCCTCATGTGCCTTGTCATACTTGTATCCCTATATACGCGACCACTACGAATTTGTTTTGTGTTATACCTATGGAGTACTCCCTGATATCTCACTAGTTTACGGTGGAGTTTACAGTGCTGTATAGACTATGACATTTATAAAATGTGTTAAGGGGGATAATGGTAACGCCTTAACACTATTTTGATACTTTATATTACTGATAGACATTATCTATTTAGCGTACACTACTACATAGTAGATAGTTTAACGGATCCTTAGAGGATGGTGATTCCAACATCCTTTAAGTTACTTGTATTTCGATTGCTATTTCACTTGAGTTGGATTTATTGATATAAGAATATTAATCCTGACTCGAGTGTCTTGTGTTTTGCTTTACGCTCGGGTCAGACTGAGTGTACCAGTATTCGAGGCTCACCTTTGGAGTTGGAGCTTTGCTTGAAGATCCAGCCATCTATTCTGCTTTCAGTATTCGATGATTCCAGTGATGTATTCTGATTTGTACTTGATGTATCGTATTTCTCTTCTGTTGTAAACTCTGATGTATCTTATATATTTACATAGTAGCTTCATGAACTACTATTCATTTTACTTCCGCTGCATATTATTACTCTGTGTCTGTGATTCTCTGATTATTTATTTACTGTATATCTGAGTTTTGCCAAATATAAATTAACAATTCGGTATTTTGAATTATTCAAGTTCGACATGTGCGAATGCGAATAGTCCAAAATAACTGGTCGTTACAGTTGGTATCAGAGCTTTTGGTAGCTCTAGGTAGAACTCAGCATATAGGGTAAATGTATTTACAAAATCACTCTCATTCGAGTTTCAATCTCTTCCTTTTAACTCAATTCCATTGAATTTTGAACGTTCTCTATGGTTTCAAAATTCATTCATATCTCTCACTATTTATCTTCTTTTGATTCTGGAGTACCCCATAACTCCACTTTGAATGATCTTTATAGTGAGTCGGCGGTCTCGCCAATCCTAAATTTATCTGTAAATGGGTGAAACTCCTTTACAATAGACATCGATTTACCGGAGATTTTGTATCCTCGGTTTACGATGCTAGCTATCTCCTGCTATACCTGAATTCGATTTCTTGAGATCAAATGTTGATTTACCTCGAAATTCATCATCGGTCTTATTCTTGAAGTCACGGTCGACCCGGTAAAGGTTGCCCGTGAATTAAATAAGCGTATCCATCTCCTAAATATGTTAATTGAATTATCTTATCTTCTGTTTCGAACCCATTTTCGAATCAAAATTCTCTTCGATTTGATTTCCATCAAATTTAAATCTCTATCCTTATTTTGAAATTCATCCTTAACGTCGAGCGAGGAAGTGTATTTGTTATTAATATAAAGATGTTTTTATATATATTGTGTTGTTTGAGTTGTTGATGTTGGTTTGGGTTTCCGATCGATTCGTCTGATCAACGCTATCGACAGAATTTCCAAAACACTTGAGCAGAGCAACCGACACAATATTGTTTTCAAATTTGGTAATCAGAATAGTTTTGTATGGTTATATTATATATAAGTATAAATTTTTCTGAAATAAAATCGTAAATGAATTTGTTGCCTGAAATAATAATACTTGATTTTCATCTGTTGTTTGTAAACCATTGACTATCGAATAATATGAATAAATAAGTTTATAAAACTTGGTTAAAATTGATTTGGAATTCAAATAGATTTGAACTAAAAATTTGAGAATTTAATTTCCAGTAAATTCCAAACTAGGTTTTTAAAGTTTTAAAATGTATACTATTTAAGTATTTTCGAATAGAAATAGTTTTCAAAGAATTTAAATCAGTGCTCTTCTCTTATCGTTGAAAAATAATTTCGGTGATGACGGCCGCATCATCGACATTCATTTTCGAGTTTCGAAGTGGAGAGACTGTTCTGTAGGTTTGCTATGGTTTGTTTTGAAAAATAAATTGATTTGAATTTCTAAACATGACTTGATTTATAATACATATTGAAGATTTAAATTTGATTTAATATATTATGAATATTTATATATTTATTTTATCTCTAAGTTGTTGAAGCTAATCGAAAATAAATTCTTAAAATTTGTTAAAGGATGATTTTCAAATGGGGTTAGCCACCTCGAGCGAACACACTTCTTCGAAAACTACTCATTACTTGTTATTGATTGGTGCACCCTCGGAATTTCTGGAGTGTTGTTTCGCGGTGTCGCGATCGTTGCGGCGATGCGTTCTCACCAGTCCGGATCAGGCGAACGGTAGTCTCACTACCATGGGTATTGCCTCATGTGCCTTGTCATACTTGTATCCCTATATACGCACCCACTACGAATTTGTTTTGTGTTATAGCTATGGAGTACTCCCTGATATCCCACCAGTTTACGGTGGAGTTTACAGTGCTGTATAGACTATGACGCTTATATAAAATGTGTTAAGGGGGATAATGGTAACGCCTTAACACTATTTTGATACTTTATATTACTGATAGACATTATCTATTTAGCGTATATTACTACATAGTAGATAGTTTAACGGTTCCTTAGAGGATGGTTATTCCAACATCCTTTGAGTTACTTGTATTTCGATTGCTATTTCACTTGAGTTGGATTTATTGATATGAGAATATTAATCCTGACTCGAGTGTTTTGTGTTTTGCTTTATGCTCGGGTCAGACTGAGTGTACCAGTATTCGAGACTCACCTTTGGAGTTGGATCTTGCTTGAAGTCCAGCCATGCTTTCAGTATTCGATGATTTCAGTGATGTATTTTGATTTGTACCTGATGTATCGTATTACTCTTCTGTGGTAAACTCTGATGTATCTTATATATTTATATAGTAGTTTCATGAACTACTATCTCTTTTACTTCCGCTGCATATTATTACTCTGTGTCTGTGATTTTGTGATTATTTATTTACTGTATATGTAACGACCCAGGATTTTAATTTATTAAAATTTTAATATTTAATTAATTTTAAATATTAATAAGTGAATTTATAAGTCGAATAAATTTTATTTCGAATAATTGGATTTAATTGAATAATTAAATCGATAATTTAATATGTTAAATTATGGAAAGAATTAAAAATTGAGTTAAATATGATTGAAAACGATTTGTAAAATTTTATTTTATCATATTGAAGTCAGAATGATATTTTAGAACTATTAAAATTGAATTAAAAGTTAATTTGTGAAAATTGAATATTTTAATATTTAAATCGACTAGTGAAAATAGTCAATTTTTGAACAGTCTCAGAATTGGACGAAACTAGTTCCATTGGATCCGTAATAGTTAGTTATTACCGGATTTCAATTTTCGTGTCAATCGGAGTTATCGTTTGATCGTGGCAGCTCGAAACGCATCGAATTATTTTTAATATTAATTTGGCGAGTTAAAATAGCCATTTTTCAAAAAGTCTCGGATTTCGACGAAACTAGTTTCATCGGATCCGTAATGTGATATTATTGTAAGGTTTCAAATTTCGTGTCAATTGGATTTACCGTTTGTCCGGTACAAATTAAAACGCCTAGAAAATCGTTTAAATCGGTTTAATTCAAATTGAACGTTTATAGTCATATCTCGCACAGATGTTCGAATTAGCTTCCGAAACCTGTTCCATTGTGTCCGGAACGCGGGGTAAACCCTAGAAACGCTGGTTACGACGCGTAAATCGGAGTCCGGAATTTTCGGAATGAATAGTGTCGATCGATTTTCCTATAAATAGCCCCCCCCTCTCTCATAAATTAAAAAAAAAACCCTAATCTATTTGCTCAGCCGCCACCATTGAATGTAAGGCCAGAATTCAATCTTCTTCTCCTCTAATTTTCTTCAAATCCGTAAGGAATTACACAAATGTTTCAACTACAAACTCGTAGAGCATGACAAGATCTTGATATCCAACGGTTGTGATCGAAATTGGAGTCATTGATCGATAGAAAATCTCGTATGAACTCAGGGGGCTGTGCACGACTTTCAGGGAGGAGGGGGTGGCCGAGTTGCAGGTGGTGGTGGCCGAAGGTTGAGCATGTTGGGGGCTTCAAAATGCAAGTTGCTGATCATGCTAGAGTTCGTCGAGGTGGTGGATATTTGGAACCCTAGTTCGTGAGCTTTTGGGTTTGGGGCGTGCGTTTCGTACTGGAGAGGAACGAACGCGAAAGAGGGAGGGTGGGAGGAAGCAATGCACGGTCCAGATGGGGTGGAAGCAAGATCTACGGCCTATATTGATTTAGGTTTAAAATATTTAAGTTATGTTGTAATTATATTAAATAAAAATTCGTGCAAACTTCAAAAATACATAACTTTTTCATACGAGGTCGAAAATGCGCGAAACCAGTTGCGTTGGAATCGTATGGGCGAGCACTACGCGATGAAATTGGATTGGTGTCGTTTGGAGTTAGTGAGAATTTCGGGTAAAATTAAACGTCCGTTTAATTTTATTCGAAATAAATCGCTAAAACGAAATTGAAAACAAGGTGAGAACTTCTCACTTAATCGAATCAGTTTCGATTTTATTTTAAATAGTTAAATTTAAAATATTTTAATGCATGTTTGAATGATGATTGTTATCTATTGATTGTTAAAATAGACATTATGCGCCGTTAGTAAGCGGATGTTATTTATTAAAAACATATACCGCGAATATTTCATAAACAGTGAAATTGGTATTATATATAATAGCAATATATATATATATATATATATTGGCATATGTATATATTGGAGTTATTGATTTCCCGCATTTGTATAGCGGATGAGACCCTATTGCGCCGTCTATTAAGCGGATAATATTTTAAATCCCATATACCGCGATAATTCTGTACTGGAGCGGAATTGGTATTGTGCTAATGTTTGTGGATGCAGAAAAACAGGTTGGAGGGATCCAACTGGATTCCTCAACAGTTTTTATTTGATTTCAGATATTTTGACATTTGATGGATTATCATATCGATATATGATATCGTTGTTGTCGTGATTGACTATTTGGTATGTAGCATCATTGGACCAAACTTGGAATTTAAAAATGATTTTTAAAGTGATTTTTTGAAAATATACTATATGTTGTAAATTGATTTATTTTAAATAAATAAACGTTATAATTTTAATGTTATAAAAATTATGGTTTTTGAGAAATATAGTTAAAGGTTGGTTTTTGAAAATATGAAGCTAATGATTTTATAAAATAGTTAAATCGGGATTTTTGAAATTATTGTGAAAAGTTTAAATATAGGATTTATGAAATTTAATTATTTTATAAATCAGAATGATGAAATTATAAAGGAGATTAAAGACGTTTTGAAATAATAATATATATTGATTTATATAAGAGATTTATAAATGGATATTTATAAATTAAAACGTTGGAATTATAAAACGAGTTTTTATAAGTGTTAGAATGAATTGCGAATGAATTTCATAAATGAATGAAATTTATAGAATTATAATCGGTGAAGTTATAAATGGAATTTTATAAGCAGTAGGTTTATAAAATCCATAAAAAATTGTTAAAAGAATAGATTTGGATAAATAATTGAATCTTATAAGTTATAAGATTTATAAGTATGAAGTTCAAAGGAACGATTTTTGCAAACAAATAAATTATAAGTATTTCACTTATAATATGAACCTTTAGTTTATAATTGAGTTATAAATCGAATAGGTTAATAAAAGAATTTATAAAAGGAAGTTGTTATAAAATAAATAATAAAGGAATTTATAAACATTGTTTTATAAATTCGCAAATGACTTATTTTAAGAAGTAAATTGTTGTAACCTATTAATGGAGTTATATTCACGTTTTTGACTGTGAATAATCCTTTGAAATAAAATGAATAAAAGGATGAAATTTGTTAACGTGGTATATTCACGTTTTTGAATAGTGAATAATATGTTAAAGAAAATGTTTAGATGTGATGTTTTAAATTGAATTAAAACGATCTAACGATGTTTTAAATGTGTTGAGATTCGAAACCATAGATTTCAACATCTATTGTTGAAATAGACGTTTTCGAGAAATAAAAGGAAATGGTGGACTAGAACACTGTTGATATAGTAAATGATTTCCGAAAGGATGAGTTTTGTATAGTATTGGGATTCATATATCTATTTTAATTTCGAATCCCTATACTAGTGATTTTGGGACGTCGTAACGATGTTTTACGCAACATTCGTTTTGGCCCAAATAAATATGTTTAAGAGAATGATTTCCTTAAAGAATGAAATATATACTTAATCTCGATTGAAGTATATTGAATATTTTCCAAGTGTTGAAAATAAATAAAATTTGTGAATTACTTATGAATAAATAAGTATGGAAATGTTTTTCCAATGTGAAATGAAACGTTTAGAGAATATATCTTTTTGAAGATAAATTGAAAGTGAATAATTGAAATCGTATATTCATAGATATTTTGAAATATAAATTCACTATGGAATTTATAAAAGAAAGTGGAATTTGTTTAAAAATAAATATTGATTTATTTTTGAAGTATTGAAAATAATATATCTTGTAAAGATATTTTGGAAAATAAATAATTTGGAAAATTATTTGGAATCTGGTGATGTTGTGCATATCCATTGATAGTTCAATGACCGACTATCAATATTTACCTTTGAATGGGTAATTGATGTGATTTGTTTGAATGTGAATGCCACACTTATCTTTGAATAAGCGCTCACTATTCAGGTTAACCGGGAAAGGACCATGGGGTCGTATAACCCATTCCGAATATGTGATACGTCGTTATGAATTGCATTTGAAGATCAGTGTTGAAGACCCGGTATTTGCGAGAGCGATAGGATGACCTGTCGATTGACTCTGCACCGAGTTGCTCCGGTATTGAGTTCTCCATATGTGATGGGAAATCCGATCAGGATTGTGAATATCCGGATTGCAAGGGCTTCGTAAGAAGTGCCTTCGGTTTTGTTCGAGCCCGGAACAGACTTGTATGGATTGTATGTCTGACGTTACAAATTGAGATATAAAGCAGATTTCTTTCAAATATATTTCAGTTGGTGGCGGAGAATTTATTCTTTTAGCTTAACACCCTTCTCTGAGACGTACGAGCTCAGAGGTTATGTAGTTGAATGTTATCAGCGATATATTCCCAATTTGGTAATGTGACATGCTGAGTGTTGCTGTGAAATGATCATTGTGTTGATTATTTGTGATAGGATCGTTTATTTGATCGTCTATCCTGGTGATCATTTCTATGATCATTTGTTGACCCAAAGCATGGCTTTTGTATAAAGTATGTTTTTGTGGACGTGACTTCGTCGAGCCTCACACCTCGGGAATGGTCAAAACAGGAAAGATGCGGCAAGGTTATGAGGGGTAGCGCCCTTTAGGATATGTGCATTTCCTTCTGGAAAAGGATGGTATCATGGTATGGAGCCCAGATACTTACTCATGTTGAAAACACTTTATGATTGTGTGAATTGATTACGAGCGCTCGGTTGAAAGGTCCCAAAGGACCGGGGGATGGCATATTCGGTCAGTTGTTACTCAGTTAGGGGTAACCCGGCCTTGTGTTGGTAGAGATCCGGTTTGGTTCTCGGGGATGTCCATCCAGAGGCATTCTCATGTGGAAATGGGAAGTTCCTTGGCCTGATCATTCGTTGGAAATCCAAAGAAACACTACGATCTTGTACGGTATTAGTTGTAGAACCTATCATTCACTTATGGTGGCGCCCCACTGTTTGGATGCTAGCTATAGTAGGCATAGTTCGGAATGTCTATGCTGGCTAAGATTTATATTCTACTTTCGAAATGAATTTTTCCTACACTATGCACTAATAATAATATCAAATGTTCTTTTAATACGTATCAAGCATCTTTGACTATCATAAGGAGAAATCTCCTCCGATTCTGCGTTTGCATTGTGTGTGTGTGCGGGAGGCCTTATGGTAGTCTCATTTTTTAAAAGCATTGCGAATTGACTTTAAAAATATTCCTCTATTTTGATTTTAAAGATAAATAAACTGTTTTGAGTTCTCACACCAGTCTCATGACTGACTCGGAGTTTATTGTTTTCCTTCCTAAACTCTGGGTGCCCACCAATTTCCACACGGGCAGTCAAGAGTTAGGTTTATCGGGATATTCTGGATATTCTGGAGTTGCTGGAGGCAAGATGGATGGCATGGCGTAATTACTATTATATAGTATTTCTTTTTCCGCTGCACTGTTTATTGTTGTTGTTGTACACTCTGATGATATGATGTAATGTAATAACTGATATAGTTCTTTGTTTAAAGATTATTCATTTATTATTATATGTTGTTCCGCTGCGATTGTGAGATTCTGTTATTGTTCTGTTGTTTTCTGTTCCGTTCTATTTTTCTTATTCTCTTTTCTCTCTATTTTCTATCTTTTCTGTCTTTTTCTTTTTCTTTAACCCTCAGTGTTCGGTTTTCCGTCGTTCGATTGCTCGGCAGTCGATAAAGTGAGTATCGATGTTGAATTTTCGGAAGACGAAGAATCGGGTCCTGACAGGTGGTATCAGAGCATATGGTTAAGCGACAACCATGGTTCTGTTGGGTATTACTCATTAGGGATAGAGCCAGTAGTACTCTAGAATGAGTTTGAGTGTAATAATAGCTATGAGAGCGTATTTGTTAGTGAATGTAAAAATTATTTTGTATTGTGTTGACTTATCGGTTGATTGTTTATAGATTCCAGTCGATGTAGTCTAGCTAACTATCGTAGATAGGGGTTTCTAAACTCTTAAACAAGATAAACCGACACGATATTGTTTTAAATTGGGTAAATGAAATAATTTTACCTTGATTATATTTTATATATAAAGAAATAATTTTTTCAGAATTATTAAAGTGTATATAAGTTGATTGTTTAGTTGTTTGAATAATCTAAATAAAAGAATAATTGTATAAGCAAAAGAATTATAAGAATTGAATTATAATTAAAGTGATTTACAATTGTGAAATAAACTTATATATATGAGAAGTGAAACTATATGAATATATTTATGAATATGAGTTGTAAATGAAAATGAATTGGAAATTGAATTGAATAAATGGATTGAATGTTAATCAATTTAATGTGAATAAAGTTGATATGGAATAATGAATATAAGTGTTAATTCATTAAAATTTAATGTTATTGGAAGTTGAATAGTTGAATAAAAAAATCAATTTAATTAAACCAATTGAAAGAAAAGGTGTTAAACCAAATTGAATGAATATAAGCAAAGGAATTTGGTTGTAATTAATATACATTGGTTGATATATGATTGTTAGTTGATTGTATATAATTCATTAAGAATTAATGAAATTGGAAGCTAAAGTAATTTGAAATTCAATTGGAAGTTAAGTGAATCTTAAATAGAATTGAATTTGAATTGGAAGTGAACCAACTTGAATATGAATTAGTGAATATAAACTAATTGAAAATGAATGTTAGTAAACATCCACTGTTAATAAATCAAATGTGATTAAAATTGAAAACCTATTTCATTGAATATTAATGAGAATATGAATGAATATAAATTGGTTATGGATGTTAGTTGGTTGATGGTTGAATATATATTGCTTTTACTGCAATTGCTATGTTGACATATATAGTTATTATGTTGCTATATGTTGTATATTGATACTATTGTCTACATGCATGATTCTCATGTTGTTTGTTGAGTGTTTAGTAGGTGCGGATGGCGTTTGCTTCGCATTTGGAGCTCGCTTTCGCGCTATATTAGCCGTATATGCTCGCTAATAAAATATAAGGTACAAATCTCGGATTACATACCGTACTTTTACAAATTTTTCCCTGCGGGATGCCTCATTACTTGATGAGATGTATATTTGTGATATATATACTGTCATTTTTTTTTTGGGATCGAGCCGCGCAAAGGAGACTATGGCGAATTTTTCCGAAAATTTAAGGCGTTAGAAAAAATTTGAGAAAATTGGAAAAACTTTGAAAACTTTAATTTTGATTTGGAACTGTAAGTTAAACAATAGTAATTGGTTTTGAAAATATAACTAAGTATGATTTGAAAACTTAGTAAGTTATTGTAAGAAGTTTAACTATGGATTTTGGAAAATTAATAGATTCTGTAACTTTTCTTACTTAGTAATTTCGAGGACGAAATTCTTTTAAGGGGGGAAGATTGTAACGACCTAGGATTTTAATTTATTAAAATTTGAATATTTAATTAATTTTAAATATTAATAAGTGAATTTATAAGTCGAATAAATTTTATTTCGAATAATTGGATTTAATTGAATAATTAAATCGATAATTTAATATGTTAAATTATGGAAAGAATTAAAAATTGAGTTAAACATGATTGAAAACGATTTGTAAAATTTTATTTTATCATATTGAAGTTAGAATGATATTTTAGAACTTTTAAAATCGAATTAAAAGTTAATTTGTGAAAATTGAATATTTTAATATTTAAATGGACTAGTGAAAATAGTTAATTTTTGAACAGTCTCAGAATTGGACGAAACTAGTTCCATTGGATCTGTAATAGTTAGTTATTACCGGATTTCAATTTTCGTGTCAATCGGAGTTATCGTTTGATCGTGGCAGCTCGAAACGCATCAAATTATTTTTAATATTAATTTGGCGAGTTAAAATAGCCATTTTTCAAAAAGTCTCGGATTTCGACGAAACCAGTTTCATCGGATCCGTAATGTGATATTATTGTAAGGTTTCAAATTTCGTGCCAATTGGATTTACCGTTTGTCCGGTACAAATTAAAACGCCTAGAAAATCGTTTAAATCGGTTTAATTCAAATTGAACGTTTATAGCCATATCTCGCACAGATGTTCGAATTAGCTTCCGAAACCTGTTCCATTGTGTCCGGAACGCGGGGTAAATCCTAGAAACGCTGGTTACGGCGCGTAAATCGGAGTCCGGAATTTCCGGAATGAATAGTGTCGATCGATTTTCCTATAAATAGCCCCCCCCCTCTCTCATAAATTTAAAAAAAAAAGAAACCCTAATCTATTTGCTCAGCCGCCACCATTGAATGTAAGGCCAGAATTCAATCTTCTTCTCCTATAATTTTCTTCAAATCCGTAAGGAATTACACAAATGTTTCAACTACAAACTCGTAGAGCATGACAAGATCTTGATATCCAACGGTTGTGATCGAAATTGGAGTCATGGATCGATAGAAAATCTCGTATGAACTCAGGGGGCTGCGCACGACTTTCAGGGAGGAGGGGGTGGCCGAGTTGCAGGTGGTGGTGGCCGAAGGTTGAGCATGTTGGGGGCTTCAAAATGCAAGTTGCTGATCATGCTAGAGTTCGTCGAGGTGGTGGATATTTGGAACCCTAGTTCGTGAGCTTTTGGGTTTGGGGCGTGCGTTTCGTACTGGAGAGGAACGAACGTGAAAGAGGGAGGGTGGGAAGAAGCAATGCACGGTCCAGATGGGGTGGAAGCAAGATCTACGGCCTATATTGATTTAGGTTTAAAATATTTAAGTTATGTTGTAATTATATTAAATAAAAATTCGTGCAAACTTCAAAAATACATAACTTTTTCATACGAGGTCGAAAACGCGCGAAACCAGTTACGTTGGAATCGTATGGACGAGCACTATGCGATGAAATTGAATTGGAGTCGTTTGGAGTTAGTGAGAATTTCGGGTAAAATTAAACGTCCGTTTAATTTTATTCGAAATAAATCGCTAAAACGAAATTGAAAACAAGGTGAGAACTTCTCGCTCAGTCGAATCAGTTTCGATTCTATTTTAAATAGTTAAATTTAAAATATTTGAATGCATGTTTGAATGATGATTGTATCTATTGATTGTTAAAATAGACATTATGCGCCTTTAGTAAGCGGATGTTATTTATTAAAAACATATACCGCGAATATTTCATAAACAGTGAAATTGGTATTATATATAATAGCAATATATATATATTGGCATATGTATACATTGGAGTTATTGATTTTCCGCATTTGTATAGCGGATGAGACCCTATTGCGCCGTCTATTAAGCGGATAATATTTTAAATCCCATATACCGCGATAATTCCGTACTAGAGCGGAATTGGTATTGTGCTAATGTTTGTGGATGTAGGAAAACAGGTTGGAGGGATCCAACTGGATTCCTCAACAGTTTTTATTTGATTTCAGATATTTTGATATTTGATGGATTATCATATCGATATATGATATCGTTGTTGTCGTGATTGGCTATTTGGTATGTAGCATCATTGGACCAAACTTGGAATTTAAAAATGATTTTTAAAGTGATTTTTTGAAAATATACTATATGTTGTAAATTGATTTATTTTAAATAAATAAACGTTATAATTTTAATGTTATAAAAATTATGGTTTTTGAGAAATATAGTTAAAGGTTGGTTTTTGAAAATATGAAGCTAATGATTTTATAAAATTAGTTAAATCGGGATTTTTGAAATTATTGTGAAAAGTTTAAATATAGGATTTATGAAATTTAATTATTTTATAAATCAGAATGATGAAATTATAAAGAAGATTAAAGACGTTTTGAAATAATAATATAAATTGATTTATATAAGAGATTTATAAATGGATATTTATAAATTAAAACGTTGGAATTATAAAACGAGTTTTTATAAGTGCTAGAATGAATTGTGAATGAATTTCATAAATGAATGAAATTTATAGAATTATAATCGGTGAAGTTATAAATGGAATTTTATAAGCAGTAGGTTTATAAAATCCATAAAAAATTGTTAAAAGAATAGATTTGGATAAATAATTGAATCTTATAAGTTATGAGATTTATAAGTATGAAGTTCAAAGGAACGATTTTTGCAAACAAATAAATTATAAGTATTTCACTTATAATATGAACCTTTAGTTTATAATTGAGTTATAAATCGAATAGGTTAATAAAAGAATTTATAAAAGGAAGTTGTTATAAAATAAATAATAAAGGAATTTATAAACATTGTTTTATAAATTCGCAAACGACTTATTTTAAGAAGTAAATTGTTGTAACCTTTTAATGGAGTTATATTCACGTTTTTGACTGTGAATAATCCTTTGAAATAAAATGAATAAAAGGATGAAATTTGTTAACGTAGTATATTCACGTTTTTGAATAGTGAATAATATGTTAAAGAAAATGTTTAGATGTGATGTTTTAAATTGAATTAAAACGATCTAACGATGTTTTAAATGTGTTGAGATTCGAAACCATAGATTTCAACATCTATTGTTGAAATAGACGTTTTCGAGAAATAAAAGGAAATGGTGGACTATAACACTGTTGATATAGTAAATGATTTCCGAAAGGATGAGTTTCGTATAGTATTGGGATTCATATATCTATTTTAATTTCGAATCCCTATACTAGTGATTTTGGGACGTCGTAACGTTGTTTTACGCAACATTCGTTTTGGCCCAAATAAATATGTTTAAGAGAATGATTTCCTTAAAGAATGAAATATATACTTAATCTCGATTGAAGTATATTGAATATTTTCCAAGTGTTGAAAATAAATAAAATTTGTGAATTACTTATGAATAAATAAGTATGGAAATGTTTTTCCAATGTGAAATGAAACGTTTAGAGAATATATCTTTTTGAAGATAAATTGAAAGTGAATAACTGAAATCGTATATTCATAGATATTTTGAAATATAAATTCACTATGGAATTTATAAAAGAAAGTGGAATTTGTTTAAAAATAAATATTGATTTATTTTTGAAGTATTGAAAATAATATATCTCGTAAAGATATTTTGGAAAATAAATAATTTGGAAAATTATTTGGAATCTGGTGATGTTGTGCATATCCATTGATAGTTCAATAACCGACTATCAATATTTACCTTTGAATGGGTAATTGATGTGATTTGTTTGAATGTGAATGCCACACTTATTTTTGAATAAGCACTCACTATTCGGGTTAACCGGGAAAAGACCATGGGGTCGTATAACCCATTCCGAATATGTGATATGTCGTTATGAATTGCATTTGAAGATCGGTGTTGAAGACCCGGTATTTGCGAGAGCGATAGGATGACCTGTCGATTGACTCTGCACCGAGTTGTTCCGGTATTGAGTTCTCCATATGTGATGGGAAATACGATCAGGATTGTGAATATCCGGATTGCAAGGGCTTCGTAAGAAGTGCCTTCGGTTTTGTTCGAGCCCGGAACAGACTTGTATGGATTGTATGTCTGACGTTACAAATTGAGATATAAAGCAGATTTCTTTCAAATATATTTCTGTTGGTGGCGGAGAATTTATTCTTTTAGCTTAACACCCTTCTCCGAGACGTACGAGCTCAGAGGTTATGTAGTTGAATGTTATCGGCGGTATATTCCCAATTTGGTAATGTGACATGCTGAGTGTTGCTGTGAAATGATCATTGTGTTGATTATTTGTGATAGGATCGTTTATTTGATCGTCTATCCTAGTGATCATTTCTATGATCATTTGTTGACCCAAAGCATGGCTTTTGTATAAAGTATGTTTTTGTGGACGTGACTTCGTCGAGCCTCACACCTCGGGAATGGTCAAAAAAGGAAAGATGCGGCAAGGTTATGAGGGGTAGCGCCCTTTAGGATATGTGCATTTCCTTCTGGAAAGGGTGGTATCATGGTATGGAGCCCAGATACTTACTCATGTTGAAAACACTTTATGATTGTGTGAATTGATTACGAGCGCTCGGTGGAAAGGTCCCAAAGGACCGGGGGATGACATATTCGGTCAGTTGTTACTCAGTTAGGGGTAACCCGGCCTTGTGTTGGTAGAGATCCGGTTTGGTTCTCGGGGATGTCCATCCAGAGGCATTCTCATGTGGCAATGGGAAGTTCCTTGGCCTGATCATTCGTTGGAAATCCAAAGAAACACTACGATCTTGTACGGTATTAGTTGTAGAACCTATCATTCACTTATGGTGGCGCCCCACTGTTTGGATGGTAGCTATAGTAGGCATAGTTCGGAATGTCTATGCTGGCTAAGATTTATATTCTACTTTCGAAATGAATTTTTCCTACACTATGCACTAATAATAATATCAAATGTTCTTTTAATACGTATCAAGCATCTTTGACTATCATAAGGAGAAATCTCCTCCGATTCTGCGTTTGCATTGTGTGTGTGTGCGGGAGGCCTTATGGTAGTCTCATTTTTTAAAAGCATTGCGAATTGACTTTAAAAATATTCCTCTATTTTGATTTTAAAGATAAATAAACTATTTTGAGTTCTCACACCAGTCTCATGACTGACTCGGAGTTTATTGTTTTCCTTCCTAAACTCTGGGTGCCCACCAATTTCCACACGGGCAGTCAAGAGTTAGGTTTATCAGGATATACTGGATATTCTGGAGTTCCTGAAGGCAAGATGGATGGCATGGCGTAATTACTATTATATAGTATTTCTTTTTCCGCTGCACTGTTTATTGTTGTTGTTGTACACTATGATGATATGATGTAATGTGATGTAATGTAATAACTGATATAGTTCTTTGTTTAAAGATTATTCATTTATTATTATATGTTGTTCCACTGCGATTGTGAGATTCTGTTATTGTTCTGTTGTTTTCTGTTCCGTTCTATTTTTCTTATTCTCTTTTCTCTCTATTTTCTATCTTTTCTGTCTTTTTCTTTTTCTTTAACCCTCAGTGTTCGGTTTTCCGTCGTTCGATTGCTCGGCAGTCGATAAAGTGAGTATCGATGTTGAATTTTCGGAAGACGAAGAATCGGGTCCTGACAGGTGGTATCAGAGCATATGGTTAAGCGACAACCATGGTTCTGTTGGGTATTACTCATTAGAGATAGAGTCAGTAGTACTCTAGAATGAGTTTGAGTGTAATAATAGCTATGAGAGCGTATTTGTTAGTGAATATAAAAATTGTTTTGTATTGTGTTGACTTATCGGTTGATTGTTTATAGATTCCAGTCGATGTAGTCTAGCTAACTATCGTAGATAGGGGTTTCTAAACTCTTAAACAAGATAAACCGACACGATATTGTTTTAAATTGGGTAAATGAAATAATTTTACCTTGATTATATTTTATATATAAAGAAATAATTTTTTCAGAATTATTAAAGTGTATATAAGTTGATTGTTTAGTTGTTTGAATAATCTAAATAAAAGAATAATTGTATAAGCAAAAGAATTATAAGAATTGAATTATAATTAAAGTGATTTACAATTGTGAAATAAACTTATATATATATGAGAAGTGAAACTATATGAATATATTTATGAATATGAGTTGTAAATGAAAATGAATTGGAAATTGAATTGAATTGAATGTTAATCAATTTAATGTGAATAAAGTTGATATGGAATAATGAATATAAGTGTTAATTCATTAAAATTTAATGTTATTGGAAGTTGAATAGTTGAATAAAAAAATCAATTTAATTAAACCAATTGAAAGAAAAGGTGTTAAACCAAATTGAATGAATATAAGCAAAGGAATTTGGTTGTAATTAATATACATTGGTTGATATATGATTGTTAGTTGATTGTATATAATTCATTAAGAATTAATGAAATTGGAAGCTAAAGTAATTTGAAATTCAATTGGAAGTTAAGTGAATCTTAAATAGAATTGAATTTGAATTGGAAGTGAACCAACTTGAATATGAATTAGTGAATATAAACTAATTGAAAATGAATGTTAGTAAACATCCACTGTTAATAAATCAAATGTGATTAAAATTGAAAACCTATTTCATTGATTATTAATGAGAATATGAATGAATATAAATTGGTTATGGATGTTAGTTGGTTGATGGTTGAATATATATTGCTTTTACTGCAATTGCTATGTTGACATATATAGTTATTATGTTGCTATATGTTGTATATTGATACTATTGTCTACATGCATGATTCTCATGTTGTTTGTTGAGTGTTTAGTAGGTGCGGATGGCGTTTGCTTCGCATTTGGAGTTCGCTTTCGCGCTATATTAGCCGTATATGCTCGCTAATAAAATATAAGGTACATATCTCGGATTACATACCGTACTTTTACAAATTTTTCCCTACGGGATGCCTCATTACTTGATGAGATGTATATTTGTGATATATATACTGTCAATTTTTTTTTTCGGATCGAGCCGCGCAAAGGAGACTATGGCGAATTTTTCCGAAAATTTAAGGCGTTAGAAAAAATTTGAGAAAATTGGGAAAACTTTAATTTTGATTTGAAATTGAAAGTTAAACAATAGTAATTGGTTTTGAAAAGATAACTAAGTATGATTTGAAAACTAAATTATTGCAAGAAGTTTAACTATGGATTTTGGAAAATTAATAGATTCTGTAACTTTTCTTACTTAGTAATTTCGAGGACGAAATTCTTTTAAGGGGGGAAGATTGTAACGACCCAGGATTTTAATTTATTAAAATTTGAATATTTAATTAATTTTAAATATTAATAAGTGAATTTATAAGTCGAATAAATTTTATTTCGAATAATTGGATTTAATTGAATAATTAAATCGATAATTTAATATGTTAAATTATGGAAAGAATTAAAAATTGAGTTAAATATGATTGAAAACGATTTGTAAAATTTTATTTTATCATATTGAAGTTAGAATGATATTTTAGAACTTTTAAAATCGAATTAAAAGTTAATTTGTGAAAATTGAATATTTTAATATTAAATCGACTAGTGAAAATAGTCAATTTTTGAACAGTCTCAGAATTGGACGAAACTAGTTCCATTGGATCCGTAATAGTTAGTTATTACCGGATTTCAAATTTCGTGTCAATCGGAGTTATCGTTTGATCGTGGCAGCTCGAAACGCATCGAATTATTTTTAATATTAATTTGGCGAGTTAAAATAGCCATTTTTCAAAAAGTCTCGGATTTCGACGAAACTAGTTTCATCGGATCTGTAATGTGATATTATTGTAAGGTTTCAAATTTCGTGTCAATTGGATTTACCGTTTGTCCGGTACAAATTAAAACGCCTAGAAAATCGTTTAAATCGGTTTAATTCAAATTGAACGTTTATAGCCATATCTCACACAGATGTTCGAATTAGCTTCCGAAACCTGTTCCATTGTGTCCGGAACGCGGGGTAAACCTTAGAAACGCAGGTTACGGCGCGTAAATCGGAGTCCGGAATTTCCGGAATGAATAGTGTCGATCGATTTTCCTATAAATAGCCCCCCCCCTCTCTCATAAATTAAAAAAAAAAAAGAAACCCTAATCTATTTGCTCAGCCGCCACCATTGAATGTAAGGCCAGAATTCAATCTTCTTCTCCTATAATTTTCTTCAAATCCGTAAGGAATTACACAAATATTTCAACTACAAACTCGTAGAGCATGACAAGATCTTGATATCCAACGGTTGTGATCGAAATTGGAGTCATGGATCGATAGAAAATCTCGTATGAACTCAGGGGGCTGCGCACGACTTTCAGGCAGGAGGGAGTGGCCGAGTTGCAGGTGGTGGTGGCCGAAGGTTGAGCATGTTGGGGGCTTCAAAATGCAAGTTGCTGATCATGCTAGAGTTCGTCGAGGTGGTGGATATTTGGAACCCTAGTTCGTGAGCTTTTGGGTTTGGGGCGTGCGTTTCGTACTGGAGAGGAACGAACGTGAAAGAGGGAGGGTGGGAAGAAGCAATGCACGGTCCAGATGGGGTGGAAGCAAGATCTACGGCCTATATTGATTTAGGTTTAAAATATTTAAGTTATGTTGTAATTATATTAAATAAAAATTCGTGCAAAATTCAAAAATATATAACTTTTTCATACGAGGTCGAAATTGCACGAAACCAGTTGCGTTGGAATCGTATGGACGAGCACTACGCGATGAAATTGGATTGGAGTTGTTTGGAGTTAGTGAGAATTTCGGGTAAAATTAAACGTCTGTTTAATTTTATTCGAAATAAATCGCTAAAACGAAATTGAAAACAAGGTGAGAACTTCTCACTCAATCGAATCAGTTTCGATTTTATTTTAAATAGTTAAATTTAAAATATTTGAATGCATGTTTGAATGATGATTGTTATCTATTGATTGTTAAAATAGACATTATGCGCCGTTAGTAAGCGGATGTTATTTATTAAAAACATATACCGCGAATATTTCATAAACAGTGAAATTAGTATTATATATAATAGCAATATATATATATATATATATATATTGGCATATGTATATATTGGAGTTATTGATTTCCCGCATTTGTATAGCGGATGAGACCCTATTGCGCCGTCTATTAAGCGGATAATATTTTAAATCCCATATACCGCGATAATTCCGTACTGGAGCGGAATTGGTATTGTGCTAATGTTTGTGGATGCAGGAAAACAGGTTGGAGGGATCCAACTGGATTCCTCAACAGTTTTTATTTGATTTCAGATATTTTGATATTTGATGGATTATCATATCGATATATGATATCGTTGTTGTCGTGATTGACTATTTGGTATGTAGCATCATTGGACCAAACTTGGAATTTAAAAATGATTTTTAAAGTGATTTTTTGAAAATATACTATATGTTGTAAATTGATTTATTTTAAATAAATAAACGTTATAATTTTAATGTTATAAAAATTATGGTTTTTGAGAAATATAGTTAAAGGTTGGTTTTTGAAAATATGAAGCTAATGATTTTATAAAATAGTTAAATCGGGATTTTTGAAATTATTGTGAAAAGTTTAAATATAGGATTTATGAAATTTAATTATTTTATAAATCAGAATGATGAAATTATAAAGGAGATTAAAGACGTTTGAAATAATAATATAAATTGATTTATATAAAAGATTTATAAATGGATATTTATAAATTAAAACGTTGGAATTATAAAACGAGTTTTTATAAGTGTTAGAATGAATTGCGAATGAATTTCATAAATGAATGAAATTTATAGAATTATAATCGGTGAAGTTATAAATGGAATTTTATAAGCAGTAGGTTTATAAAATCCATAAAAAGTTGTTAAAAGAATAGATTTGGATAAATACTGAATCTTATAAGTTATAAGATTTATAAGTATGAAGTTCAAAGGAACGATTTTTGCAAACAAATAAATTATAAGTATTTCACTTATAATATGAACCTTTAGTTTATAATTGAGTTATAAATCGAATAGGTTAATAAAAGAATTTATAAAAGGAAGTTGTTATAAAATAAATAATAAAGGAATTTATAAACATTGTTTTATAAATTCGCAAACGACTTATTTTAAGAAGTAAATTGTTGTAACCTATTAATGGAGTTATATTCACGTTTTTGACTGTGAATAATCCTTTGAAATAAAATGAATAAAAGGATGAAATTTGTTAACGTAGTATATTCACGTTTTTGAATAGTGAATAATATGTTAAAGAAAATGTTTAGATGTGATGTTTTAAATTGAATTAAAACGATATAACGATGTTTTAAATGTGTTGAGATTCGAAACCATAGATTTCAACATCTATTGTTGAAATAGACGTTTTCGAGAAATAAAAGGAAATGGTGGACTATAACACTGTTGATATAGTAAATGATTTCCGAAAGGATGAGTTTTGTATAGTATTGGGATTCATATATCTATTTTCATTTCGAATCCCTACACTAGTGATTTTGGGACGTCGTAACGATGTTTTACGCAACATTCGTTTTGGCCCAAATAAATATGTTTAAGAGAATGATTTCCTTAAAGAATGAAATATATACTTAATCTCGATTGAAGTATATTGAATATTTTCCAAGTGTTGAAAATAAATAAAATTTGTGAATTACTTATGAATAAATAAGTATGGAAATGTTTTTCCAATGTGAAATGAAACTTTAGAGAATATATCTTTTTGAAGATAAATTGAAAGTGAATAATTGAAATCGTATATTCATAGATATTTTGAAATATAAATTCACTATGGAATTTATAAAAGAAAGTGGAATTTGTTTAAAATAAATATTGATTTATTTTTGAAGTATTGAAAATAATATATCTTGTAAAGATATTTTGGGAAATAAATAATTTGGAAAATTATTTGGAATCTGGTGATGTTGTGCATATCCATTGATAGTTCAATAACCGATTATCAATATTTACCTTTGAATGGGTAATTGATGTGATTTGTTTGAATGTGAATACCACACTTATTTTTGAATAAGCGCTCACTATTCGGGTTAACCGGGAAAGGACCATGGGGTCGTATAACCCATTCTGAATATGTGATACGTCGTTATGAATTGCATTTGAAGATCGGTGTTGAAGACCCGGTATTTGCGAGAGCAATAGGATGACCTGTCGATTGACTCTGCACCGAGTTGCTCCGGTATTGAGTTCTCCATATGTGATGGGAAATCCGATCAGGATTGTGAATATCCGGATTGCAAGGGCTTCGTAAGAAGTGCCTTCGGTTTTGTTCGAGCCCGGAACAGACTTGTATGGATTGTATGTCTGACGTTACAAATTGAGATATAAAGCAAATTTCTTTCAAATATATTTCTGTTGGTGGCGGAGAATTTATTCTTTTAGCTTAACACCCTTCTCTGAGACGTACGAGCTCAGAGGTTATGTAGTTGAATGTTATCAGCGATATATTCCCAATTTGGTAATGTGACATGCTGAGTGTTGTTGTGAAATGATCATTGTGTTGATTATTTGTGATAGGATCGTTTATTTGATCGTCTATCCTGGTGATCATTTCTATGATCATTTGTTGACCCAAAGCATGGCTTTTGTATAAAGTATGTTTTTGTGGACGTGACTTCGTCGAGCCTCACACCTCGGGAATGGTCAAAACAGGAAAGATGCGGCAAGGTTATGAGGGGTAGCGCCCTTTAGGATATGTGCATTTCCTTCTGGAAAAGGGTGGTATCATGGTATGGAGCCCAGATACTTACTCATGTTGAAAACACTTTATGATTGTGTGAATTGATTACGAGCGCTCGGTTGAAAGGTCCCAAAGGATCGGGGGATGGCATATTCGGTCAGTTGTTACTCAGTTAGGGGTAACCCGGCCTTGTGTTGGTAGAGATCCGGTTTGGTTCTCGGGGATGTCCATCCAGAGGCATTCTCATGTGGCAATGGGAAGTTCCTTGGCCTGATCATTCGTTGGAAATCCAAAGAAACACTACGATCTTGTACGGTATTAGTTGTAGAACCTATCATTCACTTATGGTGGCGCCCCACTGTTTGGATGGTAGCTATAGTAGGCATAGTTCGGAATGTCTATGCTGGCTAAGATTTATATTCTACTTTCGAAATGAATTTTTCCTACACTATGCACTAATAATAATATCAAATGTTCTTTTAATACGTATCAAGAATCTTTGACTATCATAAGGAGAAATCTCCTCCGATTCTGCGTTTGCATTGTGTGTGTGTGCGGGAGGCCTTATGGTAGTGTCATTTTTTAAAAGCATTGCAAATTGACTTTAAAATATTCCTCTATTTTGATTTTAAAGATAAATAAACTGTTTTGAGTTCTCATACCAGTCTCATGACCTACTCGGAGTTTATTGTTTTCCTTCCTAAACTCTGGGTGCCCACCAATTTCCACACGGGCAGTCAAGAGTTAGGTTTATCAGGATATTCTGGATATTCTGGAGTTGCTGGAGGCAAGATGGATGGCATGGCGTAATTACTATTATATAGTATTTCTTTTTCCGCTGCACTGTTTATTGTTGTTGTTGTACTATTATTCATTTATTATTATATGTTGTTCCGCTGCGATTGTGAGATTCTGTTATTGTTCTGTTGTTTTCTGTTCCGTTCTATTTTTCTTATTCTCTTTTCTCTCTATTTTCTATCTTTTCTGTCTTTTTCTTTTTCTTTAACCCTCAGTGTTCGGTTTTCCGTCGTTCGATTGCTCGGCAGTCGATAAAGTGAGTATCGATGTTGAATTTTCGGAAGACGAAGAATCGGGTCCTGACAGTATATATTCAGTTTTGCCAAATTTAAATTAACAATTCGGTGTTTTGAATTATTCAAGTCCGACATGTACGGATGCGAATAGTCCAAAATAGCGGGTCGTTACAGTTGGTATCAGAGCTTTTGGTAGCTCTAGGCAAAACTCAGCATATAGGGTAAATGTATTTACAGAATCACTCTCATTCGATTTTCAATCCCTTCTTTTTAACTCAATTCCTTTGAATTTTCGAAACGTCCCTCGGTTTCGAAATTCATTATCGTCCCGCACTATTCGTCTTTTTTTTTAATTCCGGAGTATCTCATAACTCCACTTTGAATGATCTTTTTGATGAATCGGCGGTTTCGCCAATCGTCGAATTATTTGTAAATGCGTGAAACTCCTTTACAATAGGCATTGATTTACCGGAGATTTCTGTATCCTCGGTTTGCGATGCTATCAATCTCCTACTATACCTGAATTCTATTCCTTGAGATCAAATGTTGATTTACCTCGGAATTCAGCATCGATCTTATTCTTGAAGTTACGGTAGACCCGGTTAAGGTTGCCCGTGAATTAAGTAAGCTTGTCCATCTCCCGATTCTGTTGATTGAATTATCTTATCCTTTGTGTAACGACCCAGGATTTTTAGTAATTAAAATTTGAATATTTAATTAATTTTAAATATTAATAAGTGAATTTATAAGTCGAATAAATTTTAATTTGAATAATTGGATTTAATTGAATAATTAAATCAATAATTTAATATGTTAAATTATGGAAATAATTGAAAATTGATTTAAAAATGATTGAAAATGATTTGTAAAATTTTATTTTATCATGTTGAAGTTAGAATGATATTTTAGAACTTTTAAAATCGAATTAAAAGTTAATTTGTGAAAATTGAATATTTTAATATTTAATCGACTAGTGAAATTAGTCGATTTTTGAACAGTCTCAGAATTGGACGAAACTAGTTCCATTGGATCCGTAATAGTTAGTTATTATCGGATTTCAATTTTCGTGTCAATCGGAGTTACCGTTTGATCGTGGCAGCTCGAAACGCATCGAATTATTTTTAATATTAATTTGGCGAGTTAAAATAGCCATTTTTCAAAAAGTCTCGGATTTCGACGAAACCTGTTTCATCGGATCCGTAATGTGATATTATTGCAAGGTTTCAAATTTCGTGTCAATTGGATTCACCGTTTGTCCGGTACAAACTAAAACGCCTAGAAAATCGTTTAAATCGGTTTAATTTAAATTGAACGTTTATTGCCATAACTCGCACAGATGTCCGAATTAGCTTCCGAAACCTATTCCATTGTGTCCGGAACGCGGGGTAAACCGTAAAAACGCTGGTTACGGCGCGTAAATCGGAGTTTAGAAAACCGGAATGAATAGTGTCGTTTTAATTCTCTATAAATAGACCAACCATTCACCATTTTGAGAAAAATAAAACCCTAACCCTAATAATTCACAGCCGCCACCATCATTTATCAAGGGCTGAAAACTTCCAATCTTCTCCTCTTAATATCTCGAAATCCATCAGCAATTAGAAAGACGCGTCAACACGAAAGTTGTAGAGATTCGCGAGGGCTTCACATCCATACGGTGATGATCGAATTTGGAGCACCACAGCGTCGTCAGGGAGGCCGCGTTCTCCACCGTTCATGCACGCAAATCAAGACAATGGTGAGGCCGAGCGTCCCTATGCTCAGGCCGAGAGTAGCTTGTGTGAGGGGCTTCAAAACCCTTGTCTCCGATCGTGTTCAAGTTGCTTGTGGTGATCGATAAATCAAAACCTAAATTTTGTTATATGGGTTTATATGCGTATGAAGATACTGGAGATAACGTGAGATGAGGAAGATGACCAAGCACGGTGGAGATTCAAGGGGCATGGGATCTCACGACTAGGAATGATTGTAGGTTAAAAATATAAATAAAGTTGTAAATTTATTAAGTATAAATCGTGTAAACTTCATAAATTGATATCTTTTTCATACGAGGTCGAAAACGCGCGAAACCAGTTGCATTGGAATCGTATGGACGAGCACTACGCTATGGAATTGGATTGGAGTCGTTTGGAGTTAGTGAGAATTTTGGGTAAAATTAAACGTCCGTTTAATTTTATTCGAAATAAATCGCTAAAACGGAAATAAAATCAAGGTGAGAACTTCTCACTCAATCAAATCAGTTTCGATTTTTATTTTAAATAGTTAGATTTAAAATATTTGAATGCATGTTTGAATGATGATTGATATCTATTGATTGTTAAAATAGACATTATGCGCCGTTAGTAAGCGGATGTTATTTATTAAAAACATATACCGCGAATTTTTCATAAACAATGAAATTGGTATTATATATAATAGCAATATATATATATTGGCATATGTATATATTGCAGTTGTTGATTCCCCGCATTTTTTTTAGCGGATGAGACCATATTGCGCCGTCTATTAAGCGGATAATATTTTAAATTCCATATACCGCGATAATTTCGTACTGGAGCGAAATTGGTATTGTGCTAATGTTTTTGGATGCAGGAAAACAGGTTGGAGGGATCCAACTGGATTCCTCAACAGTATTTAATTGATTTCAGATATTTTGATATTTGATGGATTATCATATCGATATATGATATCGTTGTTGTCGTAATTGACTATTTGGTGTGTAGCATCATTGAACCAAATTTTGGAGTTTTAAAAGGGATTTTAAAGTGATTTTTGAAAGAAAACGTTTATAAAATATTTTTGGAATTGATCCATTTTAAATAAATAAACGTTATAATTTTTATGTTATAAAAATTATGATTTTTGAGAAATATAGTTAAAAGTTGATTTTTGAAAATATGGGGTTAATGATTTTATAAAATAGTTTAATCGGGATTTTTGAATTTAGTATAAAAAGTTGAAAAAATAGGATTTATAAAATTTGATTACTTTATAAATCAAAATGGTGAAATTATAAAGGAGTTTAAAGACGTTTTAAAATAATAATATAAATTGATTTCTATAAGAGATTTATAAATTGATAATTTATAAATGAAAATATTTGAATTATAAAACGAGTTTTTATAAGTGTTAGAATGAATTGTGAATGAATTTCATAAATGAATGAAATTTATAGAATTATAAACGGTGAAGTTATAAATGGAATTTTATAAGCAGTAGGTTTATAAAATTTATAAAGTTATTGAAAGAATAGATTTGGATAAATAATTGAATCTTATAAGTTATAAGATTTATAATTATGAAGTTCAAAGGAACGATTTTTCAAACAAATAAATTATAAGTAAATTTATAATATGAACCTTTGATTTATAATTGAGTTATGAATCGAATAGGTTAATAAAGGAATTTAAAAAAAAGGAAGTTGTTATAAAATAAATAATAAAGGAATTTATAAACGTTGTTTTATAAATTCGCAATGACTTATTTTGATAAGTAAATTGTTGAAACTTATTAATGGAGTTATATTCACGTTTTTGACTGTGAATAATCCTTTAAAATGAAATGAATAGAAGGATGGAATTGATTAACATAGTATATTCACGTTTTTGAATAGTGAATAATATGTTAAAGAAATTGTTTTGAGTGTGATGTTTTAAATAGAATTAAAACGACCTAACGATGTTTTAAAATGTGTTGAGATTCGAAACCATAGATTTCAACATTTATTGTTGAAATAGACGTTTTCGAGAAATAAAAGGAAATGGTGGACTATAACACTGTTGTTATAGTAAATGATTTCCGAAAGGAAATGTTTTGTATAGTATTGGGATTTATATATCCATTTTAATTTCGAATCCCTATACTAGTGATTTTGGGTTGTCGTAACGATGTTTTATGCAACATTCGTTTTGGCCCAAATAAATATGGTTAAGAGAATGATTTCCTTAAAGAATGAAATATATACTTAATCTCGATTTAAGTATATTGAATATTTTCTAAGTATTCAAAATAAATAAAATCTGTGAATTACTTATGAATAAGTAAGTATGGAAATGTTTTCCAATATAAAGTGAATATTTTAGGAATTTATCTTTTTGAAGATAAATTGAAATGAATAATTGAAATCGAATATTCATAGATATTTTGGATTATAAATTCACTATGGGATTTATAAAAGAAAGGGGAACTTGTTTAAAAATAAATATTGATTTATTTTTGAAGTATTGAAATTATATATCTTGTAAAGATATTTTGTGAAATAAATAATTTGGAAAATTATTTGGAAACTGGTGATGTGTGCATATCCATTGATAGTTCAATAATCGACTATCAATATTTCCCTTTGAATGGGTATTTGATGTGATTTGTTTGAATTTGAATGCCACACTTATTTTAAATAAGCGCTCACTATTCGGGTTAACCGGGAAAGGACCATGGGGTCGTATAACCCATTCCGAATATGTGATACGTCGTTATGAATTGCATTTGATGACCGGTGTTGAAGACCGGGTATTTGCGAAAGCGATAGGATGACCTATCGATTGTCTCTGCACTGGGTAGCTCCTGGTATAGAGATTCCCTAAGTGATGGGAAATTCGATCGGGATTGTGAATACCCGGATTGCAAGGGCTTCGTGAGAAGTGCCTTCGGTTCTGTTCGAGCCCGGACCAGACTTGCTTATGCTAGGTGATATGTGATGGGGGGTTCTCGCTTTGCGGTTTGGTGGCGAACGGGAGACTCTTACCCCCACACGTCCTCTTTACGGGGTTGGTTAGGCGAAGCCGTGACATTCGAAATGGTGGCCGTAAAAGCAAGTTTGGGATATCAGTGTAAGCCACGGTGGGGCTGGGATGGTTGAAAAGCCTACCGATTGTGACCGCCTATCGTTACAATGTGGTATCAGAGCATATGGTTAAGCGACAACCAGGGTTCTGTTGGGTATTACTCATTAGGGATAGAGTCAGTAGTACTCTAGAATGAGTTTGAGTGTAATAATAGCTATGAGAGCGTATTTGTTAGTGAATATAAATTGTTTTGTATTGTGTTGACTTATCGGTTGATTGTTTATAGATTCCAGTCGATGTAGTCTAGCTAACTATCGTAGAAAGGGGTTTCTAAACTCTTAAACAAGATAAACCGACACGTTGTTTTAAAATTGGGTAAATGAAATAATTTTACCTTGATTATATTTTTATATATAAAGAAATAATTTTTCAGAATTATTAAAGTGTATATAAGTTGATTGTTTAGTTGTTTGAATAATCTAAATTGAAGAATAATTGTATAAGCAAAAGAATTATAAAATTGAATTATAATTAAAGTGATTTACAATTGTGAAATAAACTTATATATATGAAAAGTGAAACTATATGAATATAACTTAAGAGATGTTGAATGAAGTTGATATTAGTATCAGAGTAAAATAATAAAGTTAAGTGATAAATGTGAACTTAGATTATGTAAATGAAATTCAACTTTTGTAATTGAATTGAATGAATGGATTGACTAATAATCAATTAAATGCGAATAATTGATATGAAATAATGAATATAAGCAAAGGAATTTGGTTGAAATTAATATACATTGGTTGTTATATGGTTGTTAGTTGATTGATTGTATATAATTCATTAAGTGTTAATGAAATTGGAAGCTAAAGTAATTGGAATTCAATTGAAAGTTAAGTGAATCTTAAATAGAATTGAATGTGATTTGGAAGTGAACCAACTTGAATATGAATTAGTGAATATAAACTAATCGAAAATGAATGTTAGTAAAAACATCCACTGTGAATGAATCAAATGTGATTTAAATTGAAAAACCCAATTCATTGAATATTAATGAGAATATGAATGAATATTTATTGGTTATGAATGTTAGTTGGATGATAGTTGGTTGATGTTTGCATTTGTTGTTTTGTTGCATTTGCTATGTTGACATATATAGTTATTATGTTGCTATATGTTGTATATTGATACTATTGTCTATATACATGATTCTCATGTTGTTTGTTGAGTGTTTAGTAGGTGCGGATCGCGTTTGCTTCGCATTTGGAGCTCGCTTTCGCGCTATATTAGCCGTATATGCTCGCTAATAAAATATAAGGTACATATCTCGGATTACATACCGTACTTTTATACTTTTTCCCTTCGGGATGCCTCATTACTTGATGAGATGTATATTTGTGATATATATACTGTCATTTTTTTTTTCGGATCGAGCCGCGCAAAGGAGACTATGGCGAATTTTTCCGGAAATTTAAGGCGTTAGAAAAAAATTTGAGAAAAATTGGAAAATTTTGAAAACTTTAACTTTGATTTAGAATTGAAAGTTAAACAATAGTAGTTGTTTTTGAAAAGATAACTAAGTATGATTTGAAAACTTAGTAAAGTTATTATAAGAAGTTTAACTATGGATTTTGGGAAAATTAATAGATTCTGTAACTTTTCTTACTTGATAATTTCGAGGACGAAATTCTTTTAAGGGGGGAAGATTGTAACGACCCAGGATTTTTAGTAATTAAAATATGAATATTTAATTAATTTTAAATATTAATAAGTGAATTTATAAGTCGAATAAATTTTAATTTGAATAATTGGATTTAATTGAATAATTAAATCAATAATTTAATATGTTAAATTATGGAAATAATTGAAAATTGAGTTAAAAATGATTGAAAATGATTTGTAAAATTTTATTTTATCATGTTGAAGTTAGAATGATATTTTAGAACTTTTAAAATCGAATTAAAAGTTAATTTGTGAAAATTGAATATTTTAATATTTAATCGACTAGTGAAATTAGTCAATTTTTGAACAGTCTCAGAATTGGACGAAACTAGTTCCATTGGTCCGTAATAGTTAGTTATTACCGGATTTCAATTTTCGTGTCAATCGGAGTTACCATTTGATCGTGGCAGCTCGAAACGCATCGAATTATTTTTAATATTAATTTGGCGAGTTAAAATAGCCATTTTTCAAAAAGTCTCGGATTTCGACGAAACGAGTTTCATCGGATCCGTAATGTGATATTATTGCAAGGTTTCAAATTTCGTGTCAATTGGATTTACCGTTTGTCCGGTACAAACTAAAACGCCTAGAAAATCGTTTAAATCGGTTTAATTTAAATTGAACGTTTATTGCCATAACTCGCGCAGATGTCCGAATTAGCTTCCGAAACCTGTTCCATTGTGTCCGGAACGCGGGATAAACCGTAGAAACGCTGGTTACGGCGCGTAAATCGGAGTTTAGAAAACCGGAATGAATAGTGTCGTTTTAATTCTCTATAAATAGGCCAACCATTCACCATTTTGAGAAAAATAAAACCCTAACCCTAATAATTCACAGCCGCCACCATCATTTATCAAGGGCTGAAAACTTCCAATCTTCTCCTCTTAATATCTCGAAATCCATCAGCAATTAGAAAGACGCGTCAACACGAAAGTTGTAGAGATTCGCGAGGGCTTCACATCCATACGGTGATGATCGAATTTGGAGCACCACAGCGTCGTCAGGGAGGCCGCGTTCTCCACCGTTCATGCACGCAAATCAAGACAATGGTGAGGCCGAGCTTCCCCATACTCAGGGCGAGAGTAGCTTGTGTGAGGGGCTTCAAAACCCTTGTCTCCGATCGTGTTCAAGTTGCTTGTGGTGATCGATAAATCAAAACCTAAATTTTGTTATATGGGTTTATATGCGTATGAAGATACTGGAGATAACGTGAGATGAGGAAGATGACCAAGCACGGTGGAGATGCAAGGGGCATGGGATCTCACGGCTAGGAATGATTGTAGGTTAAAAATATAAATAAAGTTGTAAATTTATTAAGTATAAATCGTGTAAACTTCATAAATTGATATCTTTTTCATACGAGGTCGAAAACGCGCGAAACCAGTTGCGTTGGAATCGTATGGACGAGCACTACGCTATGGAATTAGATTGGAGTCGTTTGGAGTTAGTGAGAATTTTAAGTAAAATTAAACGTCCGTTTAATTTTATTCGAAATAAATCGCTAAAACGGAAATAAAATCAAGGTGAGAACTTCTCACTCAATCAAATCAGTTTCGAATTTTATTTTAAATAGTTAGATTTAAAATATTTGAATGCATGTTTGAATGATGATTGATATCTATTGATTGTTAAAATAGACATTATGCGCCGTTAGTAAGCGGATGTTATTTATTAAAAACATATACCGCGAATATTTCATAAACAGTGAAATTGGTATTGTATATAATAGCAATATATATATATATATTGGCATATGTATATATTGCAGTTGTTGATTCCCCGTATTTTTTTAGCGGATGAGACCCTATTGCGCCGTCTATTAAGCGGATAATATTTTAAATCCCATATACCGCGATAATTTCGTACTGGAGCGAAATTGGTATTGTGCTAATGTTTTTGGATGCAGGAAAACAGGTTGGAGGGATCCAACTGGATTCCTCAACAGTATTTAATTGATTTCAGATATTTTGATATTTGATGGATTATCATATCGATATATGATATCGTTGTTGTCGTAATTGACTATTTGGTGTGTAGCATCATTGAACCAAATTTTGGAGTTTTAAAAGGGATTTTAAAGTGATTTTTGAAAGAAAACGTTTATAAAATATTTTTGGAATTGATCCATTTTAAATAAATAAACGTTATAATTTTTATGTTATAAAAATTATGATTTTTGAGAAATATAGTTAAAAGTTGATTTTTGAAAATATGGGGTTAATGATTTTATAAAATAGTTTAATCGGGATTTTTGAATTTAGTATAAAAAGTTGAAAAAATAGGATTTATAAAATTTGATTACTTTATAAATCGAAATGGTGAAATTATAAAGGAGTTTAAAGACGTTTTAAAATAATAATATAAATTGATTTATATAAGAGATTTATAAATTGATAATTTATAAATGAAAATATTTGAATTATAAAACGAGTTTTTATAAATGTTAGAATGAATTGTGAATGAATTTCATAAATGAATGAAATTTATAGAATTATAAACGGTGAAGTTATAAATGGAATTTTATAAGCAGTAGGTTTATAAAATTTATAAAGTTATTGAAAGAATAGATTTGGATAAATAATTGAATCTTATAAGTTATAAGATTTATAATTATGAAGTTCAAAGGAACGATTTTTCAAACAAATAAATTATAAGTAAATTTATAATATGAACCTTTGATTTATAATTGAGTTATGAATCGAATAGGTTAATAAAGGAATTAAAAAAAAAGGAAGTTGTTATAAAATAAATAATAAAGGAATTTATAAAGTTGTTTTATAAATTCGCAATGACTTATTTTGATAAGTAAATTGTTGAAACTTATTAATGGAGTTATATTCACGTTTTTGACTGTGAATAATCCTTTAAAATGAAATGAATAGAAGGATGGAATTGATTAACGTAGTATATTCACGTTTTTGAATAGTGAATAATATGTTAAAGAAATTGTTTTGAATGTGATGTTTTAAGTAGAATTAAAACGACCTAACGATGTTTTAAAATGTGTTGAGATTCGAAACCATAGATTTCAACATTTATTGTTGAAATAGACGTTTTCGAGAAATAAAAGGAAATGGTGGACTATAACACTGTTGTTATAGTAAATGATTTCCGAAAGGAAATGTTTTGTATAGTATTGGGATTTATATATCCATTTTAATTTCGAATCCCTATACTAGTGATTTTGGGTTGTCGTAACGATGTTTTACGCAACATTCGTTTTGGCCCAAATAAATATGGTTAAGAGAATGATTTCCTTAATGAATGAAATATATACTTAATCTCGATTTAAGTATATTGAATATTTTCTAAGTATTGAAAATAAATAAAATCTGTGAATTACTTATGAATAAGTAAGTATGGAAATGTTTTCCAATATAAAGTGAATATTTTGGGAATTTATCTTTTTGAAGATAAATTGAAATGAATAATTGAAATCGAATATTCATAGATATTTTGGATTATAAATTCACTATGGGATTTATAAAAGAAAGGGGAACTTGTTTAAAAATAAATATTGATTTATTTTTGAAGTATTGAAATTATATATCTTGTAAAGATATTTTGTGAAATAAATAATTTGGAAAATTATTTGGAAACTGGTGATGTGTGCATATCCATTGATAGTTCAATAATCGACTATCAATATTTCCCTTTGAATAGGTATTTGATGTGATTTGTTTGAATTTGAATGCCACACTTATTTTAAATAAGCGCTCACTATTCGGGTTAACCGGGAAAGGACCATGGGGTTGTATAACCCATTCCGAATATGTGATACGTCGTTATGAATTGCATTTGATGACCGGTGTTGAAGACCGGGTATTTGCGAAAGCGATAGGATGACCTATCGATTGTCTCTGCACTGGGTAGCTCCTGGTATAGAGATTCCCTAAGTGATGGGAAATTCGATCAGGATTGTGAATACCCGGATTGCAAGGGCTTCGTGAGAAGTGCCTTCGGTTCTGTTCGAGCCCGGAACAGACTTGTATGGATTGTATGTCTGACATTACAAATTGAGATATAAAGCAGATTTCTTTCAAATATATTTCTGTTGGTGGCGAAGAATTTATTCTTTTAGCTTAAAACCCTTCTCTGAGATGTACGAGCTCAGAGGTTATGTAGTTGAATGTTATCAGCGATATATTCCCAATTTGGTAATGTGACATGCTGAGTGTTGCTGTGAAATGATCATTGTGTTGATTATTTGTGATAGGATCGTTTATTTGATCGTCTATCCTGGTGATTATTTCTATGATCATTTGTTGACCCAAAGCATGGCTTTTGTATAAAGTATGTTTTTTGTGGACGTGACTTCGTCGAGCCTCACACCCCGGAATGGTCAAAACAGGAAAGATGCAGCAAGGTTATGAGGGGTAGCGCCCTTTAGGATATGTGCATTTCCTTCTGGAAAAGGGTGGTATCATGGTATGGAGCCCAGATACTTACTCATGTTGAAAACACTTTATGATTGTGTGAATTGATTACGAGCGCTCGGTTGAAAGGTCCCAAAGGACCGGGGGATGGCATATTCGGTCAGTTGTTACTCAGTGAGGGGTAACCCGGCCTTGTGTTGGTAGAGATCCGGTTTGGTTCTCGGGGATGTCCATCCAGAGGCATTCTCATGTGGCAATGGGAAGTTCCTTGGCCTGATCATTCGTTGGAAATCCAAAGAAACAATACGAGACTTGTACGGTATTAGTTGTAGAACCTGCCATTCACTTATGGTGGCGCCCCACTGTTTGGATGGTAGCTATAGTAGGCATACGATAATGGTCGTATGTTGGCTAAGATTTATATTCTACTTTCGAAATGAATTTTTCCTACACTATGCACTAGTAATAATATAAAATGTTCTTTTAAATGCGTATCAAGCATCTTTGACTATCATAAGGAGAAATCTCCTCCGATTCTGCGTTTGCATTGTGTGTGTGTGCGGGAGGCCTTATGGTAGTCTCATTTTTAAAAGCATTGCGAATTGACTTTAAAAGTATTCCTCTATTTTGATTTTAAAGATAAATAAACTGTTTTGAGTTCTCACACCAGTCACATGACTGACTCGGAGTTTATTGTTTTCCTTCCTAAACTCTGGGTGCCCACCAATTTCCACACGGGCAGTTAAGAGTTAGGTTTATCAGGATATTCTGGATATTCTGGAGTTGCAGGAGGCAAGCTGGATGGCATGGCGCATTACTACTATATAGTATTTCTTTTTCCGCTGCACTATTTGATGTTGTTGTTGTTGTACACTCTGATGATGATGTAATGTAATGTAATGTATAAAATGTAATAACTGATATAGTTCTTTGTTTAAAGATTATTCATTTATTATTATATGTTGTTCCGCTGCGATTGTGAGATTCTGATATTGTTGTTCTGTTGTTTCTGTTCCGTTCTATTTTCTATTTTCTTTCCTCTCTTCTCCTCTCTTCTTCTACTTTTTTTCTTTTTCTTAAAACCCTAAGTGTTCGGTTTTCCGTCGTTCGATTGCTCGGCAGTCGATAAAGTGAGTATCGATGTTGAATTTTCGAAAGACGAAGAATCGGGTCCTTACACTTTGTTTCGAACTTATTATCGAATCAAAATCCCCTTTGATTTGATTTCCATAAAATTTAAATCTTTATACTTGCTTTGAAATCCATACTTGTATCGTCGAGCGAGGAAGTGTATATGTGAATTAATATAAAAAAATGTTTTATATATTGTGTTGTTTGAGTTATTGATGTTGATTTGGGTTTTCGATCGAATCGTCTGATCAACGCTATCGATAGAATTTCCAAAATACTTGAGCAGAGCAAACTGACACGATATTGCTTTCAAATTTGGTAATAAAATAAATTTTGTATGATTATATTATATATAAGCATCAATTTGCCTGAAATTAAAATGTCAATAAAATTGTTGCCAGAAATAATAATATTTGATTTCATTTGTGGTTTGTAAATCATTGACTATTGAATAATATAAAATAAATGAATTTATAAACTTGGTTAAAATTTATTTGGAATTTAAATAGATGTAAACTATATTTGAGGATTCAATTTCCAGTAATTCCAAACTAGGGTTTTAAAGTTTAAAATGTATATTATTTAAAATATTTTCGAACAAAAATGGTTTTCAAAGAATTTTTGATGATTAAATTAGAGCTCTTCTCTTTATCGCTGGAAAATAATTTCGGTGATGACGGTCGCATCATCGACATTCATTTTCGAGTTTCGATGTGGAGAGACCATACCGTAGCTCTGTTGCACTTGTGTATTAACAATTTAATTGATTTGAAATTTCTAAAGTTATGACTTGATCTAAATTATATATATATATATATATATATATTAGTATTTAATTTAGATTTAACTTGGATATATTGTATGTATATAATTATCTCTAAATTGTTTGAAGTTAATCGGAAATTTAATTCTTGAAATTTGGGTAAAAGATGATTTCAATTATAAATGAAACCAAAATTTTGAATTAATATTTAAACTTGGGAGAATTGAATTACAAATTTACTTGTATAATACTCGATTGCATTCAATATAACTTGCCTAAATTTTCAAAAGTTAACTATGTAATTGAATATTATATAGTATAAAAATGATGATAAAGGAATTTATAAATAGATTTGAGTAGTTATAATAAGAGTAAATATACATAATATATGTAATATGATGTATTAAGTAGAATGAATTTAATAATAATTTAGAATAAAGAAGAATTTAATTCGTCGAATAAAGTATGATTATAATAAAAGACTATTCAAATTTATGACCTCTGAAATTGTTAATTTAAGATAATTAGATAATATACAATATAAATTGTCTTTATAAATAAAATGTGAGTGCGTATAATAAATGTTATTCACTTAAAATGTTTATGGAGATGAATAAATAATTAGTTAATTGAATAAATTGATGTGATTAAATAAATAAAATTTGTTTTGGAAGTTAATAAATTGAAATAAAATCAACTTAATGAGATATCCTGATATTAATTGAATTTAAATTGAATTTTTGTTTTAAAGGAACCTTTTTGTATCTAACACTAATTAATAAATGTGAAATTAAACGGAAACCTTGAATTTAAAAAAAAAACCAACTGTTGAATATAAACGATTTAAATTGAAATTTATATGGTATAAATTAATTGTTTATAATATAATTCAAGTCTAGTTTCTTTTGGTTGTTTCTATTCTCCTACCTACTTTCTTTTCGAGGACGAAAAGTTTTGAGTGGGGGAGAGTGTAACAACCCGGATATTTTAGCGATTTTATTTAATTTAATTAACCGTTTTTGTGTGAAGAAAAATAATAATAAAATAAACGATAAAATTTTGAAATATAAATTTAATATTTGAAATGCGTCTAGTTACACATAGAAACTGGTAAATTTTCGTCCGAAAATATGAAAGTTTATTTCGTGCGTAAATTTACTTCAATTCAATCAGTTAAAAAGCGATGAAAATAAAACATTTTCAAAACCAAAATATTTTTACATAGAAAAATTCTAAACCATCTTTTGAGCAAGTTGTCAGTTTGTCGTTTTTCCAAATTCGGACATCTTTGGCCCCGTCGATCTTATTTTTCTGCGATTTTTATGCATTTTACGCTAGTAGAAATTTCAAATTTTTATAATTCAAATCGTACCACTGATATCCATATACCGTTTTGACTGTCTCGTCGCACTGATTTCAACGGCCTATTCGTTTCTATGTTTTGAAGTCCGGTTCACTACTGGATCGATGAAGCTATTTGCAGTAGCGGTTCGGGTTTAAACATTTCAAATTCCTCTTGGCAGTTCAGTTTCAACCGTGAACCCAACATCCATCAGCTACAGGCGATAAATATTTTCTGAATTATCTTGCATGCCTTTCTCTATTCCCAATAGTCTTTATCTTCGTATATTTGAGAAAAGAATATGCGTTGATAACATGAAACGTGGTAAATATTTTGAAACTGCTGCTTGTCTTCCTTATTTTCCTAGAACCTTGATGTTGCCTCTCCCCTTTCACATTTGCCACTCCATCTCACTTGAACCCAAACTGGCACGGCCTCCATTTCCCACAACCGAGCTTCATCTGCCATTTTTCCTTCCTCTGCCGCTCTCTCCCCTCCGCGCGTGCTACCACCTACCCAGCAGCCGATCTCCTCCACTTCCTCCCCATGCCGGACCCACCGACCAAGCACCATCGCCTCCTCCCCTCGGTCACAGCCGTTGCCTGCCACGTTTTCCCTCCCAGTCACCCCTTAAGCAAAGCCACCAACCCCGCGCCGTCCACCACTTTCTCTCCTCTCCTCCATCTCAAATCTTCGGCCATCTTCCGTTGCAGTGCGTGCGTCTTTTGCTTGAGGTATAGAGTTAAATACTATATAAACTACTTGTTGATTCGTTTATGTATGTTAACTGTTGTTCTCATTTTTTTTTTGTATAAACTAAATTTGAGGAAAACTGTTGTTCTCATGTTATCTGTAGTACGCAACTTTGTCCATTTAAAGTAGTTATATATATACAGTATGTTATCTATATATGTGTTGAACGTGTTGTTTATATATGAATAGTTTAATAAAAGTGAATTAACTACAGTTGTTTTACAGGTTACTATATTTTATGTAGTATTGTATGGGTTCAAAAATAGATATATATATATATATATATATAAACATATATATAATATAAAGTAGTTTCGTTTGCAGCTGTACAGTTTTGTTTTCTTTCTAAAATTTAGGTGTGTTGGTTTGTATATATTTATTGCTAGTTTTATACATACAAGTTTATAATATAATTTACTATTCATAGTTTTCTATATGCTTATCTTTTATTTGTTTATATTGTATATGGTTTTATAGTTTTCACTTATACATTAATATGTGTCTATATAAGTTACTATACATATTATATTATAGATTTTTATGTGTTAGTATTGTTAGTATTGCTATTTAGTTGGTAGCAGTAGACATAGTATTACTTTGTTCGTATATAAGCCATATGTATTGTATTAGTTATATATAATACTTGCTGTTATATGCATATTTTCTAGTTGAACATTTGACAGTTTATATGTTTTGATATTTTTTTTAAAAGTGCATCTCTATTGAATTTAAAATGTTACTAAGCTTTGCAAGCAGTGGGTAGTTTTACGACATATTAGTTCATTTACTGTTGTTGAGCTTAAAGCCTTATACGGATCCAGAGAGAAATTTATATATATTTATAATATTCATATTTAAGTCCTATTCAAAGTTTGTATGGGTTGTATGTTAGTTTTATACAAAATTTGTGTGTTATGTATATATCATATATAATATAATATTTGCTTTGAAGTCTGCATGTTGTTAGGTATAAAGATAAGCGTATATAAATTATTGCCTGAGTTGCCTTTACATTTTGGAAGGATATATATGATATTAAATGAATATTGATTTTAATATTTTATATATAAAAGGTTACTCTTATAAAGATTTAAATTTTAGATGGTGTTTGGATTTGGGTTTGAAAAACGGGATAAGATAATATACAAGTATTTATTTCAATTTATATATGTATGATGATTTATTTTATTCATTTGTTTAAACTAAATATTGATTTCATAAATATTTAGTTCAATTTATATCAACTGATTCGATTTGTTTCATCGATTCTTCTATCATCTTGTCTGCCGAATTCATGCCATCTTGATTTGTTTTGGAATTCGTGCCTGGATTTGTAACTCAATTTCAGTATCCGTATCAGTGTGCGTATCAGTGTCATCTTCTGCCTCGAAAGGTGGGCAATCACTCACGATTAATATTCTTTATTTATTAAATTGGATTTCAATTGAAACGACAATTGAATATGCCGTTGTTAGTTAATTATACTATTATATATGCTATCACCTGTATCTGTTCACCTATGACATATGACACCATTATCTGTTAGTTATTTATGCGATGATAATACAGTTTGGTTGATAAATGTTTGATTGTTTGATGTAGTTATTGGACGTTAAATTGTTAATGTTGCAAGTGATAAATAATTTGAAATTGAAATTGGCGTAGGATAGTTAGCGACTTGAAATTAATATATGTGTTGAATTTAATTAGACAAATTTGCATAATATGACCACTTTAAATGTTTGAATAAATTGACATGTAGAAATATTGTTAATTACCCCTTGAATCATTTGAATGTATGTTGTATAAATTGATGTTGTATAAAATGGAACAATGAATGACAAATGAAGAACCGTATAAATAATTAGTGTAATAATCTTTAATCTACATGAAATGATAGTGTAGATTCTAGAAATAATTATATTAATTTGCACAAACAACAATGTTAATTAATACGATTATTTCAGGATTATTTGAATTGATTATTGGATTGTTATTAATTGTTGCTATTGCTTGTTTATTTACTTTGACGCCATCTCAGTTATCACACTGCAAGTTCCCTTTGCTATGCTTTGATTTTAAATTGAAATGGAATCGGGTTGAAATGATAAATACCCAAATGAAGTTGACTTAGGATAGAGAATTAAATAAAAACCCGATTGGTCAATAACTTGATTTAAAAATAAAATAAAGATTTGATTGAATAAATAATAAGGTTTTGAAATGAAGTTGAAATTTGAATTTTATTAAAGGAAAATGTAAAGATTGAAATCTGAAACAAATATTAACGTAGTAATTGATGAAAGAACGCTGTTTCAAATCTAATTATTTGATAATTAAATTGGAATTATTAATAAATAATTTGGAATTAGTAATAATTGAGTTTTGAAATTATTAAGTTTTAAATCATTCAATAATTAAATTTGAAATTATAATTAAGTTTGAAATTATAATTAAGTTTGAAATCATTAAGTTGAATTTATAATTAAGTTGAAATGATTTGATGATTAAGTTTGAATTCATAATTAAGTGGAGATAATTTAATAATTAAGTTTGAATTGATAATCAAGTTTGTAATTATTAAGTTTTGAAACTATTAATAATTAAGATTGAAATTATTAGATAATTGAATAAGACTGAATTATCTGATAATTGAATAAAATTTGAATTCTTTGATAAGAGAAAATCGAACTTTTGATTAAGTGAATTTGATCTTTGTTAATAAATGAAATGGGGTTTCTTTATTTATGAAGTTTGGAAAAATATTTAAGTAAGTTAATAAGTGAAATCGAAACTTCTCGATTATGTGAAATTTAGTTCTTTATTAATTGAGTTTGAAATTTGTAACGAAGTCAAATAAATAAGTGAAAATTTTTTGCGCCAAAATTGGCCACAAACCCCAAATACCGTGAAAGCACCAGTGTATGGATACAAATCAGCAATATTCAAACACAAATCACAGATCTCAGCAAATAACCCAAATATGTTTGCACAAAAAATGGGCAAACACCTCCAAGTCGTATGATTTAGTTGATTTTATGTTGTTCGTAGTGATTTGGATGGTTTATGCAAATACGTAAAAAACAGGGACTAAACTGTAAAAGACACACAGATTTATAGTGGTTCGGCCAGAATGTGCCTACGTCCACTTTATATGTTATTCTCCTTTTCCGATCCGATTACAAGTACAAAGCTTTGATTACAAGTATATCAAGATTGTTTGAAAGTTCCTTCCAGGCTTGAGCTCTCAAACTTTCCCCCATTGTTGTACCCCTGCCCCTCTATTTATAGAGTGAGGCTGGGGGCAGGGGTCTTGGATGTATATAGCTGCTGGTGGGCCTGGGCTGAAGCAATCTGGCCTGGCAGTACTGGTTCGGCAAGGCCTTGGTTCGGCGGTGAGTGGCTTGGCTTGGCATGGAGTTGGTCCGGTAGTAGTTAGTCCGGTAGTGCATGGAGTTGGTTCGGTAGGGTTGGTTCGGCAGTAGGAGGGAAGTAGGATGGTTCGGCAGTGGAGGGTAGAGGAGTTGGTGAGATTTGGTTCGGCTATGCTTTGGACCGGCCTTGCTTGGAGAGGGTTTGGATCGGTGGTACTTTGGTTCGGTCTTGGTACTACCGAATGGATGTTATACTGAGAATGCCGAATGATCCCTTGTGCTGGGAATGCCGAATGAGCCATGTGGAGTTCGAATAGTATGTCCCTCCTACCTTGCATCGATCATATCTCCTTCATACGAACTCTGATTAAGCTGAAATTTGAAACATAGCCTCTCCTAATCCTCATCATCATCTCCAATCAATTTCGTCCTGATCGGAGCTTAACCCCGATATCCAACATTCCTTACCAATTTGTTGATATTCCGGTTATGACCAAAAAATGGGATAACACTTTGCCCCCCGAAACATGCCTTGTGATAACAAGGCGTGTTTTGAATAGTTCCGAGTCCAATATCCAAAGTCCATTATCATATTGCCTGAGTATGTTATCTTTGACTGCTCCGAGTCGATGTCCAATTCCAAATCCAATAACCAAAGCTTGAGCCAATTCCATGTCCATCCGAACTCGGCAACCGAATCCCAAACCATCCTTATCCAATAGCCGATAACCGAATCCAGGACCTCTCCGGGTCGATATCCAAATCCATAATCTCTCCGGGCTCTTGCCAAGTGCAATCTACACCTGACGGTCGTTATCCAGTGTCCCTGGATGTTAAGCTAGCCTCATCGTGTTCTTGTTGAGCGTAATCCACACTTGATGATCTTGGTCCAGTGTCCCTGGACGTTGAGCTAACCTCTTCGGGTTCTTGCCAAGCGTAATCCACACTTGACGACCTTGGTCCAGTGTCCCTGGACGTTGAGCTAACCTCTCCGGGTTCTTGCCAAGCGTAATCCACACTTGACGACCTTGGTCCAGTGTCCCTGGACGTTGAGCTAACCTCTCCGGGTTCTTGCCAAGCGTAATCCACACTTGACGACCTTGGTCCAGTGTCCCTGGACGCTGTGCGATGCCATGGCTTAAGTCCTAAGCCGAATCCTGGTCTCTCCGGACCCTTGCCGAGCATAGTCCATACTCGACGACCTGAAAATAACAATTGATAATATAGGGCCTAAGTCCTAGGCCGAATCCTGGTCACTCCGGACCCTTGCCGAGCATAATCCATACTCGACGACCTGAATGAGTCAATTTACCACGTTCGGGAAAAGCGACTCACCCCTTGCCAGGCATAATCCATACCCGACGACCGTTTATCAAAAATCAGATAAAAATTCAATCCAAATCCAATCCAAAATCCAAATCCAAAATCCAAATCCAAAACCAGAAAACCAGAAACCCAAACCAGCATCCAAAACCGAAAACAATCATCCAAAGGAAAATCCAAATCGAAAAGCAAGAAAAACCAGGAGCTCAATCCAAGCTCCAAAACCGAAAATCAAAAAGAAAAGCAGTGTCCAATCCAAAAGCAAGAGATAAATTTCACAAACCATAGCATTGCAGTTTATCATCATTAAGAGCATGCCTAGGGGCTATCTCCGTCCCCGTACATGTGTAAATGACTTGGTTGCTCGCCAATAGTTCGCTACTTATTTCATATTAACCTGGTCAATGGATGATCAACCGACCATCATTCCTGGGTCTCCCACCGTCGTAGCTTGAGGTAGGCGGCGGTTGCTCCTGCCCCGCCGTTGCATTCCGAGGTCCAACATATTGTGGCAGCTGTCCATTCCTACATGCTCCTCAATTATGTCCTTTAAGTGCCTGCAGCTGTTGGTGTCGTGTCCATCCAAATCATGGAAGAGACAGTGCCTTCCTGATGTCCTTTCCCGTTCTGTTTGTTCTCTCCTAGCCGGCCTCCGGTAGGGAAGGCGATTCCGAGTATCCAGGTATATCTGCTCCAGCGTCTCGTTCAATCCTGTGTATGTGGAAAACTTTGGATCCTTCCATTGCTTCCTAGCATTTCCAGAACCATCGTCCAACTTCCTTTTTCCTTTGTCTTTATCCAAACCTTTGCTGGATGGTCCTCCAACCTCAACTGCATTAACCTTTTTCAACTTTAAATCCGTACTCGCCTCTTCTTGCCGAAGGAACCTTTCTGCCTCGTGAAAGAATTCGTCGAGATCCCGTGGGGGATCTCGTATCAGAGATACCTTGAAATCCGAATTCTCCCTGACTCCTGATACTGCTGCCATTAAAACCATCGATGGATCGGGCCGATCCACCGAAGCAACTGCGGCACTGAATCGAGTTAGAAAAGCTCTAAGCGATTCATCCATTATGTGCTTTACCGATGTCAATGTCATCACGTTCTTTGGTCTCTTGACATGAACCCGAAACTGTCCCAAAAACCTTTCCACCAATTCCCTCCAAGTCCTGATAGATCCTTCTTCCAGCTGCCTAAACCACATCGCAGCTAAGTCCGTCAAGTACAAGGGGAAGCATTGGGCCATCACTTCCTCCGATGCCCCCAGCACCTCCATGTGTCTGGTGTACCTCATCAAGTGATCCGTAGGGTCTGCCTTGCCATCATATACCTCCACGCTAGGTAGCTTGAACTTAGGTGGATTCTGAGCCATCCTTATTTCCCGAGTGAACGGACTCCTGTTCACTCCTTCCAAGTCTCCGTTGGTCAAACCACCTCGCACAGTCTTCCTGATTATATCTACCAATCCAGAGTTGTCTGTCGGGGGTGGCCCCCGAGGGAATTCCGGTACATACTCTTCATGTGGCTCGCGAGCAGCAACGTTGGTTCTGGCCTGTTGAACTCCTTCCAAAGGTCCTCCTATGTTGGATCCTGAGGGCCTGCCCCCAAGCCCTTGTCGATTGCCCTCTGGCTCTGCATCCTGTCCTCCATTGGGTTCCATAACCCTAGCTTTTTGTCCTGCATCCACGGCTGCTGTAGCTGTTCCTAAGTTCTGGGTCCCTGCAGCTCTCATTTGCTCCAAGAAAGACTGCATCATCTTCTGTTGACTCTTCAACAACCTCTCTTGTAGTGAATTTGTTACGGCTTCCATTTCATCCCGGGTTATGTGGATCGAAGCTGGTACTTCCTCACCTCCAGAGGATGCTTGTTGACTTCCTCCATGTTGGCTTCTCTCAGCCCTTAGCCTTCTACTATTTTTCCTAGTCATTGTCTTCCAAATCCAAACTTCTATCCGATGTAGCGGGTGCTGGTTGTTCTCAGTGAAAGCACCAAAATGTTTGCGCCAAAATTGGCCACAAACCCCAAATACCGTGAAAGCACCAGTGTATGAATACAAATCAGCAATATTCAAACACAAATCACATAACTCAGCAAATAACCCAAATATGTTTGCACAAAAAATGGACAAACACCTCCAAGTCGTATGATTTAGTTGATTTTATGTTGTTCGTAGTGATTTGGATGGTTTATGCAAATACGTAAAAAACAGGGACTAAACTGTAAAAGACACACAGATTTATAGTGGTTCGGCCAGAATGTGCCTACGTTCACTTTATATGTTATTCTCCTTTTCCGATCCGATTACAAGTACAAAGCTTTGATTACAAGTATATCAAAGAAGTTTGAGAGCTCAAGCCTGGAAGGAACTTTCAAACAACTTTGATATACTTGTAATCAAAGCTTTGTACTTGTAATCGGATCGGAAAAGGAGAATAACATATAAAGTGGACGTAGGCACATTCTGGCCGAACCACTATAAATCTGTGTCTTTTACAGTTTAGTCCCTGTTTTTTACGTATTTGCATAAACCATCCAAATCACTATGAACAACATAAAATCAACTAAATCATACGACTTGGATGTGTTTGCCCATTTTTTATGCAAACATATTTGGGTTATTTGCTGAGATCTGTGATTTGTGTTTGAATATTGCTGATTTGTATTCATACACTGGTGCTTTCACGGTATTTGGGGTTTGTGGCCAATTTTGGCACAAACAAAAATCGAATTTCTTTAATAATAAATAAAATGTGATTTATTGAAATGAATGAGATTTATTGAAATTAACGTAAGACTTGTAATTTAAAAAAATTGATTTGACGAATTTAATTTATTTCAATTTGAAGTTTTGATATAATGAAGTTGAACGTAAGTAATTGATTTAAATGAATTGGAATTTAAATAGAAGTTGTTTGAAGGATAAAATTAATTAGCGAATATTGCCTGAAATCGATAAATGAATTAAAATTGATTTGAATGAAAATTAAACCATTTTAAATGATTTCGGAATGAAACTTATATACGAACTTGAATCAATATTTGAACTGTTTAAATAAATGTTGAAATCGAATTATAAGATTTTGAAATGGAAATTTGGAAGTTTTGAACGTAAGTTTTGGAAATTGATTTAGAAAGACAAACGAAATGATGGTTTACGAATTCTAATAGAAATTGAGATTGATTTGGTTTTGAAATTTATTAAACGAACAATCGGTGTAATAATTACGGAAGTTATTAAAGAAACCGGAATCGGTTATGGATATACTCTCTATCTAAACCGAAAACCACTTTAATAACTATACGCGGAGTGATGATCCAGAATGAAGTGGTTGGAATGATGTACGTGATGACTGAAGAAAGAGAACGATATTAGATAGCCTTGACACTTGTGTCAAATTGGAAATGACTAAAATCAGGAGTCGTGCCGGGCCAAATGGGGTTAGCCACCTCGAGCGAACACCCTTCTTCGAAAACTACTCATTACTTGTTATTGATTGGTGCACCCTCGGAATTTCAGGAGTGTTGTTTCGCGGTGTTGCGATCGTTGCGGCGATGCGTTCTCACCAGTCCGGATCAGGCGAACGGTAGTCTCACTACCTTGGGTATTGCCTCATGTGCCTTGTCATACTTGTATCCCTATATACACACCCACTACGAATTTGTTTTATGTTATACATATGGAGTACTCCCTGATATCCCACCAGTTTACGGTGTAGTTTACAGTGCTGTATAGACTATGACGCTTATATAAAATGTGTTAAGGGGGATAACGGTAACGCCTTAACACTATTATGATACTTTATATTACTGATAGACATTATCTATTTAGCGTATATTACTACATAGTAGATAGTTTAACGGATCCTTAGAGGATGGTTATTCCAACATCCTTTGAGTTATTTGTATTTCGATTGCTATTTCACTTGAGTTGGATTTATTGATATGAGAATATTAATCCCGACTCGAGTGTTTTGTGTTTTGCTTTATGCTCGGGTCAGACTGAGTGTACCAGTATTCGAGGCTCACCTTTGGAGTTGGAGCTTTCTTGAAGATCCAGCCATCTATTCTGCTTTCAGTATTCGATGATTTTAGTGATGTATTCTGATTTGTAACTGATGTATCGTATACTCTTCTGTTGTAAACTCTGATGTATCTTATATATTTATATAGTAGCTTCATGAACTACTATCTCTTTTACTTCCGCTGCATATTATTACACTGTGTCTATGATTCTGTGATTATTTATTTACTGTATATGTTCAGTTTTGCCAAATTTAAATTAACAATTCGGTATTTTGAATTATTCAACTCCGACATGTGCAGATGCGAATAGTCCAAAATAGCGGGTCGTTACATAAAATTAACTTGTGAATATTTAAAATCAATTAAATATATGAATTTCAGATGACAGAAATTCTGGGTCGTTACATTCTCCCCTACTTAAAAGAATTTCGTCCCCGAAATTACCAAGTAAGAAAAAATTACAAAATCCATTAACTTTTCAAAACAATTCGTTCAAATTAGATTTACCAAATCTATTTAACCTTTTAACTTTTTCCAAAATCCAATAGTTAAACTTACAAAAACTTTACTAAGTTTTCAAATCCATAACTATTTATCTTTTCAAAACCAACAAATATCGTTTAACTTTTAACTCCAAAATCAAAATTTCAGTTATCAAAAATTATTCCAAAATCTCAAAAATTTCTAACGCCTTAGATTTTCAAAAAAATTCGCCGGCGTCTCCTTTGCGCGGTTCGATCCGAAAAAAATAGCAATATATATATATATATATATATATATATATATATATCACAAATATACATCTCATCATCAAGGATGAGGCATCTCGAAGGGAAAAAAGTGTAAAAGTACGTTATGTAATCCGAAATATGTACATTATATTTATTAGCGAGCGTATACGGCTAATATAGCGTGAAAGTGAGCTCCAAATGCGACGCAAGCGCCATCCGCACCTACTAAACACTCAATAATAATGAGAAACTTGTATATATATGAAATTAATATCAATATACAACATATATCAATACAACTACTATATATGCCAATATAGCAAATGCAACCAAAAGCAACAGATCCAACCATCAAACAACTATCATCCAATAAAGAAATATCCATCCAATCAATCAATAACAGTGTCAATATAAATTCATTGAATTGATTTTTAATTTAAATCACATTTGATTCTTTAACATTGAATTTTTACTAACATTAATTCGATCATTTTCAATTTACATTCACTAATTCATATTCCAATTTGTTCACTTCCAAATTCAATCAAATTCAATTCTATTTAAATTTACTTCACTTTCAATTTGAATTCAATTATTTAAAGCTTTTCAATTTCATTGATTCAATTTTACATGAATTTTGTATACAATCAATTAACAACCAATGTATATCCAACATAACCAAATTTATTTATTTTACATTCATTCAATTTGGTTCAACACTTTTAATTTCAATTGGGCTTTAATATTCCATTATTTAATTCTCAACTTCATTAGCTTTTTAATGAATTAACACTTACATCTACTATTCCTTATCAATTATTTACATTTGATTGATTAACATTCAATCCATACTTCATTATTTCAATTGCTAATTCAATCTACAAATAAAGTTGAATTCCTTTATATAACTCAAATTCATATTCATCACTTTACTTTATTAATTCACATTATTAATTTACTTTGATACCAAAATCAACTTGATTCAAAATTACTTAAGTTATATTTCATTTCGTTCTCACTTGCATTTACTTTCACTATACAACTTAAGTTCACTACTAATTTTAATCCAAATTCTATTTTAGTTAGCTTTTATTTAAGTCAAATTCATATCCCTATTCGAATTCAGATTTTGTTTCGCTTAACAAAATTGTTTAACTATTTTTAATGTTTGGTTTTACTTACATTTTCTCATTTTATAAGTTATACAACTTAATTATCTAAACTTCCAAATTCATATTATATAATCACTTACCACTTAATTTTAATTTCATTTCAATAACTTATCTAATCAAGTTCAATTTATTTAGCCTTCCTTTAGTTAAATTTCAAATCATATATTTATTATGCTAACTCAAATTTATACTAAAGTAAATTCTTACTTTATACTATAAGTCCAAAACTCATTTCATTTATTTTTATCATTTCAACTTGGATTTTTAATTTCAAATTTGTTTATCATAACATAAATTCAATTTCAATTTGCTTTGGTAGCAAATCCATCACATAGAAACTATAAAATAATACTGATGATGCTGCAGTCATCATCCTTATTATTTCCCAGTAACAGTAGTGAATTCAGTGATTTATATTCTTTCAAAGAAATCCTTTTATCTATAAATCACATTTATAAACCTTTTACTTATATAATTTCACTTATTTTATATTTATAATAATATAACCTCTTTAACTTTGAAAAAATAACTTCCAAATCAATAGAATTCAAAATTTTCAAATTTTTGGTTTAAGTCCATTTTTTTATTTATAGCTCATATTTATAAATATATTCATGTTGTTTCATTTCTTATATATAAGATTATTTCACAATTGTAAATCATATTAATTATAATTTCATACTTTATAATTCATTTTCTTATATAATTTATTCTCTTATAAGTTGTTGTTTTTATTTAGGTTATTCAAACATCTTTATTAACTTTTATATATTTACATTTTCAAACAACCAAACAATCAGTTTATATATACCTTAATAATTCTGAAAAATTATTTCTTTGTATATAAAATATAATCGAGGTAAAATTATTTCATTTATCCAATTTAAAATAGTACTATGTCGACTTGCCTCGTTTAAGTGTTTAGAAATCTCTATCAACAACATGGCATCCACATACCGACCAGAATTCACAAACAGCTCAACGGATAAGCAAACACAATATAAAATATTTTATATTAACTAACAAATATGCGCTCATATATATAATACACTCAACTCAATCTAGGGTGCTATTGTCCCTATCTATAATGAGTACACATCAAAGCTTAGGAATATACAAGCTCTGGTACCAGTTGTGACGACCCGCAAATCCGTACCCTTTGAATGGACAATAATCCACACATGTCCGATCCAAAAAGCACAAACCGATGGAAATTCAAGAGAAAGAAAATAAGAGAGAAGAAGAGAAGAGAAGAAATAGAGAAGATAGCAAAATCTCACATTGCAGCGGAAAATATATAATATCATATCAATGATCTTTACAAAACAGAAACTGTATATACACACACACACATCAATCAGAGTTCAATAATCAATCAATAGTTATCAGCTTGAACAGTTATTATAACATGTCCTCATAATTGCCGATAATATACAACAACAAACAAAGCATAGCGGATAATCAAAACAAGTACGTGTATACGAAAATGAAGATCTCCAGCTCTCCAGCTGAAGCTCCAAAAGCACCAAATCTGAACCTGTAAATATACTCGTTCTGACCCGAGCATTGAAGGGGAAGAACGCCCGAATCAATTTGGTAAACCAGCGTGAGAAACACACTCAACTGAATTTATTAAATTACCAAACTTTTCCTTTATCAAATCAAAAGTATCTTGTCAGACAAGTCCATACACAAATACAGACATGTTTTTACCTTACGATAACTAAAACATCTCATATTAAATCCTCTTATATTATAGTATTGTCTGCTATATACAAATAATATTAATCATAACCGAAATTGTTACATTGATTAAATTCCAGCATATAGCCCAATTGGGTAATACAATCAAAATGGCAAGCACGTAGTGGAGTTTACAAATGTTACAAAAATCGTTATTAATCAAAAATCTCAATTTAAATAAACCAATTCTTTTAATAATTTACAAATCGTTATTAAAACTTATATAACTCCAAAAATCATACTTAAATGTTATTTCACAAAAATCATAATTTTTATCTATTTAAAATAAATTCATTCTTAACGATTCCAAATTAATAAAACGTATATTTTCAATATCACTTGAAAATCCTTTTAAATTTGGAAATCATCACTTCAACATTTTTGAACTTCCAAAATATGACCCAATGCTGCAACAGCACTAAATACAACAATCGCGGCAACCAAAATATCATATATAATATGATAACAGCGTATATCACAATATCTGTAAAAAAATCAATACTATTGAGGAATCCAGTTGGATCCCTCCAACATGCCACCTGCAATAGATATACATATTAGAATATGTGTACAATATCCGCTTCGAGGAAGACGCGCGTACAAAGGGTCATCCGCTCATACACGGGAACGTATAGGGTCATCTGCTCCACTAGGCAGGTATATATCCAAATATCAATCAATATATCATATATCATCCAAACAATCATCAATCATCATATAATAAATTCATCCTCACTTATATAAAAATATCAGTGAGTCAGAAAGAGTGAGTTGTACTCACATAGCTTGTAGTCAACGCGATAGCGATTTATTCCGATTAAAACTAAACAAGCGTTTAATTTCAATCAAAATTTTTGCTACCACAAATGAATCCCAATCTAGCTCTATAATGCAGTGCTCGTCAATACGATTCCAACGCAAGTCGTTTCATGCGAAACGGACCTCGTAAGATAAAGATATAGCATTTTAAAGATTAGACGAATTTATTACATAATAATTTACAATTTCTTTTATATTTTTAAACTTTTTTTTTCTTATAGGCCGTTCGATCTACTTCATCCCATCTCAGTCGCTCGATTTTTCCTCTTCCCCAACGTGAAACCCTATAGCCGATTTAAACCCATAGCCACCCATATTGATTGAATTAACGTGGCCACTACAATCGACGAGAACACGATCAACCACCACCCCTTCGAAGCTCGACCACGCCTCCACCTTCATCCAAGAGCACGTCGAGCTCGGTCGTGTCGTTGTCATTAAAACCGTGTTTGAACATTGAATGTTTAAGCTCGAATTGTCGACGATCTACCACACGAAATCCAATCATAACCGTTGCATTCGAGGATCTCTTGATGTTCTACAACTTTACAGTTGAAGTCGAGGTGTAAAAATTTGTAGATTGGAAGAAAATTGAGGAAGAACGAGAAGGTTTTTTAGCCATTGAAAAACTGAACGGCGGCTAGCCTTAGTTTTCTTTAGGGTTTTGCAAAATGGAAAATTTAAGGTCCTTTTATAGAAAATTTCGTGACACTATTCATTTGAAAAATTTTCGAACTCGAAACGAAGAGTGCCGCCTGGCATTTATAATGTTTTCCCCCTATTCCGAACACAATGGTGTAACAGCCTGATATTTTCAACCATTCGCATCCGCACATGTCGAACTTGAATTGCTCAAAATACCACGTTGTAAACAAAATTTGGCAAATCTCAAAATATACAGTAAATAAAAGTCACAGATCACAGACACAGAGTAATAATAATGCAGCCGAAGTAAAAGAAATAGTAGTTCATGAAGCTACTATGTAAATATATAAGAGTTACATAAGATACAACAGAAGAAATAGAGTACAACAGAAGTCTCAATACATAGATATCTACTAATACAAGAGCTGAAAAGGAACAACAGACTGAAAAAGATAAAACTAGACAAGTACATAATCTCCAGCGATTTCAATCTCTAGAAAGTGGAAATCCAAATCTGTGAATACTCAGGCTGACCCGAGCATAAATAAAAATACAAACACTCGAGTCTGGACAAACATACTTATACAATGTAAACCAACTCAAGTGAATTGTAATAAAAGTATAAGTTACATAGAAGATGCTTGGGACCGCCCATCCTCTAAGGATCCGTTAAACTATTTACTATGTAGTATATTGCTCTATTATAATAATGTCTATCAGTAAAATAAACATACTTTAAAATAGCATCACGGGGTTACCCATATAGCCCTTGACACGTAATAGTCCTAGTAGTCCATCCAATATCTGCATATCTCCTGATCGGCAGACTATGAGAAGATACGCATGGGCTACGGGAGAAAACCCAACTCGTAGTAAAGGATCGATAGGGTAGGTGACACGGCACATAAGGCAATGCCAGGGTAGATATACCAATTATGACACTTGGGATGGTGGTAACGCGACAGCCACATACGCCCACCGCGGAACACATTCGTAAAAATCAAAGGGGCACCCAAACAATCACAAGTAATAGTATGGTATCGAAGAAATGCGTCCGCTGCGAGGTGCTACCTCAACTGGCCCGAGACCGCTCCTGTTTTAGCCACCTCATGCCAACCTACGGGAGTTGGGTCCACATAACATACCTCAAGAACGTTACCACCATCCTACTTCATTCTGGAATCTCCACCGCGTACACGGTTGTCAAAGTGGTTTCCGGTATCGACAGAGATTATGCCCATATCCGATCCCGGTCTCTTTGCCAACCAATCGTTATTATAACTCATGGTTATAACTTTAAAATATAATATTTTTATACTTCAAAATAAAATATCACTTCAAATCCAAATCTTTATCAAAATAAAGATTAAATCATTTCCAAACCATTTCAATATATTAAATTATCGTATCCTTTCAAAACTTCCTTTCAAATCATTTTAATACATAAATATCATATCTTTCAGAACTTCATTTCCAAATCATTTTAATATCAAAATATCATATCTTTCAGAACTTCATTTTCAAATCATTTTAATATCAAAATATCACATCTTTCAAAACTTCATTTTCAAATCATTTTAATATCAAAATATCATATCTTTCAAAACTTGATTTTCAAATCATTTTAATATCAAAATATCATATCTTTCAAAACTTTATTTTCAAATCATTTTAATATCAAAATATCATATCTTTCAAAACTTTATTATATAACTTCAAATCCAAATATTCAACTTTAAATACTTTCTAAATTCAAGATAACATTCATTTATTATCCTTTCAAATCACCTTTTAAAATGATTTATATTCCATCAAATTAATTCATTTAAACCATTTAAAGTGGAGTTATTATACTTTCAAATCAAGTATTCAATTCTTAAAGTTTCAAACCATTCTGAGCTCATTTACTTAGTTAAAAACCATAAACATTGAAATTTTCAGCCTTTTACAGCATTAGAAAAGTTGTTATAAGTTATACTTGAAAACATCTTAATTCAGCAAAAACGGCATTTGAAACTGCTATTAAATCTCAGTTTTAGTTGAAATTTAGTTCAAAACAGCAAAGACAGCATTTTCAAAAATGCTGTAATAGCTCAGGTTTCAAATTAAAGGTTTTTATTAATTTCAGTAAGGACAGCAGGCAACCACGGCATTTACAGAACTGTTGTAGTAGCCCTTTATTAAGGTTTTAGCCTTTTAGTTTACTTCAGCAACTACGGCATTTCAGAACTGCTGTAATAGCCTTCTTATTAGGTTTTTAGTTCATTTACAGAAACCATAGCACTTCTGAATGCTATAAAAAGTATATTCTAGATTTTAGTGTATTTCCAGCAAATAATAAACTTCAATTTAAACCCTTTAAACATTATAAAAATCATATTTTAACATTCAAAATGTTTATTAACATACCTTTAACATATGATTTTTATAAAATAAATTTCTTATAAATAAATCAAATTTTTCAATAATTTACTTAATAAATTCAAGTGTATAATTTCCATTCCTTCACATATGCAATTTATTAACACTTACATTTTTTTAAATTTCCATTTCACAAATTAAACTAAATTTCCAATTGATTTCATTTAACTAAAACCTTTGATTAAACCAAATTTCACATTTCCAAGTCAAGTTCAATTTTAAAATCACACATTTAAGCATTCATAGATTTAAACATTTAATTCATAAAAAATCAATAATATTTTATTAAATCAATGAAATTCAAATTCAAATCAAATTATCATTTTTACCATTTTATCTATATAACTTAAATACCATTTTTAAAACCAAAATTTCCCAAATTTCCAAATTTAAGTTATATTTCCAAAAATTCAATTTAATCATTTAATTATTCAACATTTTTAACTTATAGAAAAATCAAAATTTCTTTATTCAAACATTAAAAATCCAATTTAAATCAAATTTCATAAATTTACACTTTTAAAATATTTAAAAATATTCAAAATACTTTATAAAATAACCACGGGCCTGTATATAGTTTTCTAACCCAGGTCAAGTGATACGGATACATATCATTTCAATCCGCAGTTTAAAAAGAAAAATCCGGGTTCTATCATTTCGAACCTGCAATCCCAAGTTTAAAAAAAAAAACTGTTCAGGCCTATCATTTCAGCCCATAACGATTTTTCCCTATTCTAAAGTCTATTCGGGTATGTATCATTTCAACCCGTAGTGATTTCTAATCTACAGGGAACTTGCAGTGTGATAAAAAGATATAAATGAACAATTAACAACATATAGCAATAACAGATGCGATGACATGTAAATTAACAGGTTTAACATCATATATAAATAATCATAGGCAGTTATAACATCATATATAATTCTACACATTCAATTGTTGTCGCTTCACAATTGCATAAGTGTAATATGTCGTGTGAGATTTACTCACCTCTTGTGCCGCAGACAGCGAATCAAATGACACAAACGGATTCCCAAAGGCACGACGACACAACAATAGATTCAAGTGGATTGGAACCAAGCTAAAGATCTTGTCACAATCCTCAAACAAGACAAATATAAACATAGATTCAATACAAGATATATTGAAACAAACTTTGAAATAAGAAGCAACAATGAAACAAATGCATTGGCCATGCTTTTAACCATCAAGTGCTCAACCTAGGGGTTAGTATGGCTCGACCAAGACATGGTTTTGGTTCAGGTTTGGACCTAAAAGTCATGGCTACAAGGCATGAACATGTAGAGGTTACAAGGAATGAGTATGTGAAGAGGCTAGGCTTAATAGAGGAGTTTTGGTCAATGTTTTGGGCTCGACTACATGAGTGTTTGGCTCGGCCTTTTGTAACAACCAGGTATTTTCAACCATTCGCATCCGCACATGTCGGACTTGAATTGCTCAAAATACCGCGTTGTAAATAAAATTTGGCAAATCTCAGAACATACAGTAAATAATAATCACAGACATAAAGTATATATAATGCAGTGAAAGAAAAAGAAATAGTAGTTCATGAAGCTACTATATAAATATATCAGAGTTAAATAAAATACAACAGAAGAGATAAAGTACAACAGAAGTGTCAAGATGATAACCAAGTACAAGCTGAATAGAGCAACAGAACTGGAATAGATAAAACTAGATAAGCAGATGATCTCCAGCGATTCCAATATCCAGAAAGTGGAATCCAAATCTGTAAATAACTCAGGTTGACCCGAGCATAAATAAAATACAAACACTCGAGTCAGGACAATATATACCTATATAATGTAAACCAACTCAAGTGAACTGTAAAAAAGTACAAGTAACTTAAAGGATGCCTGGGACCGCCCATCCTCTAAGGATCCGTTAAACTATTTACTATGTAGTAATATTTCGCTATTATAATAATGTCTACAATAAAATAAACATACTTTTAAATAGCGTTCCGGGCTACCCATATCACCCTTCACACATAATAGTCCCAGTAGTCCATCCAATATCATGCCATCTCCACTCCGGGTGACTGTCAGAGGATACCACACGGGCTACGGGAGAAAAATAAACTCGTAGTAAAGGCTCGGTATGGTAGGTGACACGGCACACAAGGGAATGTCAGGGTAGATGTACCAATTACGCACACAGGCTGGTGGTAACGTATCTTGTCAGACAAGTCCATAGACAAATACAGACATGTTTTTACCTTACGATAACTAAAACATCTCATATTAAATCCTCTTATATTATAGTATTGTCTGCTATATACAAATAATATTAATCATAACCGAAATTGTTACATTGATTAAATTCCAGCATATAGCCCAATTGGGTAATACAATCAAAATGGCAAGCACGTAGTGGAGTTTACAAATGTTACAAAAATCGTTATTAATCAAAAATCTCAATTTAAATAAACCAATTCTTTTAATAATTTACAAATCGTTATTAAAACTTATATAACTCCAAAAATCATACTTAAATGTTATTTCACAAAAATCATAATTTTTATCTATTTAAAATAAATTCATTCTTAACGATTCGAAATTAATAAAACGTATATTTTCAATATCACTTGAAAATCCTTTTAAATTTGGAAATCATCACTTCAACATTTTTAAACTTCCAAAATATGACCCAATGCTGCAACAGCACTAAATACAACAATCGCGGCAACCAAAATATCATATATAATATGATAACAACGTATATCACAATATCTGTAAAAAAATCAATACTATTGAGGAATCCAGTTGGATCCCTCCAACATGTCACCTGCAATAGATATACATATTAGAATATGTGTACAATATCCGCTTCGAGGAAGACGCGCGTACAAAGGGTCATCCGCTCATACACGGGAACGTATAGGGTCATCTGCTCCACTAGGTAGGTATATATCCAAATATCAATCAATATATCATATATCATCCAAACAATCATCAATCATCATATAATAAATTTATTCTCACTTATATAAAAATATCAGTGAGTCAGAAAGAGTGAGTTGTACTCACATAGCTTGTAGTCAACGCGATAGCGATTTATTCCGATTAAAACTAAACAAGCGTTTAATTTCAATCAAAATTTTTGCTACCACAAATGAATCCCAATCTAGCTCTATAATGCAGTGCTCGTCAATACGATTCCAACGCAAGTCGTTTCATGCGAAACGGACCTCGTAAGATAAAGATATAGCATTTTAAAGATTAGACGAATTTATTACATAATAATTTACAATTTCTTTTATATTTTTAAACTTTTTTTTTCTTATAGGCCGTTCGATCTGCTTCATCCCATCTCAGTCGCTCGATTTTTCCTCTTCCCCAACGTGAAACCCTATAGCCGATTTAAACCCATAGCCACCCATATTGATTGAATTAACGTGGCCACTACAATCGACGAGAACACGATCAACCACCACCCCTTCGAAGCTCGACCACGCCTCCACCTTCATCCACGAGCACGTCGAGCTCGGTCGTGTCGTTGTCATTAAAACCGTGTTTGAACATTGAATGTTTAAGCTCGAATTGTCGACGGCCTACCACACGAAATCCAATCATAACCGTTGCATTCGAGGATCTCTTGATGTTCTACAACTTTTCAGTTGAAGTCAAGGTGTAAAAATTTGTAGATTGGAAGAAAATTGACGAAGAACGAGAAGGTTTTTTAGCCATTGAAAAACTGAACGGCGGCTAGCTTTAGTTTTCTTTAGGGTTTTGCAAAATGGAAAATTTAAGGTCCTTTTATAGAAAATTTTGTGACACTATTCATCTGGAAAATTTTCGAACTCGAAACGAAGAGTGCCGCCTGGCATTTATAATATTTTCCCCCTATTCCGAACACAATGGTGTAACAGCCCGATATTTTCAACCATTCGCATCCGCACATGTCGAACTTGAATTGCTCAAAATACCACGTTGTAAACAAAATTTGGCAAATCTCAGAATATACAGTAAATAAAAGTCACAGATCACAGACACAGAGTAATAATAATGCAGCCGAAGTAAAAGAAATAGTAGTTCATGAAGCTACTATGTAAATATATCAGAGTTACATAAGATACAACAGAAGAAATAGAGTACAACAGAAGTCTCAATACATAGATATCTACTAATACAAATGCTGAAAAGGAACAACAGACTGAAAAAGATAAAACTAGACAAGTACATAATCTCCAGCGATTTCAATCTCTAGAAAGTGAAAATCCAAATCTGTGAATACTCAGGCTGACCCGAGCATAAATAAAAATACAAACACTCGAGTCTGGACAAACATACTTATACAATGTAAACCAACTCAAGTGAATTGTAATAAAAGTATAAGTAACTTAGAAGATGCTTGGGACCGCCCATCCTCTAAGGATCCGTTAAACTATTTACTATGTAGTATATTGCTCTATTATAATAATGTCTATCAGTAAAATAAACATACTTTAAAATAGCATCACGGGGTTACCCATATAGCCGCTGACACGTAATAGTCCTAGTAGTCCATCCAATATCTGCATATCTCCTGATCGGCAGACTATGAGAAGATACGCATGGGCTACGGGAGAAAACCCAACTCGTAGTAAAGGATCGATAGGGTAGGTGACACGGCACATAAGGCAATGCCAGGGTAGATATACCAATTATGACACTCGGGATGGTGGTAACGCGGCAGCCACATACGCCCACCGCGGAACACATTCCTAAAAATCAAAGGGGCACCCAAACAATCACAAGTAATAGTATGGTATCGAAGAAATGCGCCCGCTGCGAGGTGCTACCTCGACTGGCCCGAGACCGCTCCTGTTTTAGCCACCTCATGCCAACCAATGGGAGTTGGGTCCGCATAACATACCTCAAGAACGTTACCACCATCCTACTTCATTCTGGGATCTCCACCGCGTACACGGTTGTCAAAGTGGTTTTCGGTATCGACAGAGATTATGCCCATATCCGATCTCGGTCTCTTTGCCAACCAATCGTTATTATAACCCATGGTTATAACTTTAAAATATAATATTTTTATACTTCAAAATAAAATATCACTTCAAATCCAAATCTTTATCAAAATAAAGATTAAATCATTTCCAAACCATTTCAATATATTAAATTATCGTATCCTTTCAAAACTTCCTTTCAAATCATTTTAATACATAAATATCATATCTTTCAGAACTTCATTTCCAAATCATTTTAATATCAAAATATCATATCTTTCAGAACTTCATTTTCAAATCATTTTAATATCAAAATATCACATCTTTCAAAACTTCATTTTCAAATCATTTTAATATCAAAATATCATATCTTTCAAAACTTGATTTTCAAATCATTTTAATATCAAAATATCATATCTTTCAAAACTTTATTTTCAAATCATTTTAATATCAAAATATCATATCTTTCAAAACTTTATTTTCAAATCATTTTAATATCAAAATATCATATCTTTCAAAACTTTATTATATAACTTCAAATCCAAATATTCAACTTTAAATACTTTCTAAATTCAAGATAACATTCATTTATTATCCTTTCAAATCACCTTTTAAAATGATTTATATTCCATCAAATTAATTCATTTAAACCATTTAAAGTGGAGTTATTATACTTTCAAATCAAGTATTCAATTCTTAAAGTTTCAAACCATTCTGAGCTCATTTACTTAGTTAAAAACCATAAACATTGAAATTTTCAGCCTTTTACAGCATTAGAAAAGTTGTTATAAGTTATACTTGAAAACATCTTAATTCAGCAAAAACGGCATTTGAAACTGCTATTAAATCTCAGTTTTAGTTGAAATTTAGTTCAAAACAGCAAAGACAGCATTTTCAAAAATGCTGTAATAGCTCAGGTTTCAAATTAAAGGTTTTTATTAATTTCAGTAAGGACAGCAGGCAACCACGGCATTTACAGAACTGTTGTAGTAGCCCTTTATTAAGGTTTTAGCCTTTTAGTTTACTTCAGCAACTACGGCATTTCAGAACTGCTGTAATAGCCTTCTTATTAGGTTTTTAGTTCATTTACAGAAACCATAGCACTTCTGAATGCTATAAAAAGTATATTCTAGATTTAGTGTATTTCCAGCAAATAATAAACTTCAATTTAAACCCTTTAAACATTATAAAAATCATATTTTAACATTCAAAATGTTTATTAACATACCTTTAACATATGATTTTTATAAAATAAATTTCTTATAAATAAATCAAATTTTTCAATAATTTACTTAATAAATTCAAGTGTATAATTTCCATTCCTTCACATATGCAATTTATTAACACTTACATTTTTTTAAATTTCCATTTCACAAATTAAACTAAATTTCCAATTGATTTCATTTAACTAAAACCTTTGATTAAACCAAATTTCACATTTCCAAGTCAAGTTCAATTTTAAAATCACACATTTAAGCATTCATAGATTTAAACATTTAATTCATAAAAAATCAATAATATTTTATTAAATCAATGAAATTCAAATTCAAATCAAATTATCATTTTTACCATTTTATCTATATAACTTAAATACCATTTTTAAAACCAAAATTTCCCAAATTTCCAAATTTAAGTTATATTTCCAAAAATTCAATTTAATCATTTAATTATTCAACATTTTTAACTTATAGAAAAATCAAAATTTCTTTATTCAAACATTAAAAATCCAATTTAAATCAAATTTCATAAATTTACACTTTTAAAATATTTAAAAATATTCAAAATACTTTATAAAATAACCACGGGCCTGTATATAGTTTTCTAACCCAGGTCAAGTGATACGGATACATATCATTTCAATCCGCAGTTTAAAAAGAAAAATCCGGGTTCTATCATTTCGAACCTGCAATCCCAAGTTTAAAAAAAAAACTGTTCAGGCCTATCATTTCAGCCCATAACGATTTTTCCCTATTCTAAAGTCTATTCGGGTATGTATCATTTCAACCCGTAGTGATTTCTAATCTACAGGGAACTTGCAGTGTGATAAAAAGATATAAATGAACAATTAACAACATATAGCAATAACAGATGCGATGACATGTAAATTAACAGGTTTAACATCATATATAAATAATCATAGGCAGTTATAACATCATATATAATTCTACACATTCAATTGTTGTCGCTTCACAATTGCATAAGTGTAATATGTCGTGTGAGATTTACTCACCTCTTGTGCCGCAGACAGCGAATCAAATGACACAAACGGATTCCCAAAGGCACGACGACACAACAATAGATTCAAGTGGATTGGAACCAAGCTAAAGATCTTGTCACAATCCTCAAACAAGACAAATATAAACATAGATTCAATACAAGATATATTGAAACAAACTTTGAAATAAGAAGCAACAATGAAACAAATGCATTGGCCATGCTTTTAACCATCAAGTGCTCAACCTAGGGGTTAGTATGGCTTGACCAAGACATGGTTTTGGTTCAGGTTTGGACCTAAAAGTCATGGCTACAAGGCATGAACATGTAGAGGTTACAAGGAATGAGTATGTGAAGAGGCTAGGCTTAATAGAGGAGTTTTGGTCAATGTTTTGGGCTCGACTACATGAGTGTTTGGCTCGGCCTTTTGTAACAACCAGGTATTTTCAACCATTCGCATCCGCACATGTCGGACTTGAATTGCTCAAAATACCGCGTTGTAAATAAAATTTGGCAAATCTCAGAACATACAGTAAATAATAATCACAGACATAAAGTATATATAATGCAGTGAAAGAAAAAGAAATAGTAGTTCATGAAGCTACTATATAAATATATCAGAGTTAAATAAAATACAACAGAAGAGATAAAGTACAACAGAAGTGTCAAGATGATAACCAAGTACAAGCTGAATAGAGCAACAGAACTGGAATAGATAAAACTAGATAAGCAGATGATCTCCAGCGATTCCAATATCCAGAAAGTGGAATCCAAATCTGTAAATAACTCAGGTTGACCCGAGCATAAATAAAATACAAACACTCGAGTCAGGACAATATATACCTATATAATGTAAACCAACTCAAGTGAACTGTAAAAAAGTACAAGTAACTTAAAGGATGCCTGGGACCGCCCATCCTCTAAGGATCCGTTAAACTATTTACTATGTAGTAATATTTCGCTATTATAATAATGTCTACAATAAAATAAACATACTTTTAAATAGCGTTCCGGGCTACCCATATCACCCTTCACACATAATAGTCCCAGCAGTCTATCCAATATCATGCCATCTCCACTCCGGGTGACTGTCAGAAGATACCACACGGGCTACAGGAGAAAAACAAACTCGTAGTAAAGGCTCGGTATGGTAGGTGACACGACACACAAGGAAATGCCAGGGTAGATATACCAATTACGCACACGGGCTGGTGGTAACGTAGCAGCCACATACGCCCACCTCGGAACACACTCCCATATCAAAATCGGAGGATGGCCATCTAATCAATCACAAGTAAGAGTATAGTATCGAAGGAATGTTTCCGGTCGGAGGAATGACCTCACTTGGCCCGAGATCGCTCATGTTTTAGCCACCTTATGCCAACTCACGAGAGTCGGGTCCACGTAAATATACCTCAAGAACGTCGCCACCATCCTACTTCATTCTGGAATCTCCACCGCGTACACGGTTAGTCAAAGTGGTTTTCGGTATCGACAGAGAGTATGCCCATATCCGATCCCGATCTCTTTGCTAACCAATCGTTATTATAACCCATAGTTATAACTTTAAAACAATATTTTATACTTCAAAATAAAATATCATTTCAATCCAAATGTTTATCAAAATAAAGATTAAATCATTCCAAACCATTTCAATATATCATCATACCATATCTTCCAAATACAAGTATTTATCAAAATAAATATTAAGTCATTTCTAACCATTTTAATATATTAAATTATCCTATCCTTTCAAAACTTCCTTTCAAATCATTTTAATATATTAAAATATCATAACCTTTCAAAGCTTCGTATCCAAATTATCATATCTTTCAGAATTTCTTTTCAAATCATTTCAATATCGAAATATCATATCTTTCGAAACTTTATTTTTTTTTCAAATCATTTAATGTCAAAATATCATATCTTTCAAAACTTCGTTTCAAATCATTATTCATTTTATTCAATTTAAAATAACATTTCAGTTCACATTTCAAAACAGTTTATATTTCAAAAATCATTTTAAATCATTAAAATGAAGTTATTATATTTAATAATTAAATTATTAAATTTCCAAAAAATTCAACTTCCAGAGTTCATTTATTCACTTAAGTTTATCGAAACAGTGAAAATTCACTTTTCGTAGCATTTAGAAAACGCTACGGAAAGTTACATTCAAAACGGTTCAATTTGACAAAAGACAGCATTTTAAAAATGTTGTAATAGGGTTTACTTAAATTTCAAATAACTTAGTTAAATTCAACAATTATAGCACTTAAAAGATTGCTATAATAGCCTTTAATTTAATTTAGCTTTTTAGTTCGTTATCATCAACTACAGCATTTACAAATACTGTAATATCATTTACATTGCAATTAATAGCATTTCAAAAATGCAGTTAATTAACTTCAAATATTCAATAAAATTTCACAAACAATTATAAATTATTTAAAACTTTTTTTTCTTATAAAATCATACATTTTCACATTTATAAACAACATTTAATTTTTCTTAAGTTCATGATTTTATAAAGTTAAATTTCCATTCAGAAATCAAGATTTAATAATAATTCACTTATTAAATTTCAACATTCAATTTTAAATTCATTGAATTAAATTTCAACTTAACACTTAAGTTTAAAATTTCAAAATATAACTTAATTTCAGTTTTATTCACTTAACTTAAAATTCACTTTTAAGCCAAAATCACAAATTCCCATTTGGTTATATTTCAAAATTTCAACTTAAATAATCATCCCTTTCACTTTTTAACTTTACTCAAAAATCATTAATATATTATAAAATCATTTTAAATTCGTTTTAAATTCAAATTATCATAAATTTATCATAATTTCATATTTAATTTAATTTCCAATTATAACTAAATCAAAATTTCCAAAATAACTTACATTCAGATTTTTTAACTTTTCCATAATTTATTTACTTATAAATTTCCAAAAATCAATAAAAATTTACAAAAATTATTTTTAATTAATTTTAAATCAAAATATTATAATAATTACATTTCTAAAATATTTTAAAATTTTAGAAAAACATATTTTAACTACGGGTCTGTATATAATTTTCTACGCTAGGTAAAGTGATACGGGTAATATATCATTTCAACCCGTAATTTACAAAGAAAATCCGGATTTTATCATTTCAAACCCGCAGTCCCAAGTAAATGAAATAAATTGAAAATCTCTCAGGCCTATCATTTCAGCCCATAATGATTTTCCCTTATTCTAAAGTCCATTCGGGTATGTATCATTTCAACCCATAGTGATTCTAATCTAAAGGGAACTTGCAGTGCGATAAACTGATAAAAAAATAACAGAACTACATAATATAACAGTAGCAGATGTTGCAACAGGTGTTTAAGCATGGGTGAACATCATATAATCATAATATAGCAGGTGTAACATGATAATGCATTTTACAGATTCAAAAGGGGTCAGTTTACTAGTTATATAAGTACAAATCGTCTGGTGAGAATTACTCACATGTTCAAAGCTGGAGATTGACACCAAAGCACAGATACTGACACAAGAAACTACGGACAAGACTAGAGAGTGGAGAGCCGAAGCTATATCCCTTGAAAACAATTATACAAACAATACAATGCATACATAAGTTACAACACACATTTATCATTAAACAACATATAATTCAACACCCAAAACCATAAACATATGCATTGCACTTGCTCTCTACCGCAGGTACTTCAGTTATGCAGTGACTAAGCTCAGCTAACGTAGGGAATTAGGTCTGGTTTGGGTGTGCAAAGGGTCGGCCTACACATGGGTTTGAAGGTGGTTGATCTAGGTGCATAACTAGGTGTATAAGGCTAAAAATCATCACAACAAGGCTATATTATGGTTCGGCCAGGGGTCATTTAGGCTCGGCCTGATGCTCAAGTGGTGATGGGTGGTGTGGAAGAGGGTGGAGGTCAGGTCACGGGTGGTGGTGGTGGAGGTTGTGGCGGCAAGAGGTGGTAGAAGGAGGAGGTGACAATTCTAGACTAGGCTTGGCAACATGTGATGGTTAGTGATAGTTTAGGTGGATTTTTGTGATGATCTTCACCTTGGATTGGCTCAGCCTGAAATGGAGAGGTAGTAGGATGGGTGATGGTCAGAGGAAGGGGGTGGTGGTGGTCAGCCAAAGCTTGGAGGTGGAGGAACAAAGTTACGAAGATAAAGAGCATGTGCAACTTCAATAGAAAAAACATAGAAAACAAGGAAGAAAGAATGAATTTTTTTACCAAGCTTCAACAAGGCAAGGGCCGTGAGTTTTTTCTCTTGAGAGATGATGAAATTTTCGTGAAAATGAAAAGGAGAAATGGGCTGAAAGGTGGAGTAAAGGTACGGCCAAGCATTGAAGAAAGGAGTTGGGAAAGTGAAAGGACGGAATGCAAAAGGACTTAGCAATTTCAAAAGTTTAAAACTCTTTGAATTTCCTATATTTTCTTTTTTTAATTTTATATAACTGAAATATATATATAAACTCAGATAAAATACGAAAATTTAGTAAATAAACAAAAAAATAATAATTAATTATTAATTATATATTATTTAATTAAATAAAACAGCAAAAATTGCAACTAGTCTTGAAAATATGAAACATAAATGCAGTGAAATTTGGAAATCTTTTTATGTGCTTGAAAAGTATTTATAAATAAAGATAAGAACAAAAAATAAAAATGAATTCACAAAAATAAATAAATAAATTTTAATTAAATAAAGTTTAAATGAAGAAAATAGCAGAAAGATAAAAGCTAGGCTTAATAAATTGAAATAAATTCAATAAACTTTAGAAAAATTATATTATCACTTTAAAAATAATAAAAGACAACAATATACATAAAATATCATACTAACACATATTGAAATAAAAAATGACAAAGAAAATGTAATTTATATTGTTTAAAATAAACAAAATTGCCAAACAAATCAAATTAACTCAATATTGAAAATTACATAACATTCACATTTTAAATCTGTTTTCAACGAAACGAAAGTAGCATTCATGTTATTACATCTACTTTCATAATAAAAGATAAAATTTAGGATTTAAAATAATTTAAATTTGAAGTTTAAAAGTCAAAGTTTGAACAGTTTGACCAGAAATTCACTTTACAGTAAAATATTCAAATTATACTAATTTGACTATAAATCACTTAAAATCATCATTTATATTTAAAAATGAAATGTTTAAAAAAAAAATTTAAAATAATTTAAAAATAAAAGAAAGTCCAATTTAAATAATATACAAAAATCTAGGGTTGTTACACTCTCTCCCACTCAAAACTTTTCGTCCCCGAAAAGGAATGAGGTACGGGAAAGCACAGAAAAAGATAGAGATGAAATAAGAATAAGACAAGGTAACAAGAAGATTGAGAATATACTTGATAACTGTTGTTATAGATAAATTTAACAAGGTGAAGATGATCAAATCAAGAACGCAAGCACGAAAAGATCCTTTAGAATCTGATTCACCCTTTTCCGTTTGACCGTCGGTCTGTGGATGGTAAGCAGTTCTCAGATCCAGATGAGTACCAAAGATTATCAAAGATTATAGAAAGGTTTCCAAACAGACTGGTATAAGCAATAGCCTCCCCATTCTGTAGCAAGATAAGGAAAATAAGGACAACTAAAAGATAGTTTTAAAAACAAAATAAGTTAATAAATTTGAAATCATAATGCTTTGAAATCATAATATTTGGAATCATAACAATTTAGAGTTGTTATAATTTGGGAATCATACTACTAAAAATCATAACACTTAGAAATTCATAACACCTTTAAAATAATCTTCATTTAAACCATTAAATTCAAGGTCAAATAATATTCATTTCAAAGTTGTAACATTTCTAAGTTCATTTATTCAATTAGAAAATTTCCAAACATTGTATTTTCAAAAACAGCAGTACTTTTAAAGTGCTACAGTAGATATATTAGTATTTCAATCAGTTCAATTTCTGAAATATTCATTTGGATATCATTTAACTTATGATTTATTTAAAACAAACTTTATGAATGGAATATCCGAATTAAACTATACTTCATTTATTAAGTCAAAAGTTCACTATTTTACTTAACTCTTAATTTAACAAATAACCTAACACTTTATTTAAAATACTCATTTCATAAATAAGATATTCCTTCAATAAGTTACACTAGAAATTTCCATTTGAAAACCAAATTCTCAATTATCAAATTTTAGTGATATTAAAAATACATCTTAACAATTTAAGTCATAATTATTCATTTTACAAGACATATCTATTTCATAAATACAAAATTTATCATATCAAATATAACAATCAAATTACTTTACACATTTATTCATTTAGACATCAATTAAACTACGATTCCAAATTAAATAAACTTTATTACAAAATGTCCCATTCAAATATATTTTATTTATCTATTCAAAGATACATTGTTTATTATACAAACATATTCATTTCAGGAAATAACCTTTATTAAAATTCCTAGGTTAGACTTAAGGTTCCATATTAAATCAAATTTGATTATTAAGTTATTTAAATAAAAAAATTAATTTTTTTTTCTCTATTTACCTCTGTAAATCTTTTATAACTAAAATTTAAGTGTATAACATTTATTATAACCACTCAAATTTTATTTATAAAATCTTTTATATTGTATATTGTCTAATTACATTGTTAACTTTAAAAAAATTAAGGTAAGTTATATTGAAATGCAATTGTATTATACAAATAAAACTTTCCAATTCAATTATCTCAAGGTTGAATCATTTATCCAAATTTTTGATTTTCTTTTTATAATTGAAATGATTCTTTAAGATAAAGTTTAAGAATAAAATTTCCGATTCCTTCAAACCATTTAGAGATAAATAAATATATAAACATAATAAGTCAAATCATATTTAAATCATATATATATATATATATTATAAATCCAGTCTTATTTTATAAATTCAAATCAATTAAATTTCCGAAAACAAAGCTGTAGCAAGACTACATAACGGTCTCTTCACTTCGAAACTCGAAAATGGACATCGATGATGTCGCGGTCATCACCGAAGTTATTTTCCAGCGACAAAGAGAAGAGCCCTAATTTCTAAACTTTCAAGTTCTTTGAAAAAAAAAATTCTATTCGAAAATACTTTAGATAATATAACCTTTTAAAACTTTAAACACAAGGTTTGAAACCATCGGAAATTGAATTCTCAAATTTCTTGTTTTAAATTCATTTCAGTTCCCAAATCAATTTATAAACAACTATTTATAAATTCATTTATAGAACAATAAATGATAAATCAAGTATTATCATTTCAAATAATCAATTTAAATCAGTTTATTAAGTTCCATAAATTTACTTATATCAAAATTTATTTCATTACCCAAATTTTAAAATAATATTATGTCAGTTTGTTCTGTCAAAGTGTTTTAGAAATCCTATCGGTATCGTTGATCAGACGAATCAATTGAAAACCTAAATCAACATCAACAACTCAAACAACACAATATAAAACAAAACATTAATATTGATTTACAAATACAATTCAAAATGTTTGGAAGATAGATTAGAAACAAAAGACAAGGTGATTGAATAACAAAATAGGGATGCGGATAAGCTTAAATAAATCATGGGCAACCTTAACCGGGTCAACCGTGACTTAAAAAAATAGGATCGATGTGGATTTTCTAGGGTAAATCTACATTCGATCTCAATAGATAGAGTTTGGAAAAACAAAAGATATTAACATATAAACCAAGGATAGATATATATCTCTGGTGAATCGATGCAAATTGTAAAGGAGTTTTCCCCCTTTACAAATGAATTTTTTTTCCCAGATTGGCGGGACCGCCAATTCACTACAAAGCTCATTCGAAGTGGAGTTATGGGATACTCCAGAATCAAAAGGAGATGAATAGTGAGGGACACGTATGGGTTTTGGGACCGCATGGAACGTTCCAAAATTCAAATGAAATTTGAACCAAAGAGGAAGAGATTCAAGTTTGGATGAAAGTGATTCTGCAACTAAATTTACCATACATTCTAAGTTTTGCCTCAAAGCCAAAGCTTTGATACCAACTGTAACAACCAGGTATTTTCAACCATTCGCATCCGCACATGTCGGACTTGAATTGCTCAAAATACCGCGTTGTAAATAAAATTTGGCAAATCTCAGAATATACAGTAAATAATAATCACAGATCACAGACATAGAGTATATATAATGCAGCGGAAGAAAAAGAAATAGTAGTTCATGAAGCTACTATATAAATATATCAGAGTTAAATAAAATACAATAGAAGAGATAAAGTACAACAGAAGTGTCAAGATGATAACCAAGTACTAGCTGAATAGAGAAACAGAACTGGAATAGATAAAACTAGATAAGCAGATGATATCCAGTGATTCCAATCTCCAGAAAGTGGAATCCAAATCTGTGAATAACTCAGGCTGACCCGAGCGTAAATAAAATACAAACACTCGAGTCAGGACAATATATACCTATATAATGTAAACCAACTCAAGTGAACTGTAATAAAGTACAAGTAACTTAAAGGATGCCCGGGACCGCCCATCCTCTAAGGATCCGTTAAACTATTTACTATGTAGTAATATTTCGCTATTATAATAATGTCTACAGTAAAATAAACATACTTTTAAATAGCGTTCCGGGCTACCCATATCACCCTTCACACATAATAGTCCCAGCAGTCTATCCAATATCATGCCATCTCCACTCCGGGTGACTATCAGAGGATACCACACGGGCTACAGGAGAAAAACAAACTCGTAGTAAAGGCTCGGTATGGTAGGTGACACGACACACAAGGAAATGCCAGGGTAGATATACCAATTACGCACACGGGCTGGTGGTAACGTAGCAGCCACATACGCCCACCTCGGAACACACTCCCATATCAAAATCGGAGGATGGCCATCTAATCAATCACAAGTAAGAGTATAGTATCGAAGGAATGTTTCCGGTCGGAGGAATGACCTCACTTGGCCCGAGATCGCTCATGTTTTAGCCACCTTATGCCAACTCACGAGAGTCGGGTCCACGTAAATATACCTCAAGAACGTCGCCACCATCCTACTTCATTCTGGAATCTCCACCGCGTACACGGTTAGTCAAAGTGGTTTTCGGTATCGACAGAGAGTATGCCCATATCCGATCCCGATCTCTTTGCTAACCAATCGTTATTATAACCCGTAGTTATAACTTTAAAACAATATTTTATACTTCAAAATAAAATATCATTTCAATCCAAATGTTTATCAAAATAAAGATTAAATCATTCCAAACCATTTCAATATATCATCATACCATATCTTCCAAATACAAGTATTTATCAAAATAAATATTAAGTCATTTCTAACCATTTCAATATATTAAATTATCTTATCCTTTCAAAACTTCCTTTCAAATCATTTTAATATATTAAAATATCATAACCTTTCAAAGCTTCGTATCCAAATTATCATATCTTTCAGAATTTCTTTTCAAATCATTTCAATATCGAAATATCATATCTTTCGAAACTTTATTTTTTTTTCAAATCATTTAATGTCAAAATATCATATCTTTCAAAACTTCGTTTCAAATCATTATTCATTTTATTCAATTTAAAATAACATTTCAGTTCACATTTCAAAACAGTTTATATTTCAAAAATCATTTTAAATCATTAAAATGAAGTTATTATATTTAATAATTAAATTATTAAATTTCCAAAAAATTCAACTTCCAGAGTTCATTTATTCACTTAAGTTTATCGAAACAGTGAAAATTCACTTTTCGTAGCATTTAGAAAACGCTACGGAAAGTTACATTCAAAACGGTTCAATTTGACAAAAGACAGCATTTTAAAAATGTTGTAATAGGGTTTACTTAAATTTCAAATAACTTAGTTAAATTCAACAATTATAGCACTTAAAAGATTGCTATAATAGCCTTTAATTTAATTTAGCTTTTTAGTTCGTTATCATCAACTACAGCATTTACAAATACTGTAATATCATTTACATTGCAATTAATAGCATTTCTAAAATGCAGTTAATTAACTTCAAATATTCAATAAAATTTCACAAACAATTATAAATTATTTAAAACTTTTTTTTCTTATAAAATCATACATTTTCACATTTATAAACAACATTTAATTTTTCTTAAGTTCATGATTTTATAAAGTTAAATTTCCATTCAGAAATCAAGATTTAATAATAATTCACTTATTAAATTTCAACATTCAATTTTAAATTCATTGAATTAAATTTCAACTTAACACTTAAGTTTAAAATTTCAAAATATAACTTAATTTCAGTTTTATTCACTTAACTTAAAATTCACTTTTAAGCCAAAATCACAAATTCCCATTTGGTTATATTTCAAAATTTCAACTTAAATAATCATCCCTTTCACTTTTTAACTTTACTCAAAAATCATTAATATATTATAAAATCATTTTAAATTCGTTTTAAATTCAAATTATCATAAATTTATCATAATTTCATATTTAATTTAATTTCCAATTATAACTAAATCAAAATTTCCAAAATAACTTACATTCAGATTTTTTAACTTTTCCATAATTTATTTACTTATAAATTTCCAAAAATCAATAAAAATTTACAAAAATTATTTTTAATTAATTTTAAATCAAAATATTATAATAATTACATTTCTAAAATATTTTAAAATTTTAGAAAAACATATTTTAACTACGGGTCTGTATATAATTTTCTACGCTAGGTAAAGTGATACGGGTAATATATCATTTCAACCCGTAATTTACAAAGAAAATCCGGATTTTATCATTTCAAACCCGCAGTCCCAAGTAAATGAAATAAATTGAAAATCGCTCAGGCCTATCATTTCAGCCCATAATGATTTTCCCTTATTCTAAAGTCCATTCGGGTATGTATCATTTCAACCCATAGTGATTCTAATCTAAAGGGAACTTGCAGTGCGATAAACTGATAAAAAAATAACAGAACTACATAATATAACAGTAGCAGATGTTGTAACAGGTGTTTAAGCATGGGTGAACATCATATAATCATAATATAGCAGGTGTAACATGATAATGCATTTTACAGATTCAAAAGGGGTCAGTTTACTAGTTATATAAGTACAAATCGTCTGGTGAGAATTACTCACATGTTCAAAGCTGGAGATTGACACCAAAGCACAGATACTGACACAAGAAACTACGGACAAGACTAGAGAGTGGAGAGCCGAAGCTATATCCCTTGAAAACAATTATACAAACAATACAATGCATACATAAGTTACAGCACACATTTATCATTAAACAACATATAATTCAACACCCAAAACCATAAACATTTGCATTGCACTTGCTCTCTACCGCAGGTACTTCAGTTATGCAGTGACTAAGCTCAGCTAACGTAGGGAATTAGGTCTGGTTTGGGTGTGCAAAGGGTCGGCCTACACATGGGTTTGAAGGTGGTTGATCTAGGTGCATAACTAGGTGTATAAGGCTAAAAATCATCACAACAAGGCTATATTATGGTTCGGCCAGGGGTCATTTAGGCTCGGCCTGATGCTCAAGTGGTGATGGGTGGTGTGGAAGAGGGTGGAGGTAAGGTCACGGGTGGTGGTGGTGGAGGTTGTGGCGGCAAGAGGTGGTAGAAGGAGGAGGTGACAATTCTAGACTAGGCTTGGCAACATGTGATGGTTAGTGATAGTTTAGGTGGATTTTTGTGATGATCTTCACCTTGGATTGGCTCAGCCTGAAATGGAGAGGTAGTAGGATGGGTGATGGTCAGAGGAAGGGGGTGGTGGTGGTCAGCCAAAGCTTGGAGGTGGAGGAACAAAGCTACGAAGATAAAGAGCATGTGCAACTTCAATAGAAAAAACATAGAAAACAAGGAAGAAAGAATGAATTTTTTTACCAAGCTTCAACAAGGCAAGGGCCGTGAGTTTTTTCTCTTGAGAGATGATGAAATTTTCGTGAAAATGAAAAGGAGAAATGGGCTGAAAGGTGGAGTAAAGGTACGGCCAAGCATTGAAGAAAGGAGTTGGGAAAGTGAAAGGACGGAATGCAAAAGGACTTAGCAATTTCAAAAGTTTAAAACTCTTTGAATTTCCTATATTTTCTTTTTTAAATTTTATATAACTGAAATATATATATAAACTCAGATAAAATACGAAAATTTAGTAAATAAACAAAAAAATAATAATTAATTATTAATTATATATTATTTAATTAAATAAAACAGCAAAAATTGCAACTAGTCTTGAAAATATGAAACATAAATGCAGTGAAATTTGGAAATCTTTTTATGTGCTTGAAAAGTATTTATAAATAAAGATAAGAACAAAAAATAAAAATGAATTCACAAAAATAAATAAATAAATTTTAATTAAATAAAGTTTAAATGAAGAAAATAGCAGAAAGATAGAAGCTAGGCTTAATAAATTGAAATAAATTCAATAAACTTTAGAAAAATTATATTATCACTTTAAAAATAATAAAAGACAACAATATACATAAAATATCATACTAACACATATTGAAATAAAAAATGACAAAGAAAATGTAATTTATATTGTTTAAAATAAACAAAATTGCCAAACAAATCAAATTAACTCAATATTGAAAATTACATAACATTCACATTTTAAATCTGTTTTCAACGAAACGAAAGTAGCATTCATGTTATTACATCTATTTTCATAATAAAAGATAAAATTTAGGATTTAAAATAATTTAAATTTGAAGTTTAAAAGTCAAAGTTTGAACAGTTTGACCAGAAATTCACTTTACAGTAAAATATTCAAATTATACTAATTTGACTATAAATCACTTAAAATCATCATTTATATTTAAAAATGAAATGTTTAAAAAAACAAATTTAAAATAATTTAAAAATAAAAGAAAGTCCAATTTAAATAATATACAAAAATCTAGAGTTGTTACACTCTCTCCCACTCAAAACTTTTCGTCCCCGAAAAGGAATGAGGTACGGGAAAGCACAGAAAAAGATAGAGATGAAATAAGAATAAGACAAGGTAACAAGAAGATTGGGATTATACTTGATAACTGTTGTTATAGATAAATTTAACCAGGTGAAGATGATCAAATCAAGAACGCAAGCACGAAAAGATCCTTTAGAATCTGATTCACCCTTTTCCGTTTGACCGTCGGTCTGTGGATGGTAAGCAGTTCTCAGATCCAGATGAGTACCAAAGATTATCAAAGATTATAGAAAGGTTTCCAAACAGACTGGTATAAGCAATAGCCTCCCCATTCTGTAGCAAGATAAGGAAAATAAGGACAACTAAAAGATAGTTTGAAAAACAAAATAAGTTAATAAATTTGAAATCATAATGCTTTGAAATCATAATATTTGGAATCATAACAATTTAGAGTTGTTATAATTTGGGAATCATACTACTAAAAATCATAACACTTAGAAATTCATAACACCTTTAAAATAATCTTCATTTAAACCATTAAATTCAAGGTCAAATAATATTCATTTCAAAGTTGTAACATTTCTAAGTTCATTTATTCAATTAGAAAATTTCCAAACATTGTATTTTCAAAAACAGCAGTACTTTTAAAGTGCTACAGTAGATATATTAGTATTTCAATCAGTTCAATTTCTGAAATATTCATTTGGATATCATTTAACTTATGATTTATTTAAAACAAACTTTATGAATGGAATATCCGAATTAAACTATACTTCATTTATTAAGTCAAAAGTTCACTATTTTACTTAACTCTTAATTTAACAAATAACCTAACACTTTATTTAAAATACTCATTTCATAAATAAGATATTCCTTCAATAAGTTGCACTAGAAATTTCCATTTGAAAACCAAATTCTCAATTATCAAATTTTAGTGATATTAAAAATACATCTTAACAATTTAAGTCATAATTATTCATTTTACAAGACATATCTATTTCATAAATAAAAAATTTATCATATCAAATATAACAATCAAATTACTTTACACATTTATTCATTTAGACATCAATTAAACTGCGATTCCAAATTAAATAAACTTTATTACAAAATGTCCCATTCAAATATATTTTATTTATCTATTCAAAGATACATTGTTTATTATACAAACATATTCATTTCAGGAAATAACCTTTATTAAAATTCCTAGGTTAGACTTAAGGTTCCATATTAAATCAAATTTGATTATTAAGTTATTTAAATAAAAAAATTAAATTTTTTTTTCTCTATTTACCTCTGTAAATCTTTTATAACTAAAATTTAAGTGTATAACATTTATTATAACCACTCAAATTTTATTTATAAAATCTTTTATATTGTATATTGTCTAATTACATTGTTAACTTTAAAAAAATTAAGGTAAGTTATATTGAAATGCAATTGTATTATACAAATAAAACTTTCCAATTCAATTATCTCAAGGTTGAATCATTTATCCAAATTTTTGATTTTCTTTTTATAATTGAAATGATTCTTTAAGATAAAGTTTAAGAATAAAATTTTCGATTCCTTCAAACCATTTAGAGATAAATAAATATATAAACATAATAAGTCAAATCATATTTAAGTCATATATATATATATATTATAAATCCAGTCTTATTTTATAAATTCAAATCAATTAAATTTCCGAAAACAAAGCTGTAGCAAGACTACATAACGGTCTCTTCACTTCGAAACTCGAAAATGGACATCGATGATGTCGCGGTCATCACCGAAGTTATTTTCCAGCGACAAAGAGAAGAGCCCTAATTTCTAAACTTTCAAGTTCTTTGAAAAAAAAATTCTATTCGAAAATACTTTAGATAATATAACCTTTTAAAACTTTAAACACAAGGTTTGAAACCATCGGAAATTGAATTCTCAAATTTCTTTTTTTAAATTCATTTTAGTTCCCAAATCAATTTATAAACAACTATTTATAAATTCATTTATAGAACAATAAATGATAAATCAAGTATTATCATTTCAAATAATCAATTTAAATCAGTTTATTAAGTTCCATAAATTTACTTATATCAAAATTTATTTCATTACCCAAATTTTAAAATAATATTATGTCAGTTTGTTCTGTCAAAGTGTTTTAGAAATCCTATCGATATCGTTGATCAGACGAATCAATTGAAAACCTAAATCAACATCAACAACTCAAACAACACAATATAAAACAAAACATTAATATTGATTTACAAATACAATTCAAAATGTTTGGAAGATAGATTAGAAACAAAAGACAAGGTGATTGAATAACAAAATAGGGATGCGGATAAGCTTAAATAAATCATGGGCAACCTTAACCGGGTCAACCGTGACTTAAAAAAATAGGATCGATGTGGATTTTCTAGGGTAAATCTACATTCGATCTCAATAGATAGAGTTTGGAAAAACAAAAGATATTAACATATAAACCAAGGATAGATATATATCTCTGGTGAATCGATGCAAATTGTAAAGGAGTTTTCCCCCTTTACAAATGAATTTTTTTTTCCAGATTGGCGGGACCGCCAATTCACTACAAAGCTCATTCGAAGTGGAGTTATGGGATACTCCAGAATCAAAAGGAGATGAATAGTGAGGGACACGTATGGGTTTTGGGACCGCATGGAACGTTCCAAAATTCAAATGAAATTTGAACCAAAGAGGAAGAGATTCAAGTTTGGATGAAAGTGATTCTGCAACTAAATTTACCATACATTCTAAGTTTTGCCTCAAAGCCAAAGCTTTGATACCAACTGTAACAACCAGGTATTTTCAACCATTCGCATCCGCACTTGTCGGACTTGAATTGCTCAAAATACCGCGTTGTAAATAAAATTTGGCAAATCTCAGAATATACAATAAATAATAATCACAGATCACAGACATAGAGTATATATAATGCAGTGGAAGAAAAAGAAATAGTAGTTCATGAAGCTACTATATAAATATATCAGAGTTAAATAAAATACAACAGAAGAGATAAAGTACAACAGAAGTGTCAAGATGATAACCAAGTACTAGCTGAATAGAGCAACAGAACTGGAATAGATAAAACTAGATAAGCAGATGATCTCCAGTGATTCCAATCTTCAGAAAGTGGAATCCAAATCTGTGAATAACTCAGGCTGACCCGAGCGTAAATAAAATACAAACACTCGAGTCAGGACAATATATACCTATATAATGTAAACCAACTCAAGTGAACTGTAATAAAGTACAAGTAACTTAAAGGATGCCCGGGACCGCCCATCCTCTAAGGATCCGTTAAACTATTTACTATGTAGTAATATTTCGCTATTATAATAATGTCTACAGTAAAATAAACATACTTTTAAATAGCGTTCCGGGCTACCCATATCACCCTTCACACATAATAGTCCCAGCAGTCTATCCAATATCATGCCATCTCCACTCCGGGTGACTATCAGAGGATACCACACGGGCTACAGGAGAAAAACAAACTCGTAGTAAAGGCTCGGTATGGTAGGTGACACGACACACAAGGAAATGCCAGGGTAGATATACCAATTACGCACACGGGCTGGTGGTAACGTAGCAGCCACATACGCCCACCTCGGAACACACTCCCATATCAAAATCGGAGGATGGCCATCTAATCAATCACAAGTAAGAGTATAGTATCGAAGAAATGTGTCCGATCGGAGGAATGACCTCACTTGGCCCGAGATCACTCCTGTTTTAGCCACCTTATGCCAACTCACGGGAGTCGGGTACATGTAAATATACCTCAAGAACGTCGCCACCATCCTACTTCATTCTGGAATCTCCACCGCGTACACGGTTAGTCAAAGTGGTTTTCGGTATCGACAATGAGTATGCCCATATCTGATTCTGGTTTCTTTGCCAACCAATCGTTATTATAACCCGTAGTTATAACTTTAAAACAATATTTTAGACTTCAAAATAAAATATCATTTTAATCCAAATCTTTATCAAAATAAAGATTAAATCATTCCAAACCATTTTAATATATCATCATACCATATCTCCCAAATTCAAATATTTATTAAAATAAATATTAAGTCATTTCTAACCATTTCAATATATTAAATTATCCTATCCTTTCAAAACTTCCTTTCAAATCATTTTAATATATTAAATATCATAACCTTTCAAAGCTTCGTATCCAAATTATCATATCTTTCAGAATTTCTTTTCAAATCATTTTAATATCGAAATATCATATATTTCAAAACTTTATTTTTTTTCAAATCATTTAATGTCAAAATATCATATCTTTCAAAACTTCGTTTCGAATCATTATTCATTTTATTCAATTTAAAATACCATTTCAATTCACATTTCAAAACAGTTTATATTTCAAAAATCATTTTAAATCATTAAAATGAAGTTATTACATTTAATAATTAAATTATTAAATTTCCAAAAATTTCAACTTTCAAAGTTCATTTATTCACTTAAGTTTATCGAAACAGTGAAAATTCACTTTTCGCGGCATTTAGAAAACGCTACGGAAAGTTACATTCAAAACGGTTCAATTTGACAAAAGACAGCATTTTAAAAATGCTGTAATAGGGTTTACTTAAATTTCAAATAACTTAGTTAAATTCAACAATTATAGCACTTAAAAGATTGCTACAATAGCCTTTAATTTAATTTAGCTTTTTAGTTCGTTATCATCAACTACAGCATTTACAAATACCGTAATATCATTTACATTGTAATTAATAGCATTTCAAAAATGCTGTTAATTAACTTCAAATATTAAATAAAATTTCACAACCAATTATAATTCATTTAAAATATTTTTTTCTTATAAAATCATACATTTTCACATTTATAAACAACATTTAATTTTCCTTAATTTCATGATTTTATAAAGTTAAATTTCCATTCAAAAATCAAGATTTAATAATAATTCACTTATTAAATTTCAACATTCAATTTAAATTCATTGAATTAAATTTCAACTTAATACTTAAGTTTAAAATTTCAAAATATAACTTAATTTCAATTTTATTCACTTAACTTAAAAATCACTTTTAAGCCAAATTCACAAATTCCCATTTGGTTATATTTCAAAATTTCAACTTAAATAATCATCCCTTCCACTTTTTAACTTTATTCAAAAATCATTAATATATTATAAAATCATTTTAAATTCATTTCAAATTCAAATTATCATAAATTTATCATAATTTCATATTTAATTTAATTTCCAATTATAACTAAATCAAAATTTCCAAAATAACTTACATTCAGATTTTCTAACTTTTCCATAATTTATTTAACTTATAAATTTCCAAAAATCAATAATACTTTACAAAAGTTATTTTTAATTAATTTTAAATCAAAATATTACAATAATTACATTTCTAAAATATTTTAAATTTTTTAGAAAAACATATTTTAACTACGGGCCTGTATATAATTTTCTACGCTAGGTAAAGTGATACGGGTAATATATCATTTCAACCCGTAATTTACAAAGAAAATCCGGGTTTTATCATTTCAAACCCACGGTCCCAAGTAAATGAAATAAATTGAAAATCGCTCAGGCCTACCATTTCAGCCCATAACAATTTTCCCTTATTCTAAAGTCCGTTCGGTTATGTATCATTTCAACCCATAGTGATTCTAATCTAAAGGGAACTTGCAGTGTGATAAACTGATAAAAAAAATAAAAGAACCACATAATATAACAGTAACAGATGTTGTAACAGGTGTTTAAGCATGGGTGAACATCATATAATCATAATATAGCAGGTGTATCATGATAATGCATTTTACAGATTCAAAAGGGGTCAGTTTACTAGTTATATAAGTACAAATCGTCTGGTGAGAATTACTCACATGTTCAAAGATGGAGATTGATACGATAGCACAGATACTGACACAACAAAGGCACGAAACTACGGACAAGAATACAGAGTGGAGAGCCGAAGCTATATCCCTTGAAAACAATTGTACAAACAATACAATGCATACATAAGTTACAACACACATTTATCATTAAACAACATATAATTCAACACCCAAAACCATAAACATTTGCATTGCACTTGCTCTCTACCGTAGGTACTTCAGTTATGCAGTGACTAAGCTCAGCTAACGTAGGGAATTAGGTCTGGTTTGGGTGTGCAAAGGGTCGTCCTACACATGAGTTTGAAGGTGGTTGATCTAGGTGCATAACTAGGTGTATAAGGCTAAAAATCATCACAACAAGGCTATATTATGGTTCGGCCAGGGGTCATTTAGGCTCGGCCTGATGCTCAGGTGGTGGTGGGTGGTGTGGAAGAGGGTGGAGGTCAGGTCAAAGGTGGTGGTGGTGGAGGTTGTGGCGGCAAGAGGTGGTAGAAGGAGGAGGTGACAATTCTAGACTAGGCTTGGCAACATGTGATGGTTAGTGATAGTTTAGGTGGATTTTTGTGATGATCTTCACCTTGGATCGGCTCAGCCTGAAATGGAGAGGTAGTAGGATGGGTGATGGTCAGAGGAAGGGGGTGGTGGTGGTCAGCCAAAGCTTGGAGGTGGAGGAACAAAGCTACGAAGATAAAGAGCATGTGCAAATTCAATAGAAAAAACATAGAAAACAAGGAAGAAAGAATGAATTTTTTTTACCAAGCTTCAACAAGGCAAGGGCCGTGAGTTTTTTCTCTTGAGAGATGATGAAATTTTCGTGAAAATGAAAAGGAGAAATGGGCTGAAAGGTGGAGTAAAGGTATGGCCAAGCATTGAAGAAAGGAGTTGGGAAAGTGAAAGGACGGAATGCAAAAGGACTTAGGAATTTCAAAAGTTTAAAACTCTTCGAATTTCCTATATTTTCTTTTTTTAATTTTATATAACTGAAATATATATATAAACTCGGATAAAATACTAAAATTTAGTAAATAAACAAAAATAAATTAATTAATTATTAATTATATATTATTTAATTAAATAAAACAGCAAAAATTGCAACTAGTCTTGAAAATATGAAACATAAATGCAGTGAAATTTGGAAATCTTTTTATGTGCTTGAAAAGTATTTATAAATAAAGATAAGAACAAAAAATAAAAATTAATTCACAAAAATAAATAAATAAATTTTAATTAAATAAAGTTTAAATGAAGAAAATAGCAGAAAGATAAAAGCTAGGCTTAATAAATTGAAATAAATTCAATAAACTTTAGAAAAATTATATTATCACTTTAAAAATAATAAAAAACAACAATATACATAAAATAACATACTAACACATATTGAAATAAAAAATGACAAAGAAAATGTAATTTATATTGTTTAAAATAAACAAAATTGCCAAACAAATCAAATTAACTCAATATTGAAAATTACATAACATTCACATTTTAAATCCGTTTTCAACGAAACGAAAGTAGTATTCATGTTATTACATCTATTTTCATAATAAAAGATAAAATTTAGGATTTAAAATAATTTAAATTTGAAGTTTAAAAGTCAAAGTTTGAACAGTTTGACCAGAAATTCACTTTACAGTAAAATATTCAAATTATACTAATTTGATTATAAATCACTTAAAATCATCATTTATATTTAAAAATGAGATGTTTGAAAAAAAACAAATTTAAAATAATTTAAAAATAAAAGAAAGTCCAATTTGAATAATATACAAAAATCTAGGGTTGTTACACCTTTCATAATTCAGATCTGGACAGTAGCTAAGGTGATGGGTGGTGGTCATATCAAGGTGGTGGTGGAGGCTCTAGGTGATGGCCAAGGTGATGTATGAACGTGGTGCAGCAACTAGGCTAGGCTAACATGTTTTTAAGGGGTTTTCAAGGCTTTTATGTGGAGTTTTGTCAAGGAGAAGGGTGCGGCCTGGTCAAGTCAGAGGAGGAGATGATGTTAAGTGGTGGATGGTGAAGAGGAGGAGGTGGTGGAGGTGGTGGCCAAGGCTAGCTAGGATGGTGAAGAGCAAATACAAGAGGAAAACAAAGCAAAACACATGAAAGGAAGAAGAAAAGGATAGAAAAGAAGAGGAGACCATTACCCATTATTCCATGCCGTGAAAAATGAAATGAGATGGAGTATTTTCACATGAATTATGACTGAGAAACTCACGGCTGTGGTATTGGTGTACGACCAAACATGAGCAAGTGAAAAGACAAGAAAATGAAGGGACTAGCAAATGAAAGGTCTTAAGTTGAAAGCTTTTTAAACTCTTCACATTTCCTTTTTTATTAAATAAAACAAATAAAATCGGAAATTTGACTTTAAAAACCGAAACAAAGTAATATAAAATAAAAATAAATAATAAATTTTAAAGAAAATGGAAAAAGAATTAAAGAAATTGCTTAAAATTCAAAACAGGGTTCAAAAATTACAATTAAATCATCATTGTCTTTGGAAAAATATCTATTTCATTTTAAAAATATTCTAAAACAAAATTTTGAAATAAAATACTTCATTTATCATTTCTAAAATGAAATAAATAATTTAAATTAGAGAAAATAGAAAAAGAACAAAAGTTGGAAACAGGACTTAAAACTTACAAATAAAATATCACTAGCCTTACAAAATTTCTATTTCATTTTGAAACAAATAAAAAGTCAAATAAATAAATAAATGAGGGAAAAAATAAAGTGGGAATGAGAATAAAATAAGTTCTTAAGAAAATATAAAGATAAATAAAAATTACTTTAATTAATTGAAACTTGGAATTAAAATTTACAACAGAATACAACTGACATTGGAAAATGTCAATTACATTTTCAAAATTGTTTTAAAACCAAAATATATACAATACATGTTATTTTACCCATATAAACATAAATTAGAACATTACATGAACAAATAAAATATTACTTATATAATTTAAAATAAACAATTCTGTTAAATACAGCAAATTTCACACAATAGTTAAAAAGGCATAACTTTCACATTATAAATCAGATTTCAACGAAACGAAAAGCATTGTTCTTAAAATTTTATTTACTTTCAATATAAAAGATAAAACTCAAATTTTCAAACTTTCAAATTTTAAATTTAAAAGTCAAAGTTGACGATATTAACCAAAATACATTTTTTTGGAAAATATTCTTTTTAATCATATTTGGAATTCTAATTCACATCAAAATCAAAGTTTATATTTGAAATAACAAAATTATCTAAATTAAATAAATGAAATAAAGTAAAATCAAAATTCAATTAAAATAATTACAAAATACAGGGTTGTTACAAATGGAATATATATCGGGAGCCAATTCGATCATATTTGAAAGATAGGTTTTCAAATTGACTATTTAAATTTAAACATTCACTTAAACAGATTTCTTCGCGTTTTAGCTTACCCCGGACAAACCGTAAATCCAATTGACATGAAATTTGGAATCTTACAATAATATAACATTACGGATCTGATGAAACTAGTTTCGTCAAAATACGAGACTATTTGAAAAATGACTATTTTTACACGTCAATTAAATATTAAAATATTCAATTTTTACAAATTAACTTTTAATTCAATTTTAAACGTTCCGTAACATCATTCTAATTCAAATAAAATTTAATTCAACTTTATAAATCATTTTAATCACATTAAATTCAATTTTCAATTATTTTAGCAATTTCAAATATTAAATTATCGATTTAATTATCCAATTAAACCCTTATATTCGAAATATAATTCATTCAGTTTATAAAATTAACTTGTGAATATTTAAAATCAACTAAATATACGAATTTCAGATGACAGAAATTCTAGGTCGTTACAAACTACAAATTAGCTCTGATACCACGTGTGACGACTCGAAAATCTGTACCCTTTGAATCGACAATAATCCACACATGTCCGACCCAAAAAGCACCGACTGACGGAAAGTCAAGAGAAATAAAAGAAGAGAGAAGAAGAGAAGAGAAGAAAGAGAGAAAATAGAACCAAACACAACAATACAGAATCTCACATCGCAGCGGAAAATATGTAATATCATATCAATGATCTTTACAAAACAGAAACTGTATATATACACACATCAATGAGATTTCAACAATCAATCAATAGTTATCAGCTTGAACAGTTATAATAACCTATCCTCACAAATGCTGATAATTTAAACAACTAAGCACGGCGGATAATCAATAATCAAAACAGATATGCGTATACGAAATGAAGATCTCCAGCTCTCCTGCTGAAGCTCCAAAAGCATCAAATCTAGACCTGTAAATATACTCGGTCTGACCCGAGCATTGAAAGAGAAGAACGCCCGGATCAGTCTGGTAAACCAGCGTGAGAAACACGCTCAACTGAATTTATTAAGTTACCAAGCTTTTCCTTTATCAAAACAAAAGTATCTCGTAAGACAAGTCTACATATAAACACGGACATGTTTTTACCTTACGATAATTAAAACATATCATATCAAGTCCTCTTATATTATAGTAGTGTCTACTATATACAAATAATATTAATCATAGCCGAAATCGTTACATTGATTAAATTGCAGCATATAGCCCAATTGTGTAATACAATCAAAATGGCAAGCACGTAGTGGAGTTTGGATTTCCATACAAATGACCAGGTGACGGGACTACCTTCCGAAGGGGTACACCTCTAGATGGATGTCCCGAGGCACAGAACATCTACCCTCTACCAACACAAGACCGGCCCATCTCTATAACTAGATGGTACCGAACATGTCATCCTCCGGTCGTTACTGACCTTTACCGAGGGCCCTCTAGAACACAAAGCACAATAATCTGATACACGACGTCATAGCGTGTAAAGATATATCTGGAAGAGGATGATCATATCCTAATGGGAGCGACCCACTTAGCCTTGCCGCATCTAACCCTGTTTTGGTCATTTTCGGTTGATGAGGCTAGAGGTAACGATTACCTTTCACAAATCACAATCACATCACTTTGAACGCCACACAGCCATTTCCATTGACTGTTAATTTCCTTCCACAAAAATACAACCCTTAAGCTCATATAACTCAAGGAGGGTGTTAAGCTAAGAAAAGTTGTCTTCTCCGCCACCACTGATGTACGTTTGTAAAAACCAATATACGTAATCTATAGAAATGCAATGTCAGACAAACGTCCATACAAGTTGTCCCACATTATGAAACTATGAAATATCAATATCATCACAAGCAACCTGCACAATTGTTGCATATACGTTGGTCCGAAGAGGTTTTCAGATAAATCTGATGCGGGTCTCTTCGCACCAACAACGCAAAAGCGTTTCTCAACCTCACACAGAAACTAAGTCTCATAGACTTATCACGTCTCCAACTTTCAACTATAATATTGTAGATCTATGTGAGGGCTTTAAATCCATACGGCGATGATGGGGTTTTAAGCTATGGATTGACGTGAATCTCGATGCAAAGGTTAGCATGTCATGCGCGTTTTTCGTGATGATGGCACAACCGAACACGATCGGCCTCTGGGCATCATTAGGGCGAAGCGAGGCGCATCACTGGGTGGTCCTTGATCATACTCCGGTGGCTTGTAGAGAGATGTGGCGTTCGATTTTTTGTGTGATGATAAGTTTTACTTGCATTCGTGATGCATGGGTTGTCACTTGTGGAAGAAGAAGAAAAATGCAAGGGCTGTGATCTGCTAGATCTGAAACAAACGGCCACGTTACAAGGTTTTAAAAATAAAATAAAAGTTGAAATTGAATTATATATTAAATTTTACAATGTTTAAAAAATGATTTGGGAATATTTTCCTTAAGTTAAAAGTTATAACTTTAATATAAGAAATCTTTGATTAAGATTTAATAAATGATTTGGAATATTTTCCCTAAGTTAAAAGTTATAACTTTAATATAAGAAATCTTTGATTAAGATTTAATGAATGATTTGGAAATATTTTCCTAAGTAAAAGAGAAAATGATTTGGAATTATTCCATGATTTAAGAAAGGTTTAATAAATCAAATGATTTGATAAATGAGACTTAATGATTCCATATACATTTGAAGAGAAAATGGAATAAATTGAAAAGAATATATCTAAGAAAGATATTTGATTTAAAAGATGAAGTAATTGATTGATGATTGATATCCACGTATGAAATTAACATTTTTTAAATCGATGATTGACTTCGAAGGAACCGGAGTCAGATTTGGATGATTCCTATCTGAAAACCACTTCGAACCAATGTATACGTTCGAAAGTGAAGACATATTGAAGATGATGATTATTGAAGACGGTGGATCTTTATAGCGTGAAGACTGCTTATTGAACATGCTCTGGTTGGCCCCCATTATAGAGTTATTTATAGAAGTGGTCTCCTCGTGATGGAGATTTTTCGGATTGCAAGGGCTTCTCGCCTAGTAATGGCCAAGGAAAGTGCCTTCGGTTTCGTTTCGTCCCAGAACGAACTTGTATGGATGTTTGTCTGACATTGTATTCTAAATCACATTTGAGTGGTTTCTATAAACGTATATCAGTTGGTGGCGGAGAAGGCAACTTCTCTTAGCTTAACACCCTTTCCCGAGACATAGGAGCTTAGGAAGTTATACTTTTCTAGAAATCAGTCGTGTGACATGGAATGACAATGTGACATTCAAAGTGGAACCTGTTATGATTAAAGCGTAGTTTTGTATGAAAAGCATGGCTTTGAAGAAATTGATCATTGCTTCGCGAGCCTCACACCCTGATTATGATGGTATTCTATGTGGTCAGATGTATGCTTGCATTTCGGATAGTAGTGATTTGGGTTATCAGATGTTCTGAGCCTTAGGTACCAGATACGTTTGGTCCTCAAGGCATTTAGTGCCCCATGTGGATAAAGTGTTTAGCTTGAGAATAGCAGGGAACTACCGGTTATCAGTTGTAGTGTAGCAAGTATAGTTCCAAGTGACTAGTTTGAGAAAAGCGATTAAGGCACCGTGGGAACTATGTTTGTTATGCGTGGATCGGAGAAAAGGTCACTAGTTTCCTATCATGTTGGAAATCCAAACCCAATATGATATTTACGGTTTTGATTGTATTCCCAAAATAGCTATAATGACTTGCAAACATTTCAGCTACCCCTTTCTGGTATCATATATTTCGTTCGGTATATTCCGTTGACCCAGTCTGGATATATTCCGTTAGACTTAGTCTAGGTATTGATACCTTATTTGAATAAGTTTATTTGAAAAGTGTTTTCAAAAGAATGTCATTAAAAATAATATCAAGTGAATTTTGGTATGAAGTGTTTTGGTTATCATAAGGTAAAAACCCGTCCGTGTTTATATGTGAGCGTGGTCTTATGAGACACCCTTCTTTTCAAAGGTTTTGATAACATAGTCATTTTAAAGTTCGAGTATCTCACGCTGGTTTATCAAGCCTGATTCGGGTATTTTTAATACTCGGGTCAGATCCGAGTAGTTTCAAGTTGAGTTGAAGACGGTTGGAGTTTCCAAAGGAGAGCTGGAGATCTTCATCATCGTATGGACATATTCTATTATCCGCTTTACTTAGTGTATTTTGTTTGATGTTTGTCAGGAATTGTAAGGACAGATGTTTATAACTGTCCAAGCTGAATTTAGGTTAGACTCTGATATTGTATTTTAAAATTTTCCGCTGTAAAGATTATTATTGAAATAATATATGTTATTCCATTCGTGTGAGATTATGTTCTGTCTTTATTTTTCTTTCTACCCATAATGATCCGCTTATTCGTACAATTTGAGTTGGACGTGTATGGTTTATTGTCGATTCAAAGGGTACAGAAAAACGGGCCATTGCATATGGTACCAAATGTGACGATCTAGGCTTTGCAACCATCAACAGTGGATGAACTCCACCGTAGCTCACGTGGGTACCTCATGATTTGCTTTTACGGCCAGCCTCTCAACTGTAAGAAAACTGCCAAACCAACCCCTCGATACTCGATCTTAGGGACATGTAGGAGTAAGAGTCATCCATTCGCTACCTAACAAGAAACGAGAACCCCCTATCATGTACGAACATAACTAAGCAAATCTGATCCCAATTTATCTTTGGTTTAAACACTTTTATAAAGATTACTAGTCAATGGTTCACATTATTTCTTTAACTTAAGAAAATTATATAGATCAAGTAACTCCAAAAAAATCCAAGGAAATGGATACTACCAATAGTATTATATATCCTCTTAATAAGAAGAGTAATTCTTAAGAGAAGTGCTTACCATCCGAACACATCACTTGGCCATTTTTAGTTTATTTTCGAGCCAATCAAATTAGTTATCATAAAATACCACTTTTTATTTGAGATAGTACCATTTTAAAAATCCTATAGAGATTACTTTGTAAAACCTATCTTATAAATTCATTTTATCTTATATTAATTAACTTTTTTGGCGTGAAATCGCGAGCTACCGTTACGCGACGTGCATAGTTTTGACTTGATTTTCAATTTCTTTTCAAACTTCTTGGAAACACATTTAAATGTTTGTAAACCGTTTCTAAATCATTTTAAACAACATTTCCATCATTTCAAATTCATTTTTCATTTCATTTAATATTATAATATTTGTAACGACCCTTAATTTTGCTACTTCGAAAATAAGAGATTTCATTCATTTTAAATTTAAAAGGAGTTTAAAACTTAAAATAAATATGTTATATATAGTAAATAAATTATCAATTCTTATAGTTAATAACTTAAAAAGTATAAATTTGGATTTTAGAACAAATCGACAAAAGTTAAGTTTTGTTAATAATAAATAAAGGCTTAAATAAATGAATTTAAATATTTATTTAAAAAGGTAAATTTTATTTAAAACATCTAACAAAGATAATATAAGTAAATTTATATATTTAAAAGTATGTTAATAATCGTTTTACAAAAATAACCAAAATTTGTTGCATTTTGTCAGTTTTACATGCACTGTAAAATTAGAGATTTTGATATTAATTTAAGATAATTTTAAAATATAAAGAGATATGTTTTAATTTATTTAAAAAAGTAAAAAGTTTATTTTAAAGTTTGGTTTACTTCAATATATAGCTTAACAAAAAGGTCAAATTTTGATGGTAATATTTGTCGACAAAAACAACGTTTTCAACCAAAACAAGTTGTCGACAAGCTGTTGTAACTTGATACATTTTCTAACATACACGTATGCATAAATACAACTTTACAAACTATTTAAACACTTTACATTTAGCACTAAAGACAAAAAGGGTTTACTTTTGAAAAGTTTACATAAAAGAGTGTAAAAAGTGAAAAGACATGATTTGACTAATTAAATTTTATTTTAAATCTTTACAAACAACATCATTACATATATGTCATGTCTCATTTATGAGGTGTTATGTGTATGCATGGAAGAGGAGTAAAAGGGTAATTATGTAATTTAAAAAGTAAAGAAAAAAGACTAAATCATTACTTTAGGACTTAACATCACATCCAACCTTCTCTTTCCATTAATGCACATTCATTCTCATCTTGGAAAGGAAAGAAAACAAGTTGAAAATTCAAAAAGTAGAAGGGTATTTTAGTCATTTCGGCTAAGCTTAAAAATGTAATTTACATAGGAAATTTTTGCTATAAATACCACTACACTTTCACTCGTTTTCTTCACACCTTTCATTCTTCTTCTTCTTCATTTTTGAGCTTTCTTTTTCTCATTAATGGTTCTACTCTTTAAGAGAGGTAGGAGGGTTAAAAATAGTGGAGTACTTAAGCACTAATCCACTTGTTACTCTCTAACCTCTTCTTAATTCACTTCTTCTTCTCTTCTTAAAAAGGGCCTTAGGCCGTGAGTTTAGGAGTTGATAAGGGGAGGATGTGAGCAAAGCAAGTAGAGATGGAGATGGTCGGGCACTTGAAAGCATGGCTATGATAAGGTTTAGAAAGGTTTAGTGAAGCGTTGAATTAAATGAATGTTGGTGGGAAGTTAAACGTTTTGGTTAAATGTGAGAAATTCTCGTTGCTTTTGAATGTATATTTTAGTTATGTTAAAACAATCACATTTACACCCTTATGACATATGAATGTTTATACCAAATTGATTGTTAATATGGATGATTTGATAGTTAGTAAATTAAGTGAATTGTGATAATATATCCCGTTATGATATTAATAGCTAATGTTAGATTTGAAATCATATGCATTGATTGGTTGAATGGATGTTATGTTAGTGATAAATATGAATATTGGATATGTTCATTTTGATTAAGTAATCACTTTGTTTAATAAGACCCTATTTTAGTAATATGAGATATTTTGAAAAAATAAGTCTCTTTTCATTTAGAAGTGAAATTAAAGTAAAAATAAAAGAGAATTTGAAATTTGAAGTGAAACGGATTTGAAAAGGATAGTTAATTTGAAATTGAAATTGAGATGAACAATGAAATTGAAATCGATTATGAAAAAGTAAAGTTTAGTTTGAGAACGAATTGAATTTTAATTGAAATTAGATTTGAAATCTAAGTTTTAATTGAGTTTAGTTTGAAGTTAGAATTGAAATTGAATTGAAATTGGAATTTAAAATTTAATATTAAAATAATAGGAATAAAATAATATTATAATACGGTAATAGTGAAAATACATTTTAAAATCTTTAAAAAGCGAGAAATTGATTTAAAATGATTTGTAATGATTTTATAAGTAATAAAATTCAATTTGAATAGATTATTTAAAGTATTGAAAAAATAAGTTAAAACTAGGTGCGTCGCGCAACGGTTGTTCGCGATTTCGCGCCAAAAAATTCAAATAAATGTGTAGAGTGGAATATAGCCCGGAATTCTTCGAGATAAGAAAATTCCGGACTATTATATCTATATCTTCTAAATGAAGAAAAAATAAAAGTTTCGATAAGTAGATTTTGGATTAAGTCCAAATCAATTTTCCAGAAAAATCGCGCTAGCGCAGTTAAGTGACTATAATAGGAAATCTGTTTATATGAACATTTTTAATTATGGAAAAATATGAAATAAATTTGATAAATCTATTTAAATGATTTAAAAGAGAATTCGGTTGGAAAATATGAATTATCGAATGTTTAAAAGTTGTTTTAATCATATAAGCTTATATGGCACTTTCCGAGCACTTTTATGCTGTGAATTCTATAACTTTTGGAATATGAGTTTAAGTGTAATGACGTTTCCCTGAATCAATTGTGAATGTTTTAAAAAAGATAATTAAGCGTTTTGAAAGATAATTTAGAATATTTGTAAGCAATTCCGAAATAAAGTTGGAAATCTGAGTATGCGGAAACGACTAGTACATTTGTCCCGCCTGTGAGATCTGGAAAGATAAAACAAGGTGTTTAACTAAGCTTAAGGATGAAGCAACCAGTGCCCTAAACTTACCTGGCCTATGTTTTCTTTTCTTAGGTGAGGGGTGTAATAGATTGAAAGGAAAGCCCGGATGCTCTTAAATAAAAAGATTCTGCTAAGTTTTCCAAAATAAAAGAAGATTGGTATTATCCAAAATTTAAGCAATCTCCAAAATGAATGATTTCTATAATCCTGTTTACTCAAAAATATTGCTAAGATTGATTTAGGGTTTATTGTAAATGATGTCTTAAATAACATTGTTTTTTGCCCGTCTAAAAGTTGAGGAATTTGGATCGAGAGTTAAGTAAGGAAATTTGAGATATTATCCAAAGCAAAAGAATTAATTACTTAGAATTATTCTAAGTTTAAAGAAAGAGAATTCTGAAATCATCCGAAAAGAATTAAATTGAAAAGTGACGTAATAAATCATGTATACTCGTATTCACTTTTTATTGATAATGGATTTCGAAGGAACCGTGGTCGGATTTGGTTGATTCTTATCCGAAAACCACTTCGAACCAATGTATACATTCGAACGTGAAGAAATGTTGAAGATGATTGAAGACCGTGGATCGTTATAGCGTGAGGACTGCTTGTTGACTTGCTCTGGGTAGCTCCCGAGTTATATATAGCAGTGGTCTCCTCGTTGTGGAGATTTTTCGGATTGCAAGGACTACTCGCTACTAGTGGTAGTAGGAGAGTACCTTCGGTTTGTCCTGTTCCTGGAAAACTTGTATGGACGTTTGACTGACATTGCATTTCTAAAGATTACGTACATTGGTTTTTACAAACGTACATCAATGGCGGCGGAGAAGACAACTTCTCTTAGCTTAACACTCTTCTTAAGACATCGCGTTTGGAGCTCGCTTTCGTGCTACATTAGCAGTATATGCTCGCTAATAATATATAAGGTACATATCTCGGATTACATATCGTACTTTTACACTTTTTTTCTTACGGGATGTCTCATCCTCGAAGATGAGATGTATATTTATGATATATATATATGTGTGTGTGTGTGTGTGTGTGTGTGTGTTGTGATCCTACTACGATCGAACCGTGCAAAGGAGGGTATGGTGAAATTTTTGAAAATTAAAGGCGTTAGAAATTTTTTAAGAAAATCGAAAAAATTTGTGAAAACTAAATTTTGATATTGAGTTAGAATTAAACGATATTAGTTTGTTTTGAAAAGATTACTATGAATGAATTTGAAAACATGGAAAAGTTTTTGTAAGAATTTTAACTAGATGATTTTGGAAAAGTTAAACATTTAAGAGATTTGGTAATCTAATTTGAATGAATTGTTTTGAAAAGTTAATGGATTTTATGATATTTTCTTACTTGGTAATTTCATAGACGGAATTCTTTTAAGTAGGGGAGAATGTAACGACCTAGAATTTTAGTCATTTGAAATTGGTATATTTGATTGATTTTAAATATTCACAAGTTAATTTTATAAGTTGAATAACTTATATTTCGAATATCTAGATTTAACTTGATAATTTAAATTATTAAATTAATATTTGAAATTGTGTAAATAATTGGAATTTGGTTTTAATGTGAATAAAAATGATTTATAAAGTTGAATTTAATTCTACTTGAATTAGAATGATCTTAGAGAACTTTTAAAAATTGTATTAAAAGTTAAATTACAGAAATTGAATATTTTAATATTTAATTAACGTATAAAAATTACCATTTTTCAAACAATCTCGGATTTTGACGAAACCAGTTTCATTGGATCCGTAATGTTATATTATTGTAGGATTTCAAATTTCGTGTCAATCTGATTACGGTTTGTCCGAGGCAAGCTAAAACGCTTAGAAATTCATTTAAGTGAATTTTAAATTTAAATAATTCGATTTGAAAACCTATCTTCCAAATATGATGGACTTAGCTTCCGATATATATTCCATTGTGTTCGGAATATGGGTAAAACATTATAAACGCCAGGCGGCACGCTTCGATTGGAGTTCGAAATTTTTTCGGGTGAATAGTGTTTTGAAATTTTCTATAAAAGGACGTTATTATTTTCTATTTGCAAACCCTAATCAACCCTAGGGTTTCCAGCTGCCATTATCTTTTTGATGGCCAAAAACTCCTCACATTCCTCCTCGATTATCTCCTAATCCATCGACATTTACGAGAAACTTCCTAAACAAAAATTATAGAGCTTAACACGATCTTTAATATCAACGGTCGAGATTGTAATCGACGCGACAAAATGGTGGGAATTCTCCTCCATTGTACAGCAGTTCAGCCTACTTTTTCTAGTGGTCGAGGGTGAGCTGGGTGGCCAGACTTTCGGCGATGGTAAGCGAGGGCTTCGAATTGGTGTTGCTCGATCGATGTATAGATGATCATAGGATAATCAACGATCAAGGAATCAAACGTGCACGATGGGTTCTTCGGTCTGTTGTTCAAACGAGAAGAAGAAGCTTATGCGAATGGCCATGATCTCATCAAGTAAAATCTAACGGCCGTTGTAACGACCCAGAATTTTTGTTAATTAAAATGCGTATATTTAATTGATTTTAATATTAACAAGTGAAATTTGTAGTCGAATAAATTTTTATTTTGAATATCTAGATTTAATTAGATAATTTAAATCGGTAATTTAATATTGAAAATTATAGAAATAATTGGAAATTGGGTTTAATATGATTAAAATTGATTTGTAAAATTTTATTAAATCGTATTGGAGTTAGAACAATGTTTGTGAACTTTTAAAATTGAATTAAAAGCTAATTTGTGAAAATTGAATATTTTAATATTTAATCGACTAGCGAAAATAGTCATTTTTCAAACAGTCTCAGATTTCGACAAAACAAGTTTCATCGGAACCGTAATATTATATTATTGTAAGGCTTCAAATTTTGTGTCAATCGGGTTTACCGTTTGTCCGGGGCAAGCCAAAACGTATAGAAATTTGTTTAATCGGATTAATTTAAATTTGATCGTTTATTTCCGTAACTTGCACAGATGATCGAATTGGCCTCCGAAACCTATTCCATTGTGTCTGAAACGCCGAGTAAACCCTAGAAACACCGGTCACCGCGCGAGATTTGGAGTTTGGAAAACCGAGTGAATAGTGTTTTTCGTTGAAATTTCTATAAAAGGAACCCATCCCCTTCAATTTTGCAAAACCCTAGCTTCAAGAGCCGGCCGCCACCATTGTTTTTAATGGCCGAAATTGTTCTTCTTTCTCCCCTCAAAATCTTCAAATCCACACACTAATTCAAGAAACTTCCAACACGAATATTGTAGATCATCATGAGATCTTCGTGTTCAACGGTGATGATCGAAAAAGGAGACATGGATCGACCAGAAATCGCTCGTGTTCGTAGCCGTTTGTTCTCGTTTTGCATGCAAAAGGCAAAGGCTGAGCTCCACCAAACTCTAGCCGTAGGTCGAGCATGCGAGGGGCTATAACGTGGTATGCTCTGATCATCTTCTAGGGTTAGGGTGGTGGTGCGATTTGCGGTCAAAGTTTGGAAGCAAATGGGTTCGGTTGCGTTCATTTCCTGGAGCAAGCGCGTGATGGAAGAAAGGGGGTTCGGCCTTGATGCGTGCAGGGGGGAGATCTACGGCCAGAAAATAGGTTTAGAAATTATAAAGAAAATTGTGTATTAACTTATATTAAAATTTGTGTAAACTTCAAAAATGTATAACTTTTTGATACAAGGTTGAAAAATCGCGAAACGAATTGCTTTGGCTTCGTTTTGCCGAGCACTACGCAATGGAGCTGGTTTGGAGTCGTTTGGAGTTAGTGAAGATTTCGGGTAAAATTAAACGCACGTTTAATTTTATTCGAAATAAAACGCTACAACTATTATCGGAAACTCAATGTGAGAACTTCTCACTCGATCGAAATTGTTTCGATTTAAATTTTAAATAGTTAGATTTAAAACTTCTTGATTGTATGATTGAATGATAAATTATTATCTGTTGCATAGTAATAGACCCTATACGTCGTATATTAAGCTGAGGTTATTTATTAAAAACATATACCACGAAAATTCCATCTTGATTGGAATTGGTATTATATATGTACTTGGAGTTGATTTCCCACATTATATAGCGGATGAGACCCTATTACGCCGTATAATAGTGGATAATATTTTATAAATCCTATATACCGCGATATTCCGTATTGGAACGGAATTGGTATTGTGCTAATGTCTGTGGACGCAGGGAAACGGGTTGGAGGGATCCAACTGGATTCCTCACCAATATTTATTTGATTACAGATATTGTGATATTTGTTGATTATCATATGATGATATATGATGTTTGGATGCCGTGATTGATTATTTGGTGTTGTTGCATCATTGGGCCTATTTTGGAGTTTTAAAATGTTAAAGGAACGATTTCTACTTTAAAAGGATTTTTAAAGTGATTTTTGGAAAGTATATGTTTTATTAAAATTTTGGAATTAATTCATTTTAAATAAATAAACGTTATAATTTTAATGTTATATAAAAATATGATTTTTAAGAAATATAGTTGGAATTTGATTTTTGAAATATGGAGTTAATGATTTTATAAAAAAATAGTTCAAATAGAGACTTTTGAATTTATTATAAAAGTTATATGTACAAGATTTATAAAATTGGATTTTTATTAAATCAGAATAATGGAATTTTAATGGAGTTTTTATAATTGTAAAAAGGGAGTTATAAATGAATCTTATAAGTAATAAGATTTATAATTTGTGAAGTTTAAAAGAATGATTTTGTAAATAATAGATTTATATGTAATTAACTTATAAATTAGATTTTGGGAATAAAATTGAGTTATAAATTGAATTGGTAAATAAAGGAGATTTGTAAATCTAAGTTTTTATAAATAGAAATGTAATTTATAGACATTGTTTTATAAATCCAAAATTAATTAAATTTGATAAATTAAATATAGAAGTTTAGTAAAGGAGATATATTCACGATTTTGGATAGCAAATTATCCTTTATATAATGTGTGTAATAATAAAGAGTTGGTTGGGAGTTATATTCACGATTTTGGACAGTGAATAATATATTAAAGAAGTGTTTGGGGATGTGATATTTTAAATAGAATTAAAAAGATTTAAAAATGTTTTAAAATGCATTAACTATCGAAACCATAGATTAAAGCATTCATTGTTGAAATAGACGTTTTCGAGAAATAAAGAAATGGTGGACTATAACACTGTTGTTATAGTAAATGATTTTCGAAAGGAAATGTTTTTCTATATAGTATTGGGATTTATATACCTATCTTAATTTTGAATCCCTATACTAGTGATTTTGGGTTGTCGTAACGATGTTTTACGCAACATTCGTTTTGACTCAAATGAAAGTGTTTAAGAGAATGTTTTCCTTAAAAGAATGAAATATATACTTAATCGTGTTTTAAGTATATTGATTATTTTCTAAGTATTGAAAATAAATGAATTTGTGAATTACTTATTGTTAAATAAGTATTTGGAAATCTTTTCCAATGAAGAAATTGAAAAGGTTTGGAGAATATATCTTTTTAAAGATAAATTAAAGTGAATATATGGCATGTTATTTATTTATGGAAGATTAATCAAAAGGGCCAAGTGATTGTTATGGTGCTGGAAATTTGGTTATTGGCTTTGATAGTTAAATAACCGACTTTCAATATTTACCTTTAAATGGGTGTTTGTTATGATTGCTTGAATATGAATGCTACACTTATTCTGAAAATAAGCGCTCACTATTCGGGTTAGCCGGGAAAGGACCTCTGAGTCGTATAACCCATTCTGAATAGTGATACGTCGCAATGGATAGCATTGATGACCGGTGTTGAAGACCGGATATTTATGAAAACTGAACGATTACCGTCGAATGTTTCTGCATCGGCTGATCTCCGATATAGAAATTTTATTACCCTTTGTGATGGGAAGTCCGGTCGTAATTAGTGAATATCCGAATTGCAAGGACTTCTTTGGAAGTGCCTTCGGTTCCGTTCGATCCCGGAACGGACTTGTATGGATGTGTGTCTGACGTTACAATTTGAGATGTAAAGCTGGTTTCTATCAAATATATTTCCGTTGGTGGTAGAGAATTTATTCTCTTAGCTTAACACCCTAGAGGTTATGTAGTTGATGGTGACTAGTGATACATTCCCAAATTGGTAATGTGGCATACGAAGTGCTGTTAAGCATTTGATGATCAAAGCACGGCTTTTGTATAAAGCGTGGCTTTGTGGATGAGACTTCATCGGACCTCACACCCCGGAAATGGTCAAAACAGGAAGGATGCAGTAAGGTTATTAGGGGGTAGCGCCCCTTTAGTGTATGTCATTCCTTCTGGATAAAGGTGGTATCATGGTTTGGAGCCCAGATACTTAACCTATGTTGTTGCTGCTACAAATTTATTACTTTGTGGTTGTTGGAATCGAGGATCCTCGGATAAAGGTCGGTTACGACCGGGGGATAGCATATTCGTGTCAGTAGTTACCCAGTTAGGGGTAACCCAGCCTTGTGTTCGCAGAGATCTAACTGTAATTTTAGGCTAGTTCTCGGGTCGTCTTTCCAGAGGCGTACCCATGTGGCAATGGGAAGTTCCTTGGCCCGACCATTTGTTGGAAATCCAAAGAAACAATACGATCTTGTACGGTTTTAGTTGTATAACCTACCATGGAATGTGGCGGTAACCTGCTATTGAACATGGTAGCTATAGTAGGCATAAATGCGAAATGCCAATGCTGGCTAAGATTTATATTATACTTTCGAAATGTTTTCTACACTATGCACTAGTAATAATATCAAATGTTTATTTTTAATGCGTATCGAGCATCTTTGACTATCATAAGGAGAAATCTCCTCCGATTCTGCGTTTGCATTGTGTGTGTGGTGGGAGGTCTTATGGTAGTTACATTTTCGAAAAGAAGCATTGCAAATCTATTTTAAAATATCCCTTGGTTTGTTTTTAAAAGATAAACTGTTTTGAGTTCTCACACCAGTCCCATGACTGGCCTGGAGTTTATTGTTTTCCTTCCTAAACTCTGGGTGCCCACCAATATTAACACGGGCAGTCTAGAGTTAGGTTATCAGGTCATTCTGGATTCGGGAGTTGCTGCATAATCTGGAGGCAAGCTGGATGGCATAGTAATTACTAGTATATGTTGTATTTCTTTTCCGCTGTTTGTTGTTGTAAACTCTGATAATGTAATGTATTGTGATGTAATGTAATTACAGATATGATTCTTTGTTTTAAAGATTAATCATTGATATATTATATGTTGTTCCGCTGTGATTGTGAGATTCTGATATTGTTCTGTTGCTTTTCTTTCTTTCTTCTTCTATCTTCTACCTCTTCTTTAACCCTAACGATACGGTTTTACGACCTTTGATTTTCTGGCAGTTGATACAGTGGACGTATTAATGTCGACCTTCGTGGACGAAAAATCTCGATCGTTACATTTGGTATCAGAGCATATGGTTAAGCGACAACCATGGCTCTGTTGGGTGTTACTCATTAGAGATAGAGTAAGTAGTACTCTAGAATGGGTTTGAGTGTAATAATAGATACGAGCGCGTATTTGTTAGTGAATATAAATTATTTTATATTGTGATGATTGGTTTGTTAAGTGGTATATGGATTCTGGTCAACACGAGTAATTAACGTTGTTGATAGGGATCTGTAAACACTTGTACAGAACAATTTGACACGATATCGTTTTAAAATAGGGTAATGAAATAATTTTACCTTGATTATATTTTATATATAAAGGAATAATTTTTCAGAATTATTAAATTGTATATAAATTGATTGTTTGGTTGCTGGAAATGTTAGAATATATATATAAGTTAATTAAAAGAATAAATTATATAAGAGCAACAATTGTACAAGTATAGAATTAAAATTGAAATGATTTATAATTGTGGAATAATCTTGTATAAGTAAAGGGAAATAGTGAAATTATATAAACAAGATTTATAAATGTGATTTATAAATAAAAGAAAATTTCGAAAGAATTTAGGGCATTGGATTCACTACTGTTGCTGGGAAATAATAAGGATGATGACTGCAGCATCATCAGTATCATTTTCGAGTCTTTGTGTGATAAATTTGTTACCATAGTAAATTGAAAATTGAAGTTTGATTGTGATAAACAAATTTGAAATTAAAATCCAAGTTAAAATAAATTTGAGTTGTCATCAAAGACATGTGATTTGAAATTTAACCAAAGGAAAGTTAAATAAATTGATTTGGATTAGATAAGCTATTGAAATTGATGAATATAAGGGAAATAAGTTTTGAACTTACAACATGAGTTAATAAATTTAGCTTTGGTAAAAAGTTAAATAGAATTTACATTAGAATTGAACCTGAATTAGATTTATAAGTGGAATTTTTAGTTAAGTTAAACAAATGATGTTTGAAATGGAATATTACTTAAGTGAAGTTGAATAAAGTTGATTTTGGTATCGAAGTAAATTAATAAAGTGAAGTGATGAATATTAACTTGAGTTATATAAATGAAATTCAACCTTATTTTTTAAATGAATTAGCAATTGAATTAACTAATGAATGGAATATTAATCAATCGAATGTAAAAGAATTGATATGGGATAATGAATGTAAGTGTAAATTCATTTGAAGCTAATGAAGTTGAGAAATATAATAATTGAATGGAAGTCAATTTAATATCAACCAATTGGAGTTAAAAAGTGTTAAACCAAATAGAATGTAAATTTAAATAATTTGGTTATGTTGAATATACATTGGTTTTTATTTGATTGTTAATTAATTGTGTATATTTCATTAAGTGTTAATAAAATTGAATTGATAAATGGAAAGCTATGTAATTGAATCTGATTTGAAAGTAAACAAACTTGAATATAAATTAGTGAATGTAAACTAATTGAATATGAATAAGTGAATGTTAGTAAAAACATCCAATGTTAATGAATCAAATGTAATTAAATGAAAAACCAATTCATTGAATAATAATGAGAAGTGAGTGTATATTGATTTGATATGGATTTGTTGGATGATAGTTGTTTGGTGGTTGCATTTATTGCTTTTGTTGCATTTTCTGTATTGGCATATGTAGTTATTGTAGTGATATATGTTGTATATTGATATTACTTTCATATATGCATGTTTCTCATGGTTTGTTGAGTGTTTAGTAGGTGCGGATTGCGCTTGCTTCGCATTTGGAGCTTGGTTTCGCGCTATATTAGCCGTATATGCTCGCTAATAAAATATAAGGTACATATCGATTAAATATCGTACTTTTACACTTTTTTTCCTGCGGGATGCCTCATTACTTGATGAGATGTATATTTGTGATATATATATTGTCATTTTTTTTCGGATCGAGCCGCGCAAAGGAAACTATGGCGAATTTTTCCGAAAATTTAAGGTGTTATAATATTTTTGAGAAGAATTGAAAAAAAAGTTGTGATAACTAAAGTTTTGATTTGAAGTTAAAAGTTAAACGATATAGTTGGTTTTGAAAAGATAACTAACTATGATTTGAAAACTTAGTAAAGTTATTGTAAGAAGTTTAAATATGGATTTTGGAAAGTTAATGGATTCTGTAACTTTTTCTTACTTGGTAATTTTGAGGACGAAATTCTTTTAAGGGGAGAAGTTTGTAACGACCCAGAATTTTTGTTAATTAAAATGTGTATATTTAATTGATTTTTAATATTAACAAGTGAAATTTGTAGTCGAATAAATTTTTATTTTGAATATCTAGATTTAATTGGATAATTTAAATCGATAATTTAATATTGAAAATTACAGAAATAATTGGAAATTTGGTTTAATATAATTAAAATTGATTTGTAAAATTTTATTAAATCATATTGGAGTTAGAACAATGTTTGTGAACTTTTAAAATTGAATTAAAAGCTAATTTGTGAAAATTGAATATTTTAATATTTAATCGACTAGTGAAAATAGTCATTTTTCAAATAGTCTCAGATTTTGACGAATCCAGTTTCATCGGATCCGTAATATTATATTATTGTAAGGTTTCAAATTTCGTGTCAATCGGGTTTACCGTTTGTCCGGGGTAAGCCAAAACGTATAGAAATTCGTTTAATCGGTTTAATCTACATTTGATCGTTTATTTCCGTAACTCGCACAGATGATCGAATTGGCCTCCGAAACCTATTCCATTGTGTCCGGAATGCGGGGTAAACCCTAGAAACGCCGGTCACCGCGCGAGATTTGGAGTTCGGAAAACCGAGTGAATAGTGTTTTTCGTTGAAATTTCTATAAAAGGAACCCATCCTCTACTATTTTGCAAAATCCTAGCTTCAAGAGCCGGCCGCCACCATTGTTTTTAATGGCCGAAATTGTTCTTCTTTCTCCCCTCAAAATCTTCAAATCCACACACTAATTCAAGAAACTTCCAACACGAATATTGTAGATCATCACGAGATCTTCGTGTACAACGGTGATGATCGAAAAAGGAGCTGTGGATCGACCAGAAATCGCTCGTGTTCGTGGCCGTTTGTTCTCATTTTGCGTGCAAAAGGCGAGGCCAAGCTCCACCAAACTCTAGCCGTAGGTCGAGCATGCGAGGGGCTATAACGTGGTATGCTCCGATCATCTTCTAGGATTAGGGTGGTGGTGCGATTTGCGGTCAAAGTTTGGAAGCAAATGGGTTCGGTTGCGTTCATTTCCTGGAGCAAGCGCGTGATGGAAGAAAGGGGGGTTTGGCCTTGATGCATGCGGGGGGAGATCTACGGCCAGAAAATAGGTTTAGAAATTATAAAGAAAATTGTGTATTAATTTATATTAAAATTTGTGTAAACTTTAAAAATGTATAACTTTTTGATACAAGGTCGAAAAATCGCGAAACGAATTACGTTGACTTCGTTTTGCCGAGCACTACGCAATGGAGCTAGTTTAGAGTCATTTGGAGTTAGTGAAGATTTCGGGCAAAATTAAACGCACGTTTAATTTTATTCGAAATAAAACGCTACAACTATTATCGGAAACTCAAGGTGAGAACTTCTCACTCAATCGAAATTATTTCGATTTAAAATGAATATCTGGCAAGTTATTTATTTATGGAAGATTAATCAAAAGGGCCTAATGATTGTTATGATGCTGGATATTTGGTTGTTGGCCTTGATAGTTAAATAACCGACTATCAATATTTACCTTTAAATGGGTATTTGTTATTATTGCTTGAATATGAATGCTACACTTATTTTGAAAATAAGCGCTCACTATTCGGGTTAGTCGGGAAAGGACCTCTGAGTCGTATAACCCATTCCGAATAGTGATACGTCGTAATGGATAACATTGATGACCGGTGTTGAAGACCGGATATTTATGAAAACGGAACAATTACCGTCGAATGTTTCTGCATCGGCTGATCTCCGATATAGAAATTTATTACCCTTTGTGATGGGAAGTCCGGTCGTGATTGGTGAATATCCGGATTGCAAGGACTTCTTTGGAAGTGCCTTCGGTTCCGTTCGATCCCGGAACGGACTTATATGGATGTGTGTCTGACGTTACAATTTGAGATGTAAAAATGGTTTCTATCAAATATATTTCCGTTGGTGGTAGAGAATTTATTCTCTTTGCTTAACACCCTAGAGGTTATGTAGTTGATGGTTAGTAGTGATACATTCCCAAATTGGTAATGTGGCATACGAAGTGCTGTTAAGCATTTGATGATCAAAGCACGGCTTTTGTATAAAGCGTGGCTTTGTGGACGAGACTTCATCGGACCTCACAGCCCGGAAATGGTCAAAACAGGAAGGATGCAGTAAGGTTATTAGGGGGTAGCGCCCCTTTAGTGTATGTCATTCCTTCTGGATAGAGGTGGTATCATGGTATGGAGCCCAGATACTTAACCTATGTTGTTGCTGCTGCAAATTTATTACTTTGTGGTTGTTGGAATCGAGGATCCTCGGATAAAGGTCGGTTACGACCGGGGGAAGGCATATTCGTGTCAGTAGTTACCCAGTTAGGGGTAACCCGGCCTTGTGTTGGCAGAGATTTAACCGTAATGTTAGGTTAGTTCTCGGGTCGTCTTTCCAGAGGCGTACCCATGTGGCAATGGGAAGTTCCTTGGCCTGACCATTTGTTGGAAATCCAAAGAAACAATACGATCTTGTACGGTTTTAGTTGTATAACCTACCATGGAATGTGGCGGTAACCTGCTATTGAACATGGTAGCTATAGTAGGCATAAGTGCGAAATGCCTATGCTGGCTAAGATTTATATTATACTTTCGAAATGTTTTCTACACTATGCACTAGTAATAATATCAAATGTTTCTTTTTAATGTGTATCAAGCATCTTTGACTATCATAAGGAGAAATCTCCTCCGATTCTGCGTTTGCATTGTGTGTGTGGCGGGAGGTCTTATGGTAGTTACATTTTCGAAAAGAAGCATTGCAAATCTATTTTAAAATATCCCTTGGTTTGTTTTTAAAAGATAAACTGTTTTGAGTTCTCACACCAGTCCCATGACTGGCCTGGAGTTTATTGTTTTCCTTCCTAAACTCTGGGTGCCCACCAATATTAACACGGGCAGTCTAGAGTTAGGTTATCAGGTCATTCTGGATTCGGGAGTTGCTGCATAATCTGGAGGCAAGCTGGATGGCATAGTAATTACTAGTATATGTTGTATTTCTTTTCCGCTGTTTGTTGTTGTAAACTCTGATAATGTAATGTATTGTGATGTAATGTAATTACAGATATGATTCTTTGTTTTAAAGATTATTCATTGATATATTATATGTTGTTCCGCTGCGATTGTGAGATTCTGATATTGTTCTGTTGCTTTTCTTTCTTTCTTCTTCTATCTTCTACCTCTTCTTTAACCCTAACGGTACGGTTTTACGGCCTTTGATTTTCTGGCAGTTGATACAGTGGACGTATTAATGTCGACCTTCGTGGATGAAAAATCTCGATCGTTACAGCCGTGATTTATCAAGGTTAAAAATAAAAAGAAATTGTAAAATTAATTTATATATATATATATATATATATATATATATATATATTTGTGTAATTTTTAAATAATCGTAACTTCTTCATACGAGGTCCATTTTTGACGAAATTAGTTGCGTTGGGTCCGTATTGATGAGCACTACATTATAGAGCTACTTTGAAGTTAATTGGAGCTAGTGTGAATTTTGAGTGAAATTAAACGGTTGTTTAATTTTATTCGGAATAAAACACTGCAACTGCTTTTGGAATCAATGTGAGTACAACTCACTCTTTTTGCCTCACTGGTATTTTTATATAAGTGAGAATAAATATATTTTATGATGATTGATGATTGTTTGGATGATATATGATATATTATCTATATATTGATTGATATTTGGATATATTTCTGCCTATTGGAGCAGAAGAGACCCTATACGTTTCCATGTATGGGCGGATGACCCTTTGTATGCGCGTCTGCCTGGAAGTGGACATTTACACATATTCTAATATGTATATTTGTTGCAGGTGACAGGTTGGAGGGATCTAACTGGATTCCTCACCGGTATTGGTTTATTTACAGATATTGTTATATATGTTGTTATCATGTGATATATGATGTTTTGGATGCCATGATTGATGTATTTAGTGTTGTTGCAGCATTGAACCGATTTTTGAAATTTTAAAAATGTTAAAGTGATGATTTCAAATTTAAAAGGATTTTAAAGTGATTTTTGAAAATAGATGTTTTGTTTATTTTTGAATTGTTAAGTGAATGAATTTATTTTGAATAAGTAAAAGTTATAACTTTTATGTTATAAAAATTATGATATTTGTGGAATATAATTGAAATGTGATTTTTGAAATATGAAGTAACTATTTGGTAAAATAAGTTAAATTGAGATTTTTGGTTTATTTTAATTGGTTTATATATAAAATTTATAAAATTGATATTTTATAAATCAAAAGTGATGGAATTATAAAGAAGTTTTATAAGTGTTAAAATGAAGTGATAAATGGATTTTATAAGTAAATAAGATTTATAACTGATGATGTTACAAAATGAATGAATTTTGTAAATAAATGATTTATAAGTAATTAAATTATAAATTGGATTCTGGCATATAATTGAGATAAATATGGAATTGGTAAATAAAGGAATTTTGTGAATTGAAGTTTTTATAAAATATAAATACATAGAATTAATAAATTTGGTAAAAGGAGCTATATCCATGATTTTGGACAGTGGATTACGCTTTAATAAATGTGTAGAAATATTGGATTTGGTAAATGAACTATATTCACGATTTTGGACAGTGAATAATAATTTGAATAAAATGGATATTTTTGAAAAGTGACATTTTAAATGGAGTTAAAATATTTGAATATGTTCTAAAATGTGTTGAGTACCGAAACCATAGATTTCAGCATTCATTGTTGAAATAGACGTTTTCGAGAAGTACAGGAAAATGATGGACTGTAACACTATTGTTATAGTAAATGATTTTCGAAAGAAAATGTTTTCGTATAGTGTATGGGATTTATATATCTATCTTATTTTCGAATCCATATACTAGTGATTTTAGGTTGTCATAACGATGTGTTACGCAACATTCGTTTTGACCCGAATAAATGTGTTTTAAAAAGAGTGTTTTCCTTAAAGAATAAAATATATACTTAATTCTGATTTAAGTATATGTAATATTTTCTAAGTGTTGAAAATAAAGAGATTTGTGAATATGCTTATAGAGTCGAAATAAGTATTTGGATATGTTTTCCAATATAGAAGTTGAAATGGTTTTGAGATTATATCTTTTTAAAAGATAATTTGAAGTGAATATTTAGCAAGTGATTTTATTAATAAAGATTAATTAAAAAGGGCCTAGTGATTTCTTATGGTGCTAAATATTTGTTTGTTTGCTTTGATAGTTAAATAACTGACTATCAAATTTGGCCATTTTAGTTCCTCGACTTGATGTCAGAACTATTTAGTCATACACTTAGTATGTAGCCTTCTGTGTAGGCTTGATTATTGTTTTTGTTGAGGATGTAGATTCGTGTAGTGCGGAGTATTACTCCAATCTACCGAGCTTCCTTCTTCGCCCGAATGGTAACAAGTTGAAAGTTAGAGACGTGATAAGCCTATGAGAGTTAGTTTTTATGGGAGGTTGAGAAACGGTTTTGCATTGTTGGTGCGAAGAGATCGGGATTAGATTTATCTGAAAACCACTTCGGACCAATGTATATGCATTCGATTGTGCAGGTTATTGATGATATTGACATTTAGGATTTTCATAGTGGGGGACTGCTTGTTGATCATTTGGGGTTAAAATACCAATATACATCCATTAGCAGCGGTCTCTTCATTATGAAATCTCCAATGCAAGGACTATTCGCTACTAATCCTAGGGATTTTCCGACAGGATGTAGTAGGAAAGTACCTTCGGTTTGTCCTATTCTTGGACAACTCGTATGGATCTTTGTCCGACATTGCATTTCTAAAGATTACGTACATTGGTTTTTACAATGTACATCAGTGGTGGCGGAGAATGCAACTTCTCTTAGCTTAACACCCTCCTTGAGACGTATGAGCTTAAGGGATGTATTTTTGTGGAAGACAATTAGTAGTCAATGGAAATGGACGTGTGGCATTCAAAGTGATGTGATTTGTGATTGTGAAAGGTAATCGTTACCTCAGGCCTCATCAACCAGAAATGTCCAAAACAGGGTTAGATGCGGCAATGCTAAGTGGGTCGCTCCCAAGTAGGATATGATCATCCTCTTCTAGATATATCTTTACACCCTATGACATCATGTATCTGATTATTGTGGTTTGTATGCTATGAGGGCCCTCAGTAAAGGTCGGTAACGATCGGAGGATGATATATTCGGTACCATCTAGTTATAGAGGTAGGTCGGTCTTGTGTTGGTAGAGGATCCTTTATGATGGTCTTCGGTACATTCCTCTAGAGATGTACCGCCGAAAGGCAGTCCCTTTACCTGGTCATTTGTATGGAAATCCAAACTCCACTACGTACCTGCCATTTTCATTGTATTTCCCATATTGTGCTATATGGTGGAATTTAATCAATGTAACAATTTCGGCTATGATTAGCATTATTTGTGCAATAGACACTATTATAATATAAGTGGATTTGATATGAAATGTTTTAGTTATCGTAAGGTAAAAATATGTTTGTGTTTAGGTGCGGGTGTATCTTACGAGATACTTTTGTTTTGATAAAGGAAAAGTTTGGTAATTTAATAAATTCAGTTGAGTGTGTTTCTCACGCTGGTTTACCAGACTGATCCCGGAGTTCTTTCCTTCAATGCTCAGGTCAAACTGAGTATATCTACAGGTTCATATTTGGTGCTTTTGGAGCTTTAGCGGAAGAGCTGGAGATCTTCATTCTCGTATACACATATCTGTTTTGATTATCCGTGTGCTTAGTTGTGTTTATATTATCGGCAATTGTGAGGACAGGTTATTATAACTGTTCAGGCTGATAATTATAATTGATTGTTGAACTCTGATTGATGTATGTATATACGGTTTCTGTTTTGTAAAGATCATTGATATGATATTATATGTTTTCCGCTGGGATGTGAGATTCTGTATTGTTCTGTTTGGTTCTATCTTCTCTCTTTCTTCTCTTCTCTTCTTCGCTCTTTTTTCTTTCTCTTGACTTTCCGTCAGTCTGTGCTTTTTGTGTCGGACATGTGTAGATTATTGTCGATTCAAATGGTACGAATTTGCGGGTCGCACAACATCAAACCAAACAATAGGCTATATGTGCTTAACTCGTCATTTTCTTGACTCCGAATGGACATTGCAAAGGCATATTTTAAATTTTGCTACTTTACCACCACCTCACACTGGACTTGTGATTGCTGATGCTATTTTTTCTTGCCTTTTGGATTGGGGTATTGAGAATAAAATATCTATGATAACATTAGATAATGCATCTTCTAATGATGTTGCCGTGAGAAATTTAAGGGAAAATTTTGCATTGAAAGGCAAACTTTATTTTAAAGGTAAATTTTTTCATGTTCGATGTTGTGCACATGTGTTGAATTTAATTGTGCAAAATGGATTGAGTGAGATCAAAGAAGTAATTCAAAATATTCGTGAGAGTGTAAAGTACTTTAAAATGTCACATCAACGCCTGCATAAGTTTGCTGACATTGTTAAACAATTGCAACTTCCCGTGTCTAAACGTTTAATACTTGATGTCCCTACCCATTGGGACTCTACTTATGCAATACTAGAGTGTGCTCTAAAATTTAAACAAGTTTTTTCTATGTATCAAGAAAGAGATCCACCCTATGTTTGGTTGCTATCTGCAATGGATTGGGAGAGAGCCGAGTCTATATGTAAGATTTTGGAGGACTTTAACGAAGCATCTGGTACAACTTATCCAACTTCCAACTTGTTTCTTCCCGAAATTTGGAAAATTAACCAAACCATAAATGAGAGATCAATATAATATGAAGGTTCCTTATTCATGAAGGGAATGTTAGATAATATGAAAGACAAATTTGACAAGTATTAGAGTGATTGTAACTTACTATTGTTCATCGCTGCTATTTTAGATCCAAGGTACAAAATGAAGCTTATAGAATTCTATTTTCCTAAGATTTACTCTAAACTCGAATCCGAACGAAATATAAAATTCGTTACGCTTTCTTTAGAGGAATTATATTCAAAATATGCTATGGTTGCAAATAATAAAACTTCTAAAATACCAAAAAGAAATACATCTTGTGGTACAACAAAAAGGAGAAAAACAAAAGGTAGAAGTGAGTATGAAACATGGGCCGATGAATCAGATGTGGTGGGAACTACACAATCTAAACTAGAGTTATGTTTAAAAGAACATCGTTATAAATTTGATGAAACCGAAGACTCTTTCCATGTGTTGGAATGGTGGAAAGTAAATGCTTCAACATAAAAAATATTATCAATTATGGCTCGAGATATACTCTCTATTCCTATTAGTAGTGTTGCCTCAGAATCCGCATTTTGTGCTGGTGGTAGAGTTTTGGATCAGTTCAGAAGCTCTCTAAAGCCAGAAACGGTAGAAGCTATAATCTGCACTGGAGATTGGTTGCGTACAAAATATGCATTGAATAATTTTGAGGTAAGAATTTTATATATTTCCATACATTATGAACTTTATTGAAATGTTTGATTTCTTAAAACCCGTACCTGTTCAGCTGTATGCAACATTTTAATTCATCTTATTAATATTCATGCTTCTAATTAATTTTTAATATGTAACTATTTTAGGTTAAACATGATGAGAAAAATATGGAATCAATAAATTTTGAATAGTTTAGATGAAGTTATTGGTGAGTTAGAGCCTAGAGGTATCGGGCATGTTTTAGATCCTTAAATATTCACATGAAGTTTAGTCCATTAATCAACCAATGCTACCTCCTTTTTCAAGTGGATTGATATTTTCAGGTGGAATGCAATATTATGTTAGTTGCTTATGCTGTTCGGAATAGTGCTAAAGTTATTGAAGGTTGAAACTTGAAAGCAAGTTGCAAATTTAGTTATTAACTAAACTATATATGCTGAATGTTAGGATGACTTGTATGCAAGCTATCTGCTGTTTTGTGAAATATTTGGTGTTATCATGTTTTGTTCTTGGAATTCTGGTATTTAAATTTTTGAGAATGTATGTTTGATTTGTCTTAGGCTGTTGCTTTTTCGAGAAAGAAGTAAGCTATAGTGAATTCAAAATAATTAAGTCATGAGTTGTTCCTATGCTTGATGATTTTCTCTGTAACTTTTATGGTCGTATTTTTGTGTAGAAATATTTTGTTATTAAGGCCAATTTCTGTTTGAAAATCCATGCTTTGGTCTAATTTTATGTTCATATATTCTGAGTTTGAAATTATGAAATAGGTATTACTTTTGTGCAAAATGTTTGATAATATCTTTTCTACCTGAAAATTTTCTCATGTATCATTTTTCGGTCAAACTGCAAACAAGTTTTATTTCATAAAATTTTGATACCTTGTTCGTCCAAGTCCTATTTTGGATTCGATTATGGTCCGATTCATTTCCGATAAGTCTATTGAACCAAACTTGGACCGTCGTTAAAATTTTCGGACCAAGTTTGAACAACGGTAAGTTTTTCCAATGTTTATTGAATTGGACATAGGCTCGTCCGATATAAGATTCGGTCCGAGTTCGAATGTCGACATGTTCGGTCTTTTCCCCCCCCCTTCCCAATATTCAACCCTATTCAAAAATCTTCTCATTGCATAAGGACGGTATATAATCTACTAAGTGTACCTTATGTTCAACAACCTTAGGTTAATATTTAAATGTTGTTTCAGGTTTTTTCATGTATAAATAAGCATGTATGATGCACATGGATCATTTGTATGCAACAGCCGATTTGATCACTTGCTCGATCATACAGATTTCACTTTCAAACTAGTATATACCACTTGACCCTCTGGTGCGAACTCAAATCAGGTTCCTTGATTAGAAACTTTTATTCCCTTACATAGCCATATATTATGATAGAAAATGTGACGCCTCACCTCTATACCCACGCTAGCCAAGGACACTACAGGGTAATGCCGTCAACTAACACGGAGAATAAGGCTGGATGGGAGCGACCATCTATAGCCTTGCTCTAACTATCTATTGAATACATCGACAATGAACATACCAAGCAGGTCGACATACCTAATGAATACTTAAAACAAAACCATGGGTGGTTGAAGGATCTATCAGAACAGAATATAACAACTCAAATGTAATATACATCACAGAACAGTAGACTATCATATACACATATACAGATACATAACAGAGTTTACAAAATAATACATGTCAAGTGGTATAGCAAACCACAATATACAGACGAACCAAAAGAATACATATATCAGAGTTACAAATAAAAGGACTACACAAAAAAAGCTTTAACAAAAAGGAACAAGATGAATAGTCCATGCGGAAGCAAAATAGGCTAAGTCCAAAAGCACCTAACCTGAAACATCTCGGTCTGACCCGAGTATAAAATACACGGGTCAGTCTAGCTAAACAAATCAGTTAGATAAACTGAACAACAATAAACCTGCAAGGTTATAAGGTATAACAAATATCTCTAAAGCAGATAACACAATCATCTAACAAAAGATGAATCATATAATAACAAGTCTCGTATCATTGGCAACTCATAGAAACAAAGGATAAGAATATCCCAAAACAAGCCAAAAAGCAAATAACAAATACCAATGAAGGTATACAAGTTCCACAAGGTAAATGCTACTCATCATGCGGCTCAAAAGGACCAACACCGAAGGGCGATACCTAGGAAATATACATATGAATGAAACATCAGAAAATTTCTCGAGCTCGGTACTGTACAAACAAGGATCCATGAGCCCGAAGACTCCAAATCCAATATCACCCATGCGGCTCATATCGACCAACATCGGAAGCGATACAATAGGGCAACCCAATATCACCCATGCGGCTCATAACGACCAACATCGGAAGCGATACTATAGGCAACAAACCCGAAGGCACAAACCCGAAGGCACAAACCCGAAGGTACAAACCCGAAGGCAACATACCCGAAGGCAACAAACCGTAATGGTGAAGGTCAAAGACCCAGTACTGGACACCACTAACTGGCGGAATGTGTCATAACTCTCAAAAAGGAATCCGAAAAGTGGTAACGTGAGTCCCATAACCACTCGTTCGCACTAAAAGGTTTACTATTCGTTAGTTAATTTCACACTCAAAGCAGTACAAAGTTCACATCATATCATCGGTAAACCAAACCCGAAGGTCAAAACGATCAATTGAATAGGTTGGGGATTAATCGAAAAGATAAACGCACAGATTCTTGGTCCGTGTTTTGCCCAACCTTTTAATCACCCTTCCACTTCGCTCGAAGTGTGAAATTGTGCGTGTGTTTTAAATAGAATTTATAAATTAGAGAAGCGAGCTTTTAATACGATTTGAAGAAATCATTTATAAAAACCCGTGGATAAAGTCAAAAAGGAATCATCAAGGTCAAATATGCATAAAAAACTAATTGGAATCAATATGTATCGATTAAATTTGGAAAACTAAACGAACCAGGCAAGTTGGGAAAAAACAGCATATTCAGACGTCTGAAAGAAGAGATTCAGACGTATGAATCTGGAATTCAATTTCTTTTCAAAAGAGGATTCAAACGTCTGAACCCAAATTTTCAGACGTCTAAAATAGGCAATATTCGGCCTATTTCCTTTCTGGTTGAAAGTTAGCCAATTCAGACATCTGGAATATAAAATTCAGACGTCTGAATCTAGGGATGAAAATGTTCCCCAGAACAATATTCAGACGTCTGAAATAAGAGTTTCAGACGTCTGAAACTTAATGTTCAGGCATTTCCTGAACCTAGGCCAACTATGGCCAAACAAATCGAAAGCAATCGGATGCGTGTTGATTATGGGCTTACGTCAAACGATTACCCGACCTTAACGACACACCCAAACACTCCGAACAACATAAACATCAACCATATTAGGTTTTACATAGATTTGGCTTCAAAAATCATAATTTGGCAATTTCACCAAAGCAAACCAAATCGAAAGCAAAAGCATATGAACAAGTGTTAGGAATTCATACCTAACATCAATGATATCAAAAGAAGTAGATGTGAGTTCAAAACTCACCTTCTAATTCAAAAAAAAAGAAGAAAGAGTTCAATTTGCAAGGAGAAGACCAACAAATCTCCACTTCTACTCAACTAGCTTCAATCTAAGAATAAAACAAGTATTTTCCTAAGTTTAGGTTTAGGAATTTCCTGAGATTGAAGAGAGAAAGAGATAAAGAAGATGAAGAAGTGCTTACCAATGGATTCACTTTGATTTTTGGAGCAAGAAATCAAGTTGGAAGTCGAAACTAGGGCTTGCAATTTCTATTTCCTCTTCCCTTCCACCATTTTTAGTTTTGCTTAAGTTTTAGAAGTGTGGAATGAGAGAATGGATGAAGAGTAATGAGCTAGAGGGTTAAGAGGAGATTGGGGCTGAACCCAAACTCAAGCCCAATAGAAAAAGTAGCCAAAATTCAACTTACTCCAAACATATCAAAGCTTATACTCAAAAAGATCGCAAACGACATTTTGGAATCAATGAAAGTGGTTTCGAGTTCCAATTCGGCCATTTGCAAAAAGTAACATTTCGGACCAAAAATCTGACTAACGACACTATATTTAAATAAAACATTTAAATATAAAATCGTTAAATATGCAGGTTGTTACAGAAAACCTCAAGATCATACCAAGAATCTGTATCAAGTGTTCGCCATTAAGAATCGAACGAAAAATCCTTGTACGGACCAATGTAGATAACCTAGAAATCACGTACTAGGATCTTGGATCAAGAATAATGATGCGAATAAAATGATCTACGTATAACCTACGTATTTTATCCTATTGGTTTCTTAATTACACCAATATCTCTTTAATCGCATTCATTTACACTAATAATATATCATTCAATACTAAAACTATTTACGAACATTTCATAAAAACATAAATCAAGTTTATAAATATTTTATAAAGACATATCTTAATTTATAAAACATTTCATAATAGCTTACTTTAAGTTATTTCTCGTGTAATACTCTACGCATCCTAAGAGTATAAACAAAATATCAAATTCATTTTACTTTCTAAAATTCCAACGAATGCCAAATAAACCCGGGCCTTATAATTGAGTCAACCTTTTGACTTCTTTTATGCTCAAGTTAGGCAAGTAGCTAGGAAAAGTAGGACACGGGTATCCAAACCCAGGACTAGAGTCTACTTTCCTTAGACAACTCTAAGGTAAAGACGTTTATTAGTTGGCCTAATAACATCGAATGATTACTTAACATAGGTGTTCAAACCAATTTAAAAGTTATGTTAACTTATTACTTTCTAAATTCAAGAGTTACAAAAACTCATCTTTAAATTTCAAAAACAATTAACTTCATATTCTATAATGATCCAAAAGTTTCCAACTGTTCAAAATCATCGAAAAATCCGTTTCATTCTAACAAATGAAAACTATCAAACAATCATATCATACAAGATGAACATACCACACTGCCCTAATGCATAGGATACATGCATCAATAAAACAACTTATCAAAATTTTACTTATTTATTAGGCTCACTTTATAATAAAGAGAAAACAAAAAAGGTTTCATATTTATTTGGGCTATGCCATTACCAATTGAGCACCCTATATAGCATACAAACAAATCTTTTTCTACACAAAATTTGTATCAAAATATGTACTACCAAAAACTATTCTTTATTGAACTGCTCTACATTTTATGTAAAACTTCTTTAAAGAAAACTTTAGAACTAAACATCGGGTTTTATTTCAAATTATTTGACATAATGTTATATACATATATCTTTTGCATATTAAACCATACTTTTGGGATTTAAACCAAAATCATTTTTAAAGAGGTATCAAATATTTCATAAATAGTGCTAATTACCATGATCTTAATTTATAAATAAAATTTCCAAAATATTTACTTTAAAATCTATAGAAAATATACATATAGATCGAGTAACACAAAAATGATACCATGGAAACTAGTCCTGCCAAGTCGTACCATATATTCCCTTATTAAGAAGGGTAATGCCTATGAGAAGTGTTGATCAATCGAACATATCTCTTATCCAATTTAGTCATTTCGAGCCACTCGAATTAGATTACATAAAAGTACCTTTTTCTTGAATTGACTCGTCAATTCCAAGAGGAACCTCGAACTTGTACCAATCTTAAACTACTTTTCAAATATTAATATTCATAAATACATTCAAATAACACTACTATTGTTTTCTTCAAAATCATAGAAATCATTTCAAAGATGCTGGGATTTAAGTTCTTAAAATATTATTTTAAATCTTTTTCTTAGGTAAACCGTATTTTATAAATCATACTTATATAAAATCACTTTCTTATATAAAACTATTTCACAAATATTTATTTTCAAAATATTATGTCTTCCTTTAAATTATAATAAAAAACTTATTTTAATGTTAACTTTTAACCCAACATTATCACTGAATGCCTTATAGTCAAACTATGAAACTCAATTCATAAGGTGTTTGTTTCAATGCACCCACAATTTATTGTCTACCCAACCCATGCATAAAAAGGTAAATTGCTCACAAGCTGTTTAAGCATAAATCAAAAATCAATAGACGGTGATAAATACTTATACAATGGTCGAGCATAACTAATCTAATAAATATATGTTAATAACATTCATAAACTAGTCGAGCATAACTAATCAATCTAAAAATGATAACAATGCTCGTAAACTAGCTGAGTAAGACCAAGCTAATAAATATACAAATGATAATAATGCTTGTACTAGTCAAGCATGTCAAATCATTATATAAATGATAACAATGCTTATGAACTTGCCTAGTATGACTAAACTAATTAATGTGGGGTAACGAATGAACATCATTAATCCTAGTTAAACTACATTTTAATAATTCATTCTTATATAATTTACCTTATATAAGATCTTAATTCTCGTAGTTGGAATTACGTTTAATGCGTACGTTTATAACAATTATAAATAAGCTCTCGTATATATAATACACTCAACTCATTCTAGGGCGTTGCTTAACCTATACCTAACGAGTTATTCGCAACCAAAGCTTAGGTTGTCACTTAACCTTCGGCTTTGATACCAGTTGTAATGACCCACCTTTTCGACCCCTAAATGTTCACACTAATACATCCACGATATTCATGTGCCAAGCACCTAAGTGTCAGAAAGAATGATTGTTAGGGTAAATAAAAAAAAGAAAATGATCAAGGAAGAAAGAACACAACATCTGAATCTCGGAGGGGGATGATAACATATAACATCAAAAGGTGGTACAAACTCTTACTCTAAGATACATAACATTTTAGAGTTACAATCGTAAGTATTATCATTAGCTTGGACATTTATAACATCGTATCCTTACAAATGCAGATATATACATAGTAGTAGTGCACCAAAAATAAAATACTACGATAGGACAATGGAAGCATTTGGCTCATCCCCCGAAGCTTCAAAGAATATTAAAAAACTACCTTTCTTAAACTGCTCGAAAGAGCACTCAAAGAGAAACATAAAACCACGAGTCAGACATAAGTTGTAAGGACCCGATTCTTTGACTTACGAAAATCTACATTAAAACGTCCACTATATCGAATGCCGAACAATCGAATGCCGGAAAACCGAATCCTTAGGGTTTAGGAAGAAGAAAAAGATAGAAGAAGTAAGAAAGAAGAAGTAAAAAAGAAGAAGCAACAGAACAATATCAGAATCTCACAATCGCAGCGGAACAACATATAATAGATAAACGAATAGTCTTTAAATCAAAAGAACTGTACATTTTATACATTACATCATCAGAGTCAATATACAACACCACATAATAATGGGCAGTTATATAAACCCGTCCTCACAACTGAATACACAGCAGAAAAGATAATATCATAAACAAGTGATAAGTTTTGCCAACCAGCTCGCCTCCTGAGCTCCACGGCACCTCCTGAATTCCAAAATGACCTAATAACCTGACTCTAGGCTACCCGTGTGGAAAATGATGGGCACCCAGAGTTTAGGAAGGGAACAATAAACTCCAGGTCAGTCATGGGACTGGTGTGAGAACTTAAAACAGTTGTATCTTTAAAAAAACAAACAAAGAAATATTTTAAAATAGATCCGCAATGCTTTTGGAAAGTGAAACTACTATAAGGCCTCCCGCCACACACACAATGCAAATGTAGAATTGGAGGAGATTTCTCCTTATGATAGTCAAACATGCTTGATACGCAGAAAAATTTCTTTGATATTATTACTATTAGTGCAAAGTGCAGGAAAACATTTCGAAAGTACAATATAATTCTTAGCCAACATACGACCGTTATCGTATACCTACTATAGCTACATCTAAACAGTGGGGCGCCACCATAAGTAAATGGCAGGTTACACAACTAAAACCGTACAAGGTGCATATTGGAGTTTGGATTTCCAACAAATGGTCAGGCCAAGGAACTTCCCATTGCCACATGGGTACGCCTTTGGAGAGACGCCCCGAGAACCTAACCGGATCTCTGTCAACACAAGGCCGGGTTACCTCTGCAAAAATAGGTAACTACTGACACGAGTATGTCATCCCCCGGTTGTAAACAACCTTTATCCGAGGATCCTCAATACCAACAACCACAAAGTAATAAATTTGCAGCAACAACATAGGTTAAGTATCTGGGCTCCATACCATGATACCACCTCTATCCAGAAGGAAATGAACATACCCTAAAGGGCGCTACCCCCTAAAACCTTGCTGCATTCTTCCTGTTTCGACCATTTTGGGGTGTGAGGTCCGACGAAGTCTCGTCCACAAAGCCTATGCTTTTCACAAAAGCCATGCTTCGATCAACAAATGATCAGCAGCACTTCGTATGCCACATTACCAAATTGGGAATGTATCACTAGTAACCATCAACTACATAACCTCTGGGCTCGTATGTCTCAGAGAAGGGTGTTAAGCTAAGAGAATAAATTCTCCGCCACCAACAGAAATGTATTTGATAGAAACTAGCTTTACATCTCAAATTGTAACGTCAGACACACATCCATACAAGTCTGTTCCGGGATCGAACGGAACCGAATGCACTTCCAAAGAAGCCCTTGCAATTTGGATATTCCCTAATCACGTCCGGAATTCCCTTCACAAAGGGTGATAAAATCTCGATATCGGAGATCAACCGAAGCAGAGACATTCGACGGTAATCCTTCCGTTTTCGAAAATATCCGGTCTTCAAATGTTATCCATTACGATGTATCACTATTCGAAATGGGATTTATGATCCAAAGGTCCTCTATCGGCTAATCCTAATAACGGGCGCTTATTTTAAAATAAGTGTAGCATTCAAATTCAAGCAAATCACAACAAATACCCATTTAAAGGTAAATATTGATAGTCGACTATTTAACTATCAATAGATATGCATAACATCACCAGATTCCAAATAGTTTCCCAAATTATTTATTTTCCAAAAATATCTTTACAAGACATATTTTTCCACACTTCAACCATTTGAAAACAAATTTCAAATCACTTTTCACCATCACAACTTTTGAAAACAAATTTCAAATCATTTTCCTTACGCGGAAACACTTCCAAATATTTATTCATTTTCACTGGAAATCTACCGAGTTCAAATACTTTAAAATAATTTATAACACTTATCCAAAATATATCGGGAAAACACTTTGAAATAAAACTATTTTTCTTTAAACACTTTACTTAAAATATTAGTTATAAAAATGTTATACCAATATTACATATAACTTAAGTCCAAACTAATTTTCAAAATAAAATTAGTAGATAGAGTATAACTATTTAAATAACTATTTTCTAAAACAATTATTGATTAAATCTTAGAAATAATCATTTCTATATCAACTTAATAAATTTTACTTAAAGGATTTAAAACAATTTAAGAAGTTAATTTCTCCAAAGTATCCTTTTCAAAACCAATTCTAGAATTATATACATATATATGTATATATTTTTCAAAGATATTCAAAAAAATTATTTGGCTTTCCAGGGAGAATACACTTTCATTTCAAAATGGTTCATTTAAACCAATTAAACAAATCCTTACCGATTTACTTTAAATTTACGTTCCAAATCCGTAAATTTATTTCCACACTTCAAAAATAAATCAATTTTTATTTTTAAACAAATTTCCCTTTCCTTATAAATTCCATGGTGAATTTAAATTACCAAATATCCACTGATATACGATTTTCAAATCGATTTCAAATATTCACTTTCAACAACAATTAAATTTTTCAATTGATTTCAAAAACAACCAAATCAAATTCCATATTGACTTTTCCAAGAAATTAAACACCAAGTGAATTTCATTCAAATCTCAAATTGAAATCAATTTCTACTAAACCCCAAATCAATTTTCAAATTGATTCCAAATTCTTTTCAAAACACCAAATAAATTTCCAAATGGATTTTCAAAAGATTTAAATTCAATCACAAAAAGATCAATTCCCAAATGGATTTCAAATTTTATTTCCTTTTAAAAAAATAAATTCCTTTTAAAGAAAACAAATTCTTTTATTTTTCAAACTCTTTAAAATCCGTATTTTGAATAAATTCTTCAACCTTTGAATAATATTACCCGAAATCCATTTATTAAAGATTTTCCCATATTTTGAAATTTTATCCAATAAGATTAAAAATAAAATTTTATTATTTTAGAATTCCTTCTTTTAAATTTACCCAATTCTCAAAAATAAATTTTAATATAAACTTTCAACCTGAATTTTTCAAAAATCAAATTTTTATTTATTTCCGGTATCCAACGATACCAAAGTTATATTCGGCTAAATTTTAGCCTTCAACGATTTCAATCACAAAGATAATCACATAGAGATTATAAATAATCAACACGCAACATTGAAACAAATTCAATTATTTGAGGAATCCAGTTGGGTCCCTCCAACCTGTTTCCCTACATCCACAGATGTTAGCACAATACCAATCCCGTTTCAAGACGGGATATCGCGGTACATGGGTTTATATAAAATATCATCCGCTATTATGCGGCGCAATAGGGTCTCATCCGCTATATAATGCGGGAAATCAACTCCAAGTACATATATAATACCAATTCCACTTCAAGGTGGAATATCGCGGTATATGTGTTTAATAAAATAACCTCCCTTAATATGCGGCGTATAGGGTTTATTTCAATACAACCAATAACAATCACCATTCAATCACACAATCAAGCAATTTTAAATTTAACTATTTAAAATTTAAATCGAAACAAATTCGATTGAGTGAGAAGTTCTCACCTTGCTTCCAATAACCGTTGTAGTGTTTCGTTCCGAATAAAATTAAACACGCGTTTAATTTTACCCAAAATTCACACTAGCTTCAATCAATCCCAATCCAGCTCCATAATATAGTGCTTGTCAATACGAACCGAACGCAACTCATTTCGTGCGAAGCAGACCTCGTATGAAAAAGTTATAGCTTTTTATAGTTCATACGAATTAATATAATAAAATTTCAACTTTAATTTTTTATTTTTAGACCTAGTTTCCATCTGGCCGTTAATTTTCTTTGCATAGATCGTGACCGCCCCCTTCTTTCTTCCTTCCCCCAGCATCATCTTACGCGAAACCCATTAGAGCTGTCGTTTTCATCGATTTATCACGCCACATAGGATCATTTCGACGACGATCAGAGGCTGCCGCCTCGAAGCCACTGCCAATTTCCATCACCGCCTTGATTATCATCGATCTCGGCCTCCATCTCGCGTTGAAAACCGTGTGCGAACATCAGCCGTTCGAGCTCGATTTGCCATTGATTCGTTTCTCCAAATTTGATCGTAGCCGTTGAATTTATAGAGCTCGTTGCTCTCTACAACTTTGCAGAAGAAAGTTTTACGAATTGGTTGATGGATTTAAAGAAAATGAGGGAGGAAGGAGGCGATTTTCTGGCCATTAATTGATAGGGTGGCGGCTAGGGTTTGAAGCCCTAATGGTTTGCAAATGTTAAAAATGAATGTCCTTTTATAGAAAATTGCCAAAACACTATTCAACCGAGATTTTCCCGAACTCCAAACGAAGCGTGCCGCCTGGCGTTTATAATGTTTTAAACCTATTCCGAACGCAATGGAATATATATCGGGAGCCAATTCGATCATATTTGAAAGATAGATTTTCAAATCGACTATTTAAATTAAAAATTCACTTAAAACGATTTCAGTGCGTTTTAGCTTGCCCTGGACAAACCGTAAATTAGATTGACACGAAATTTGAAATCTTACAATAATTTAACATTACGGATCCAATGAAACTTGTTTCGTCGAAATCCGTGACTGTTTGAAAAATGACTATTTTTACTCGTCAATTAAATATTAAAATATTCAATTTCCACAAATTAACTTTTAATTCGATTTTAAAAGTTCTATAACATCATTCTAACTCCAATATGATTTAATACAACTATACAAATCAATTTTAATCACATTAAACCCAATTTCCAATTATTTCTGTAATTTCAAATATTAAATTGTCGATTTAATTATCCAATTAATCTAAATATTCGAAATATAATTTATTCGACTTACTAATTTTACTTGTTAATATTTAAAATCAATTAAATATGCAAATTTCAAATGACAGGAATTATGGGTTGTTACAAACTTCCCCCCTTAAAAGAATTTCGTCCGCAAAATTGCCAAGTAAGAAAAAGTCTTGAAATCCATTAAACTTTTTTTTTCAAAAACAAACCGTTCCAACTTGATTTCAGATTCATTTTAATTTCTTAACTTTTCCAAAATCTGATGGTTACATTTTTCTAGTTCAATTCCTACATTTTCATTTCAATTTAGAAATTGACTTTTCGTTAACAAAAAATTTCCAAAAATTTTCAAATTTTTTTCTAACTCCCAAAATTTACGGGAAATTTTGGCAGAGTCTCCCTTGTACGGAGGAGCTTTTGCAATATCACAATAGATATAAATATATATACATCGACCCACACGGTCGGAAAACAGAAAAACAGTTCATATTTCCTATTTTTATTGCGTATGCGTACCTTTTTAGCATTTTTAAGCAAAGCAGTTATTTATTAGCATTTTAGCATGACCAAATCCATCCACCTACAGCCCCGGTACTTTTACTTACTCAATTTAAACATGTAAGTGACATATATAGGAAATTCATTTACATTTCACTAATTTTCAATAGAAAACACATAGTTTTCATAAGCAATGCAAACAAAATAAGTCCCATAAGCAATCTATAAGGTTTCGATACAAATTTTAATTGCTTACAACCAATTCACATTAATTCACTTTCAATTCAAATTCAATTACATAGCTTTCCACTTATCAAATCGATTTCATTAACACTTAATGAATTATACACAATCAACTAACAATCATATAATAACCAAATCATAACCAACATAACCAAATTATTAAATTTACATTCAATTTGGTCTAACACTTTTAATTTCCATTTGGTTGATATTAAATTGACTTCCATTCAATTATTCAATTTCCAATTTACTAGTTTTTTTATGAATCAACACTTACATCCATTATTCCACATCAATTCATTTACATTAGATCGACTAATATTCAATCCATTTATTAATTCAATTGCTAATTCATTTAACAAATAAGGTTGAATTTCATTTATATAACTCAAGTTCATATTCATCACTTCACTTTATCGATTTACTTCGATACCAAAATCAACTTCACTCAACATTACTTAAGTTATATTCCATTTCAAACATCATTTGTTTAACTTAACTTAAATTTTCACTTATAAATCCAATTCAAATTCTAATTCTAAAGTAAATTCTATTTAACTTTTACTAAAGTCAAATTTCGTCACTTATTCATATTCATATCTCATTTTGCTTAACAAATTTGTTTAACCATTTTATATAATCACTTCAGTTTAATTTCCATTTCAATAGCTTATCTAATCCAAATTCTTTATTCTTTACCAAAGCCAAAATCTTTATTATTTCATATTATAAGTACAAAACTTGATCACTTATATTCAACAATTATAACTTGGATTTTAAATTTCCAAATTTGTTTATCACAACATAACTTCAATTTTCCAATTACTATGGTAACAAATCCATCACACAGAAACTCGAAAATGATACTAATGATGCTACAGTCATCACCCTTATTATTTCCCAGCAACAGTAGCGAGTTCAGTGCTTTAAATTCTTTTAAAATTTTCCTTTTATTTATAACTCACATTTATAAGTCTTTTTCTTATAGAATTTCACTATTCCACTTCACTTACATAAGATTATTCCAAATTGATTTATCTTGCTTAATAATATAACATCTTTAACTTTGAAAAACAACTTTCAAAATAAATGGCATCCAAAACTTTCAAATTCATAGTCCAAATTCATTTTTATTTACAACTCATATTTATAAATATATTCATATAGTTTCACTTCTTTTATATATATATATATATATAATATTTCACAATTGTAAATCACATTAATTATAACTCCATACTTAATAATTCATTTGCTTATACAATTATTCTTTTACAATATGTTTTATTTAACTTATTCAACCAACTTTTATTAACTTGCATAAATTCTTACATTTTCAACAACCAAACAATCAATTTATATACACTTTAATAATTCTGAAAAATTATTCCTTTATATATAAAATATAATCAAGGTAAAATTATTTCATTTACCCAATTTAAAATGATACTATGTCGGTTCATCTCATTTAAGAGTTTAGAAACCCCTATCGATACAGTTAGCTAGACTGCACCGACCAGAATCTATAAAAAAATCAACCGATAAGTCAACACAATACAAAACAATTTCATATTCACTAACAAATACGCGCTCGTATCTAATATTACACTCACACTCATTCTAGAGTACTACTGACTCTATCTCTAATGAGTAATTCCCAACAGAGCCAAGGTTGTTGCTTAACCAAATGCTCTGATACCACTTTGTAAGGACCCGATTCTTCGACTTACGAAAATCGACATTAATACGTCAACTGTATCAACTGCCGAACAATCGAATGACGGAAAACCGAACCCTTAGGGTTTAAGAAGAAGAAAAAGATAGAAGAAGTAAGAAAGAAGAAGCAACGGAACAATATCAGAATCTCACACTCGCAGCGGAACAACATATAATAGATAAATGAATAATCTTTAAATCAAAAGAACTGTACATTTTATACATTACATCATCAGAGTCAATATACAACACCACACAATAATGGACAGTTATATAAACCTGTCCTCACAACTGAATACACAGCGGAAAAGATAATATCATATACAAGTGATATGTTTCACCAACCAGCTCGCCTCCTGAGCTCCACAGCACCTCCTGAATTCCAGAATGACCTAATATCCTAACTATAGGCCACCCGTGTGGAAAATGATGGGCACCCAGAGTTTAGAAAGGGAACAATAAACTCCAGGTCAGTCATGGGACTGGTGTGAGAACTTAAAACAGTTATATCTTTAAAAAAACAAACAAAGAAATATTTTAAAATAGATCCGCAATGCTTTTGGAAAGTGAAACTACCACAAGGCCTCCCGCCAAACACACAATGCAAACGCAGAATTGGAGGAGATTTCTCCTTATGATAGTCAAACATGCTTGATACGCAGAAAAATTTCTTTGATATTATTACTATAAGTGCAAAGTGTAGGAAAACATTTCGAAAGTATAATATAAATCTTAGCCAACATACGACCACTATCGTATGCCTACTATAGCTACCATCTAAACAGTGGGCGCCACCATAAGTAAATGGCAGGTTATACAACTAAAATCGTACAAGGTGCGTATTGGAGTTTGGATTTCCAATAAATGGTCAGGCCAAGGAACTTCCCATTGCCACATGGGTACGCCTCTGGAGAGACGCTCCGAGAACCTAACCGGATCTCTGCCAACACAAGGCCGGGTTACCTTTGCAAAAATAGGTAACTACTAACACGAGTATGCCATCCCCCGGTTGGAAACAACCTTTATCCGAGGATCCTCAATACCAACAACCACAAAGTAATAAATTTATAGCAACAACATAGGTTAAGTATATGGGCTCCATACCATGATACAACCTCTATCCAAAAGAAAATGAACATACCCTAAGGGGCGCTACCCCCTAAAACCTTGTTGCATTCTTCATGTTTCGACCATTTCGGGGTGTGAGGTCCGACGAAGTCTCGTCCACAAAGCCTATGCTTTTCACATAAGCCATGCTTCGATCAACAAATGATCAGCAGCACTTCATATGCCCCATTACCAAATTGGGAATGTATCACTAGTAACCATCAACTACATAACCTCTGAGCTCGTACGTCTCAGAGAAGGGTGTTAAGCTAAGATAATAAATTCTCCGCCACCAATAGAAATGTATTTGATAGAAACCAGCTTTACATCTCAAATTGTAACGTCAGACACACATCCATACAAGTCCGTTCCGGGATCGAACGGAACCGAAGGCACTTCTAAAGAAGCCCTTGCAATCCGGATATTCCTAATCACGTCCGGAATTCCCATCACAAAGGGTGATAAAATCTCTATATCGAAGATCAGCCGACATTGAGACAATCGACGGTAATCCTTCCGTTTTCGAAAATATCCAATCTTCAACACCGGTCTTCAAATGCTATCCATTACGACGTATCACTATTCAGAATGGGATTTATGACCCAAATGTCCTCTTCCGGCTAAACCAAATAACGAGCTCTTATTTTAAAATAAGTGTAGCATTCAAATTCAAGCAAATCACAACAAATACCCATTTAAAGGTAAATATTGATAGTCGATTATTTAACTATCAATAGATATGCACAACATCACCAGATTCCAAATAATTTCCCAAATATTTATTTTCCAAAAATATCTTTACAAGATATATTTTTCCACACTTCAACCATTTGAAAATAAGTTTCAAATCACTTTCACCTTTACAACTTTTGAAAACAAATTTCAAATCATTTTCCTTACGCGGAAACACTTCCAAATATTTATTCATTTTCATTGGAAATTTGCCGAGTTCAAATACTTTAAATAATTTATAACACTTATCCAAATATATCGGGAAAACACTTTGAAATAAAACTATTTTTCTTTAAACACTTTACTTAAAATATTAGTTATAAAAATATTATACCAATATTACATGTAACTTAAGTCCAAACTAATTTTCAAAATAAAATTAGTAGATAGAGTATAACTATTTAAATAACTATTTTCTAAAACAATTATTGATTAAATCTTAGAAATAATCATTTCTATATCAACTTAACAAATCTTTACTTAAAGGATTTAAAACAATTTAAGAAGTTAATTTCTCCAAAGTATCCTTTTCAAAACCAATTCTAGAATTATATACATATATATGTATATATTTTTCAAAGATATTCAGAAATTTTATTCGGCTTTCTAGGGAGAATACACTTTCATTTCAAAATGGTTCATTTAAACCAATTAAATAAATCCTTAGCGATTTACTTTAAATTTACGTTCCAAATCTGTAAATTTATTTCCACACTTCAAAAATAAATCAATGTTTATTTTTAAACAAATTTCCCTTTCCGTTATAAATTCCATGGTGAATTTAAATTTCCAAATATCCACTGATATAAGATTTTCAAATCGATTTCAAATATTCACTTTCAACAACAATTAAAATTTTCAATTGATTTCAAAAACAACCAAATCAAATTCCATATTGATTTTTCCAAGAAATTAAACACCAAGTGAATTTCATTCAAATCTCAAATTGAAATCAATTTCTACTAAACCCCAAATCAATTTTCAAATTGGTTCCAAATTCTTTTCAAAACACCAAATAAATTTCCAAATGGATTTTCAAAAGATTTAAATTCAATCATAAAAAAATCAATTCCCAAATGGATTTGAAATTTTATTTCCTTTTAAAAAAATAAATTCCTTTTAAAGAAAACAAATTCTTTTATTTTTCAAACTCTTTAAATCCGTATTTTGAATAAATTCTTCAACCTTTGAATAATATTACCCGAAATCCATTTATTAAAGCTTTTCCCATATTTTGAAAATTTATCCAATAAGATTAAAAATAAAATTTTATTATTTTAGAGTTCCTTCTTTTAAATTTACCAAATTCTCAAAACTAAATTTTAATATAAACTTTTAACCTGAATTTTTCAAAAAACAAATTTTTATTTATTTCCGGTATCCAATGATACCAAAATTATATTCGGCTAAATTTTAGCCTTCAACGATTTCAATCACAAACATAATCACATAGAGATTATAAATAATCAACACGCAACATTGAAACAAATTTAATTATTTGAGGAATCCAGTTGGATCTCTTCAACCTGTTTCCCTGCATCCACAGATGTTAGCATAATACCAATCCCGTTTCAAGACGGGATACCGCGGTACATGGGTTTATATAAAATATTATCCGCTATTATGCGGCGCAATAGGGCCTCATCCGCTATATAATGCGGGAAATCAACTCCAAGTACATATATAATACCAATTCCACTTCAAGGTGGAATATCGCGGTATATGTGTTTAATAAAATAACCTCCGCTTAATATGCGGCGTATAGGGTCTATTTCAATACAACCAATAACAATCATCATTCAATCACACAATCAAGCAATTTTAAATTTAACTATTTAAAATTTAAATCAAAACAAATTCGATTGAGTGTGAAGTTCTCACCTTGTTTCCAATAACCGTTGCAGTATTTCGTTCCGAATAAAATTAAACACGCGTTGCTAATTTGTTTGCTAAAAAACTATGATAACAAACCTTAACTAAGTAAAGTTATAACCCATATTTACGTGCTTTGAATAGCATGACAGTTGGGTAACTGTTGTACTTTGGAAGGCCTTAGTTTATGTGATTGAATGACATTGAATATTGAATTAAATATGGAATTTTCTACATAACAATAGTCGCTATAAATGCACTTTGAATCCCTTAACTATAACTTGTGTAATTTGATGATTTATGAACATATCTTGATATGACTTGTTTTGGTTGTTATCTACACTTCTATAAATGTTTTAGAAAGCAAAGGATATGTTTGAAATTTTTTGAGATTAATCGAATAAAGCTAGGAAAGTTTGAAGTAAAAATAGTTGCTATATCGACACTTTTAAATTCCTTATATTTAGGAAATAATGTTTATTTTTGTAGAGACATCCTTAGGGGTTTATTTACATTTTTAACAAGTAAATAATATATTATTCCTATTATGAAATTTTTGAAGCTTGAATCATTTGATAGCATGTTGAACGAAGTGACAAAGTTGTAGTGAAATAGTCGCTATACGAGCACTTCGAAAAAATACCTTATATCAGAAATTTCTGTAAAATAATAAAAGATATTCTTTGGGATTTTTCACGATGGTTTCCAAGTACCCAAAGTATACCGACCGTTGTAAAAAGAATGGATTGAAAATAATTTTTTAAAACGTCGAAAACTGGGCGTAAAATTGTAGCAAAACATGTTAGAAACATGCAACAAAATTTTAGGCAGCATTTTTGAAAATGCTACCTCTGCTTTTTGAAACTATAAATTGTATAAAAATGATATTTAAATTAAGTATTTCTCTAATCTTTTTAGGATTGTTTTCTAACTTATATTAGAGTGTTCTGAAATTGGTTTCATGTTTAAATATATTATTAATATAAAAGTATGTGGCTTTAAAATAAAACATATTTATTTTGAATTTTCTATTTATTTCCAAATTGGTTATTTTTACATAATATTCTATATAAATAAATATAATACATTTTTATTTAGTTTCAAAGTGTTTTAACATATTAATAAGTATTTTTGGGTATTCATACACACACACACACACACACACACACATATAAGTTTTAAAAAGTAAGTTAAGTATTTTATAAATATAATAAATGAAGTTTGGATTCTAACACTTAAGTTGAAATAAATGGATTTGTGGAATTACTTAAAAGTTTATTACCTTAATTAATAAGTGTGACGACCCGATATTATAAACCATTCGCATCCACACATGCCGGACTTGAATTGCTTAAAATATCAGATTGTTAATTTATATTTGACAAAACTCAGCGTATACAGTAAATAAATAAATCACAGAATCACAAACATAGAGTAATATACAATATGCAGCGGAAACAAAATGAATAGTAGTTCATGAAGCTACTATATATATCAGAGTTAAATAAGATACAACAGAAGTCTCGGATACAATAGTCAAATACAAGATCAGAATACATCACTGAAATCAACTGAATAAATTCAAGCTGAAAAGATGTAGATGGATCTAAATGAAGCTCCAACTCCAAAGGTGAGTCTCAAAGCTGTATTACTCAGTCTGACCTGAGCACAAAGCAAAACACAAACACTCGAGTCAGGATTAACATTCTTATACCAATAAATCCAACTCAAGTGAAATAACAGCTGAAATACAAGTAACTCAAAGGATGTTTGGGATAACCATCCTCTAAGGATCCGTTAAACTATCTATTATGTAGTAATATACGCTATTATAATAGTGTCTACAGTAAAGTATAATATATTTCAAAATAGCGTTAAGGAGTTACCCAATATCTCTCTTAACACATTTTATATATTCCCATAGTCTATACAGTACCGTAATCTCCCCCGTACTAGGCGTCGTCAGAGGGGACTCCATAGGTATGGTATAAAACAAAAATCGTATAAGGCTCGCTAAGGTAGGTGACATGGTACAACTAGGCAATGCCATGGTAGATATACCAATTACGCTTCCGGACCGGTGGTAATGCGTAGCAACCACTACCGCCCACCTCGAGCCACACTCCCAAAATCAAAGGTGCACCCAATCAATCACAAAGTAATAGAATGGTATCGAAGGAGTATGTTCGATCAGAGGAGCTACCTCATTAGCCCGTCAATCACTCATATTTTAGCCACCTTATGCCAACTCATGGGAGTCGGGTCCATGTACATAGCTCAATAGAACGTCGCCACCATCCTACTTCATTATGGAATCTCCACTGCGTTCACGGTTGTTAAAGTGGTTTTCGGAGTTGGCAGAGTATGACAACTTCCGATCTCGGTCTCTTTTAACAACCAAACGTTATTACTACACCGCGGTTATTTCAAAATAGTTTATACTTCGAAACCAAAATATCATTGTCGTTTCAAAACCATATCAATACGATATCATTTCCATTTAAAAACCAAATACGATATCATCTCCATTTCAAATATGTCCTTTTCCAAAATCATAGCATTTTCAAAGTTATAAAACTTTCGAAACTAAACACTTTCGAAACATGATACTTTGAAATCATAACTTTGAAAACATAAATTGCATCACTTAAACAGTTTAGATATTAAAATAGTATATATAATAAAACTATTTTCCTCAAATTTCACAAATTATTTCCAAATCAACTCGAATTTCAAAAATTCAAGTTTAATCAGATCTCAAATCATTAATTCCAATTCAATTCAGTTCAAAATGAACCATTTCAAATTATATCGATTTCAAATACATATTTGAACCATAAAATAAGCCATTTCAAATTCGATATATTTCAAAGCTTTAAATATTCAACATTTCAAAACTGAATTTGATAATTTCATATATATATCAAATTCACTTTACTATTATTTAGTTTTGAAATATTTACTTAATCATTACAATAATCATCTAAATACAACTTAAATTTACCAATTTAAATTAACAAAATATCCATTTAAATTTATACGAATTTGAAATATTCATTTAAGTCACTTTTAATCAAATTCAAGTTATAAAACATTCTATAAAATTTCAAATTTAATAAATTTCAAATCAAACTTATTTAAGTAAAATTCTTAAATAAATATAATTTCAAATCAGTTTCAAATTTTTATCCTTCCAACCTGAAATCATTATAAACACTATATTTGAAAATATATATATCAACTTTATTAAATCCACTTTAGTAAATCTTTAAAAATCAACATTTATCTAAACTATATATTTCTTTTCAGAACCATAGAAATCATATTAAAAATGTTTATATGTAGACCAGCAGTGTCTATATATAATTTTCTATCCTATGGTCAAGTGATATGGATATTTATCATTTCAATTCGCAATTTAAATTTATACGGGTATATATCATTTCAACCCGTAATCCCAAATTCAATTCAAATGAAAATCGCTTGGGTTTATCATTTCAACCCATAACGATTTCTCCCATTCTAAAGTCCATTCGGGTATGTATCATTTCAACCCATAGTGAATTCTATACTAACAGGGAACTTGCAGAGTGATAACAAATATGATAATAATATAACAGGCATATATCATCAATATAAATAACAGATAATGGTGTCAGATGTCACAGGTGAACAGATGCAGATAACAGCATATATATATATATATATATATATATATATATATATATATCAATGTAAATAACTAGCAGCAACATATTTCAATTCTCGATTCAATTGAAATCAAATTTAATAAATATAAGAACGTTAATCGTGATCGTTTACTCACCTTTTGAGATTGGAGATGAACGCGAATGAGACGAGTTACGAATCCAAGCATGAATTCCAAAACAAAGCTAGATTGGAACGAATTTGATGGACAAGCTGATATATTGGAAATCAAGAACCAAAACCAGTTTGATAAAACAACCATTATATATATATATATATATATATATATGTATATGTATTATTATTATTATTATATCCATAAGATCAATTTTTAATTTAAAACAAATATTAAAATAAAATAACGTATAGATAATTAATATCATGGTTTTAATTAAGCACACGTATATATAAAATTCTGTTATAATAATACATACTGCAACATAAATGCTTTATATCTATATCACTTAAAACCAACCCATATCTAAAATACTGTCTTTATATATATATATATATATATATATATATAGTAAACAAAATCTTACAAACTCATATATATACTCTAATATATATATATATATATATATATATATATATATATATATTAGACTTATACATAGTAGACTTAAAAACAATACTGTAGCTTATATAAAATATTTGCACACAATCATATCATATAATGAATCAAGGTATCTGTATATAAACAAATATAAAAGTTGATACATATAAACTTACTGTAAACTACATATTGTCCACAACAACTTATATAACATATTATAAAAATACTTATAAAGGTAATAATATATATTAATATTATATATAGCTGTAAGAATGTATAAAGTTAAACATTCCATTTAAACATACATCCAACAAACGTATTATTATTATTTAATAAATCAAAATTAAATTTTTTTTAGTTATGTAAATCAATATAATGTCACAATTTGCCTAAAATCAATATAGGTAACATGAAATAAGGGAGCCTGGACAAATCCCATTCTCTGACACAAGCCCTTATACATAACTTATATATTATAACTTCATTTATACCTTGAAAAGTAATGCAGATAATATAGTACAAAAGACCTTTCATTAACACCGAAAAATATATGCATGTAAATATATACAACTAATAGATTTATACGGCTTCCATAAAATAAAATATAAAATGACAGGTTATAAAAACATATGCAGACGAAAAAGAAAAAAAGAAAAAAAAAATATGCAGACTAACACATACAGACCCTTTAAAATAAAATATATTACTTAACAAATCATTACAAACTTGCGTAGATCCATACATATAAGCAACCAGGTTGTCTGTCACTTATATACACTTATATATATAAATGTGTAAAGCAAATATATGATGAAGAAAATAGTATATATAGGTAGCCCATAACACAACGATGTGGCAAATATAAATAGACTTAATAACATACATATATGAACTGACATTACATACATGCCATAATCTAAATACACACACACACACAATATTATTACAAATCATACAAACAAGTTTTTAATATATACATAACACTAATAAAACTTAAACCCACTCTATACACTAGCATATATAGAACTTATCTTGTTTAGATATTTACAGAGAAGGGAGGCACGGCCCTGGCCTCGGCTGCTGTCTCGAAGTGGAGCACGAAGGGAAGGTGGTGAGGCCGAGGAGACATTGAGGAGGAGGAGCGAAGCGAGAAGAGAGAAAATGAGGGCGTTGGTGATGGTGTTCTCGGTATCGGGTGGGGTTGCGTGCTTTGGGTAGCTGAACGATTTATGAAAGCAAATTTTTTTTTCTTCTTCGAATGAAGAATGGAACTGAGGAAGGAAGGAGGAAATAAATTAGAAAATAATTTTGTAAAACGTGAGAAAGCAAATGGGAAGTCAGGTAAATTAATAGAATGAACGTGCATTTTTTTAAAATGACATATACTTTAATATCAAAGGATGGCTTTTCAATTCCTAACATCAGTTCAATTGGCCATTACCATTCCAGCCGATTAGTTTACCCAATAGAGTAAATAAGTTAAATACAAAATAAATTCAAACCCAAAACCCAAAGATTTATTAAACCGGTATGATACGGTTACCGCTTTCACGGATTCTGTTGTGAACCAGACTTCAAAACACAGAATTGAATATACCGCAGAGATCAGCACGACGAGACAACAAAAATGGTATATAAATATATGTGGTATGATCATTCAATCAAAAGTCGATACAGACACCGATATACGTTGCTATCCCGTACGGAAAAATCCAAACGGAGCTAGAAACGTCCGAATTTCGCGAAACGAATTTCGCAGTCTGATTCAGAGTGTTCTAAATAAATTTTCTCATGTTGACATATTTAGGTTTTAGAACAGTTTTAAATTAAATTGTTATTAATTGATTTAAATTGAAATAAAACTGCACAAGAAAATAAACTTCCATATAATCTGATGAAAATTTACCAGTTGTTATAATTAAATAGACGCATTTCAAATATCAAATTTAAATTTCATCATTTTATCGTTTAAAATTTCACAAAATTTTAATTAAATATATAAATAAAATAAAAAATTAATAAAAATTTACGGTCGTTACACTCTCCCCCACTCAAAAATTTTCGTCCCCGAAAAGGAAGGAGGTAGGAGAATAAAACAACCAGAAAGGAAAATAGATGGAAAACAAAATAAAACAATTAATTTAAAACTATATAAATCTCAATTTAAACAAATTAATATTCAATAATTGATTTTTAAATTCAAGGTATTTCATTGAGTTGATTTAATTTCAACTTTTTAATATTCAATACCATAAAGGTTTCTTTCAAAACATAATTTTTCTTTAATTTGTCTTATTTACTAGCTGATCAACTTATTATTCTATTTATCACTCTTAACATTTTTATAATTAAAATTTAAGTGTATAACATTTATTATAACCACTCAAATTTTATTTAAAAATTCCTTCAACATCATTTTACATTGTATATTATTCAATGACATATTCACTTATGAATGATTTAGGTAAGTTATATTAGAATGTGATTGAGTATTATGCAAGTAAAATGTTCCCAATTCAATTATTTCAAGTTTAAATATATATTTAAAATTTTGATTTCATTTTATAAATTTGAATTCATCCATTAACAAAAAATTTAAAATTAAATTTCTGATTAACTTCAAACCATTCAAAGATATATATATATATATATATATATATATATCCTTTATATATCAAATCTAATACATACATACATACATAAATCAAGTCATACTTCAGAAATTCAAATCAATTTAATTTCCAAAACAAAGTGTAGCAAAGCTATAGAATGGTCTATCCACTCTGAAACTCGAAAATGAATGTCGATGATACGGATGTCATCACCGAAACTATTTTCCAGCGACAAATGAGAAGAGAACTGATTTTTAAACATTTAAAATTCTTTGAAAACGGTTTCTATTCGAAAATACTTTAAATAATATACATTTCAGAACTTTAAAACCAAAGTTTGGAATTATCGAAATTAAATTCTCAAATTCTAAATTTAAATTCAATTAAATTTTCAAATCTGGATGTTGAAATAGTCAATGGTTAACAAAATGATAAAAATAAAGTACTATTATTTTCAACAACAAATTCATTAACTATTTAATTTCAGAAAAATTTATACTTATATATAATATAATCATACAAAATTATTTTATTTACTAAATTTGAAAATAATATTGTGTCAGTTTGCTCTGCTCAAGTGTTTTGAAAATCCTATCGATAGCGTTGATCAAACGTTTCGATGGAAAATCCAAATCAGCATCGACAACTCGAACAACACAATATATATATAACATTTTTAATATTAATTTACAAATACACTTCCTCGCTCGACGATACAAAAATGGATTTCAAAGCAAGGATAGAGATTCAAATTTGATGGACTCAAATCAAAGAGAATTTTTAGTCAAAGATAGGTTCGAAACAAAGATAAGATAATTAAATAACAAAATAGGAAGATGGATAAGTTTATATAAATCACGTGCAACCTTAACCTGGTCGACCGTGACTTCAAGAATAAGATCGATGCAAAATTCTGAGGTAAATCAACATTCGATCTCAAGAAATTGAATTCAGGCATAGCAGGAAATAGATTGCACCGTAAACCGAGGATACAGAAATCTCCGGTAAATCAATGCCTATCGTAAAGGGATTTCACCTCTGTACAAATCATTCGAAGATTGGCGAAACCGCCGAATTATTATAGAGATCATTCGAAGTGGAGTTACGGCATACTCCAAAATACAAATAGGGGAGATAAGGATGGATTTTGGAACCGAAGGGGAACGTTCCAAAATTCAAAGGAAACCGAGTCAAAGAATAATTCAAGCTCGAACGAAAGCAATTCTGTAATCAAATTTACCATATATGCTAAGTTTGCCTAGAGCAAAAGCTCTGATACCAAATGTGACGACCCGATATTTTCAAGCATTCGCATCCACACATGCCGGATTTGAATTGCTCAAAATATCATATTGTTAATTTATATTTGGAAAAACTCAGCATATACAGTAAATAAATAAATCACAGAATCACAGACACAGAATAATATATAATATGCAGCGGAAACAAAATGAATAGTAGTTCATGAAGCTATTATATATATCAGAGTTAAATAAGATACAACAGAAGTATCGAATACAAGATCGGAATACATCACTGAAATCAACTGAATAACTCCAAGCTGAAAAGATGTAGATGGATCTCCAAACGAAGCTCAAACTCCAAAGGTGAGTCTCAAAGCTGTATCACTCAGTCTGACCCGAGCATAAAGCAAAACAAAAACACTCGAGTCAGGATTAACATTCTTATATTAATAAATCCAACTCAAGTGAAATAACAACTGAAATACAAGTAACTCAAAGGATGTTTGGGATAACCATTCTCTAAGAATCCGTTAAACTATCTACTATGTAGTAACATACGCTATTATAATAGCGTCTACAGTAAAGTATAATATATTTAAAAATAGCGTTAAGTAGTTACCCAATATCCCCCTTAACACATTTTATATATTCTCATAGTCTATATGGTACTGTAATCTCCTCCGTACTGGGCATCGTCAGAGGGCACTCCATAGGTATGGTACAAAACAAAAATCGTATAAGGCTCGCTAGGGTAGGTGACACGGCACAACTAGACAATGCCGAGGTAGATATACCGATTACGCTTCTGGACCAGTGGTAACGCGTAGCAGCCACTACCGCCTACCTCGAACCACACTCCCAAAATCAAAGGTGCACCAAATCAATCACAAAGTAATATAATGGTATCGAAGGAGTGTGTCCGATCAGAGGACCTACCTCATTAGCCCGTCAATCGCTCCTGTTTTAGCCACCTTATGCCAACTCACGGGAGTCGGGTCCACGTACATACCTCAATAGACCGTCGTCACTATCCTACTTCATTCATGAATCTCCACTGCGTACACGGTTGTTAAAGTGGTTTTCGGAGTTGGCAGAGAGTATGACAACTTCCGATCCTAGTCTCTTTAACAACCAAACGTTATTATTACACCGCGGTTATTTCAAAATAGTTTATACTTCAAAACCAAAATATCATTGCTATTTCAAAACCATATCAATACGATTTCATTTCCATTTAAAAACCAAATATGATATCATCTCCATTTCAAATATATCCTTTTCCAAAATATTAGCATTTTCAAAGTTATAACACTTTCGAAACTAAATACTTGAAATTAAAACACTTTCGAAACATAATACTTCAAAATCATAACTTTGAAAACATAACTTGCATCACTTAAACAGTTTAGATATTAAAATAGTATATATAATAAAACTGTTTTCATCAAATTTCACAAATTAATTCCAAATCAACTCGAAGTTCAAAAATTCAAATTCAATCAGATCTCAAATCATTAATTCCAATTCAATTCAGTTCAAAATGAACCATTTCAAATTATATCAATTTCAAATACATATTTGAACTATAAAATAAGCCATTTCAATTTTGACATATTTCAAAGCTTTAAATATTTAACATTTCAAAACTGAATTCGATAATTTCACACACACACACACACACACACACACACACACACATATATATATATATCAAATTCACTTTACTATTATTTATTTTTGAAATATTTACTTAACCATTACAATAATCATCTAAATACAACTTAAATTTACCAATTTAAACAAACAAAATATCCATTTAAATTTATATGAATTTGAAATATTCATTTAAGTCGCTTTTAATAAAATTCAAGTTATAAAACATATCTTTAAAATTTCAAATTTAATAAATTTCAAATCAAACTTATTTAAGTAAAATTCTTATATAAATATAATTTCAAATTTTTATCTTTCGAACTTGAAATCATTATAAACACTATATTTGAATATATATGTGTGTGTGTGTGTATCAACTTTATTAAATTCACTTTAATAAATCTTTAAAAATCAATATTTATCAAAACCATATATTTCTTTTCAAAAGCATAGAAATCATTTTCAAAATATTTATATATGAACCAGCGATGTCTGTATATAATTTTCTATCCTATGATCAAATGATACGAATATATATCATTTCAATCCGCAATTTAATTTATACGGGTATATATCATTTCAACTCGTAATCCCAAATTCAATTCAAATGAGAATCGCTTTGGTTTATCATTTCAACCCATAACGATTTTCTTCTATTCTAAAGTTCGTTATGTATAATTTCAACCCATAGTGAATTCTATACTAACCGGGAATTTTCAGAGTGATAACAGATATTATAATAATATAACAGTCATATATCATCAATATTAATAACAGATAATGGTGTCAGATGTCACAGGTGAACAGATACAGATAACAGCATATATATAACAATGTAAATAACTAGCAGCAGCATATTTCAATTGTCGTTTCAATTGAAATCAAATTTAATTAATACAAGAACGTTAATCGTGAGTGATTGCTCACCTTTTGAGATTGGAGATGAACGCGAATGAGACGAGTTACGAATCCAAACACGAATTCCAAAACAAAGCTAGATTGGCATGAATTTGATGGACAAGCTGATATATTACAAATCAAGAATCAAAATCAGTTTGATAAAACAAACATTATATATATATATGTATTATTATAATTTCCATAAGATCAATATTTAATTTAAAACAAATATTAAATATTAAAATCATTGTTTTAATTAAGCACACATATATATAAGCTTCTGTTATAATAATACATACTGCAACATAAATACTTTATATCTATATCCCTTAAAATCAACCCATATCTAAAATATTATCTTTATATATATATGTATGTATGTATGTATGTATGTATGTATGTATGTATATAGACACACACACACTAACAGTAAACAGAATCATATAAACTCATATATATACTCTAATATATATTAGACTTATACATAGTAGGCTTAAAATACAATACTATAACTTATATAAAATATTTGCACACAATCATATCATATAATGAATCAAGGTATATGTATATAAACAAATATAAAAGTTGATACATATAAACTTACTGTAAACTACAGATTATCCACAACAACTTATATAACATATTATATAAAATACTTATAAAGGTAATAATATATACTAATATTACATATACCTATAAGAATGTTTAAAGTTAAACATTCCATTTAAACACACATCCAACAAACTTCGTATTATTATTTTATAAATCAAAATTAAATTTTTTTTAGTTACGTAAATCAATATAATGTAACAATTTGCCTAAAATCAATATAAGTAACATGAAATAAGGGAGCCAGGACAAATCCCTCTCTGACACAAGCCCATATACATAACTTATATATTATAACTTCATTTATACCTTGAAAAGTAATGCAGATAATATAGTACAAAAGACCTTTCACGTAACACGGAAAAATGTATGCATGTAAATATATACAACGAATAGATTTATACGACTTCCATAAACTTAAAGATAAAATGACAGATTATAAAAACATATGCAGATGGAAAAGAAAAAAAGAAGAAAAAAATATGCAGATTAACACACAGACCCTTTAAAACAGAATATATTACTTAACAGATCATTACAAACTTGCGTAGACCCATACATACAAGCAACCAGGTTGTCTATCACTTATATACACTTATATATATATATGTGCAAAGCAAATATATGATGAAGAAAACAATATATATAGGTAGCCCATAACACAACGATGTGGAAAAATATAAATAGACTTAATAACGTACATATATGAACTAACATTACATACATGCCATAATCTAAATACACACACACACACACCCCATATTATTACAAATCATACAAACAGGTTTTTTTAATATATACATAACACTAATAAAACTTAAACCCACTCTATACACTAGCATATATAGAACTTATGTTGTTTAGATATTTGCAGAGAAGGGAGACACAGCCCTGGGCTCGGCTGCTGTCTAGAAGTGGAGCACGAAGGGAATATGGTGAGGCCGAGGAGACATTGAGGAGGAGCGAAGCGGGAAGAGAGAAAATGAGGGCGTCGGTAATGGTGTTCTCAGTGTCGAGTAGGGTTGCGTGCTTGGGGTAGCTGAACGATTTATGAAAGCAAATTTTTTTTATTCTTCGAATGAAGAATGGAACCGAGGAAGGAAGGAGGAAATAAATTAGAAAAGAATTTTGTAGAACGTGAGAAGGCAAATGGGAAGTTAGGTAAATTAATAGAATGAACGTGCATTTTTTTTAAATGACGTATACTTTAATATCAAAGGATGGCCTTTCAATTCCTAACATCAGTTCAATTGACCATTACCATTCCAGCCGATTAGTCTACCCAATAGAATAAATAAGTCAAATACAAAATAAATTCAAACCCAAAGATTTATAAAACCGGTATGATACGGTTACCACTTTCACATATTCCGCTATGAAACAGACTTCAAAACACAGAACTGAATATACCGCAGAGATCAGCACGACAAGACGATCAAAACGGTATATAGATATTTGTGGTACGATCATCCAATCAAAAGTCGATACGGACACCGATATACGTTGCTATCCCGTACGGAAAAATCCAAACGGAGCAAGAAATGTCCGAATTTCGCGAAACGAATTTCGCAGTCTGATTCAGAGTGTTCTAAATAAATTTTCTCATATTGACATATTTAGGTTTAGAAAACTTTTAAATTCAACTGTTATTAACTGATTTAAATTGAAATAAAATTACACAAGAAAATAAACTTCCATATTATGTGATGAAAATTTACTAGTTGCTATATTTAAATAGACGCATTTCAAATATTAAATTTAAATTTCATAATTTTATCGTTTAAAATTTCACAAAATTTCAATTAAATATATAAATAAAACAAAAAAAATTGATAAAAATTTACGGGTCGTTACAATAAGTGTGGTTATGCTTTGTTCTTTAAACAAATGTTTTCAAGTTAATGATAAGTATACAAATGGTTTTGGGTTGCAATAAACAATGTTTTAGTAAAATTTGTTTTTAATCCTTATAGTAAATTATAATTAGGAATATAATTAGATATTCACTAATGAATATTTAGTAGATAAGTATAAGTAAATGATCTAGGTTTGTTATGACAGACATTTAAGTAACAATTGTCTTTAAACCCTTAAATGTAATTAAATCTTTAAAATCAAGTTTTAAAGAAAATGGTTAAGTGTAAAATGGTTATGGGTTTGTTGTGACGAATGTTTAAATAAAAATTATCTTTAACTCTTAAGAATATACTCAGATTTTTAATAATGGATATTTTAAACATAATAACAAGTATGGAATCTTTTATAAAAAAAATAGAAAAGTATATGTTTAAAATATAAAAGTGAGGAGGGGTTTATGATAACAATGTTTGAGTAGCATTTGTTTTTAACTTCTTTGATTATATTTTTAAAAGTAACACAACACCGAAATTGCTCTTTCCCAATGGTTATAACCGTTATAAGCAAGTGCATGGCAAATTTTATAAAAGATTTTCCAACATTTTTAACCATTAGGAATGTGTAATTTACCAATGGTTATAACCATTGAGAAATTCTATATTCCCAACGGGTATAACTGTTGGAATGATCTCTATTCATGGTAGTTATAACTGTTGGAAAGTTGGAAAATTTGTAGCGGTTATAAGTGTTACAAATTCAATTTGGCAGCATCATATGTAATTCAACATCTTATATTCTAGTCACATATCATCATACCAAATTCAAATTTATAACAAATATATAACCAAATTTCAAAACCGATGTATTACCAAATTTCAAAACAAACATCAATCATACATCTATATACTTCATACGTAATTCTACAAAGTTCATTGTATGACAACTCAATATACATACAACTTCAAACTTTACTACTACAAAAAGTTTGGAATGTTACAAATCAAAATTGAATTTTACTTGCATTGAAAAGGGTGAGTAGATAATGCCCATCAGCATAGTAATTTCGACGGCCATTTATGCCTGGTTGAAAAGATGGAAATATAAGTTGATGGTATAGGTTCAACTAAAGAATAAATAATACAACATATGATATTTCATTATTTATTTTATATAAAATGAACTATGAGCTGCATCTTAAGAACTGATATAAAACTGACATTTAAAACATGCATTCCGATAGTTCATTTTCAACTCAAAACTAATATAAAATTGATACTATAAAAAAATGATGCAATTGAAATGGACCATAAACTTGCATGATGGCTCAACAACTTCATAATTTCATTAAATAAAAAGTCCTGATAGATAGAAGTTGTTGGTAAAGAAAATACCTGACTATGATGGTCTCCAAATGAGTTTGTGAATCTATATTAGTTAGTTCAACTCAGAAGTACAAATGATTCATCCAAATCTTCAGTGTCATGTACTGATTATATGGATGGAGCTAATTATACATACTCAGGGCACCATCCTCGGCCTAGGCTCATCCAAATAAATCAGACTATCTCATAGAGAATATGACTACAATAACATACAAACAGCTAGAAAAGTAATGGTAAAATAACATAAAATAAGGACCACGATACGAATGAAGTGAAGTTAGTATAACATACGGACATAAGTTTACCTTGCAACATTGTTTGAACTTTGTGTATTGCAAGTCATCGGTCGTGATTAACAATGCATGCTGCCCTTTGACTGAAACTGCTATAAAAAAAAAGGAGAATGCTAAGTTAAAATCCATCAGCCATATTCAAAAGAAAAGAGACTACAATTATTATAGCAATAAGAATCATATGGCCAAATGAAAAATGAGGCCAAAATTCAATTTGATGGCATTATTTGCATCTCACGCATATATGTCATTGAAAACAATGATTTGTGATGCAAAATAAAGTCGCTAATGACATGTGTAGTAGTTGATTCCTACCATTATACATATGTTAGTTGCGACTTTATTGTGTGTCTTAGATAATGACACATAAATTTTGAAATAAAATTTGATAATAAATTTATGATTTTGGTACTGTAACGACCCGGAATTTTGACAATAGTATTATAATAAGTATTTAATCTAATTAAATAAAATACAAGCTTTCATTATAAATAAATAAGATTTTTTGGCATTTTCTAGTTATATATATGTTTGTGAAGAAAATTTTGATTTAAAAATTTAAAATAGATTCTTTCAAAAATATTTATAATAAAATTTGTCTTATTCAATTAAATTAAAGGTTCCATATTATTAATATTTGATATAATATATATATATATATATATAAATGTAGTCTTAATTATAATGTTTAAAATAAACAATCCTATCAACATTAAATATGAATATAAGATATAAATATAAATATAAATTATATAAATACAAATATAATGTTATAAATCAAATGTCTGGAAGTTAAATTACAAATAGAAATAAAATTAAGAAGCTATGCTAACAATAACTATAATAATCTTACATAAATATATAGGATAAGTTTAGAAATGAAGACAAATTATTTACATAACCTGTATAACACATATATGTAATGCAAAGAAACAAAGAAGACAAATTATGCACATAAATATACAAAATATCTTTGTACAAATAAATATCAGCAAAACCATAAGTATGTAAACATATAGGAAGACAATTTCATTTAATGCTTTCATCTCAGCACCACAAATATATGCTCAGCCGAAATTTGCAATATCATTTCAAAATCATAGTAATTAAACATAAAGATATTGTCTGATCAAAACAAGTTGATGTTGTACCAGTTATGACCTACATTGTCCAAACCTATTTCATTTATATAAGCATTATACTATACTTGTTCGTTTACAAAACTTAGTAAACCTGAAGAAAGAAAAAAGAAAAAAACAAACATCATATTTACAAACTCAAACAAATTCAACAAGGCAGAGGAGATTTACAGGGATTTAAATTCAAACTGCAGTTTTTTTCAACAACAATTATCCTCTGTTTCAACAGTAATTTTAGGTGATAAACCTACTATCTTTGAAAGTTAAATCTTGATAATTAGTTCATGAAATCTTATGCTTGCTATATATTGTAACTAAGTTGTTCTGTGATGTTTGTTGTTTACTGGAAGCCTTACTATGTGATGTTCATCAATATTTTCAAGTTCCTGAGCAAAGAAAATAGATAAAAATTTAATATTTCTTCTTGCACAACATTTTAAACTTAGGAATTTAACCAACTAAGTTAGTTTAAACTAAAATCTGGGCTTGGAATTTTGTTTTGGAGGTTGACAGTGAATATAAATACTGTAAATTCAAATTTACAGTAAAAAGCAAATCAATGTGTAAAATTCGAATATCTTAAATTGTTGATTTGATTTCATATCTTGAATAAATATACAAAGGTAGGATTTTTAAAACAAAAATGATAATTTTTAAGCAAGTATTCAAGGTGCAGTTTATTAAGGAACCCAAAATGTTTTTTCATCAATTTCTGTTGATTCAACAAATATTTGATGTTGAAATTCGTTGTGAAGCTAGATTGTTGATTCAGAAATATAGGAAAAATGTTGAAAAAAATTTCGAATGCAAGAATTTTTGGGTCGAATCGAATATAGGGTTTTGGGTGCGATTTTTCGATGGTCTGTAAGTACATTGATTGTGTCACCGTAAGATGATCGAGCTACACGAGCTTCTAGGGGGTGGTAGAGGAAGATGATGGCGAGGTGTGGCCGGAATCGCATCGCCACTAGTGGTCGACATTGGGTGGTCGTGGCAATTTTCTGTTGGTATGATCGAGTTGCAGTTCGATCAAATGAGTATATTTTTTATTTCGAGTTTTCGCGTTGAATTGATGATTGCTTTCGAGTTTGTGGTCGATTCGTGATTTGCAGGAGGCGCCGTGGTTCACCGGAATGACGGCGAACTGCCGTGCACGTGCACGGCAGTGGTGGATGTCAGCGACTTCGAACGATGGTTGTCGTGAGTTGCTACTCGGGGAAGTAGTGGTGTCGCTTCGAGTGTTTACCTGGTGGTACGTGAGAGTGTTTAGAATACTGTAGTTTTTTTTTACTTAAACTTAAAACTAAATAAAAGAAAAGGAAGAAAGAATAGGTAGTAGAAGAAGAAGGAAGTATGAGAGAAGGAACGCGGGAAAAGGTTAGGGAGGCTCGGGTTTTAACTCGAGTAAGCGTAAGTTTGCCTCGGGTTCCATTTTCTAAGGGTTAGCCTAATAAAATCCTAAGTCATTTTGTTAAACAAAGTTTGGTATTAATAAAGTTATTAATGTTGACAAGGTTTAAGTAAGAGTTGATTTAAAATCATTAAGAGAGATTTAGATTAATAATTAATTTAAATTGAAAGTTAATTTAGAATGTAATTAATTTATACTTGTAATTAAATAAGTAATTTAAGATTAAATAAATTTGTAATTAAAGATTAATAATCTTGTGTTTAATCAATTTGTAATTAAGAATTTAATTAACTATTTAAAGTTAATTAATTAATAAATAATGGTGGTTAACTAATTAAGTAATTAATTAAGGATTAAATGATTAATTAGTTGGTTATTAATTATTAATTAAGTAATTAGTGATAATTAAATGGGTAATCAAATTTTATTAATTAATAATTAAGGTTATTAGTTAATAACTAAGAATTTATTAATTAAGTGAGTAATTAAGTAATAATTAATAAATTTAATAAGTTGATTAATTAGTGATTAACTAAGCAGAATAAAATGGTTTATTCTAAAGTAATTAATTAAGTTTAAATTAATCAAACTATTTTGATATGAATTGATGATTCTTGACTCTGATATCTATTAGATGACATTCCGTGATATTTTGTGATATTCTGGATATATCTGTGATGACTGTGTATGATTTATCTATGACAAATGTTATGTGAATTCAAAATGTTGAATTAGATTGTTTAAACTATTAAACAACTTGACCTCTAAAATGGCGTTTGGATTTCGATGATACCGGGATCGGGTGTCAATTTGATATTCTGAAAACCACATCGATCCAAATTAAACGTTAGGTCGTGGCATCTCAAGTGAAGGTTGAGATGGTGTTTCAGAATGCAAGGGTTATCGTCGTTAACTTTGAGGGTGATTCCAAAACGAGTGTAACGAGATAATGCCTTCGGTTTCGTTCGAACCCGGAACGAACTTGTATGGATTGAATGCTTTCAGCACATCGTCAGGCGGATGATGAGCATTCTAAGAGATATGGTCTATAAAGGTAATCGCAGCGTCAAGCCTCATCAACCGGGAATGGCTAAAACAGGGGATGTGCAGCAAGGTTAGGTAGGTCATGCCCAAGCAGGACGAGATATATCCCTGTCTAGATGTTCTTTTTTATTCGGCTGTGTGGGCAGTTGGATCTGCAGCCAATTGCGGGATTATCTTGTTCGGGGCTGTTCAGTAAGGAATGGTTCCGGCCTTATGTTACAGGGGATTTAGGGTAGATCCTAGGTACGGTAATCTAGGCCCCGTACTGTGACGGGCGGTACCCAAGTAGCCCTGCCATTGATGAAAATCCATTTTCCCTACGAGACCCTACGGTTTTGATTTGTATTACCCACTTTTCGTGGCTAGTAGCTGGAATTTAATAGATGTAACAATTTCGGCTATTTTCTATTTACTTGAAAACCCTAGACACTATTGCTGGATTTCCTATAAAATGTTTTGGTTAGCGTAAGGTAAAAATACCCTTGTTTATGTGTGGAAAGTCTTACGTGATACCTTTATTTTCAAATGGTTTTCGAAGTTAAACAATTTTAACCCGTTTACTCACATCAGACTCATGTCTGACCCGGAGTTTATATTTTGTTTTTCATAAACTCTTGGATACTCAAATTTTTATGAGTAGCCAAGTGATAGGTTTTTGGATTATTGAGTTCTGAAGAAGCTTGGAGCAGAAGTCCAGACGTATATATCTATCTATCTAGGTCCGCTGTGTAGTTGATGTATGTTGTATTTTGGATGTATGTAATGGCAGATATGTATATGACTGTCTTGTTGTATGATGTTGTATAACTCTGATATATGTAAAAACTATATAATAGTTATATGATGTATTATATTTTGTTCCATTCCGCTGTGAGATTCTGATGTTGTTATTCTTTCTTACCATCTTTTCTATTTCTATCCCTTTCTTTCCTTATTGATGATACGTCTGTCTGTGGTTAGAAAGGCAGGCCGTCACAGTTGGTATCAGAGCACTGGTTGAGCGAATACCTAGGCTCTTGAGTAATATTTATCTTGAGAGTGCGTATTTGTATTTTCATATAATTATATACTTATCTAAATTTGTTGAGTTACCTGTCCAGGTGGCCAACATGAGTTCTAGAATGAGAGGCAGAGGTAGGGGCAGTACCTCGACTGATAATGGACGAAGTCAAGCTGTTAGTGAGGCTGTAAATCCAATATTGCCTCAGGTTAGTTTTGCCGCCTTATGCAAAGACTTCATCAACCTTGGAGGCAAACTATTTAAAGGGTCAGAATCGATAATTGAAGTCCAAGCCTGGCTATGCTCTTGTGAGCATATCTTTAAAAATATGAAGTTATCTGATGAACGGAAGAGGGAAATGACATTGTGGCAATTGCAGGGAGGGCAGCAGCCTGGTGGGATGCAAGGTAGCAAATATTCCTAAGGAAGATATTTCATGGGAAAGATTTAAGGAGTTATTTGCGGAGAAATTTATGCCAACTGCAGGGAAAACTCATCTATACCAGGATTTTCTGAATTTGAAGCAGGGAAGCATGTCTATAGCGGAGTATGAGACCAAATTCAATGAACTTTTGTGCTATGGACCAGGGCTCATTGATACTCCCCTCAAAAAGAACGAAATGTTTATGCACGGATTGAGGCCAGAATTTCATGAAAAGATGACCGTGCTCTTGAAAGGATCTTTTGTTGATTTAGTTGATATGGCTTTGAGATACGAGGATTTGATGAAAAAGAGATTAGTGGCACCAGTAGAAGCTTCGGGAGGGAATTTTGCTAACCCAAATAAGCGGAAGTCTAATCCACATTGGAAAAGGCAAAGGAAAGAAACCTGGAGGAAGCAACAATGGACCTCGCGGGTGTTATAATTGTCAGCAAGTTGGGCATTTGGCTAATTAGTGTCCTCAAGGAAGATCTCAGCAACAACAACATCAGAGTGGTCCAGGATTAGCAATGGTTCAAAGATCGTTGTCTTTCAATTGCCACCAGCCATGTCACATGATCAAGAATTGTCCACTTTTGCAGAGGGCGCCTCAGAATAAGGTCTTTGCTCTGGAAGCCGGTCCATCTTCTTCTCAAGGCAAAGGGGTATTGGAAGGTACATTACTTTTAGATGGCAAATATATTAAAGTTTTGTTTGATTCGGGTGCTTTTATTTCTCTAGAATCAGTAGAAAAGTTCTTTCTCACCCCTAGTACTATGGATCGTCCCATTCTTCTATCTAATCCTATAGGAGGGGCAACCAAATTAGATATGATCTGTAAGGACTTAAAGATTTCTTATCTGTCCCATAGTTTTTCTTGTGATCCTTATGTATTAAATTTAAAGGGATTTGACCTTATATTAGGAATGGATTGGCTCGATAAGCATAAAGCAGTTCTGAATTGTGATGAGAGAACAGTTTCGCTGGAAACTGATTTGGGTAGGATCGCCAAAGTGACGTGTGATGATTCTGCATTTCACTTGAGTAGTCTTTTGCAAGGAGTTGAGACTTCTCGAGAGAAGGTTGAAGATATCGATGTGGTCCAAGATTTTCCTGATGTATTTGAAGAAGTTAAGTGTCTGCCTCCACATCGAGAGATAGAGTTTCGCATTGATTTGATTTCAGGAGCAGTGTCAATGATTCAGCCTAGTAGGAGAATGGATCCTAGGCAGAGGGAGGAGTTAATTAAGCAGACGCGGAATCTTTTGGAAAAGGGGTTGATTAGGCCCAGTTTTTCTTGTTGGGGCTCTACTGCGGTGTTTGTCACCAAATCAGATGGATCGCTAAGGTTCTGTGTTAATTATAGAGAATTGAACAAAGTGACCATTCGTAATAAATATCCTCTTCCTCGTACTGATGATCTCTTTGACCAGTTGCATGGAGATTCTAACTTTTCTCAACTGGATTTTGCTTCAGCTTTCCATCAGTTGAGGGTAGCTGAGGACAGTATTCCCTTGACTGCATTTAGGGGTCCAAATTTTTCTATGAGTGGTTGGTTATGCCTTCCGGGTTAACCAATGCTCCTACCTATTTTGTTAACCTGATGAACCGAGTCTTTCGAGATGTATTGAATAAGTTCGTTCTGGTGTTAATCGATGATATCCTGGTCTACTCTAAGTCGGAAGAAGAGCACGGGCAGCATTTGAGAATTGGATTGGAGACTCTGAGGAGGCATGTTTTGAAGGCAAAGTTCTCGAAGTGCCATTTCTGGAAATCGAAAGTTAAATTTTTAGGGCACATTGTTTCTGGAGAAGGTATCTCTGTAGATCCAGCGAAGGTTGAGACTATTCTGGAGTGGAAGCAGCCGGAGATACCGACTGAGGTTCGTAGTTTTCTGAGTTTGGCTGGCTACTACAGAAAATTTATCAAGGATTATTTCAAGATTTCTTCGCATCTGACTAAGCTGACAAGGAAAGGAGTTAAATTCAAGTGGACACCTCGGTGTGAAGAAGCTTTCCAGGAATTGAACACAAGGCTAACCAGTGCACGAGTGCTTGCTATCTCGGATGGAAAGAGCAAATTTGAAGTTTATAATGATGCTTGTATAGTTGGACTGGGGGAAGTTCTGATGCAAAATGGAAGGGTAATTGCGTATGCAAGTCGGCAATTGAAGTCGCATGAAAGGGACTACGCTACGCACGATCTTGAGTTGTTAGCCATTATTTTTGCTTTGAAGATTTGGAGACATTATCTTTTGGGAGAGAAATTTGAGTTATTCACGGATCACAAACCGTTGAAATATCTTTTCTCTCAAAAAGATCTTAATTTGAGACAGCAGTGGTGGGTCGAATTTCTGGCATCCTATGATTTGGATATTCTATATACCCCGGGAAAGGCGAATGTTGTAGTTGATGCTCTTAGTAGGAATGCAGTTCTGTCTCTTCTGGAAGTGGTTCCATCTCTTATTGAAAGGATTTCAAGCAAGCAAGAATCTGATAAAATGTTGAGAATAATCATCAAAAGAGTTAGGAAGGGTCAGTGTCCCAGTTTTGAAATTGATGGCCACGGAACACTGAGGATTAACGGGAGGATTTGTGTTCCAAATGATAGGGATCTAAAATAGGAGGTGTTGTCAGAGAGTCATCGTTCCAAATTGAATATTCACCCGGGAATCTCAAAGATGTATAAAGATATGAGAAGAGTTTTCTAGTGGCCGAATATGAAGAAAGATGCAGCTAGGGTCGCAAATAATTGTGCCATCTGCCAACAAGTTAAAGGAGATCAGCAGAAGTCAGCCGAATTATTGCAGCCTTTGGAAGTTCCTGATTGGAAGTGGGAGATGATCTCGATGAACTTCATCGACGGTTTTCCTAGAACCAAGAAAGGAAATGAAGGAATATGGGTTATTGTTGATCGTTTAACTAAGAGCGTTCATTTTATACCAGTTAAGGGAACTCGTACTGCAGCTTCTCTGGTGGAGATTTTCTTGAGGGAGATAGTCAGATTGCATGGTGTTCCCGTCAGTATAGTAAGTGACCATGATCCTATCTTCACCAGCAAATTCTGTGAGGCTCTGCAATCAGCTATGGAAACGAGTTTGAGATTGAGTACAGCCTATCATCCTCAGACAGATGGACAGACGGAGAGGCTTAATCGTATTCTTGAGGATATGCTGTGAGCTTGTGTTTTGGATTTTGGTGGATCGTGGGAAGACCATCTTCATCTAGTGAAATTCTCTTATAATAATAGTTACCAAGCGAATATTAAGATGGCCCCGTATGAAGCTCTGTATGGAAGACCGTGTAGATCCCCTTCCTGTTGGATAGAATCGAAAGATCGTCTTGTGCTCGGACCCGATCTAATTCGAGAAGCTTCTGTGAAAGTTGAGCTTATCAAAAAAAGAATGAAAGCTGCTCAGGATCGTCAGAAGAAATATGCAGATAAAAGGCGAAGACCGTTGGAATTTGAGATCGGAGATTTAGTTTTTGTCAAAGTTTCCCCAATCAAAGGAGCTATTAGATTCCGAAAAACGGGAAAACTTTCCCCAAGATATATTGAACCATTCCGAGTGCTGGAAAGAATTGGAGCTGTAGCTTATAGAATTGAATTGCCAGAACGAAGGTCTGGAATTCACAATGTATTCCATGTGTCCCATCTAAGGAAATTTGTGCATGACCCATCACTGGTTGTAGAACCAGTAGTCCGGGAAGATTTAGAAGTAGAACCCAACTTGACTGTGGTCAGAAATCCAGTCCGGATTGTGGATCAAGAAGAGAAGCAACTCAGGAGCAAAGTGGTGAAGCTCGTCAAAGTGCAGTGGAGTGAGGATCCCAGAGATTGTACCTGGGAAACTCTAGATAGCTTTAGGAAAGCCTATCCGGATTTGTGTCCAAATAACTAGTGATGTTTGTTAGAATAGACTATTTGATTGTTTGTTTTTGTATGGATGATATGTATGTTTGGATTGTTAATATAAAAAAATTTGAATTAACTTTTGTTTTAAATTTCGGGGACGAAATTCTTTTAAGGGGGAGGAACGTAACGACCCGGAATTTTGACAATAGTATTGTAATAAGTATTTAATCTAATTAAATAAAATACAAGCTTTCATTCTAAATAAATAAGATTTTTGGGCATTTTCTAGTTATATATATGTTTGTGAAGAAAATTTTGATTTAAAAATTTAAAATAGATTCTTTCAAAAATATTTATAATAAAATTTGTCTTATTCAATTAAATTAAAGGTTCCATATTATTAATATTTGATATAATATATATATATATATAAATGTAGTCTTAATAATAATGTTTAAAATAAACAATCCTATCAACATTAAATACGAATATAAGATATAAATATAAATATAAATTATATAAATACAAATATAATGTTATAAATCAAATGTTTGAAAGTTAAATTACAAATAGAAATAAAATTAAAAAGCTATGCTAACAATAACTATAATAATATTACATAAATATATAGGATAAGTTTAGAAATGAAGACAAATTATTTACATAACGTGTATAACACATATGTACAATGCAAAGAAACAAAGAAGACAAATTATTCACATAAATATACAAAATATCTTTGTATAAATAAATATCAGCAAAACCATAAGTATGTAAACATATAGGAAGACAATTTCATTTAATGCTTTCATCTCAGCACCATAATTATATGCTCAGCCGAAATTTGCAATATCATTTCAAAATCACGGCAATTAAACATAAAGATATTGTCTGGTCAAAACAAGTTGATGCTGTACCAGTTATAACCTACACTGCCCAAACCTATTTCATTTATATAAGCATCATACTATACTTGTTCATGTACAAAATTTAGTAAACCAGAAGAAAGAAAAAAGAAAATAAATAAACATCATATTTACAAACTCAAACAAATTCAACAACAAGGCAGAGGAGATTTACAGGGATTTAAATTCAAACTGCAATTTTTTTCAACAACAATTATCCTCTGTTTCAACAGTAATTTTAGATGAGTAAACCTACTATCTTTGAAAGTTAAATCTTGATAATTAGTTCATGAAATCTTATGCTTTCTATATATTGTAACTAAGTTGTTCTATGATGTTTTTGTTTACTGGAAGCCTTACTATGTGATGTTCATCAATATTTTCAAGCTCCTGAGCAAAGAAAGTAGAGAAAAATTTAATATTTGTTCTTGCACAACATTTTAAACATAGGAATTTAACTAAATAAATTAGTTTAAACTAAAAGCAGGGTGTGGTATTTTGTTTTGAAGGTTGACAGTGAATATAAATAGTGTAAATTCAAATTTACAGTAAAAAACAAATCAATGTGTAAAATTCGAATATCTTAAATTGTTGATTTGATTTCATATCTTGAATAAATATACAAAGGTAGGATTTTTAAAACAAAAATGATAATTTTTAAAGCACGTATTCAAGGTGCAGTTTAATAAGGAACTCAAAATGCTTTTTCATTAATTTCTGTTGATTCAACAAATATTTGATGTGAAATTCGTTGTGGAGCTAGATTGTTGCTTCAGGAATATAGGAAAAATGTTGAAAAAAAATTCGAATGCAAGAATTTTTGGGTCGAATCGAATATAGGGTTTTGGGTGCGAGTTTTCGATGGTCTGTAAGTACGTTGATTGCGTCACCGTGAGATGATCGAGCTACACGAGCTTCTAGGGGGTGGTAGAGGAAGATGACGGCGAGGTGTGGCCGAAATTGCATCGCCACTGGTGGTCGACGTTGGGTGGTCGTGGCAATTTTCTATTGGTATGATCGAGTTGCAATTCGATCAAATGAGTATATTTTTTATTTCGAGTTTTCGCGTTGAATTGATGATTGCTTTCGAGTTTGTGGTCGATTCATGATTTGTAGGAGGCGCCGTGGTTCGCCAGAGTGACGGCGAACTGCCGTGCACGTGCACGGCAGTGGTGGATGTCAGCGACTTCGAACGATGGTCGTCGCGAGTTGCTACTCGGGGAAGTAGTGGTGTCGTTTCGAGTGTTTACCTGGTGGTACGTGAGAGTGTTTAGAATACTGCAGTTTTTTTTACTTAAACTAAAAACTAAATAAAAGAAAAAGAAGAAAGAATAGGTAGTAGAATAAGAAGGAAGTAGGAGGAGAAGAAGAGAGAAGGAACGGGGGAAAAGGTTAGGGAGACTCGGGTTTTAACTTGAGTAAGCGTAAGTTTGCCTCGGGTTCCATTTTCCAGGGGTTAGCCTAATAAAATCCTAAGTCATTTTGTTAAACAAAGTTTGGTATTAATAAAGTTATTAATGTTGACAAGGTTTAAGTAAGAGTTGATTTAAAATCATTAAGAGAGATTTAGATTAATAATTAATATAAATTGAAAGTTAATTTAGAATGTAATTAATTTATACTTGTAATTAAATAAGTAATTTAAGATTAAATAAATTTGTAATTAAAGATTAATAATCTTGTGTTTAATCAATTTGTAGTTAGGAATTTAATTAATTATTTATAGTTAATTAATTAATAAATAATGGTGGTTAACTAATTAAGTAATTAATTAAGAATTAAATGACTAATTAATTGGTAATTAATGATTAATTAAGTAATTAGTGATAATTAAATGGGTAATCAAATTTTATTAATTAATAATTAAGGTTATTAGTTAATAATTAAGAATTAATTAATTAAGTGAGTAATTAAGTAATAATTAATAAATTTAATAAGTTGATTAATTATTGATTAACTAAGCAGAATAAAATGGTTTATTCTTAAGTAATTAATTAAGTTTAAATTAATCAAACTATTTTGATATGAATTGATGATTCTTGACTCTGATATCTATTGGATGATATTCCGTGATATTTTGTGATATTCTGGATATATCTGTGATGACTATGTATGATTTATCTATGATAAATGTTATGTGAATTCAAAATGTTGAATTAGATTGTTTAAACTATTAAACAACTTGGCCTCTAAAATGGCGTTTGGATTTCGATGAGACCAGGATCGGGTGTCAATTTGATATTCTGAAAACCAGATCAATCCAAATTAAACGTTAGGTCGTGGCATCTCAAGTGAAGGTTGAGATGGTGTTTCAGAATGCAAGGGTTATCGTCATTAACTCTGAGGGTGATTCCAAAACGAGTGTAACGAGATAATGCCTTCGGTTTCGTTCGAACCCGGAACGAGCTTGTATGGATTGAATGCTTTCAGCACATCGTCAGGAGGACGATGAGCATTCTAAGAGATATGTTCTATAAAGGTAATCGCAGCGTCAAGCCTCATCAACCGGGAATGGCTAAAACAGGGGATGTGCAGCAAGGTTAGGTGGGTCATGCCTAAGCAGGACGAGATATATCCCTGTCTAGATGTCCCATTTTATTCGGCTGTGTGGGCAGTTGGATATGCAGCCAACTGCGGGGTTATCTTGTTCGGGACTGTTCAGTAAGCAATGGTTCCGGCTTGTGTTGCAGGGGATTTAGGGTGGATCCTCGATACGGTGATCTAGACCCCGTACTGTGACTGGCGGTACCCCGGTAGCCTGCCATTGATGGAAATCCATTTTCCCTACGAGACCCTACGGTTTTGATTTGTATTACCCACTTTCGTGGCTAGTAGCTGGAATTCAATAGATGTAACAATTTCGGCTATTTTCTATTTACTTGAAAACCCTAGACACTATCACTGGATTTCCTACAAAATGTTTTGGTCAGCGTAAGGTAAAAACTTACCCGTGTTTATGTGTGGGAAGTCTTACGTGATACCTTTATTTTCAAATGGTTTTCGAAGTTAAACAATTTTAATCCGTTTACTCACACCAGACTCATGTCTGACCCGTAGTTTATATTTTGTTTTTCATAAACTCTTGGGTACTCACATTTTTATGAGTAGCCAAGTGATAGGTTTTTGGATTATTGAGTTCTGGAGGAACTTGAAGCAGAAGTCCAGACGTATATATCTATCTATCTAGTTCCACTGTGTAGTTGATGTATGTTGTTTTTTGGATGTATGTAGTGACAGATATGTATATGACTGTCTTGTTGTATGATGTTGTATAACTCTGATATATGTAAAAACTATATAATAGTTATGTGATGTATTATATTTTGTTCCATTCCGCTGTGAGATTCTGATGTTGTTATTCTTTCTTACTATCTCTTCTATTTCTATCTCTTTCTTTCCTTATTGATGATACGTCTTTCTGGGGTTAGAAAGGCGGGTCGTCACAAGTGCGCTTAAATTTTGTTGCGAAATAGTTTTTTTTTTATGACGTATGCTTATTTCGTTAGTAATACGTATAAAGTTGTGATAGTGATATACATCGTAAATAGTGTATAGCCATCAGCATTTATTTATGTTTATAAATTATATTTTTTGCTACTTGTATCTTTTTTAATACTTTAACAAAACTACAATAAATAATTGTCCTTCAACCATGTTCCTATTTATTCAACTAGTTTAACTTTGGTGTATTGCGTTGGTGTGGTTGTACAGAGGTTTGAAGGGCTGAATTTGGAGGTATGGAAGTGTGGCTTTTTAATGAGTATTAAGAAAGGTATGCATTGGTTGCTGGAGTATTGCCTCAGTTTCAACTGAAGCATGATTGGGTACAAGTTCAATGAGAGTGTGCATGTCAGAGGAGATATAACTTGAGTTAATTAGGGAGTTTGGGAGGAGGGTAGATGAAAGATGATTGTCTAGAAGTAGAGGGTTGCATCAAGAGTAGTAAGTTTTTATATTTGGGAAATTTCAAGAGCTGGTGTAATGTTTGGATGGTTAGGATATAAAGTTAAGGAAATGGAAGTGCGATGTTTGTTAGGTGGATGAGGACTTGCATTAGAGTTTTCAGTGTATGCTTGTTCGCATTTGCACAGTGTGTTAACTGAGTAACTGGATTGGACATATGAGGTACATAGTCTACCAGGCGATCATTTTTTAATGGAGTGAGCATATCAGGTGAGCAGTGTTTGGTGAATGAGTTTGGTGGAATTTCTTCTTGAAGGGATGCTAAAAGAGAAAAAGGATTGGAAAAAGAAGTTTGTTGCATGGAATAAGCAGTTTTACATGCAATATTAAACCATGATGAGTGTAGCCATTTGTTATTCGGTGAGTTTATTATATGGGAGACAGTTTATTTCCATAAAGTTTGGATGCTTTTAGTTTGACATTTGGCTATGTGTTGAGTATAATGGAAGAAGAATATGATGCATTTATTTTCTTTACCCAAAATCGCACTATAAATTTATGTTTTAATTTTTCTCTGACTATTTGTTAATATACGCATCTGCTTATACAAATTCTGTAGCAAACTAATAATGAAGCAATTAATAACACAACATTCAATAAGTTATAATGTATAATCAAATAATGGTAGATATTTGTGAGGTAACCAATCATATATAACAGTAAATTTAGCACATGATTAAGGAGCTGAATTAAGAAAATAGATAAACTGCAGGCAATTGATGACTTGGATTTAGATTCATTATATATAATAGTAATTCCACACCATATATAACTACAAAAACATGTGTGTATTTCAATTTAGATTCCATTTAAAAGATAAACTACAGGAAACCGATAGCAATAATTAAAGCAAAGGTGTGTCGTTAGTGTTCAATATGCAAATACTAATATGTAAATACAAAAGGACAACACTTATATTTCAAACAGTATTGGACATGATGTAGCAAACCCATAAATAAAATAAAAACATATATACTAATCTGGAATTGTTGTATGGTCAGGGTTGCATTTACCTTCATTATTTATCTCATCTAAAAGTAATCTCCAGATTAGTAGGAAGAATAACCTGACCAATATACATATGAAATTTAAGTAATGCACGATTTGTAGTTAAGTATATTTAACAGTTTTGTCTATCTTTAAATTTTAAATATTATTTGCTCCCACATATTTTCAAAAACAAAAAAAACAAAATAACAAGCAAATTAAGAAATATGATTTGAATGAATGACACATCACACGTTTATGAGTATGTTCTTAAAAATAGAGTGGCAATGACATCGAATCATAAGTATAAATAAATTAAACATGGATTTTATTTTATATTCACATTATTATAAAGAGAAATATTTACCATAACTTATGGTAGTCCACTGATAAATCTTTTCTTGATAAGAATTGCAATAGATAACTCAAACATGTAATTAATTATACTAAAAAGGTATTTCTAAAATAAATAAGTAACTAATTTGGCAATTATAAATGTGTACAATTGATAATGCGGATGATACTCAAAACTATGTACATTTCATTTTCTACTACATAAAATTTTAATCATGCATACCATGTATAAAACTTACTCATATATAATAGAAGGAAAAACTAGAATTTATCATCATTAAAGTTACTCAATAATAGAATAAGTTGATACATTCACCTAAGGTAGGATAAATCTAATGAACACTAAAAGTATAAACCCAACCTATAACCAAATTTTATGATGATTTAATGTAGAGCTTGCTCACAAATGCACATGCTTTGGCTACAATATGTAGTGCAAAATTAATTGTAAAATAATAAGGATTAGTTAAAAGATAAAAAATTAAATTTACACTTTAACGGTGATAGCATGGAAAACTGTAAGCTTGTTAATAGCAACCAATCAGTCTACCAAAAAATGATATAAGCAGTACACTGAAAATTGTAAGCATGTGTAATTTTTAATATTAAAAAATTGAGGCCATTGGTTTAAATAAACAATAACCTAAATTAGTCTACCCCGGTAGCTAAACCGCGACAAATACTATTTTCATTTGATAATCTTAAGTACATTTTCATCTCGAACACAAATAATCTTTTAACTTCCACACAGATAGTAGTGATCATAGAACCCTGAAATAAAAGGACGAATTGGAAATATGTTGTGACCATTTAACCAAAAAGAACTAAAATAAAATAATTTAATCACTATCTTTAAACCGTGGCAAATCTAAAATACTTTTTATCTAATTTAAAGCGCATACCATATATGTGTAGAGAACATGGAAAAACAAATTAACCGGCGTTAAGTATCCCACAGTTGAGAGCAATTTGACGGTGGGCATTCAATTTGAAAGCTGAAAAAAAAATGCCCGAATCTAAATTCAAACAGCAATCAGAAACCCCATTACAATTTAGGATAGCATAATAATGAAAAATACCATAATGAGGCGAAGGCGGTGACAAGACGAGGCAGAGGCGTTGATAAGACGAGGCGGTGGCGGAGACAAAGGCGATGATAAGACGATGCGGAGGCACTGACAAGATGAGGCAGAGGAGCTGACAAAACGAGGCAGAGGCAGTGCTTGAACGATGTGAAGGCAGTAACCCTAGATTGAAAGAGGGGGAGAAAAAACGTTAAACGTGAATTTAGGAAAAATAATATAGAATATTACAATTCTGTCAACTTTAGTTTTGTCTATTTACGAAATTATCATATTTACTCATGGTAATTACCATTGCAATAGTTTTTAATGGAAATAACTGTTGGTAGTTTCTAATAGTAGTAACCGTTAGAAATCGAGAATAAAAAAGTGTTGCAAAATGGTGTATTTGGTGTTGTGTAAGAGATCTTTGTTAAGTGAGTTGTGAATATACTTATATCGTTGAGATAAGCATATGAATACTTTTGAGTATTGAAAAGTGTATAAATAAATAGTAAAGTAATAGGATACAAGTATATATATTTTATTAAGAGAAATTAAATATATACACAGGTATATAAAGGAAGTTTTAATTAATAAAGGAAGCTTTAATTAATAAAGGAAGCTTTGACTAACGAAAGATGTTTAATTAGATAAAAAGAGTTTTACTAATAAAAAGAGCATGGATTCGAAGGAGGTGGCTTCAGAAAGCATGGATTCGAAGAGCATGGATTCGAAGGAGTCGGCCTTATGGATTCGAAGGAGATGGTTTCGAAGGGGATGGTTTCGAAGCATGGGTTCGAACCAGGCAGAACGCACGGAGCTTTGATCTTGAATCGTTCATATCTTCCAAACCATTGATCCAAATGCAACGAAATTTTTACAGGAGCTTACGTGCATGTTGAAGGATGTTCACACCAAATTTCAGCATAATTGGACGGATTCTTGATCGATTCGAACGTCACTTCGAATCGATCCCAAACTGGGCACGGATTCCGAGAACGCGGGCCTGTGGGCCCCCCTCACGTGCCAAGCGGCCTCCCCAGGTTTTAGGCGGGATTTCAGCTTTCCACGCCTATAAATAGAGCCTCTGGTCATTCAGAAAAGGGGTCGGAGAGTTGGGAAAGGAAAAGCATGCCCGGACGCTGCCAGGATCATTCCATAGCATCATGATAGCTATTTTCTTTCAGATTTGGACTTTGTAATCGCTGTTAATCTTCAAGGATAATCAATAAAAGGATAAAAAATTTGGGAGTGGACGTAGGCCGGAGATAGCCGAACCACTATAAAACTTGTGTCTCTGTTCTTTACTTTAGGATTGCTGTTATATATTTGCTGAGATTTGTTATTTGTGTATGAATATCACTAATTTATATTCATACACTGGTGCTTTTACGGTATCGGGTGTTTGTGACCAATTTTGGCGCAAACACATTTCACTCCAAAACCGCTTCCAAAACGAAGACCTCGTATATCAGTTTTGAAGTGATTTTCAGTAAGTAATACACTTACCTAATCCCGGACTCTTCAAAACCAAATCGGTGAATTTTTGGTTAACTCAATGAGTCCTCCCTAGGGAATCTCACATATATATGTTTTTAAAGTATGAGACTATTCATATGAATGAGTCCTCCCTGAGGATCTCAAACAGTATCAATACGTGATGCATACATACACTTCTAAAGTTAATTTGGTCAAATTTGATAGTCGACTAATCGACTATCTGGTAATAAATAGAAACTATCGAGAATGGAAACCAAGTCTCCATATTTATCACGTTTCTGACGTTCTCAACTTATACCATCCCTTGGTCAGGAGTAAAGCTGGTAGATTAGATCACTGTTTGCTTCTAAACCATGTTCGGATATCATACTTAATTCTCACATATAGAATACATTTACTTTGTCGGCTTTTAGTGCCATGTATTAGAAATATTTTCCATAAACAAGTAAACATACAAAGCATGATTTAGCCACATAAATGACTTCCAACCTCCTTTTTATTTAGTTAATTCTTTTGTTAATTAAAATCTCTTTGTAAATACTTGTTCATATATTTAACACATCTTTATAATAAATATGTACATGTATGCTACTGTTTCACTATTCATTTCTACTCTTTTACTATTCATTTGTACTCTTTTCAATACTTAGAAATGTGCCCATGTTCTTATCCCAAATGGTATATGAATATTCACATTTCTACTCTTTTACTATTCATTTGTACTCTTTTCAATACTTAGAAATGTACCCATGTTCTTATCCCAAATAGTATATGAATATTCACAAATATTAAGCAAGATTTCACATTTCCAAAAGTATAATTAAATGGGTTAAAAACATATGTTATCAAAACATTGTTACTATAAACCCAAAACCATTTTTCACTTAACATTACCTTTAAAAAAAAATTAAAGATCTAAGTATACTTATTAACAAGATAATATACTTTTGATTAACTTCTCAAAACCATTTATTATACCTAAGTGTTATAATCAAAACCACTTTTATTCTTTTATAAAAATACTTAACTTTTCTTAACTTATTTATATATATAGTACTATTAACCCCCTTTTGTAAAGGCTATGAACAGACGGATTCAACCTAACCAGCTTCACGATTATTGAGGCTGGAATATGATGGATTCAGTTTAAAAGGATGAAGTCCACTTGGATATGTCGTTCAACTTGGAAGATGAGGGTCGTTCGGCATGGATGGCTCGGTCTGGAAGTGAGGGTCACTCGGCATACGTCACTCAGCATATGCCGCTCGGCATACTTCACTCAGCATATGTCGCTCGGCATACTTCACACGGCAGAAGTGCGGCTCGACAGGACTGTGCGTCTCGGCAGGAGTGCGGCTTGGCAGGACTGTACGGCTCGGCAGGAGTTTGCGGCTCGGTAGGATTACGGCTCGACAGGATTACGGCTTGGCAGGAGTGTGCGGCTCGGTAGGATTGCGGATCGGCAGGATTACGGCTCGGCAGGATTGCCGCTCGGTAGGATTGCGGCTCGGCAGGATTGCAGCTCGGTAGGCTTGCAGGACTGCATGGTTGCAGGACACAGGGTTGCAGGACTGTAGGATTGCAGGACTGCCGGATTGCAGGACTGCCGGATTGCAGGAGTATAGGACTACGGCTCGACAGGGTTACAGCTCCGCAGAACGGTGCGGCTCGGCATGACGATGTGGCTCGACATGATAGTATGGCTCAGCAGGATGGTGTGGCTATGGACCTGATGGGTCCGGGCTACTCAGAAAGCCCAGCAACTTTGGATTTACCTATAAATAAAGCATGCAGGGGTTCAAAAAAGATATCTTCTTCTTTCTGCTCTCTTGCTTTCTATTCCCTAAGGCTAAGGTTACTCTACCATTTTGTAACTGTAATCGATTCTAACATCAATAAAAAGGAAATTTCTAGAGTGGACACAGGCCGGAGTCAGCCGAACCACTATAAATTCCTTGTTTTTACTGCTTTCTTTTTAATTTTGACTATTCTTCGTATTTGCATTCACTACATACACTCTATCTCTGAGCTGCGACTGGCATTTGGCGCTTTCATCTGGATTTGGGTGTTAGTGACCAATTTTGGCGCTAACAAGTACTTTAAAAGTACTTATAAATAGGTTTTTAAATATCTATACAAAATATTACCTAAAAATCTATAATTTACTAAATACATTTTATTTTAAATGCTATAAAGAAAACCTTTCCGTAAAAATCATATTAATTATTAAAAATATATAAAAACTTGTAGTCTTTTTTCATACTCTAATCCATTTTATTAGAACTTCCCTAAAAAGATTCCACAAAGATAATACATTTCAAATCATGGAAAACTTGTTAAAATGTTGTATTAAAACAAAATAGTGCAGCGAGTCCAGAAGTGCTATAGTAGATCGAAGACAATATTTATAGGTGTTGTAGAAAGTTCTGGGCAGAGAACACTTAGAAAAGCATCAAAGTTTGACAAGTTTTCTCTATCAAACAATCTATTCAAGGTCTATTTTTATTTAACGGCAAGGAGTATACTTATAGTATATAATAACCATGCAAGGAAACCCCTAAGAATGTCTTTCAAATTAACTTCAAAAATCGTCGAATACACGGCATTTTCAAAATGCGTCCATAGTGACTAATTCTCGCTTCTACACTTTTCAACTTCGTTCAACCAGTTATGAAATGATTTAAACCATTATATATTTATAGTAATATGTACACATGTTTTATTTGCTAAAATAGAAAAGAAACCCCAAAGGATGTCTTCCAAAATTAACTTTAAAAATTGTCGAACGCAAGACATTTTCAAAATGCATCCATAGTGACCATTTTGCCATAAAATTTTCCACTTTGTGCGACAAGTCCTACAACTTTTCAAACCATTTATTTGATGTCCTATACACCATAATATGTGTGGAGAAGCACCAAAATATGTTATGTTATAATATGCTAACATATCACCAATTTAAACGAGTCTAAAGCAAGGGGATTTGAAAGTGCACTTATAGCGACTTTTGCTATACAAACACTTCCATATTCACATTGGTTCAACACACAAGCCAATCAAACATGTAGAAAAAATTATAGGCCACAATACATGTTTCAGAGGGTGATAGAAGTGAATGCATACAATATAAAGTTGCCACTTGCTCTTCAAAGCAAGGGGGTCCAAAAGTGATAACTTGCATAGTTCGTTACTTTACTTGACTTTGTATTTTTTACACATGCACACACATAATATATACCATCAAATGGTCAGTAAACTCACCTCATAACCTTGCTAACAACCAAGCATAAGCACTAGAACACTAGAACCACTTTCTACCATCACCCATAAGGCAAAGCTTCCATCTTTAACGTTTACAACCACAAGGCCATGCTCCTCACCCTTATATTGCTTACGGCCTCCACCATGGTGCCACTTTTTTTCATATTATTTCCATTTTGACTTACTTTTTCTAGCCCCTAGGGTGTTTTAAGGCCTTGTTTAAAGTTTGAGAGGATTTGGACTTCATTTGATATAGACTTTAGAAGATTAAAGAAGAGAAAAGAGTATGAATACCTAATCTTTTTTCACAAAACTTAGCAAATAAATTTATGAACACAGAAAGCATGTTGTGTAGATTTAATAGAGGGTAAAATAACCTCCAATGCCCTTAGGATGGCTGACCAAGACAACCCCTCCATGTGATTTGCTTTACACCTCGCTAAACCAAAAAATTTCTTACCTTTCTTAGTAAATTCCCAAACCACCCCAATCCAAAATATCTCTATAAACTTCTAGAAATTTTTTATTATATAAATTATTTTTGGTTGCTAATTAATGAAATATTAGTTAATTGGACAAGCACAACAAGTTCGAACAACTTCTACCGAGTAGAAAGCCTTCTATCAATACAACGATTTTCGATCACATCAACGATATTTCTTCGGGCTACTTATTTTTGTAAATATTTTCCAAAAATAAGTTTACCATCATTAGCTATTAATTAAAAGGGTTAACAAGGTCATAAAATCAATTTAACCATGTTAAATATAGGATTCAAATATTTAAATAATATAGATATTTAAATACGAAGTGTTCAAAATTCTGGGTCGTTACAAGTTCTGGTATTGTTACATAACCACTAGTACATAATCTCTTGGTGCCTCCCAACGGTCGTGATTAATTCACCATCCATCGCATGGAGAGCTTTACGTACACTAATTTCAATGAACATATTGATTTCCTTTTCTAGATATATCTTGACTATGAACATTTAAGGAGTAAGTATTTATATGTATAAATCAATTCAATACCCATGATCACAAACACATCTGTAACTGCAATCATAAAATACTTTTCATAAGATTAATTTACATATATATATATATATTTAGTGTGTTAATTCACATCCTTTAAATATCTATATAACAACATTTATAAAAGAAAATAAAACCAAAAGCATACTTCATTTTGGATAAGATTTTTTTATATGGGTTAAGTTACATAATAAATTACATAATTTTCCCTATGGCACACTCTTAACTCTATCAACCTCCTACCTGCAATAAGTGTAAATTATACCACATGCTCATGCGTTCCATTAGTCTACCTAAATTGGACTAAGAAGGGGGCATTGGTGAGTGGTACTAGGCTATTATTATTTCGTATCTACTTTTCGATGACGCTTCCCAGTCATAAATATACTCTTTTATCATGTGTTCATTATGGAGACCATACTTGACTTCTTATTAACTATTGGTTCTTATTGCAATCTATATTGCATTATTGTAATCATGATACATTGTTGGATTTCAATTATGGAAATCACTCCTACCTCTCTTATAAATTGGTGCACAAATACTGCTTCCATTGTGGAACTACTCAAGGCGACGTACTTAGTCTTTATAGTTGAGTCTGTCATTGACTCCGAAAATCGACACTAATACGTTCACTGTATAGAGCAACAAGAAATCGAGTGCCGGAAATACCTGGTTGTTAGGGTTAAGATGAAAAAGAGGTAGAATGAGAAATAGAAACAACAACACAGAATCTCACAATCGCAGTGGAACAAAATATAATACAAAATAACAACATTTATATAAGAAAAGGCTATAACTGTCAGTATACATACAAGTTATAAGAGTACAACAAATCTGGACAGTTATAATAACTTGTCCCTAAATACTGCCGACACGGTCTATTATACACAGTGGAATATAATCAATACGTCCCTGCTATCCAGCTCATCTTCGGACTTCCAAAACGTCCTAACCTGAAAATCTATAATACTCAGTCTGACCCAAGCATTACACTAAAGTAACACCCGAGTCAGGCTTGAAACCAGCGTGAGTATAACCAAGCTAATTTGAAATACTTAAGTTATAAAACTTCTTCAAAAAATCCGGGGTAACTCGTACAAGCTACGAGTATTCATCTGATTATACCAACGCTTTTACCAAAATCCATCGATATTGCAATACTGTCTAAGTATAGTTACTTATCTCGAAATAATCTAACTTGCTTAGTTAATTCAATTCCAACCTATTGAACTTGAAAATGAAGACCGTAAAGGTTAGTAGTGCTTATTAAATCAAAGTGATTCTAGATATCCCTAATATCCGACACCGACCACTTCGAATCCAAGCAATAAATTTAAAGGATAAATTGTTTAAAAGTCTCAATTTATTATTTGGGTTGACAACATTTAATTTGGGAATTTATTATAGATTTTATTCCAATTAAAACGTATTATTATTTTGAATTTCATTATTTAATTTGCCTGACCATTTGTTACCACAGACAAGAAAAATATGAAAATGCATATCCGATAGAATTAAGCCAAAGTATAGTTCGTTACTATTTTTAATAACAAATATCAAGATGATTCACCTCTTGGGATTTCATTAACCTTCCTTAGCCGATTTCCTTTATACATATAATTATTCAAATTAATTACAAATTAAACCATTTATTGGCTAATAATAATTTATAAAATACCATTAATTCCCCATAAACTTAATAAACAAATTACCATGATAAAATATCATTAAATTTTTTATTACATATTTAAAATAAAGTAGATTATTAATTGAAAAAGAAAATACAAGTTATCATATGTATATATATTCAAATTCCATTTCCTATCTTCTTTTTCTTTTGCCCTAACTTTTCTTTTCTCATTTTCTTTCTTTTTTTCTCTTTATTTTCCTTTCTTTCTATTTCTTTTTTTACCTATCTTTTTATTTTCCCTTCCTTTGCTTTTCCGGCCCAACCCAGCCCATTCACTTCTTTTTCCCCCTTCACTTTTACTTTCTTTCTATTGCTCCATCCTCTTCTCTTTATTCTCAAGTGTCTGAAATGAACATGCACACATGTATGAATGTGTACACCTACTTCGGTCATCGACTTCAGTAGCCGACTACCCACGCAAACCGCCATCAGCCACCTCCCCACGTAACACCTCCTAAAACATCGCCAAAACCTTCCACGCAAATTTGTACACATCGACCAAGTCTGAACAAAAAACCCATCCACTCAGATTGCCTTCCCCCGGCAACCACCACCACCGATCACACTCCAACTTCATCTGAGACGTTCCATCCCGCCCTCTTCCATCACCTCCAGGACCGCACCTCCCTATCTCCCTCGTTCCTACGCTATTAGCCTCGAAACTGAGCTCACCTGAAATTCCACCAAAACCCCACTACCGCCTCGTCTCTCTAGCACACTCACCTAAAAATCACCGCCCTATTTTTCCCCGATGTGCCGCCCACTCCTTTTCCTCCATGCTGAACATCAAGGCACGAAATTAGTCGGTCGGTGGAATTTCCTGAATCCTCGATTTCCGTTCAACTCTAAATTTCTACCTCGATACCTCACTAAAAACTTTGAAATCGCCATCAAAAATCAGCATTTTAGATGCCAATCACACTCATATAAACCAACGCAATAAACGAAATGTTCGAATTTCCTCCATTTTGATTTATTTACTGTAAATCGTTCTTTCAACGCTTTACCCTTCATAATATTAAATAAAACAATTTTTAAAACAAAGTACAATTGAAAACACGCAGATTTCCTTTTAACATCATAGCCTAAACCTAATTAAGTTGAGAGGTAGGAAATTTTAAAGCTAGGCATGACATTTTCTTATATGTATGTACAAAGTAGAGATGAAAACAATGCACAGGTTTCGGTTCTTCTGGCCATACTTGACATATGTCCACATAGATGTATACTTGTATTTCTATTTTTCAAGCATGCTTGACAACCATAATTCTACGTTATACATTTAAGCACAATCCAAACATACAGTATATGAAATTATGTTTTACTCACTGAATATCCTTTGTAGGAAGAGCAATTGCTTTTGAAAAATGCTACTAGCTTTGTTGATGATTTCTCTGTCAACTTGGGTTGCTTTGGTTCTTTTAAGTTTAAAATGGTAGTAGGTTTTCTTGTTTCACTTAGATTTCGAATGAATGAAAATGGAGACAAAGTAGAGGTGTGTGTATGTGTGTATAAGATAAAGATTACAGGGTAAGCCATAGAGACTGAAGCCTTGTACAGGCTTTTATTTTTATTTTCTTTTTGTTATTTTGATTTGAAAACATGAAAATTTGATTTGATTTAATAAAAGTTGATTTGATCTTCATATGACATGATTTTGGAATCTTGCCATAATAACGTTCCCTTGCATGTTTACATATGCTTATAATATACATATTTCATATATATATATATATATATATATATATAGGTAGATAAGTTTTGTATGCTTGGATTTGATGTATTGTATTCTTGAGGGAATGTGCATTAAATGCTTGTCTCCCTATGTGTATACATCCATATATTCATTTGTATGTACATACGTACTTCATACATATGTATATAAGCATGGTTTGACTTGTTTTTCCTTATACACCTATACATATACATCTATACTTATCATTATTACTTGTATAAGTTTTTACTTATGTTACATACAACCCTATAAGCCACTTATTTAAATTTTATTCCTATTTTTAATCTTATATTTTATTTATTTTATCCTGTTTACACTTATACATTCCTGTATATATCTTACTTCATTTATATAAGTTTGCATATCCATTCTCCATTGGTCCATGTACAACTAAATATTTTTACACTTTCTGTACACTTTTATAATATTTTTATAACGTACACCTATAACTACTTATAAATATTTTCCACATCATAAGATTGTATCTATCTATCTATCTATACATATATTTAAGGGTGTTTTATCCTAATCCTAATTTAAATAGTGGAGTTTTCTATAGAATTTATCATATCCAAAGATTTTATAACTCAATATTTATTATAGTTTTTAATCAGTTTATATATATTCAGACATTTTTAATTATCAGAAATTTATTTGTTCAACTTATAAAATCAATATTTCAATAATTAAAATCAATTAATTACCCAATTAATAGACATTAAAAATCTAGGTCGTCACAGCCATAACCTTTCATTTGGAGCATTTCCAACTTAAAACTTCTTAATTAAGGTTGAACATGAATTTAAGATTAACTTACTATATTCTATGTCACTTATGAAATTCAAACAACCACTCCTCCATAAGGAGTTTATAGTTTCCATAAATAATTCTCTAATATTTCACAAATACTCGAGAATGTCCTTAATTACCTGTTAGTGATTTTACCTCAGATTTGGTATTCTCCTAATAAACTAAGTGTAATACCAAAATCTAATATACCACATAACGTAGGATATATAATGATTCCTATTGCGGATGAATAAGGGATCTACATCATTTGCTTTATATTAAACATTTTTAATACAGTGTCTGTATATATGTTGGGACAATCCCAACATCATATTATATCGAGTATAAAAGATGTCTCTTTCAAATGCTTTATCAATAATTAAACAACCAAATTAATATGAGTATTGTTAACAATCAGTAGTATGTTATTTACTTATAATATTAGAAATGATTTAGTACCTTTGATTTTATTTCCTACGTTTATATGTTTCCTTTACATTTATGCTCAATACAAACCATTAATGTGTCAAAATTCTATAACATCCCGCCTTTTCGCACACTTTACACCGACGCACATGTCGATTCAAACCATACGGAAGGGCGGATTGTTATGGGGTAAATAAGAAAAACAGAGAAGAAATAAAAGGAAACAGAATCTCACAGCGGAAGGATAAAATATAATAATAAATATACAGATCATAAACGGTTTACAAAACACTTGATTCTTCTTTATACAATAAATATCAGAGTTATGCATACCAATACAATCAATGCAGCGGAACAGTATGAGTGTGGTGCAATACTATAAATAATAATAATACGAATTCTTCGTCTTCGTCCTCCAAAGCTAAAGTCTTCGTTCCTGAAACGCTCGGACTGACCCAAGCGAATTTGAAAAGACAAAAACACTCGAATCAGAACTAAAAGATCTTATGTGAGTTAAATTAACAGAAATAAATATGAGTACAGTAACTCAAGAGATGTTCGGGATTTACATCTCCTAAGGATCCGTTAAACTATTTACTATGTAGTATATTGCGCTATTATAATAGTGTCTATTTATAAAATAAACTTACTTTTAAATAGCGTTAAGGCTTTACATTTTCCACCTTAACACGTAAAATGCCAATAGTCTATACAGTACCGTAATACCTCCTGATCGGGAGGCTACCAGAGGATACTCCATAGGTACGACACAAATAGAAACTCGTAGTAAAGGCTCGGTATGGTAGGTGACACGGCACAACTAGGCAATGCCAGGGTAGATATACCAATTGCTATCCAGGCTGGTGGAAACGCGTAGCCGCAGTTACCGCCCACCTCGGACTAACTCTCCAAAATCAAAATATAGAAGTGGCCACTGAACCAATCCAAGTCAAAGTATAGTATCGAAGAGGAGGGTCCGATCAGAGGAATGACCTCATTGGCCTGAGAATCGCTCCTGTTTTAGCCACCTTATGCCAACTCACGGGAGTCGGGTCCACGTATTTACCTTACAGGAAACGTCGCCACCACCTACTTCATTCTGGAATCTCCACCGCGTACACGGTTAGTCAAAGTGGTTTTGGTATCGACAGAGAGTATGTCCATATCCGATCCCGGTCTCTTTGCCAACCCATCGTTATTATAACACCGCGGTCATTTTGAAAAAAGTTTATACTTTAAAACCAGAATAGAATTTTCCATTTCAAAACTATGAATACGATATCATTTTAAAACCCAAAACAATAAGATATCATTTTATCCAAATATAATTCTTTTCCAAAACCATACTGCTTTAAAATTCATAATATCTGGAAACCAAATATTTGAAATATACTTTCAAAACATAATATTTCGGAAATTATACTTTAAACCCATAACTTCTAAAACTTAAATGGTTAGGATATTCAACGGTATATAGAATAAATGGTTTAACTTTAAAGTTACTTTGTAAAGAAAAATAAATTCCCATGACTTTACAAATATATTTCTTTATTTAAAGTTTTAAACCAAGATTTAAATATCACTTCAAGTTCCAAAACCCCTTCAATTTCTATATATATATATATATATATATATATATATATATATATATATATATGTATATGTATGTATGTATATCCATTTGGGGTATTAATATTTCAAAACTAAAGTTGGAATTTATTCCTTCAACAAATTAAATGGTTTATTATTTAGTCTTGAATATTCACATCAAATCCATAAATAAAACTCCAATTCTAGTAATTAAATATTTTCTCAAATTTTTTTATACTAGAATATTCCTTTTTAAATTTATTTAGGAAAAATTCAGTTTATAAATATCACATCTTTAAAACTTCCAAACTTAACATATATTATAAATTATCAAATCCATTCCTAAATATTTTTTATTCCATTTTTATTTAACGGATTTATACAAAGCTCAAATTCAAAATTTAACTTTCATATGTATATATATATGGAAGAATAATATTTATAAAATATCAAAACTAAATTTTAATAACCGTATCTCATCCAGACCATAAAAATCACTTTAAAATAATTTATATATAGACCATGGTACCTGTATAAAATTTTCTATCCTATGGTCAAGTGATACGGATATTTATCATTTCAATCCGCAATTTAAAATAAAATTTTGCGGTTGTATATCATTTCAAACCACAATCCCGAAAAAAATAAAATGCATGATGACTTGCAGTTTAATGATATAAATAAAACATCCATTCATCAACATCATCCATCATCCAAATCACCATCATCATCCAAAAATAAATCAATATCAATATATATCTAATAATATATAGCAGGTAATGACTGGCAGTTATATTCAAAAATAAATTTAACCACTATTAAATTAACAGTTTATATTCAGTAATAAATTTTATAACTTTTTAACAAGCAGTTTATATGCAATTAAATAGATTCTAACTGCCAATTGATATGCAATAAATAAACTAAATTAACAGTTAATTTAAATAAATGCGAATAAACAGATATGATGAATAAAACATGTCAAACAGTTCTAAATAAATTTCTACTCATATCAAACATTAATTTAACAAACATAAAAGCTTCTAGAAGTTGTGAGTGGGTTAAAACACTCACCTTTTGAATTTAAATCGAATTTAAATCCGATTTAAACCCAAAAATTCGACGGTCTCAGAATTTGTCCAAACCAGCGTCAATGGATCTGGAATTAAATTACGATCCTAACAAAAGAAATTTCGCGTGAATCGGAGAACGTATGAAAAAAATATTCATTTTAAACGATTTGAAAACAAAAATAAAAATAAAATAAAATAAAATAAAACAAAACCCACTTAACTTCAATGGCCACGTCAGCTAAAAGCTATAGCACATCGTCGAATTTTTTCTGGTCAAACGAATATCCAAAACAGAAAACGAATTGTACCAGCAGATTACGTGTCTCGAGAACTTTATCATAAATTTTCTGGAATTTTTGTGGAGAGTTTGAATTTTATTAGAAAATTTGAATTGTAGATAGATTAGGTTTTGTAACCATTGAGGAAGAGAAAGAGATGAAGAAAAATGAACGTACAGCCAATTGACAATAGAAAGGAGGCTAGGGTTTATCACAGCATATTTATAGATAGATCGCAACAGGATAGGTGTGCACGAATTTTAACGTGCAAACAGAAGTGGTCCCAAAAGGGTATTAATTATACACGTTACGGATTAAATTATTTCTTTCTCAACATTTACATTGCATTTTAAGCGTATTCACACATGTATAATTAGATGCTTCATTTAAATTTCCATATATATATTCACAATTCCATAAATTTCCAAATACGTAGATAAATTTCCAATTTCAACTAAATTCTAAATTACTGTAATAATTACAGATTAAATTTCTATCCATTCTCAATAGATTACGTTTACATACTAAAATCCACATTTCTATGTATATTTGAATTCCATATTATACATATTTTATTTATCTTAATTACTTCCAACTTAAATTTCAATCAACATAAAACGTTTTATTCAGTTTCCAAAAATTTCAATCATGCTTTAAATCCAAATGAATAAATAACTTAATTCCCATTTAAGCATTTTTCATTTGATTTGCAATCAATCTTTTATGATCAATTAAATCCCGATATATTAATTAAACGTTATTTCCATCATTCTTTATCCTATGAAGAAATTTAAGTTATTCACACCTATTACTAAATTTCATATTAATGCACACAAATTTATATTTATTGCAATGGTTACCAAATATTTCCCTGCAATAATTCATTTCCCTATACATACTTACAATTTCACTTAAACTTTACTATACCCATTTATTTTCTCAACATTAAAACCAACGTTGCCTCAATTCCACTAATGTACACTTATTCTATTATCACTTACTAACCATTCAAATTTTTATTAACAAATAGGCAGGTAATTCCTATGTTACAAATTTTTAATTCATCCTAATCCCTAACTATTGACATACATTTGCATTACTTACATATCATTTACAATGTTACCCAAAATCTCTATCCATTGTAATTAATACCTTAAATAAGTTTCAATTTATATTCAAGTGAATACATTACCCTTTTTCGTTATGTCATCCATTTTTCACAAGAAACGTTTTATCGTTTCGACAACATTTTATTTCTAATTACCTACATTGATTTGTGTACGTCTCTACTATTTAAAGCATTACCATTCTCACCTTCATCTAAATCTTCATTTATGAGTATTTAAAATAAATTTCACTTATTTCCTATTTATACACTTATAAATTCCAATTCCAATAAATAGATAAATCTCCGTTTGCACTACTTAAATCAAAAATCAGCGATTATCCTGTCTATACATTTTAAGTGGATGGATCAAATGTTGTATTCAAAAATCTACTTCTTAATATTCTTAGATTTAAACTCAACTCTCTATTAACAGATGTTTAAACTTCTTTTATTACCATTAACTTATTATTATACATTAAACTTAAATATACTGACAAAGCTTGTTTTTGGTACTCTTTTCATTTCCATAAATAAAATTAGCAGTGGATTCATACCTTATTATGTAATTATCTTTAATTCCACCTAACTAAATATTTACATAATCTTTTATTTGCAATAAATCAACTATTTTATATTAATTAAATTTAATCTTCCTGGTTTACTTATTCATAGTATGTAATTCAGTTACCCACCCTAACCTATTTATTTGAAATCCAATCCAGATTATTTTTACTAAGTTCCAATTTCCAAAGGTTACTGCAATTAATCCAATTAATTGCAATAAATTCTAATAAATTTGATTTTATTGGATTACAACTCAAAATAAATCAATTATTACTCAACTACCTAATTAACATTTCTTTTATATTCCAATACATAAATATTTCCCAAAATTTCATCTTTTATTTGCATAACTTACCGTATCTAAATTTTATTGGAAATTTTGTTAACTTTACGCATAAATAAAGTTAGAACCTCAATTAATTCATTCCATTTTGGTTTCATTCTTTATATCACATTAATCATCATATTATGAATGGAAATTTATCTAGGTTACATCTTATTTATTCACTTACCAATATTCCACACTAACTGCAATAATTTAGTGCATTAATTGAAATTGATCAAAATAAAACTTAACAAACTAATAGAATAAATAACGTACAAAAATTTATTGTCATTAATCTATTTCATAAGTCTACACTCAAATACTCACTTAAAATAAGTTTTACGTTTCCATTAATTCGCGTTCGCACACCCGTTACTATATTAAAAATTATTAAAGTAACGTTTTTCTTATTAACAACATTAAAATTTCTCAATATTTAAATGAACTTTATTTCCAATACATGCTACCTAATTGCATTTACTTATGATCTTATCCAAACATTCATTTATATTTTATTTCCATCAATTAGTTAATATTTACATCCATTTATTAACAATTTACTTCCATTATACAATTGCAATTTATTATAGTTATTATTACATTAAATACTATTTCAATTTTATTCTTGTAGTATTAATTAAACAATCATATTTAAATTAAGATATTATAATGTTTTTCACTATTTATTTACACTCCATTAAAACCCAACAGTCGTCTCAATCACTTTTGAATTTGCATTAAATTGGTTGTCCAGCAACTGCCATTTGTATTACTATCTTAATTCTTATACAGTTACCGTTTTACCAATTTACTAATACATAGGTAATTTAAATTTTTGTCTTTAATTCTTTATTTTATATTTTATTCAAGTGCAACAAATTACACTATTCCTTTATTGATATTTCACCTAACCTTTCAACAATTAAGTTAAATAACTGTTTCTACAATTCATTATTAATTATAAATTTAATTCTCCTTTATTTATGCAACTTACATAAGGGTATAAATCTTCCATTATCTCAATCATTAGATTTCTATTAAATTTAACAATAATTAAGATTTTTAATTACCGTTGCTATAAATTTTCATTTAGCGTTCATCTAGTATTAATTTACCTCCTTTATATATATAGATATTTCCCTTTTCTACAAAATTTAAATTTCAAAATCCATTTTAATTAAAAATTTAATTGTCGAAATTTACGGGTCGTTACAAATTCCTTCCCAACCTTTATATGCTTATAGACGCCATGGTTGTATCAGCTTTTGGATTATATCCAAAACCTACAAACTTTGTTATCCTCCTACTAACTTCAAGATATTTTGGATATTATGTGTAAATAGCCTCTTCAAAATCATCATTTAGAAATTCTGTTTCAACATCACTGTGCAAAAACTCAAAGTCAATTTGTGTGATAATTACATGTAGAATCCGAACAGACTCAAGCAAGTTGACTAGAAAACTTACTCCACCAATTTCAACATTATAATCATTGAAGTCATTAACTTTTGACACTGCTATATACAATTACAACTGCATTGGTCTTCTTCTCGAAGACTCATTTGTGGCTGAAGGATCATATCCTTTTCGTTATATTTACAAAATTCATATTTTTCCAATGTACTTGGAATCCAATTTAGATTTAAAGCATTCTGCCATGTAGCAGATTCTATACTCTTTGACATGTCGACTACCAGAGATTGCTATTACTAACAATTCATTTTCTCAACATTGATAAGAAACTCGTTGTTTCTCTTCAATGTGCGAGAATTCTTATTAGACATTCTAATGTAACATGTCTGTTTTAGGATTGGTTAAATTTACTTCGTCTATGTATTTAGTCACTATGTTAGAATCTTGGATCGTATCCAAGTCTGTCGCTCCACCACTAGTTTCTCTAGAAAGAAATTCCTTCTATATAAAGGTGGTGTTTTCTTGGAACAACACTTAGTTTCTCAGATGGTGGAATGTGCATTTAATTTTTTTTATGAACTGCCTATAGACTTGCATAAAATAGATTTAGTTTTGAGTTTATTAAACCTACATTCGTAATGTAAATTGGATGTCCATACATCTGAGACTATTTAAGATTAGGGTTCCTTCCAAATTCATATCTTATATGAAATCATAGACTGTGCTTTTAGATGAAATTAAATTTAACATATGTATTTACTCTTAAGCACACATCCTTATATAAAGAAGTAACTTAACTTCACTCATTATCAATTGTACTTTGTATAAAAAAAATTATTACTCTTTATCGTTACATCATTATGTAGCATAAGAATGGGTGGCTTTGGGAATGAACTTGTTTGCTATTAGATACTATTAAAACTCTTTGAAGGGACTGGGTAAAATAGGTAGATTTAAAAAAATTCCTATTTTGGATCTGTTGGGCCTACGAAGTATAAAATGAATTTTAGATCTAATATAAAATATTTTAAATAAAATCTTAATTTGATTATATTTGTTTAAAAAGTTTTTTTAAATATATATAAGCTTTAATTTTATATGAGTATCAAATACACTTATACATGTATAGAGCATGTGCTACAAATATGAAGTGTACATAGCTAATGTGATTGTATATAGGTGTTGGGATTTACAATGTAATGGTCCTATTTGTTCCTTTATATATGCCTTTGTTTTCTATAGTTTATTTTGAAATTATATAAAATAAAAACATATAATTTCAAAAAAAAACCATGGAAAATAAAGGCATATATAAATGGACAAGTAGATTCGTTACGGTGTAAACCCCAGCACCTATATTCACATTATAAATTATATAAAATAACAATATATATGTGTGTGTGTGTGTGTTTATGTATAACTTATATATATATATATATATAATATTGTAAAGTTATTTTAACTAATCAAAAAGTTTACGTGTATTCAAAATGTCAATTAATTGTATATAAGTAAGTAATTAATAAAGAGAGGAAAGGCGGATGAGTTATATCATTTCATTTACTCATCGTTTAATGCCATTTCAAAACGATTTTGAACACTCAAACACTTCCTAATTTTGACTAAAATGTTTTAAAATCTAAAACTAACAATTTTGAGTCTAATTTTTAACTCAGGATGGATTTAAAATTAAATTTGTGATTTTGCACAGAAGTCCATTTCATAAACTTTGAGTTGAAACAACATATGTATATACATATATGTTTACATATATGAATAATTACAAACTATGTTTTTATTAAAATAACACACACACACACATATATATATAAACTTTTTAATCTATTATATGTTTTAAAATTAAAATAACAACTAATGTCTAACTTTAACTTAAGAGAGATTTAAAGGGTTTATGGTGTTTTGCACAAAAGTTCACTTATGTTATTTTTGATCAAAACAACTTTTAAACATATGTAAACAATAATCAAAGGAATTGCATTCAAAACAACAAATATATGAAACATCTATTCAAGCTTCAAAGTAATTTCAAACAATTAACATGCATAGTTAATTTATGTTTGTGTATATGATGAGTTACAAAATACACCAATCAAATTAAAATTAGTTTCAATCCAAAATGATTTGTTTGTTTTAAATAATATTTCTAAAACAATAAAAAAAATTAGATTAGACAATTTAGGCACAGGTAAATTCATTGTAAAAATAATTAGATCTAAACTATATAAATAACATGAAAATATGATCAAAAAAGATAAAGCATGTGTAGGATCTAATTATATTGACATGATAAACATACAATCAATTAAAGTGTAACATGTATCAGATTTAAACTATGTGTTAACATAACAAGGAAATAATGATATTAGATATAGCATGTATAGGATCTAAACTTTATCAATATGGTGAATATGTAATCAAATAAAATTAGAATTTCCTTAATATGACGCCAAAGATTTGCACCTTGAGCGAAGAATAAAACCCTGACTCATTTAATCAACCTCTGAATTTTACAAAGGTCTAGAGACAAACACAACCTTTAATGAATTGATTTTTTAGGAATATTTATTCAATGAGAGCATGAAATTTTTGGCAATGATTGGAGAGGGAGAGGGAAGCGGAGAAAAAATGGATTGTTTGTAGAATAATAGAATGAATGAAAGAAATTTTATTTTAAAGGTGTTTGCACAAAAAATGGGCAAACAACTCCAAGTCGTTTGATTAGTCGATTTTATGTTGTTCTTAATGATTTGGATGATTTATGCAAATATGTAAAAACATGGACTAAACTGTAAAAGACACACAGATTTATAGTGGTTTGGCCAGAATGTGCCTACGTCCACTTTATATGTTATTCTCTTTCACTGTTCAGATTACAAGTACAAGGCTTTTATTATAAGTGTATGAAAGCTGTTTGAAAGTTCTGTCCGTGCTTGAGCCCTCAAACCTTGCCCTATATTGTTGTACCTCTACCCCTCTATTTATAGAGTGAAGCTGGGGGTAGGGGCCTTGGATGTATATAGCTGCATATGTCGTGCTTTGTTTTAGATCATTCAGTTTGGACACTCTCATTCGGCCCAAGTGCCGAACCAGTTGATACGGTCATCATATGCTTGCCTACAAGTATGGGCTTCACGCCTCTGTTATTCCTCACTATTTGAAATAGCCGAACCAAACTTCTGTTCTGCCGAATCAACCATATAACCGAACCAGTTTTGTCTGCCGGACCAGGTGAGGCTTTCTTCTGCCGAATGAACTTCATGCTCGAACTACGGATTGAGCTTGAGGAGTATGAGTGCCGAATGGGCCCTCAGCTTCGAACTACCGAATGAACTCGGGGAGTACGAGTGCCGAATGGACTTTTAGCCTCGAACTACCGAATGAACTCGAGGAGTACAAGTGTCGAATGGGCTTTGATGTTTTGAATTATGAATGAGATTCCAGACTGTAGGTACTTGTTTGTCTGCATTCCTTGCTCTAACGATGTGTTTTCTCGTGTTGCAGATAATGTCTCATAAAGTAGAAACTCGTTCTGACAAGAAGAAATCCAAGGCACGAAGGAGAGTCCTCCATAGTGCCCCTAGTTCGGACAGAACCAGAACGTCATGGACCAACCCCGAGATCATTAGTAAACGGGTACGGTCCTCAGGAGCTCTTGAACTCACCGCCTGACTGCTTTCCCAGCTCCCTCAAAGATGAGCAGCTTGACGTTATATCTTGATCTTTTGGGATTGACAGAGCGCATATGATGTTGCCGGGGGAAGGAGTGATGCCATATAACCCCCCAGAAAGGTATTTTGCTTACAGTAGGTATCACTGCATGTGCGGAGCTATCCCTCCGATCAACGCTTGGATAGCCAACTTCATCACATACTTGAAGGTGGCCCCTTTCTAGCTTCAGCCCAACTCCTATGCCATCTTGGTGAGTCTGTTTATTATCTTCCAGAGAAAATACGGGCATCCCCCTCCCAACCGGGAGATCCGGTACCTGTATAACTTGAGAGGCTATAAGAAGGGGTCTCCATATATAAGCTTAGAATCGGCCGTATCTTTCAAGACAGTCCTGGACTTATATTCAAAATTTAGCATGTTCAAGAAGGAATGGTTTTTTGTCAGGGATGACTCTGTTTCTTTCTACCGCTTCACCTCTGTCTGTAAGTTGAATCTCATTTATAATTTTCGTTCTGACTGCAATGCTCCTCCTAATGTGCTTTATTTCTTGCTAGCGACAGGTGGCTTTGCGGTTGTAGAGAACGATCGTCTGCTTCGGATGGCTTAGGAAATAGAAGCCATTCCGGAAAATGAGAGGGCAGCTTCTTATTTGATCAGGAATGCTACTCTTTTGGGGCTCAACTTGATTCTGCCACTCCAGTCTGTGGTCAAGCAAAGAGACACAGCTGAGGAGAAGGCCGCCAAGGCTAAAGGAGGGGCTACGGCGAAGAGTGGCAAAAGGAAACCCTTCTCGAAACATCCAATTGCCGGGGGGAAGAGACTTAAGAAGTCCAATGGACCCTCCCCCAGCACATGTCCAGACATCCCGGAGGAGGAAGATGTGGAGGAGGAAAGAGGTGAGATGAAGGAGGTGAGGTGGAGAGTGGAAGTGGTGGAGAAGGTGAGGGTGATGGTCATAGCGATGATGGTGGCGACGGACAGTGTGGTGATGGTACTGGGGCTTTGTCTTCTAAGCAAGCAGGTGTGATCCAGGAGTGGACAGACGATGCTCTCCGCCTAGCTTTTGAAGGGTTGGAGGAAGGATCGGCTGTAGTGGAGAAGCCTAAGAAAGCTGACAAGGCCAAGACCGGTGTCGATTCGTCTTCCAAGAGCGCTTCAGCTGAGGCAATTCCTGCGATTCAAGGTGAATTTTTGACTCCTGCAGACTCCATTTATGATAAGGATTTAGGAACATTTTATGGCCAACTCCCGTCCTGGAATGAGATCCAGGACTTATTGCAGTATCCTACTCCTCCCCGGGGTTTGTATAACAAAGCATCTCTTTACTCTTCTTAACTTGATATATTTCTTGAGTTATAGTTCAATGTATGCCTGTAACACGTTGTTTTTCTCCCAGAAGTAGGTAAGGCGGCCAAGACGTCAGATGTTTGGCACCCTCTTGAATAATACAAACTTCTCAAGGCTTCAACTAAACCAAGGCCTCCGACCAACCGCCCTGGAGACGTAGTCGGCTACCGCCCTCTTCTTGGAGTTATCGAAGAGGATGTCCAAAGGAAGAAGAGGAGTCGTTCCTTGTTTGAATCCTCACCTGGTCCTCAGTCCCCAACTCAGCCTCTTCGGGATACCACGGAGGAGGATATTGAATTTATACCTTCTCCGCACCCGTCTGAAAATCCTTCCGTTACCCAGATAGATCATCCCGGCTTGGCTCGTAATCCGTTTGCAAGTCATCCAGATCTGGATCTGGGTTCTTGCGATATTACCTTTGATGAGGCTACCGGTGAGCACTTTCTCCCTTGTAATCCTATGGTAAGAGTACTAGATGAAGCTAAGTCCCTGGACCTTGATTTGCTTACCACTCGGGTTGTAACTTTGGGGGACGAAGCTAAGGCGAACATTAACCGGGTTGCTGAGGAAACCAGGAAGCTGATGGGGCATCATGCCCGACTGGTCAAGGCTGGAGAAGAAATTGGGAGTGCTAACATTCGACTGCGGTTAATGGTTTCCGACCAGGCCAAACAACTTGCTGATCAAGCTATCCAGATCTCTCAACATGAGGCCGCCTCAAGACAACTAAAGAAAACCATGCAAAAGGCCAGCAGAGCAGAGTTATGGAAAATGGAGGCTGCTTGTAAGGAACGGATTGATATGGCTATTGCAATGGTGGATGAGGTCCGGAAAGCGGATCTCGAGCAGGTACAGGAGCTATCCGGGAAACTTGAAGTCGCAGAGCTTATTCAAACCAAGCTGAAGGAGCAGATGGAGGCGATGAGGAAATCCTTACAGGCTGACTGCTCGCGATACCAATCGGAGAGGGATGCTGCTACTGTAAAGTTGTTGCCTTCTGAGGACCGAATAAGGGAGTTTGAGGAGAATGAGGGGATAATGGATGAGATGCTTCAGGACATATACTTTCGCACTTGGAAACAGGGCAACTTATCTTGGATGGATGATTATCCCCGAGTCATGGCCAGGATTTATCTCAGAGCCCTGGAGGAGGCTAAGGCCAATGCAGATAAGGAGGGTGGCGTGGCCTTTGGAATGGATGCGGTTACGACTCAATTCAAAAAGGAGGAGAAAGCGGTGGTGAAAGAGGGTATGCGGCTGCTTGCCGCTGAGGAGGTTGGTGTGCAGTTAGAGGATGATGATCAAGGAGCAGATGCTGGTAAGTCTTTCCTTTTAGCTTCTCGTAACTTGATTGCTTATTGTTTATGACTATTAATGCATTCTCTCCTGAATTGGATAGGCGGGACCTCTGGAGCACCCATTACCTCTGGTCAACATGCCGAGCGTTCCAATCCGGCAGGATAGAGGTGAAGCACCGGCGCAGCCGATTCCTTGACTTGATCTGGATATCTTTCGGTCTGTTTGACATTGCTGTCTATGCTAGTCCCAAAACATTCATGTATCTTTTAAGCTGTAATTGTGTTATTGGTAACGAACGACTTTTCTCTTGGCATGTAATTTTTAACTTAAGCTGATTCTGTCATATTTGAATGCTTTTGTTATTTCGGTGTGTTGCATAAGAAATACAGTTGTGCACGCGCCCGTGATTCAATTGTGTTTGATGTCAAGTTCTTGCTTAAGATATAGTTTCATATCTTGCAATGTTAGTGTGATGCATGAATAAATTACAGCTACGTATTCATATACAAAAGAAGAAAGTATCGCCCTTTATGTTTTAGTCATAGATAGTTGCTTTGAATGTCTTGTATGACTGAGTATGGAATGCAGCTGAGTGACCTGTCATCCAGTTGTGAGTTCCTATTCCCATTAGCGAGCGTCTCCTATTTTGTGTCCTGTACTTTAGGGACCGTTATAGAGGATAGGAGGAAAGTTTTTAAATAAAATAGAAATATAAAAATAGTAAAACTTCCAATCACGGAAGGCCTGCGATGTGCTTAAGTTCGTGGCAAACGGGTTTTGTAGTCACTTTCCCTAGCTGTGGGACTTGGAGACATTTGTCACCCATCTTACGCCTCCGCGAGGAGTTTCTCTTTTTACCACAGTCGTACTTAAGACACTCGGAGCTGAGATCGCGCACAGTAACTACCCGAGCCATTATGGCCCGTAATCGTGGGTATTATTCGATTTACCGTGGCCGGCTAGCGTGGGTGCCGATCGTCAACTGTGAACTACCCCTGGCTGGTTACACCTTATGTTGGGGTTTAAATTAGGTTCATGGTTGCTGGCAAGCCGAACGCCGTAATGAGCTTCCTAGATTATAGTCGGCCTACTCGGTGGCTTATAATCGGCTCATTACAGTTGGCTTTAAGGGCCGATCGTGAGCAATGAGTTAACCCGCAGCAGAGGGATGCTGGAACAAAAGTGTCCCATTGGCGAGGGCATAGATTCGTATAGTACCTGTTAGGTCTCGTCCAGGTGAAGTCGCGCTGTGATGTGTCTTGAATGGAAACGCCATTATACAGGATTTTATTCAACAGAAAAGGATAAAGTTAACAAGCAGCCAAGATATAAAGGAACAAGTTAAAAAAAAAGACAAGTTTTTAAAGTGGTTCGGCACGAAAATGCCTACGTCCACTGATTCTCTTTGTTAATTCACTTCATATGGGCGGTACAAGTTAAGAAAAGTATCGACGAAAGTGTTGGATGTTCCATGCCCTTTGGAACACTTCTCCGTCCACTGTTGACAAAATATAAGCTCTGTTGTGGAGATCTTTATGAATTACATATGGTCTATCCCAGCTTGGATCTAGTGCACCGGAGCGCGGGAAGATTCGGTTGAGGACAAGATCTCCTTCTTGTAAGCTGCGATGCTTGACTTTGGAGTTGTATTATGCTGCCACTTTTTGCTTGTGAGCTGCTGCTTTGAGTGCTGCATCGTTTCTTCTCTCTTCAATTAGATCCAAAGACATGTGAAGGAGTTCTTCGTTCTCTTCTGGGTTATAGTGGATCCTACGATGGGAAGGCACTATAGTTTCTACTAGGAGCATGGCCTCCGATCCGTATGCCAAAGAGAAAGGAGTATGCCCCGTTGATGTTCTGAAAGATGTGCGGTAGGCCCAAAGTGCCGTAGGAAGTTCATCCACCCAAGCGCCTTTTGACTTTTTAAGTTTCTTCTTGATTAGAGTTTTGAGAATTTTGTTGACAGCTTCGACGTGTCCGTTTGCCTGGGGATAAGCTACAGACAAGAAGCTCTAGTGAATTACATGCTCTTGGCACCAGTCGGCGAACTCCTCGCTGTCAAACTGAAGTCCATTGTCCGATATGATTTTGAGTGGAACTCCGTACCTGCATAGAACACTTTTGATCAAGAAGTTAATAACTTTTGCCAAAGATATTTTATTTAGAGGTTCTGCTTCCACCCATTTGGTGAAATAGTCGACTGCCATTATAGCATATTTGGCTCCGCCTCGGCCCACTAGCAGTTCGCCAATCAAGTCAATTCCCCATACTGCAAAGGGCCAAGGGTTGGTCATTTGAGTAATCTCATTTGTTGGTAGTCGAGGAATCTTAGCGAATTTATGACATCTGTCACATTTTTTGACGAAGTCTAAGGCGTCTTTGTTTAAGGTGGGCCAGAAATATCCATATCGGAGTATCTTCTTCGCCAAAGTTTGCCCTCCAGTATGATCTCCACAGCTTCCTTGATGGATGTTGGATAAGATTTCCTTGGCTTCCCTTCCAGCGACACACCTTAATAAGGGGTTAGAGAAGCCGCGCCGATAGAGGACGCCTTCTTGTATTGTGTAGCAGGAAGTTTTCGTTAAGATTTTCTTGACTTCGTTATGCTCGCTGGGCAGTGTGCCATCTTTTAAGAATTTTCGTATGGGAGTCATCCAAGTTTCTTCTTCGATTGCAGCTATCAGATTCACTTGCTCGAAACTCGGGGTTAGTTGCTTTGAGATGGCTACTGTTCTGGAAATGGTATCGTCTTTCATGCTAGCTTGCTTTGCCAGTTCGTCGGCCTCTTGGTTCTCTTCTCGAGGAATGTGTTTGATTAAATAGCGATCCAATTAATCGAGTAGCAGTTTGGTCTTCTTTAGATATGCTGTGAGTCGTTCTCCTCGAGTCTGAAATTCTCCTAGTATTTGATTTACAACAAGTTGTGAATCACTATGAAGACATAAAGAACTGACTCCAATCTCTAAGGCAAGTTCTAATACAGCTATTACTGCTTCATATTCTGCATCGTTGTTGGTGGCAGCGAATTCCAACCTTAGAGCATAGTGTAGCTTCCTTCCCCTGAGAGTGATTATTACAATACCTGCCCCCGAGCCTTGTTCGTTTGATGCTCCATCCACAAAGAGATTCCACTTGATGTCTTCTGCTATTTCAGATTGCTCCTTACCTTCGTTGGTAGTGAATTTGGCAATGAAATCGGCCATGGCTTGTCCCTTGATGGCGGTGCGAGGATGGTAGGTGATATCATATTGACTCATTTCAATGCACCATTTAAGTTGTCGCCCAGAAGTGTCGGGACGATGGAGTACCTACCTTAGCGGTTGATCGGTTAGAACTCTGATGGAATGAGATTGGAAATAGTGTCGCAGTTTCCGTGATGTGATTAGTAAACAGTATGCCAGTTTCTCAAGTTTAGGATATCTGGCTTCTGCCCCGTAAACCTCTTTCTTACAAAGTATACTGGCCGCTGCGCGCGGTTATCTTCTCTCACCAAAGCGGCGCTTAGAGCATGAGATGACACAGCAAGGTATAGGTATAGCTCTTCCCCTTCGTTTGGAGTTGAGAGTACTGGTGGTCTCTGGAGGTGTTCGATTAGGTTAAGGAAGGCTGTTAAGCATTCGTCAGTCCATTCGAACTTTCCTTTGTCTTTCTTTAGAGCTTCGAAGAAAGGGATGCACTTGTCAGTCGCTTTAGAGATGAATCTGCTTAGGGCGGCCACTTTCCCATTTAGGCTTTGCATTTCTCTTCGAGTGGAAGGTATCCTGATATCTTTAAGAGCTCGGACTTGTTCAGGGTTTGCTTCAATTCGTCTGGCATGGACGATGAATCCCAAGAACTTTCCTGATGATACTTCGAAGGAGCACTTTAGAGGATTCAGCTTCATTCCAAATTGGCGAAGTACCTGAAACATCTCGCCTAGGTGGCTTACGTGATCGTTGGCTTTCCTCGACTTTACTAGCATGTCATCCACATAAACTTCCATGGTTCGTCCTATTAGTTCCGCGAACATCTTGTTGACGAGGTGCTGATAAGTAGCTCCGTCGTTTTTAAGTCCAAAAGGCATTACTCTGTAGCAGTACAATCCCCGGTCAGTGACGAAACTAGTGCGGTCTTGATCGGGAGCGTGCATAGGAATTTGGGTATATCCTGAGTATGCGTCCATAAAAGATAAGAGTTCGTGCCCGGCTGTGCTGTCCACAAGCTGATCGATTCAGGGGAGTGGGAAGCAATCCTTCGAGCTAGCATCATTTAAGTTGGAGAAGTCAATGCATGTTCGCCACTTCCCATTAGCCTTCTTTACTAGTACCGGGTTAGCAATCCACTCTGGGTAGATGGCTTCTCGTATGAAGTTATTGGCAAGTAGGTTCTTTACTTCTTCATCGAGGGCTGCTGATCGTTCTGCCCCCATACTTCTCTTTTTCTGCTTTACTGGCACCTTAGTAGGATTGATGTTCAGTACGTGGCATGCTACGTCTGAGGAGATTCTAGTCATGTCAGCGTGCGTCCATGCAAATACATCCAAGTTGTGGTGGAGAAGATCAATGAGTCGATCCTTCAATTCTGCTTTTAGCTGAGATCCGATTTTCAATAGTCTACTTGAGTCGTGTTTGTCTACAGATACAAACTCCATAGCCTCTGCAGGCTCGGCGGTGGCCTCCTCCTCTTCATTCCTGGGGTCTAATTCATTGAAAGGATCACTGGTATATCGAAGAGTAGGGGCTTTCTTTAGTTGCTATGCTTCCAAGTTTTTCGTGCAGAGAGTAGTCTCTGCATTCTTCCCTTTATCCTTCCTGCGGTTATTGCGAAGTTCAGTTACATAGCAATCTTGAGCAGCGTCTTGATCTCCCTCTACTTCCTCTATTCCATTGTCTGTCGGAAATTTCATCTTCAGGCACCACGGGGCCATGACAATTTTGGAAGTCAGACAAGGCTGTTCTTCCTAAAAAGGCGTTGTAGGCCGAGTGGTTTTCTATTAGCACAAATGTTTGTTTCCGCACAACGGAGCGGGGATGACTTCCCATGTCAACAAAAAGGTCCAGTTGCCCGAGGGGCATCTTCGCATCTCCAGTGAAACCGCGTAGTGGTTTGTTGTAGGGAGACACATCCTTCATTGACAGCTTCATTCTGTCGAAAGCATGCTTGAATAGGATATTTACTTAGCTTCCAGTGTCTACTAGAATTCGAAAATTTTTGGCTGGACCGAACCAGGTAGAGATGACCATATGATCCATGTGAGGGTATTGCCTTCCCTCTAGGTCACGCCTACCGAATATGATATCATCATTCTCTTTCCGCTTCGGGTGGCGTTCTTTTATAGCAGAATTAATGCAGTCTTCATTGTTTTTAAGCGACTTTCCATATCTTTCCATCTCTGCCCAGCTTCTGTCAGCGATGTGTGGTCCTCCCGATATGGTATGGACTTTCGATACTTTAATTTAGACCCAATTATAGTCTTTCGATGGACGCCAAGGCATGATTTAACTATAATCAAAGTGGAGTGTCCACATTGAAGTTCCATAGTATTCTCAAGTCGTGGAAATTATGTAACATTGTCACTTCAAGATTATCTATTTGAACTTAGTTATATTAACTAATAAAAATTCTCGAGTGAGTCATTCTATAATTATCCAATAACCATCAGTTGTAACCTTGGTGCATCCAGCAACCATGAGTAATACACTGCCTAATATTTAGAGAGCGTTATGTACTCTAGTCTCAATAGATGAATCGATATCATTTCTCGAAACATCTTGAATGGGAATATTTAAAACAATATGTTATTTTGAATATGATAAAAATCATATGATAAGAACATATTGTAATACTATCACATAACATATCATTTAATGATTTTCCATTTAATATACTTAAATTAATTAATTATATCACAATATAATAAAGTATATAATAGAACTAAAATGCCTTTAATATGAAAGAGGTTGGTGATTGAGTTAGATATATGTAACAAATTACATAATTAGCCCTTGAGCATACCCCTAACTCTATCACTCTTGTCATAATACTCACCTATTCGATCAAACTGAACTGTTTTATTTCCTTTGCATGTTGTATTTTCTAATTCCATTTTATGTTATATGGATTTATCATAGATATCTAACTTATGTCAAATACACATGTTCATATTTGAAATAATTCATCGATGAATTTAATGAAGTACGTGGATCTGATATCTTTCATTAGACATTGGACTACATACATATATATAAATATATATATATATATATATATATATGTATTAATCCAAAGAGTTAGTCAACTCTTTTATTGCTCCCAATGAATAGGCGCTTTGCCCTTAATTAATTGAGATATAATTTACATGTACCATATGATTCATAATCATATGATTAAAGAATCATTTCTCAAAGATATGGCTTAGTCCATAACTCCAAAATTAATTATTAAATATTTTAGGTGCTTCTGTATACCAATATTATTTTAAAAGCAAATACCATCATCGAAATGCCAAAGCGCTGATTTGTATTCATATTAAAAAACTACTTCTATGTTCAACCAATGTCGAAAAAAAGTTATTATTTTATTAATAATATATGACGTACACGAAAGTAATCTTTCAAAACTTGATGCATTCATTAGCTAGTGTCATATGGCATGCACCTACTATTTTCACTGTTATAATTACAACATTAGAAATGCAAAGCTCCATTCAATTACTTACCACGAGCTATTTATTTCCTTTTATTGAAACTAATTTACAGTTGAGAGTTGTTGACCAAAAAAAATCTTGAACTCAAACAAATAAATCTTATAGAGAACAATTTTCCATAAGAAAACTACATTTGGAATAAAAATCATTTTGTTCATCTACAAATACTTTAAACAATTTTGTTTCTAACGTCTCTTTATGAAATAGAGATGATCTTTCACTCTCTTCATCCTAGCTATCCCAACATTATTATTATTGAAGTTGGCCAGTTTGGCAGCTGGTGAAATGAGGTAAATTTTTAAAAAAAAATTCTCTTAGTGGGTCTTAATAGGTTTATGTAAACTATCAGTTAACATATACCTTATTTTATTTTAAAATGTTTATATTTATATTTTTTATATATGTAAACATGACATATATGTAAGCCAATGTAAATGTATATATAATAGCAATAAAACATGTGTATAATTATACACGCACAGACATACTAGGATTAGTTTCTATTGTATACACATATATATCACACACACACACACACACATATATATATATGATAATTTAATATACATATCAAGGGAATATATATTCTTAATTATATACATATGTTTAAGTATACTAAGATATGTGCATATGGTTTATATACACATATTCCGAATGCCATATATATATATTTATAGTTTAAACATACATATTTATATAATGCATATTTCTAGTTAATTATATACAAATTATAAAATCATAAAATTAGATTTTTCGTATATATGTTATAAAATTCGAAATTATTATATAAATTATATATAAATTAAATTTATTAAAACCATTTATTTGACTAGTAAAAGAATAGTAATTTGACTTTATACTTAACATTTAAAATTATCTTAATTTCAAATCTAATTTGATTAAGTAAAAATATATTTTATTTAAATTTCAAAATAAATATGACTATTTCAATATTCTAAAATCCAAAATGTCAAATGTGAATGTCTAATATGATAACTAATTCAAATATATTGATGTTTCAAAATATATATTTATGTAATTAATTTCAAGCAATGTTATTTCATAAAAACAAATACATATTATTTGAATATATATTACGTAATATTAAATTAATTTCAACCAATTTTTTATAAAAAATCTAACGAATTTTTATAACAAAATAGCTGAGAGTATAACATATTAATATATATATATAGCATAAAACTATACTATATATATTATGTAATGATAAATATGTTTAACTTTTCAAAAACCAATACATATATATATAATATAGTTTTATATGGCCAAAAATTAGTAATAAAAATGTATATATTTATTAATTTCATTTTTATTATATCATAATTTACAAAATTAATTTATAGAAATTATATTTTATTTCTTTTTAAATAAAATACATACATACATGGAAATATTATATATACTAATGTGTGTACATAAATAGATGCATATATGGATAAAATAAAAATTACCTAAGAAGATCTTATTGTTCGTTACACACATCAATCTAATTTTGTCTCCTAGGATCTTCAATCCACCACTCGAGCATGCAACTGATCAAGTGCTACCACCTTTAAATAGATGTATTTAGAAGTGTTGGAACCGGGCTAGTCGAAAGTAGATAAAATGGGTGAATTTAAAAAAAAAATCCATTTTGATCATAATCAAGTCTATAAAGCCTAAACGAACATTAGATCCAATCTAAAATATTTTAAATAAAATCTTCATTTTATTTGATATACTTAAAAAGGTTTATTATTTAATTTTTATGTGAGTGTATCAAATACACCTATATGTGTAACATTTACCCGTTAAAGTTAATTTACAGAAGGAAGCCTTTTGTTTCTCTCTCTAAAACTCATGCAATTAATTTTGAGAAATTTTTTCTTTAATTGAAGAGTAGACCCTTTCATTTCTCTCTATTTAATTAGTTTGATTGATTTATTAAATGTCAGTAACTTGCAATTTATACACAATTTAAATTTGTGTATAAATTGCATGTATATTATAGCGTATATTGTGTGAGTGCAACAAATAAGATGTGTACATAGTTAATATAACCATATGTAGGTGTCATGATTTACACTGCAATAGAACTATTTCCTAATTACATGTGTCTTTATTGTCTAGGGTTTTGAAGTAATAAACATATATAATAAAAGATATACAATAGTTTTCAAATATATATGTCTGTATGTATGTATGTGAGTGTAATGACCTGGAATTTCACCGTTTTGATCTGCGAATATTTAATTAATTTTAAATACTCGAGTAATATATTTTATAATTAAAATAAAACTCTTTTAAATAATGAATAATGACGGTGAAATAGTTTTTTAAATTTGTTTGCAAAAAAAATTAGTTCGAAGAAAAATCGGAAATGTGACCAGAATTCGTTTTCCGGATTTTCAACTTTTCATCGGCTAAAAGTTGTAGGAAATGTTGTGAACACTTTTGTATAAATATCACATTTATAAATAAGTTAGGATATATATATGTGTGTGTGTGTGTGTGTGTGTATTAGTATAAATATGCATATGTATTTGTACTTAGGTATATAAGGGCTAAAAATATAATTTAATGAAAGAAAATGTCACATTATAAGCCAACATAAGTACATTTAAGGACTATAACATGTTTAAACATGTTAAGCAAGGTGTACATGAAGGGGACAAGGGGGTGGGCATGAGGTACAAGGGTGGAGGCAAGCATGGTGAGGTAGCGCAAGGAGGTGGAGGGTAAAGTACAAGTGGTAAATTGGTAATTTAATTTATACACTTAATATATACACAAATTTCCTAATTCTTATCGTCATTTTCTCATTTCATCCCTACCTTATAAAACTCCTCCAAGCTTTCATGAGTTCTCGAATGGCTACCAAAGAATTTTTGAAGTTTTAAAAACCTTAGATCTATCATTTTTAAATAGCCCTTTCATTTCTTCAATTTAACCTCCTCTTCCTTTTACCATATCTTTCTCATATCTTAACTAAATATAGGTTTTATTTTTTCAAACCATATAAAATATTAGTGGCTACAACTTTCATGTGTACCACTTCTTCAAATTTTGAGATCCATCATATTAAAATCTCATTTCTTTTAGGCTCATTTTCTGATCAAGATTTTCAAGTTTGAAAAGACATCTTCTTTTGTTAACCATATCTTCCTCAAAAATAGATCCAAATTGAGGATTCTTTTACTAAAATTGTGGAGAAATTTTTTAAGAACTTTCCATTTGACAACCTTTTCAAATTCCATGAGTAACTTATCCAAAAATCTGTTGGAAATTGACCCATTTTCGGATTGTATTTTTGTGAATTCGATGATAATCCGAACCTCCTCCACCTTTCAAGGCCGAGCTCCACCACCCTTGGGCCATGTGCACCATACCTTGGTTGAACCAAAAACCCACCATAAGGCCACCAAATCTTATTCTTACCAAAGTCAAAGCATAGATCTAGGCTTGGTTCAAATGTTAAGGAACTTCGAGTCATTTTTGGTAGCTTTTGGGTGAGTATATCTCACGAATTCATTTAACAGTTCTAACTTTAAATATGATGCTTACATTGATACTGAAATTGTTTTTGATGGTTTGTATATTTATGTTGATTAAAATGTTTACATATGTGTTCGATGTGATGTTTGGTTTGACTTAGAGATCAAAGTTGAAATGTGTGTATGTATGTAAAGTTATGTTATTTGCTTGGTTTTGCAAACCATGATATGTATATATGTTGTGTCTGTATTGTATATGCTAAAAGTTAGAACTTGAGTATGAGGTTATATGTAAAATGAAAAGTTAGTATTTGGTATCATATTTGCGGCATCGAAATCCTTTGGTTTCAAAAACTTATTTTTTCTTACTTAGTTTTAGAAATGTTTTCATTTAATTTCAAAAACTTTACTTTATTTTTCTAAAAAAATTCTAAGTTATAAAAGTAGGTTAACATAAAAGAATAGAGTTTTAGAAATTATTCAAAACATAAATCAAGTTATGAAATTATGGGTTATATAACGATAGTTGCTATAAATGCAGTTCGTAAGACAAACTCTTTTTGCAAACTAAAAGTATTTTTCGCTTAAGTATATTTTTGAAAAGTGTTTTCAAAACATATAATAAGTAATAAAAAGTAATTATTAATTGATGATTATTTAATTAATTTAGTTAAGGTAATTAGTACTTAAGTGTTAATTAAGTCAATTTTAATTAGTTAATTAATAAAAGGTTAATTATATTTTTAATTAATTATTTAAGGATTAATTATTATTTAATTAATTATTAATTTTTAATTTTTAATTATTTGTTTATTATAAAATGGTTTACTTATTTAATTAATTACTAGTTAAGTTAAGATTTAATCAAAGACATAAGTAAGATTTAAATTATTATTTAATTAAGACTTAAATTGTTATTTAGTGAAGGTTTAAATTGTTATTTAATAATCAAATAGAAATTAATTATGGTTTAAATATTTATTAAAAGGTTTATATTATTTAATTATTTATGTAAAGGATAATCATTGTTTTATTATTATAGTTAATTATGGTTTATTATTAATTAAAGGATTAATCATTTTAAATAAAGAGTTTGAATGTTATTTAATTATTAATTAAAAGTTTTAAAGTTTAAACCACTTTATTTCTTAAGATCGTTTTCGCTTAGAAACAACTCTCTTTTAAAAAGAATATTTTAAATCCAAGTGATTTCTTTGTCGACGACCCTTAAGTAACCTCAATTGAATATGAAATCCAATGTTATCTGTTTAGTAGAATAAATCACCATTCTGCTAATTAACTAGTATTTGACATTTATTTTCCAGAATAAATCACCGCACTACCATAGTTAACCAAGTAGATTATGTTGACATCTATTAGGCAAAATATAAACCCATTATGCCATTATAGTAACTTAGACATGTGTTTAGCAAAACAAATCTTTGTCTACTATTTTGGTAACTTGGACATTTACTTATATGATTGATTATTATTAGTTTATTCCCTTATACATATATGCTTGTTATGTAAATGCCCATGTTATAACTTGAAAGTAAACTCAGTTAAATGAGAACCATTATGATCAAGCTTCTTTCTGATTTTTAAGGTCAATCATACTTTTAACAATGGTTTCAAGTTAAGTGATGATTTTAGTAAAGGTGTTTTAAATACTCGTTTTGTTTATCAGAAGTACTTTACTAAATAAGTTTATCAAAGGAGTTTTGTTTTAAGTAAGGAATATTTATAAGAAAGTTTTACAAATGATTTTGGATATTTATAAAGAAAGTTTTATAAATAATTTTGGAGATTTATAAAGAGATATATAAATGGTTTTAATGTTAATAAAAGAGTTTTGTAAATTTAACTTGGTGATTTATAAAGAGTTTTGAAAATGGGTTTGGAATCTAAGTAAAGGAGATTGATAAAAAAAAGAGATTTGTTAAAAGGATTTATAGAAGTAAATTATAAAAGAATTCGAGATGGGATTTCTTTTAACCGACTTTCTTAATTCTGGTGGTATGGACATTCGTTCCACACTTAACACCGAAGGAATATTGTTTAAGGTTATTTTTATCTATAATTTAAATAATATTTTTTTTGATCCTTTGATAAGATTTGAAAATGATTTCCATAAATGTTTTGTTAATACTAATGCCATTGAGATAAGTATATGAATATTTCGGTAAATATTTTGGAAAGAGATTATAATAAATGAAAGATTTATTTTGAGGCTTAGTAGTTGCTATGCGTAATTAAATTTCTGAATTTGTTGTTGTTTGTTTATTTGACAGTTAAATAACTGAGTATCAAATTTAGATCAAAATATAACTCTGGAAATATCTAGAAGAAACACTTGAGTTATATGTCACAATCATCTTCGATGATGTTGTACTGCACGTATAAATCGCATTTGGTTCTCCTAGGACAAATGACAAGGAGATTTGTCCACTTAAACGATTAGGGGGTGATCTATGCTCCTATGTATTGTCTGATTATTTCCAAAAGAACCGGAGTTGAGTTTACCGAAACTATCCAAAGTAGTTTTAAAGAGACCGAGATCAGATAAGTATAAATTATATAAAAACCACTTCAATCCAACTCAAGCATTTCGAACTGAAGACATCTTGAAGATGATGGAATACAGAGTTTTTGAAGTGCAAAAGCTACTTTGTAACATCTCCCACTTAGAGGCCCAAAACTAACGGTTACAGATGCTGTACTTATCCATAATTATTAATCCTCAATGACCAAATACAGTAATGTTAGTAACATTGATATATTAGAAACACATGGATATGGAAAAATTTAGAATTTCAAAACAACATTCATATTCCATTCCAAAAACCTTTTTGACATTCTTTACATAATCCCTCAGTGTAACCACGTTCTGAAAAATGTATTTATTACAACAAACTCCAAGAGAGACATATGAAATGCCCCCTTGGTGATCAGGGTATATAATAGGTAATTAACAACATTGCTTTAACAAAACATAGCACATGGGAATCAAACTGATCGAGAACTCAAAATAGCTATAATGCCTTCTACACGTCTCCAGAAACTTATTCATCTAACGAGGTGCCTAAAAACCTCAAACCTCAGACTACTCAAAATCAATTGAGTACCCGAGAGTTTAAGGGGAAACATAAACTTCGAGTCAAACATAAAGCCAGGTATGAATAATAATCTACCATCTCAAACCATTTAGATATCTAGTGAGACCATGCTGCTTAGCGGAACGGGTTTCTCCTTACTAGTATCCTAAAACCTTTATAAAACCATATACTGTGCTCCTACATCCACAATGGTTAAAATATCTCAAAATAATATGATATGATGATATGCAAAACAAATGAATAAATTTTGAATTGCCCATCCTTATTCATTTTGGCTATCTGTCACAGTTATAATTTTTAGGATTTTTATTAACCTAATAGTTTTAACGAGCCGACTAATAACCGGTTAAATGTTTAAGGACTCCCTATCCAATTACATAGTTTTCATGGAATCACTATGAACCTATTGGTAACTCCAATATCTTTTCTTTTATCCTAGTTTCCATTGGCAGACTAGGAACCTATTGATTATATGTTAACATCTTATCCTAGTTTTCATGGGCTGACTAGGAACCTATTGACTATCTGTCAATATCTTAATCTCTTATCCTAGTTTTCATATGCTGACTAGGAACCTATTGACTATTTGTCAATATCAAATCATAGTTTTCAGGGGCTAATTATGAACCTGTCTTACGAACATCCTCAATTTTTACATAGTTTTCATGGTCTTACTATGAACCTGTCTTACCGACATCTTCAATTTTACATAGTTTTCATGGGTTTACGATGAACCTATTGACCCCTGCCAATGTTTTTAATTTATATTCACTACTGGATCAACCTAGCTAGTTATTATGCCCTTCCCCAAGGTACCGTTATGGGTTCATTTCAATGTGAATATATACATATTTGAAGAAGCAAACAATATAGCTTGGTTAATCCCTTTAACCTATTAAGACTTCTTCAAAAACTCTGCTTCCAAATACTTTATTTATTTATGCCATGGTTTTCCTTTTTTTAAACGAGATAGGGTTATTTGTTTTGAAAAATAGGCTTCGAAATCTTCGAAACCTTGCTTTCGAAATCTTCGAAACCATGCTTTTAAAATCTTCGAAACCTTGCTTTCGACCTCACTGGATAACCTCATTCGAAAGCGTATAAATATCTTTTCAAAATATTATATATAAACCTTTCAAAGCTCTTTAAATCATCTACTTCGAAACCAGAATATACCTCTCGAAAGTATCAAAATATTTCTTATTAATCTTTAGAAACATAGCTTCAAAACCATAGGAAGTATCCTTTCAGAAAGCATTGAATGTCCCCTTTTCGAAATCATTGGGTTTACTCAAAAACATCTTTTGGGTCAAAGTGAGTGCACGCACGCACACACACACATGAAAGTATCTCTTTTGAAACCATTCTTCATCGCATAAAAGGATTGGGTAAAATTTGATGGCGTCGGCACCATCTCTTTCGAAAGCTTCAAAACATTCAATCAAAATACTACAGGCTAGCTTTGAAACCACCTTCCAAAGCCATTGCCTTCGAAACCAATGAACCCTTACAGATGCATTTAGGAAATGGCTTAATACATCTTTAAAACAAATGTTAGTCCTCGAGATGATGGTTTTGATGACAACAACCTTAGGACTTGTTATAAAATATAAATACTAATATCTTTTCTAGATATATATGTATATGCAGGATATATATATGTATGTATGTATGTATATACACACATGCAGGTAATGAAAATGAAGACTTTACAGTATAGAGATCCAAGACTGACAAATTCAAGATTGTAGAAATCAAGACTAAAGACTCATGATTATCAAGATTATCAAGAGTTCAAGATATCAAGATAAGAAACAGAGTCTAGATCTATGCTAAAACTTCAGCACTAAAATCTTTACTCGAATTTTAATTGTGGAAGGGAATCTACCTTCTCGCTTTAATAGTGGGATGGAACCCACGACCTTCTCCAGTGGAATGGAATCCACGAAATTTTCTAAATGACTTATTTTTAGAATTTTTTCAAAACTATCTTTTAAAAAAAAGGCATCTCTCTCCCAGTTTAAATATTTTATCCTTAATTCAAAAACTATTTTTAATTATATTAATTTCAAAATCAATTCTGGTTTTTAAACTATCTCCTGGTTTTAATGTTTTAGCTTTATTCTCGGAATATTTATATGTTTAGTTTTTATTACTTTTATATTTCCTAAGATTGCTTTCCAAATGTCATTATAATCATAAAAGTATATTCAAAATAGTTTACAAAGTTTTAATATTGTTTCGACAAACTTTAGAAAGAAAATCTCTTTTATAAAAAATCAATTTTCAAAAAATACTAGGGTATGTCGACATGCCAATACCCCCCATGTCGACATGGTAGCCGTAGACTCTAAAATTCGAATTTTCAAAAGAAGTGTCTATTCGTCATAACCTTGCACGAATGGACATGACCGTTGTTCTCCTATATATACCAGTTGTTTTCAATGAATTTTAAGTTAGCTTTTCTTTATTTCTTCACTCCTTCTTCTCCACTCAAATATTCTCTTACATTTCAAATGCTTTAACAAAATTGTAACGACCCGGAAATTTCGATCCAGAAACTTCCAGATAGTTAGGGAAAGAAGAAGAGATAGAAGAAGAAGAACAGAAAACCAAACCCAAAATCTCACATATGCAGCGGATAAAATATAATATCACATAAATAATAGTTATACAAAGGAAACTGTACTTGTCAAATTACACTTTATTATATCAGAGTTACAACAGATTTACAATCACAGAACAGATAAATCTATCTGTTTCAGATATTATAATATATTAACATCAGAAGCTCTCCATACGTTCCTGCTCTCCAGCTCGCCTCCTGAGCTCCAGAACGTCCTTACCTGAAAATCTGTAATACTCCGTCTGACCCGAGCATTACATCAAAGTAACACCCGGGTCAGGCTGGAAACCAGCGTGAGTAAACTCATCTAACACGGAATACAAAAGCATACAGCTTATATAAACCCGGGGTAACTTATATCAACTTACAACTTCACAAGTTGTTATAGACATCAATTACTCCACACATCAATTTCTAAGTGCCAAAACTTGGATTAAATGGTCCAATTCACTTAAGTCATTACACTTCAACCTATGGGTTTCATATATCAAAATACAAAGAATCGAAGTGGTTTTGGGTATTTACTAATACCTGAATCCGGTCTCTTCGAATCCAATGTTATCTTAACCCAAGTTATTCAAGTGGTTAAATTCAAATACTGGATGTCACTTTTATACGGCAATGTCGCAGATAAACATCACCCATTTATCATTGATATAACCAATATCAATAGAATGTCACAACATATCATTCAATAGATATCATTCAATTCATACATTCAACAAACAATAATCCATAAGCAAGCATTACCAATTCATATCATAATTAATCATCTAATCCTGCTTAATTAACCATTAGTTAATTACAATTATTTAATTAATTCACAACTCCTTGATTATCTTATCAATCAATCTGTAAATCTCTAATCATAGATTAATTATCCTTTAATTATCAATTAATAAATCTCAATTATTAATAAATCAAACTTTAATACAAAATAATCAATCCTTAATTACTTTATAATCAATTAATTATCCTTTAATTAACTGATTAATTAACCATCACTATTAATTAATAACCTTAACCATTAAGGATAATAGCTCTCTTCAATTATAAGTTTCATGGCGACCTGTTCCAAGCGTTTCTTTGTTTAGCGATTCCCTTTCCCCCTGCGTGAATGTCCTCTTCTCCAACGTGTCTCCCCTCTTCCTCGTCAACTAGATCAGGCCGATGTCATAGATCCTCATCTTCCGCTGATAACGCTCTCCCCAACCTTCTCTCTTCCGATGATTTTCCTCCCCTGGGTTCTTTCAACCAGTCCCCCAGTAACCTTTGTGCTCAGCCTTGCTCGATAGTGGTCTCTGCTGTCGCCTCCTGTGTTCTTTCTGGAGTGAATTCGCCTCCGTGTTCAGGTATGTTGAGACAACTTCCTTCGTCTGGATCCAATTTGTGCTTCCCTGAAAAACCCAATTGCGAGATGGGCAAACAAGCGTTGGTTTCTTTGGCCGATGTGAGTGATTTAAGTGGTCAGTCTGATTGTATTGTTGGCTTGGTGGAGACTGTTGATCCTAAGCCTTGCACTTCCAGTGTTTGTTTTAATGCGGCAGAGGGTCTTTGCCCTGTTACGAGTGCTGCCTGTATGAAAGAGCAATTGGTTGCTGCTACTCACGTTCTGCAATCTGTTGTGGATGTTGGGCCTCCTTCGGCTGTGAATGCGGCCACTTCTGGTGATTTGGAGTGTCGCCCTGCAGCTCCTTGCCTACCTGTAACCAAATCATGGACTTCACTATTTACATCCATGCCCCGTAATGCGGGAGGTTATGAACCTGTTGAGTTCAACATCGTTGAGGAAAACGGAGTGATGATCCCTCCCCCCTGTGTTATGCAAGCGGTTTGGACTTTTGGTCAGGTTACGTAGTCGGCTTCTTCTTGGACCCTAATCATCGTCTTCATGATATGGCTGTTGTTTGTCGTAGGGCCTGGAGACTTCGGAGTGGGCTTAAAGTTAAGTTGGTAGACTCCTTGTACTTCCTATTGTTCTCATCCGCTGAGGAACGTAGTCGTGTTCTAGAGTCTGAGCCTTCCTTCTTTGATGGACAGCCTTTTATTATTACCCCCTGGTCTCTGACGGTAGCTAGTGTTCGCGAACAAGTTTTTTCTATCCCTGTCTGGGTATATTTCTCTCAAATTCCATCTGCTCTTCAACCACTGCTTGGTTTGAATTGGCTTGCATGCAATATAGGTAAATTGAAATGTTTTGACTCGAATACAGTAGCGCGTGATAAGCTGGTATACGCCAAGGCTCTGATTGAGATTTATCCTGATAAGCCTCTCCCAACCTCCATTCCTGTCCAGCTAGCTGTTGGTCACGTGGTGGATGTTCGTGTTCGATATGGATGGGTCCCTGAGATTTGTTCCTCCTGTCATTCTTTTGGTCATATTGCCTCTGCCTGTGTGTGAACTATTGTTCCTGTTGCTGCCCCTAAGATCCCTCGGCCTCTGCTAAGAAAATGGGTTCCCAAAGTCGTTGCTACTGTCTCTGGTCCATCCCTTTCCTTAGTGCGTCCTGCTTCCCCAGATCCTGGTGATGTCCCTACAGTTCTCCCTGCTGAGCCGGTTCTCTCTCCGCCGCTTGTTGTTTGGGCTGAGACTGAGCATTGTTGGAATGAATGTCGTTCTGATATGAGATTCAACCCTGTGGATGACTCCTATTTTAGATATGTATCTGATGACTTATTGGACCTTCGCTGCCTATATTATAGTATTTCTGGTGATTCCTTGGTTCTTGACTTGGATGGTTTGTATGCTGAGATCAATTCTGTTATTCTGGCTGATTCTACATGGGATCGATCTTTTATTTACTCTTCTGACATTGACTGTTATGATCCTTCTCTTGCTGTTCATTTTCGCCCCTTTTTTGGTATTCTTGGGGAAGGTGCTCTGGTTTCTTCCCGGGTTGATGAAGGCGTTGGTGATTCTTCCTCTTCGGAGGAGAACTAGTCTTGATATTTATTTCTAGTAGCTGTGACGTGCCTGTCATACTCCTGTGCTGTATTTTTTATATCTTTCTTTCATAGTAGTTAAGGTGCCTCTACCTTACTCCTGTACTTCATCTTTATTACGTTCGTAATAAAAAGTGGTCGGTCCACTAGAAAACCGTCGGCCTTGCCAAAAAAAAATTAATAACCTTAATTATTAATCAATATCTCTTGATACAAATTAATTAATCCATAATTATTCTTATAATTAATTAATTAATTACCAATCAAATAATCAATTATGTCTTTTTTATTAATAAATAAAACTTAATTATTAATTAACAACCTTAATTACCAATTAAATAATCCTTAATCACCAATTGATTAATCCTTAATTACCTTTTTATTTATCCTTAATTATTGACATTAAGCAATTTATACTTTGATTATTAAGTAATTATCATTAATTAATTACATTAGGTAATTCAGCTTTTAATAAATTAGTCATCTTTTAATTACTTAAATAATTTACCACAGTTATAAACCAATCCTTAAAATTTATTACAATATTTTTAATCTCAAGATTTAATAATAAAAACTTAACTAAAAGATGATAATATACTTTATTTAAAAGATCTTATCTGAATAACCTTGAAGTAAAACAGATTTATTATCTTCAAGTTCCTTATCTAAATTCAAACTCAACATAACTTTAATATTAAAGAGAATTGATTTTAAAACATTTCCTTACCTATCTTGCTTATGAAAGAATTAAATTCAATCCTTATTTAAAAATCTCACTTATTTTAATTATAAATGGGACGAAGCCCAAATCCCAACCCAAAATCCTTCCCGTCCTTCTTCCCCATCTCTCTTCTCTGAATCCAGAACCATTTCTGGAAACAAAAACTTAATTCGATTCAAAATAAACGACACAGAGTATCGATCGACTCGATCATAACTCGAGACCCTTGCCGAAACTCGAGACCAATGCCGACCCAAATCACGCACATGCACCATCCTCCTCCACATTGTCTCAATCGATCGCCTGGAATTCAAATATGCACGGTGACACGCCTGCACGTGCACACCTGAGCCTTGATCAACTCGCCACCGCGTCATTGCCGTCGAATTCCGCTCGTCCTCAGACCACGTTCGCCACGTCGCTGACTTACCACAAACTCGCAATCGAAAATCGACGCTTAACACGAACCAAAGGTAACGCAAAACCTTAAGTTTCAAGTCAATTCAAATTTGATTTTTATTGGTGCATGAATTCAAGACGTGACTTTAATTTTGAACGGTCTTTATAATACCAATACTGTTATGTTATATCATGGCTTCCAAAAGCAAGCATGTTTTGACAAAGCTATATTTTATTCAGTAGATGGAATTTATTCATAACTTGTATTTATGCAGTGAAGTTAGGTTTCTGAAAAAAAATTAGTTATAAAGCGTAAGATTGACAATTGACTAATTTAAAACATATGTTATAGAAGCGGCAAACGAATACAAGGGTAACTGCAACTTGCATCCTTGAGGTTTGCTTTTCTTCATTTTGTTTTGTATGCAAACCATTAAATTGTTCTGGTTATATAAAAACCTTTCTCAAAGCTTTATGATTTCCAACTGTTTAGTCTATTTCCTTAATTACCAGGAACTTACAGGTGATCAGCATAGATGTAACGATCCTGAATTTTGAACAATTTAAAAATGAAGATATTTAATTAATTTTAAATATTTGAAATAATTTTAAATTGAATTCCAATAAAACTATGAAGTTGGCGATTAAATTTTTGAATTTAATCTATTTAAAGTTGAATAGAATTTGAATTTAACTTTGAAGTTTTAAATTGAATATTGAAATTTGTATTTTAAATTCGAACTAATGACTTAGGAAAATAATTTGAATTTACGAATTATTATTTATGTAAATTTATAAATCGATGTTTAGTTATAAATAACATTTTTCTTTAACTAAAATTTTTGTCAATAACGAAATAAATAAATATACATAGTAAAAATTCAAAGAAAATATTTATAAACTTTGAAAAAAAAAATATATAATGTAATTACACTTAGTTAAAGTTTTAACAACAAAAATTAAACAAAACAAAAACAAAGTAAAGAAAACAATTAACAAAACTAATTGAATTTAAATTGAAAAAAAAAAAAGAGGAGAAAAAGAATAAATAAAAAGGTAAAAATAATATAACATAAAATAAAGGAGAAAAAAAAATAAAGATAAATAAGTATACTTCCTTATACTTGGTTCAGCTACAAACACTCCCCTAAATCAACGCTATTATTTATGCCCTAAATCGTGCCCAAAGTCACGTTCTCCTCTGCATAATACACGAACCCTTCCTCCATCACTTCAGAAATCAAACGAAAAAAAAAAAGAAACGAAAGAAAAAAAAATGGCTGCCGTCCTCGTTTCTCTTCGTCTTCGATCGAAAAATTAGGGCTTCAATTCAATTCGTCCTCCTGTTCGTTCGTCTCCTAGCTCGCGACCGCGCCAGGCAAAGGTGAGTGATCCCCTCACTCACATCTAATTTCATCCTTCAGTCATTCGAGTATCTTTTTAGATGTTGATGATTTTTATCTATCCTGGTTCGTCTTCTTGTTTTACAAGGCTGTGATGATTTTTGCTGTGATGATTTTGTTTATATAGGGTTTGAATTCATGTTTTCTCGTTCGTATAAAAATTGGGCTTCGGCCATTTGATTTTGTTTTAATTTAACATTGCTTCGATTTTGAAATTGCTGGCCACCACGATGTCGACTTATGACTCGTTCAACTTCGACTTCGATTTTGAAATAATATCTTGACTTCGCCAATTTTTATTTTTCGTGAATTGCTGGCCTTGACTTGGAACTTCATTGACTAGTACAAGTGTTGTTGCTTGATCGTGTGCCATTGAGCCTTGCTCGAATTTGCCACTACCGTTTTGATTCTCTAAACTGCTGCTTTAAATTCTTTGGCATTCGATTTAATTCTAAATGGCCTTCGGCCATTTTGACTATTGAAACCCACTGCTTGTTTATTTGGAAACTGCAGTTTGAAATCTCTGTTGGTCTTTACCGCTACTTCATTGTGACTGTATGTTGTGTGGCTTCGAGTTTGAAATATCCTCTATCTATACATTTGCATTATTGAACACTTGAGTTGTTCCACTGTGCACTGTTGTATGTTGTGCTATTGCTGCGTTTGTTTTTTTTAACTATGGCATTTGTTTTGATACAACTACTGTTAGTTGCATACATGTTGATGCCAATTGCCTCTGCTGTGTAGCTAGTCACTGTGTTGCACTATGCTATGCTGTGTCACTACTTCACTATCATTTTGCTGACATTAGTTGAACCAGCCGCATGTTTGGTTCTTATGAACCTAGTATGACACGAGCTTTGCCTCTATTTTCACTGTGCAGTTGTGTTCCCTTATCTTTGAGCTTTTGACAGTCATGTCTAATTTGAGAACAATTGTATTGTTTTGAAAGTGCTGTTGTTTTATATTTGGACTTCATTGATTTTCCATTTCGTATAAAGTAATACGGGAATTGGTCATTTGTGTTTACTGCCATTGGTAACTTGAATTTTTTTTTTTTACAATAATTTGTTATCATCACACGAGACAGTATGCATACCTGTCTCATATAGCAATTGGATTTGGTTGAGTTGCTTGGTTCACTGCAACCATATTATTATAGTCTGGGTTCATTTTGAGCTTGAGATGCTTAGTTGAACTATTGTCCACTGATTCACTGCATACATATATAAATACACATATGCTGAGTACTTCATGCTTTTGTTCTCGAGTCATCATGTAAGTTTGTTATTGCCCTGTGTCCTGTTATTTGCTGGGCCTGGCTGTGTTACCTTGCCTTTAGTGCACTGTCCAGTTCATTAAGTCGTTCACTTTTGCCTTCGTGAACATTGTAGTTGATTATGAATTTAAGTTTCATATCTACATCTATATATGCATTCATTCTTGCACTGTTCAGATGTATAGTTGCATTCCACTTGAATTCGGTTGTGTTTAAATTTATGCTCGACAGTTTTAAGTGGTTTAATGTGGATCTTGTGGTGGCTGCGTTTTGATTGCAGATTCGCCCTTGTGTCCAAGTAATGACTGCAGTTTCATTTTTTTTATGGAAATTTTGCACTTGTTGAAATGTGCAGTAATAAGTTGTTTGGAAACTTGTTTTATTTCACAAGTTGTAGTGGTGAGGCAGTGCACGCAAGCGTGAACTGCAGCCACGGAGTTGACATTTTAAATGTGGCGAGGCCGTACGCGCGTGTGTGTACTGCAGCCCTACCAAACTTAATGTTTAAATTGATGTTTTCTTTTTAATGAAAATTATTTTATGTTGCCAATTCAATATATTTGAATCGATTTTGATAATTTTGTTGTTAATTACCGTTTTGGCAAATTTTGATTGTTTTCTAAATTATCTTCATCAATAATCTCTTCATCTATCTCATTGATAATCTGAATCTACTGAATTGATGTTTGACACTGTTAAGTGTTATATTTACCGTTATCCGATTTCTTGTTAAAGGATCGGATAGGTAAATTATATTTGACTGTCATCTAATTGTTGATTATTATTGCCTCTATGCACTAATAACTGAGTTTGAATTAGACTGACCTGTGTATTATTTTCTTTTGAATATAATACTCGGGTCAGACCGAGTATTTTTGCAGCTTGAAGATTTTCAGGCCGCGAAGTTAGAGAGAGGGGATTTCGGCATTCACTAAAGTTTTAAAGAGATTTTTCTTGTATTTAATAAAAGATATATTCCGCTGTATAAAAATTTAATGCATTGTACAAACTCTGTATATAAAAGAAAAATTCATTTATGAATAATATTATGATTATTCTGTGATTCTGTGGCTGATTCTGTTTAAACTCTATAAACTGACTAACAATCCGTCATTTTGAACGTTTCTAGTTGGTTTAATTACCGACTAGAGGCGGTCAGAGCGGCGGGTCGTTACAAAAGTGGTATCAGAGCTTTGGTTTACTCAAAGCTCAGTTTATGATGTTTAATATGAATAGTTACTAGAACCACTATAAAGAAAGTGCTTTTCAAATTTAAAGAAGTATAAAATTGTTTTCTTTAAAATAAAAAGGTATTTTGAAAATTAGAATTATTTTGAAAATTCCCTTCTCTAAATGTGAGTGTGCGATAGTTTATATTCGGTGAGGTCTCATTAGATTTGAGTTTCGATCGTTCGGAAACTCATTATCGAATTATTGAGATTTATGAAAATGAAATATGAGTTAAGAGAACTAGTGAATTAATGAATTGGTTTAAATTGGTTTAAATCAAATATCTTGAATATTTCGAGTAATAATTGTGAAATAAAATGATATGTTAATTTGGTTATAATCAAACGGATTATTGAACTATAACTTGAGAATTTGACTCTGAATTCTTTTGAAATTGATTTCAAACGTTGTGAAGAACAAGTTAGTAAATAAATGAATGAATTATAAGTATTTAACTTATAATATGAACTTTTGGTATATAACTGAGTTATATAAATTGAATTGAATTGAATCAATAAGAAGATTTATAAATTGAAGTTTTATAAATAGAAAAGGAATTTGTGAAGATTGTTTATAAATTCGAAACCAATTGAATTTGATAAATGAAAAATAGAAGTTATTAAAGAAGATATATTCGTGATTTTGGACAGCGAATTATCCTTTAAGTTAAATATTGTTATAGTAAATGTTGGTTGGGAATTTTATCCACGATTTTGGACAGTGGATAATCCTTTAAATAAAAAGTGTAGAAACACTGAATTGAATAGAAAAGTATATTCACGATTTTGGACAGTGAATATATTAGTGAATAAAACAGATATGTTTTAGAGAGAATGATTGAATAATCCAACCTCTGCTAAAAAAAATGCAAATATTGATAGGAAACTTCGAAAACACCTTGTTAATTATAATGGCGAAAACCGAAGCACAAAAAGCAGCACGCCGTGAACGAAGAGAAATTGCTTGTAGAGAAGCAGGAGCGAGACGTGCGGAAATTGAAAGGAGATTCACTAAAAGGCAAGCACCTGGTCCATATGATGAGGTTATTTGCTATCGATGTCATAAAAAGGGACATTATGCCCTTAAGTGCCGAGAGAGGAGAAAGATAAGGAATGTGGATGACCGATTTGCTCGTCCGGAGATTGTGTGTTTTAAATGTCAGGAGAGGGGGCATTTTCTTAGTCATTGCCCTAAAGTGAAAAAGAAAAAGCGCGTACTCAATTTACCCGTCGATAGATTGACAATCTACTACCATTGTCGTTAGTCTGGACATATAGCCAGAAACTGCACCGAAAGACAACAAGGAGAGCAAGCTATAGCCCGACCAGCTAGAGCGAAAAGTGCTAAGGTGATAGATAAGGATGGAAACATCTCATATTATTGCAATAATTGTAAGGAATGGGGACATGTGGATTTTGAATGTGTTAATTCTCCTTTAACACAATATGAAATAGTGTCATCCGAAGATGAAAGTTTGGCAAGGATGCATACTACGGGACAAGAAGTCGTTAGTCCTTAATTATTCTGAATCTTAAACCAATCGATATATTTTGTAATACTATCTTTTGTAATCCACAATCTTCTGTGTACGTTTTTTTTAAAAGTATTAAGCTATGTGAAATTTTGTACGGAGGAAATATTTTAATGAAATAGCATTTTGGGAAGTGATATTATGGAAGGAAGTTTAATTGTTGATTTAATTGTATGAATCAAACTGAGTTTGATGTGAAGTTTATATTTCAAGCTTAAAACTATTGTCTAAAATAGTGAATGTGGAAATATGGATTTAATGGAACTAAATCGATGAATGATTTACTAAAGAACTAGTTGACTATTTTTGAAATAGAGAGTAAATGTAAAGTTCAAATAGAATTTAAATTTCAAATTTGAAGTTGTCAACATGATAATCCATTATAGGTTTAAATAGACTCAGTGATGAATTTGAATTTAAACATGCGGAGAATTAAATTAAGTGGAAAACTTAATATTGAAAAGTTTAAGATCGGGTTAAAACTGATATTGTGAAAAGTATGAAGAATTCAAACTATGAATTAAGTTGAAATTGAAAAAGTTAATAGTTTTAAAGATGTTTTAAAATGCATTAACTATCGAATGCATAGATTTCAACATTCAATTGTTGAAATAGGCATTTCGAAAAATTAAGGAAATGGTAGACTATAACACTATTGTTATAGTAAATGGTTTCCGGAAGGAAATGTTGTTTATAGTATTGGGATTTATATATCTATCTTAAATCCGAATCCCTATACTAGTGATTTTGAGTTGTCGTAACGATGTTTTACGCAACATTCGTTTTAACTCAAATAAATGTGTTTAAAAGAATGATTTCCTTAAAGAATGAAATATATACTTAATTTTGATTCAAGTATATCGAATATTTTCAAAGTGTTGAAAATGAAAGAATTTGTGAATTACTTATTATTTAATAAGTATGGAAATATTTTCCAATATGAAATGAAAGGTTTGAAATTTTATCTTTTCAAGATAAATTGAGAAATGAATATTTGAAATTAGTTTCAAATGGCTAAGTGTGAAAATTATATATCTTGTAAAGATATTATTTTGAGAAATTAGAACAATTAGTTCAACTTGGAAATTTTTCAAAGATTGAATCTTGAGTTAAATTGAGTTTAACTTTGACACCAAAAACAATATAAGTTCAACTTTGAATTTTGGATAGTCGATTGGGATTGTATGTCTAACATTGTGAATTGATGACATAGCATTTGATCTCTATTAAATATATATCTGTGGTGGCGGAGAATTTATTCTTTTAGCTTAACACCCTTCTCTGAGACGTACGAGCTTAGAGGTTATATATCGATAGACATCAATTATGTGTTGAGAATTGACGATGTAACGTGAAATCCAAATCGAATGTGAAGTCGATAATGAATTGGATTGTGAATGTGAATTAGATTTGAGATAACCTTAAATTTTCAAATCGATTTAGAGAAAAATTTTAAACGTGATGGAAAATTTGGAATCCTCTATTTGTTGTGAATGTGAATTGAGTTTTCGTAACTTATATATGTGAATATAATTCGAAAACTATCTGTTTGGAAAGTCATTATTATGAAAATCCTGTGTAGGTTTACATAGGTATGATATGTACGAAATGTGAAATGAAGTACTATATGTATATGACATATGTTTTCTAAAAACTGAGGATATGGAAATGTACCTTCCAATTATTATGTGTGAAGGTGATTGGAACTCAGTGGAGTATCCATTGTAAATCGTAGCTACGTAGAATTCCATTAGTGGAATGTCCAATGGGACTGATATGATATCCCAATCGTGTTTGGGATTATGTGATTGATGCTGGCGTAATTCGTGGGGCGTGATGCCTACAGTTACAAGCGATTCTACTGAGATAGTAGCGCAACCGTCGAGTAAACTGCGATCTGGAAACCGAAGCGAAATTCGAGGGGCGTGATGCCTAAGGCTACGAGCGATTCTACTGAGATAGTAGCGTAACCGCCGTGTGGACCGCGATCTAAGGCGATAACCATGGCGAAATTCGAGAGTGATGAGAAATCTGAGATTACAAGCGATTCTACTGAGATAGTAGCGTAACCGCCGGGTAAACTGTGATCCATGGGGGAACGGACTTTCCATATCCATTTTTAAAAGATTTTTAAAAAGTATTTTCACTGGGAGTTGAAGCAAGTATGTTTAGTACTTGGAGATTTTTAGTCTTGCGCCTGACCAGCGTATGCCTAAAGTCTGTGAGAACGACGATGGACTTGTTAAACTTTGAGTTATCAAGTATTTTCAAACTTTGGATAGAAAATCAATAATCTGAAATTAGAATTACATAATTCTAACTTAATGAATTAAGGAAGAAGATTTTTAAAAGTATCTTGAAAGTCCACAGTTTTGGATAAGATATATTATGCAAATATTTAGCATGAAAGATTTCAAGTTTAAAAATCTAAGTTTTTGTAAGTCAAAAATTTAGTAAAAGACTTTTGTGTCTTGATTATTGAAATTGATGAACAAAACTAGTGAAATGAAATAAATGGAATGAATCCTATAATTATTTGCGAGTTTGAAGCTTGGTAAAATTATGTAGGATATAAATATTGGTGAGATTTTAGCAATCATTTTTTCCTAACTTATAATTTCGGGACGAAATTCTTTTAAGTAGGGGAGATTGTAACGATCCTGAATTTTGAACAATTTAAAAATGAAGATATTTAATTAATTTTAAATATTTGAAATAATTTTAAATTGAATTCCAATAAAACTATGAAGTTGGCGATTAAATTTTTGAATTTAATCTATTTAAAGTTGAATAGAATTTGAATTTAACTTTGAAGTTTTAAATTGAATATTGAAATTTGTATTTTAAATTCGAACTAATGACTTAGGAAAATAATTTGAATTTACGAATTATTATTTATGTAAATTTATAAATCGATGTTTAGTTATAAATAACATTTTTCTTTAACTAAAATTTTTGTCAATAACGAAATAAATAAATATACATAGTAAAAATTCAAAGAAAATATTTATAAACTTTGAAAAAAAAAATATATAATGTAATTACACTTAGTTAAAGTTTTAACAACAAAAATTAAACAAAACAAAAACAAAGTAAAGAAAACAATTAACAAAACTAATTCAATTTAAATTGAAAAAAAAAAGAGGAGAAAAAGAATAAATAAAAAGGTAAAAATAATATAACATAAAATAAAGGAGAAAAAAAAAATAAAAAAAAAATAAAGATAAATAAGTATACTTCCTTATACTTGGTTCAGCTATAAACACTCCCCTAAATCAACGCCATTATTTATGCCCTAAATCGTGCCCAAAGTCACGTTCTCCTCTGCATAATACACGAACCCTTCCTCCATCACTTCAGAAATCAAACGAAAAAAAAAAGAAACGAAAGAAAAAAAATGGCTGCCGTCCTCGTTTCTCTTCGTCTTCGATCGAAAAATTAGGGATTCAATTCGATTCGTCCTCCTGTTCGTTCGTCTCCTAGCTCGCGACCGCGCCAGGCAAAGGTGAGTGATCCCCTCACTCACATCTAATTTCATCCTTCAGTCATTCGAGTATCTTTTTAGATGTTGATGATTTTTATCTATCCTGGTTCGTCTTCTTGTTTTACAAGGCTGTGATGATTTTTGCTGTGATGATTTTGTTTATATAGGGTTTGAATTCATGTTTTCTCGTTCGTATAAAAATTGGGCTTCGGCCATTTGATTTTGTTTTAATTTAACATTGCTTCGATTTTGAAATTGCTGGCCACCACGATGTCGACTTATGACTCGTTCAACTTCGACTTCGATTTTGAAATAGTATCTTGACTTCGCCAATTTTTATTTTTCGTGAATTGCTGGCCTTGACTTGGAACTTCATTGACTAGTACAAGTGTTGTTGCTTGATCGTGTGCCATTGAGCCTTGCTCGAATTTGCCACTACCGTTTTGATTCTCTAAACTGCTGCTTTAAATTCTTTGGCATTCGATTTAATTCTAAATGGCCTTCGGCCATTTTGACTATTGAAACCCACTGCTTGTTTATTTGGAAACTGCAGTTTGAAATCTCTGTTGGTCTTTACCGCTACTACATTGTGACTGTATGTTGTGTGGCTTCGAGTTTGAAATATCCTCTATCTATACATTTGCATTATTGAACACTTGAGTTATTCCACTGTGCACTGTTGTATGTTGTGCTATTGCTGCGTTTGTTTTTTTTAACTATGGCATTTGTTTTGATACAACTACTGTTAGTTGCATACATGTTGATGCCAATTGCCTCTGCTGTGTAGCTAGTCACTGTGTTGCACTATGCTATGCTGTGTCACTACTTCACTATCATTTTGCTGACATTAGTTGAACCAGCCGCATGTTTGGTTCTTATGAACCTAGTATGACACGAGCTTTGCCTCTATTTTCACTGTGCAGTTGTGTTCCCTTATCTTTGAGCTTTTGACAGTCATGTCTAATTTGAGAACAATTGTATTGTTTTGAAAGTGCTGTTGTTTTATATTTGGACTTCATTGATTTTCCATTTCGTATAAAGTAATACGGGAATTGGTCATTTGTGTTTACTGCCATTGGTAACTTGAATTTTTTTTTTTTTACAATAATTTGTTATCATCACACGAGACAGTATGCATACCTGTCTCATATAGCAATTGGATTTGGTTGAGTTGCTTGGTTCACTGCAACCATATTATTATAGTCTGGGTTCATTTTGAGCTTGAGATGCTTAGTTGAACTATTGTCCACTGATTCACTGCATACATATATAAATACACATATGCTGAGTACTTCATGCTTTTGTTCTCGAGTCATCATGTAAGTTTGTTATTGCCCTGTGTCCTGTTATTTGCTGGGCCTGGCTGTGTTACCTTGCCTTTAGTGCACTGTCCAGTTCATTAAGTCGTTCACTTTTGCCTTCGTGAACATTGTAGTTGATTATGAATTTAAGTTTCATATCTACATCTATATATGCATTCATTCTTGCACTGTTCAGATGTATAGTTGCATTCCACTTGAATTCGGTTGTGTTTAAATTTATGCTCGACAGTTTTAAGTGGTTTAATGTGGATCTTGTGGTGGCTGCGTTTTGATTGCAGATTCGCCCTTGTGTCCAAGTAATGACTGCAGTTTCATTTTTTTTATGGAAATTTTGCACTTGTTGAAATGTGCAGTAATAAGTTGTTTGGAAACTTGTTTTATTTCACAAGTTGTAGTGGCGAGGCAGTGCACGCAAGCGTGAACTGCAGCCACGGAGTTGACATTTTAAATGTGGCGAGGCCGTACGCGCGTGTGTGTACTGCAGCCCTACCAAACTTAATGTTTAAATTGATGTTTTCTTTTTGATGAAAATTATTTTATGTTGCCAATTCAATATATTTGAATCGATTTTGATAATTTTGTTGTTAATTACCGTTTTGGCAAATTTTGATTGTTTTCTAAATTATCTTCATCAATAATCTCTTCATCTATCTCATTGATAATCTGAATCTACTGAATTGATGTTTGACACTGTTAAGTGTTATATTTACCGTTATCCGATTTCTTGTTAAAGGATCGGATAGGTAAATTATATTTGACTGTCATCTAATTGTTGATTATTATTGCCTCTATGCACTAATAACTGAGTTTGAATTAGACTGACCTGTGTATTATTTTCTTTTGAATATAATACTCGGGTCAGACCGAGTATTTTTGCAGCTTGAAGATTTTCAGGCCGCGAAGTTAGAGAGAGGGGATTTCGGCATTCACTAAAGTTTTAAAGAGATTTTTCTTGTATTTAATAAAAGATATATTCCGCTGTATAAAAATTTAATGCATTGTACAAACTCTGTATATAAAAGAAAAATTCATTTATGAATAATATTATGATTATTCTGTGATTCTGTGGCTGATTCTGTTTAAACTCTATAAACTGACTAACAATCCGTCATTTTGAACGTTTCTAGTTGGTTTAATTACCGACTAGAGGCGGTCAGAGCGGCGGGTCGTTACAATAGATCTAGTAGCATTCAATCACAAACATAATCACATAGAGATTATAAATAATCAACACGCAACATTGAAACAAATTTAATTATTTGAGGAATCCAGTTGGATCTCTTCAACCTGTTTCCCTGCATCCACAGATGTTAGCACAATACCAATCCCGTTTCAAGACAGGATATCGCGGTACGTGGGTTTATATAAAATATCATCCGCTATTATGCGGCGCAATAGGGCCTCATCCGCTATATAATGCGGGAAATCAACTCCAAGTACATATATAATACCAATTCCACTTCAAGGTGGAATATCGCGGTATATGTGTTTAATAAAATGACCTCCCTTAATATGCGGCGTATAGGGTTTATTTCAATACAACCAATAACAATCACCATTCAATCACACAATCAAGCAATTTTAAATTTAACTATTTAAAATTTAAATCGATACAAATTCGATTGAGTGAGAAGTTCTCACCTTGCTTCCAATAACCGTTGTAGTGTTTCGTTCCGAATAAAATTAAACACGCGTTTAATTTTACCCAAAATTCACACTAGCTTCAATCAATCCCAATCCAGCTCCATAATATAGTGCTTGTCAATACGAACCCAACGCAACTCGTTTCGTGCGAAACAGACCTCGTATGAAAAAGTTATAGCTTTTTATAGTTCATACGAATTAATATAATAAAATTTCAACTTTAATTTTTTATTTTTAGACCTAGTTTCCATCTGGCCGTTAATTTTCTTTGCATAGATCGTGACCGCCCCCTTCTTTCTTCCTTCCCCCAGCATCATCTTACGCGAAACCCATTAGAGCCGTCGTTTTCATCGATTTATCACGCCACATAGGATCATTTTGACGACGATCAGAGGCCGCCGCCTCGAAGCCACTGCCGATTTCCATCACCACCTTGATTATCATCGATCTCGGCCTCTATCTCGCGTTGAAAACCATGTGCGAACATCAGCCGTTCGAGCTCGATTTGCCATTGATTCGTTTCTCCAAATTTGATCGTAGCCGTTGAATTTATAGAGCTCGTTGCTCTCTACAACTTTGCAGAAGAAAGTTTTACGAATTGGTTGATGGATTTGAAGAAAATGAGGGAGGAAGGAGGCGATTTTCTGGCCATTAATTGATAGGGTGGCGGCTAGGGTTTGAAGCCCTAATGGTTTGCAAATGTTAAAAATGAATGTCCTTTTATAGAAAATTGCCAAAACACTATTCATCCGAGATTTTCCCGAACTCCAAACGAAGCGTGCCGCCTGGCGTTTATAATGTTTTAAACCTATTCCGAACGCAATGGAATATATATCGGGAGCCAATTCGATCATATTTGAAAGATAGGTTTTCAAATCGACTATTTAAATTAAAAATTCACTTAAAACGATTTCAGTGCGTTTTAGCTTGCCCCGGACAAACCGTAAATCAGATTGACACGAAATTTGAAATCTTACAATAATTTAACATTACGGATCCAATGAAACTTGTTTCGTCGAAATCCGAGACTGTTTGAAAAATGACTATTTTTACTCGTCAATTAAATATTAAAATATTCAATTTCCACAAATTAACTTTTAATTCGATTTTAAAAGTTCTATAACATCATTCTAACTCCAATATGATTTAATACAACTTTACAAATCAATTTTAATCACATTAAACCCAATTTCCAATTATTTCTGTAATTTCAAATATTAAATTATCGATTTAATTATCCAATTAATCTAAATATTCGAAATATAATTTATTCGACTTACTAATTTTACTTGTTAATATTTAAAATCAATTAAATATGCAAATTTCAAATGACAGGAATTATGGGTTGTTACAAACTTCCCCCCTTAAAAGAATTTCGTCCTCGAAATTGCCAAGTAAGAAAAAGTCTTGAAATCCATTAACTTTTTTTTTCAAAAACAAACCGTTCCAACTTGATTTCAGATTCATTTTAATTTCTTAACTTTTCCAAAATCCGATGGTTACATTTTTCTAGTTCAATTCCTACATTTTCATTTCAATTTAGAAATTGACTTTTCGTTAACAAAAAATTTCCAAAAATTTTCAAAAATTTTTCTAACTCCCAAAATTTACGGGAAATTTTGGCAGAGTCTCCCTTGTACGGAGGAGCTTTTGCAATATCACAATAGATATAAATATATATACATCGACCCACACGGTCGGAAAACAGAAAAACAGTTCATATTTCCTATTTTTATTGCGTAGGCGTACCTTTTTAGCATTTTTAAGCAAAGCAGTTATTTATTAGCATTTTAGCATGACCAAATCTATCCACTACAGCCCCGGTACTTTTACTTACTCAATTTAAACATGTAAGTGACATATATAGGAAATTCATATACATTTCACTAATTTTCAATAGAAAACACATAGTTTTCATAAGCAATGCAAACAAAATAAGTCCCATAAGCAATCTATAAGGTTTCGATACAAATTTTAATTGCTTACAACCAATTCACATTAATTCACTTTCAATTCAAATTCAATTACATAGCTTTCCACTTATCAATTCGATTTCATTAACACTTAATGAATTATACACAATCAACTAACAATCATATAATAACCAAATCATAACCAACATAACCAAATTATTAAATTTACATTCAATTTGGTCTAACACTTTTAATTTCCATTTGGTTGATATTAAATTGACTTCCATTCAATTATTCAATTTCCAATTTACTAGTTTTTTATGAATCAACACTTACATCCATTATTCCACATCAATTCATTTACATTAGATCGACTAATATTCAATCCATTTATTAATTCAATTGCTAATTCATTTAACAAATAAGGTTGAATTTCATTTATATAACTCAAGTTCATATTCATCACTTCACTTTATCGATTTACTTCGATACCAAAATCAACTTCACTCAACATTACTTAAGTTATATTCCATTTCAAACATCATTTGTTTAACTTAACTTAAATTTTCACTTATAAATCCAATTCAAATTCTAATTCTAAAGTAAATTCTATTTAACTTTTACTAAAGTCAAATTTCGTCACTTATTCATATTCATATCTCATTTTGCTTAACAAATTTGTTTAACCATTTTATATAATCACTTCAGTTTAATTTCCATTTCAATAGCTTATCTAATCCAAATTCTTTATTCTTTACCAAAGCCAAAATCTTTATTATTTCATATTATAAGTACAAAACTTGATCACTTATATTCAACAATTATAACTTGGATTTTAAATTTCCAAATTTGTTTATCACAACATAACTTCAATTTTCCAATTACTATGGTAACAAATCCATCACACAGAAACTCGAAAATGATACTGATGATGCTACAGTCATCACCCTTATTATTTCCCAGCAACAGTAGCGAGTTCAGTGCTTTAAATTCTTTTAAAATTTTCCTTTTATTTATAACTCACATTTATAAGTCTTTTTCTTATAGAATTTCACTATTCCACTTCACTTACATAAGATTATTCCAAATTGATTTATCTTGCTTAATAATATAACATCTTTAACTTTGAAAAACAACTTTCAAAATAAATGGCATCCAAAACTTTCAAATTCATAGTCCAAATTCATTTTTATTTACAACTCATATTTATAAATATATTCATATAGTTTCACTTCTTATATATATATATATATATATATATATAATATTATTTCACAATTGTAAATCACATTAATTATAACTCCATACTTAATAATTCATTTGCTTATACAATTATTCTTTTACAATATGTTTTATTTAACTTATTCAACCAACTTTTATTAACTTGCATAAATTCTTACATTTTCAACAACCAAACAATCAATTTATATACACTTTAATAATTCTGAAAAATTATTCCTTTATATATAAAATATAATCGAGGTAAAATTATTTCATTTACCCAATTTAAAATGATACTATGTCGGTTCATCTCATTTAAGAGTTTAGAAACCCCTATCGATACAGTTAGCTAGACTGCACCGACCAGAATCTATAAAAAATCAACCGATAAGTCAACACAATACAAAACAATTTCATATTCACTAACAAATACGCGCTCGTATCTAATATTACACTCACACTCATTCTAGAGTACTACTGACTCTATCTCTAATGAGTAATTCCCAACAGAGCCAAGGTTGTCGCTTAACCAAATGCTCTGATACCACTTTGTAAGGACCCGATTCTTCGACTTACGAAAATCGACATTAATACGTCAACTGTATCAACTGCCGAACAATCGAATGCCGGAAAACCGAACCCTTAGGGTTTAAGAAGAAGAAAAAGATAGAAGAAGTAAGAAAGAAGAAGCAACGGAACAATATCAGAATCTCACAATCGCAGCGGAACTACATATAATAGATAAATGAATAATCTTTAAATCAAAAGAACTGTACATTTTATACATTACATCATCAGAGTCAATATACAACACCACACAATAATGGACAGTTATATAAACCTGTCCTCACAACTGAATACACAGCGGAAAAGATAATATCATATACAAGTGATATGTTTCACCAACCAGCTCGCCTCCTGAGCTCCACAGCACCTCCTGAATTCCAGAATGACCTAATAACCTGACTATAGTGTGGAAAATGATGGGCACCCAGAGTTTAGAAAGGGAACAATAAACTCCAGGTCAGTCATGGGACTGGTGTGAGAACTTAAAACAGTTATATCTTTAAAAAAACAAACAAAGAAATATTTTAAAATAGATCCGCAATGCTTTTGGAAAGTGAAACTACCATAAGGCCTCCCGCCAAACACACAATGCAAACGCAGAATTGGAGGAGATTTCTCCTTATGATAGTCAAACATGCTTGATACGCAGAAAAATTTCTTTGATATTATTACTATAAGTGCAAAGTGTAGGAAAACATTTCGAAAGTATAATATAAATCTTAGCCAACATACGACCATTATCGTATGCCTACTATAGCTACCATCTAAACAGTGGGCGCCACCATAAGTAAATGGCAGGTTATACAACTAAAATCGTACAATGTGCGTATTGGAGTTTGGATTTCCAATAAATGGTCAGGCCAAGGAACTTCCCATTGCCACATGGGTACGCCTCTGGAGAGACGCTCCGAGAACCTAACCGGATCTCTGCCAACACAAGGCCGGGTTACCTCTGCAAAAATAGGTAACTACTAACACGAGTATGTCATCCCCCGGTTGTAAACAACCTTTATCTGAGGATCCTCAATACCAACAACCACAAAGTAATAAATTTATAGCAACAACATAGGTTAAGTATATGGGCTCCATACCATGATACAACCTCTATCCAAAAGAAAATGAACATACCCTAAGGGGCGCTACCCCCTAAAACCTTGTTGCATTCTTCATGTTTCGACCATTTCGGGGTGTGAGGTCCGACGAAGTCTCGTCCACAAAGCCTATGCTTTTCACAAAAGCCATGCTTCGATCAACAAATGATCAGCAGCACTTCATATGCCACATTACCAAATTGGGAATGTATCACTAGTAACCATCAACTACATAACCTCTGAGCTCGTACGTCTCAGAGAAGGGTGTTAAGCTAAGATAATAAATTCTCCGCCACCAACAGAAATGTATTTGATAGAAACCAGCTTTACATCTCAAATTGTAACGTCAGACACACATCCATACAAGTCCATTCCGGGATCGAACGGAACCGAAGGCACTTCTAAAGAAGCCCTTGCAATCCGGATATTCCTAATCACGTCCGGAATTCCCATCACAAAGGGTGATAAAATCTCTATATCGAAGATCAGCCGACATTGAGACAATCGACGGTAATCCTTCCGTTTTCAAAAATATCCAATCTTCAACACCGGTCTTCAAATGCTATCCATTACGACGTATCACTATTCGGAATGGGATTTATGACCCAAATGTCCTCTTCCGGCTAAACCAAATAACGAGCTCTTATTTTAAAATAAGTGTAGCATTCAAATTCAAGCAAATCACAACAAATACCCATTTAAAGGTAAATATTGATAGTCGGTTATTTAACTATCAATAGATATGCACAACATCACCAGATTCCAAATAATTTCCCAAATATTTATTTTCCAAAAATATCTTTACAAGATATATTTTTCCACACTTCAACCATTTGAAAATAAGTTTCAAATCACTTTTCACCTTTACAACTTTTGAAAACAAATTTCAAATCATTTTCCTTACGCGGAAACACTTCCAAATATTTATTCATTTTCATTGGAAATTTGCCGAGTTCAAATACTTTAAATAATTTATAACACTTATCCAAAATATATCGGGAAAACACTTTGAAATAAAACTATTTTTCTTTAAACACTTTACTTAAAATATTAGTTATAAAAATATTATACCAATATTACATGTAACTTAAGTCCAAACTAATTTTCAAAATAAAATTAGTAGATAGAGTATAACTATTTAAATAACTATTTTCTAAAACAATTATTGATTAAATCTTAGAAATAATCATTTCTATATCAACTTAACAAATCTTTACTTAAAGGATTTAAAACAATTTAAGAAGTTAATTTCTCCAAAGTATCCTTTTCAAAACCAATTCTAGAATTATATACATATATATGTACATATTTTTCAAAGATATTCAGAAATTTTATTCGGCTTTCTAGGGAGAATACACTTTCATTTCAAAATGGTTCATTTAAACCAATTAAATAAATCCTTAGCGATTTACTTTAAATTTACGTTCCAAATCTGTAAATTTATTTCCACACTTCAAAAATAAATCAATGTTTATTTTTAAACAAAATTCCCTTTCCGTTATAAATTCCATGGTGAATTTAAATTTCCAAATATCCACTGATATAAGATTTTCAAATCGATTTCAAATATTCACTTTCAACAACAATTAAATTTTTCAATTGATTTCAAAAACAACCAAATCAAATTCCATATTGATTTTTCCAAGAAATTAAACACCAAGTGAATTTCATTCAAATCTCAAATTGAAATCAATTTCTACTAAACCCCAAATCAATTTTCAAATTGGTTCCAAATTCTTTTCAAAACACCAAATAAATTTCCAAATGAATTTTCAAAAGATTTAAATTCAATCATAAAAAAATCAATTCCCAAATGGATTTGAAATTTTATTTCCTTTTAAAAAAATAAATTCCTTTTAAAGAAAACAAATTCTTTTATTTTTCAAACTCTTTAAAATCCGTATTTTGAATAAATTCTTCAACCTTTGAATAATATTACCCGAAATCCATTTATTAAAGCTTTTCCCATATTTTGAAAATTTATCCAATAAGATTAAAAATAAAATTTTATTATTTTAGAATTCCTTCTTTTAAATTTACCAAATTCTCAAAACTAAATTTTAATATAAACTTTTAACCTGAATTTTTCAAAAAACAAATTTTTATTTATTTCCGGTATCCAATGATACCAAAATTATATTCGGCTAAATTTTAGCCTTCAACGATTTCAATCACAAACATAATCACATAGAGATTATAAATAATCAACACGCAACATTGAAACAAATTTAATTATTTGAGGAATCCAGTTGGATCTCTTCAACCTGTTTCCCTGCATCCACAGATGTTAGCATAATACCAATCCCGTTTCAAGACAGGATACCGCGGTACATGGGTTTATATAAAATATTATCCGCTATTATGCGGCGCAATAGGGCCTCATCCGCTATATAATGCGGGAAATCAACTCCAAGTACATATATAATACCAATTCCACTTCAAGGTGGAATATCGCGGTATATGTGTTTAATAAAATAACCTCCGCTTAATATGCGGCGTATAGGGTCTATTTCAATACAACCAATAACAATCATCATTCAATCACACAATCAAGCAATTTTAAATTTAACTATTTAAAATTTAAATCAAAACAAATTCGATTGAGTGTGAAGTTCTCACCTTGTTTCCAATAACCGTTGCAGTATTTCGTTCCGAATAAAATTAAACACGCGTTGCTAATTTGTTTGCTAAAAAACTATGATAACAAACCTTAACTAAGTAAAGTTATAACCCATATTTACGTGCTTTGAATAGCATGACAGTTGGGTAACTGTTGTACTTTGGAAGGCCTTAGTTTATGTGATTGAATGACATTGAATATTGAATTAAATATGGAATTTTCTACATAACAATAGTCGCTATAAATGCACTTTGAATCCCTTAACTATAACTTGTGTAATTTGATGATTTATGAACATATCTTGATATGACTTGTTTTGGTTGTTATCTACACTTCTATAAATGTTTTAGAAAGCAAAGGATATGTTTGAAATTTTTTGAGATTAATCGAATAAAGCTAGGAAAGTTTGAAGTAAAAATAGTTGCTATATCGACACTTTTAAATTCCTTATATTTAGGAAATAATGTTTATTTTTGTAGAGACATCCTTAGGGGTTTATTTACATTTTTAACAAGTAAATAATATATTATTCCTATTATAAAATTTTTGAAGCTTGAATCATTTGATAGCATGTTGAACGAAGTGACAAAGTTGTAGTGAAATAGTCGCTATACGAGCACTTCGAAAAAATACCTTATATCAGAAATTTCTGTAAAATAATAAAAGATATTCTTTGGGATTTTTCACGATGGTTTCCAAGTACCCAAAGTATACCGACCGTTGTAAAAAGAATGGATTGAAAATAATTTTTTAAAACGTCGAAAACTGGGCGTAAAATTGTAGCAAAACATGTTAGAAACATGCAACAAAATTTTAGGCAGCATTTTTGAAAATGCTACCTCTACTTTTTGAAACTATAAGTTGTATAAAAATGATATTTAAATTAAGTATTTCTCTAATCTTTTTAGGATTGTTTTCTAACTTATATTAGAGTGTTCTGAAATTGTTTCATGTTTAAATATATTATTAATATAAAAGTATGTGGCTTTAAAATAAAACATATTTATTTTGAATTTTCTATTTATTTCCAAATTGGTTATTTTTGCATAATATTCTATATAAATAAATATAATACATTTTTATTTAGTTTCAAAGTGTTTTAACATATTAATAAGTATTTTTGGGTATTCATATACACACACACACACACACACATATAAGTTTTAAAAAGTAAGTTAAGTATTTTATAAATATAATAAATGAAGTTTGGATTCTAACACTTAAGTTGAAATAAATGGATTTGTGGAATTACTTAAAAGTTTATTACCTTAATTAATAAGTGTGACGACCCGATATTATAAACCATTCGCATCCACACATGCCGGACATGAATTGCTTAAAATATCAGATTGTTAATTTATATTTGACAAAACTCAGCGTATACAGTAAATAAATAAATCACAGAATCACAGACATAGAGTAATATACAATATGCAGCGGAAACAAAATGAATAGTAGTTCATGAAGCTACTATATATATCAGAGTTAAATAAGATACAACAGAAGTCTCGGATACAATAGTCAAATACAAGATCAGAATACATCACTGAAATCAACTGAATAAATTCAAGCTGAAAAGATGTAGATGGATCTAAATGAAGCTCCAACTCCAAAGTTGAGTCTCAAAGCTGTATTACTCAGTCTGACCTGAGCACAAAGCAAAACACAAACACTCGAGTCAGGATTAACATTCTTATACCAATAAATCCAACTCAAGTGAAATAACAGCTGAAATACAAGTAACTCAAAGGATGTTTGGGATAACCATCCTCTAAGGATCCGTTAAACTATCTATTATGTAGTAACATACGCTATTATAATAGTGTCTACAGTAAAGTATAATATATTTCAAAATAGCGTTAAGGAGTTACCCAATATCTCTCTTAACACATTTTATATATTCCCATAGTCTATACAGTACCGTAATCTCCCCCGTACTGGGCGTCGTCAGAGGGGACTCCATAGGTATGATATAAAACAAAAATCGTATAAGGCTCACTAAGGTAGGTGACATGGTACAACTAGGCAATGCCATGGTAGATATACCAATTACGCTTCCGGACCGATGGTAATGCGTAGCAGCCACTACCGCCCACCTCGAGCCACACTCCCAAAATCAAAGGTGCACCCAATCAATCACAAAGTAATAGAATGGTATCGAAGGAGTATGTTCGATCAGAGGAGCTACCTCATTAGCCCGTCAATCGCTCATATTTTAGCCACCTTATGCCAACTCATGGGAGTCGGGTCCATGTACATAGCTCAATAGAACGTCGCCACCATCCTACTTCATTATGGAATCTCCACTGCGTTCACGGTTGTTAAAGTGGTTTTCGGAGTTGGCAGAGTATGACAACTTCCGATCTCGATCTCTTTTAACAACCAAACGTTATTACTACACTGCGGTTATTTCAAAATAGTTTATACTTCGAAACCAAAATATCATTGTCGTTTCAAAACCATATCAATACGATATCATTTCCATTTAAAAACCAAATACGATATCATCTCCATTTCAAATATGTCCTTTTCCAAAATCATAGCATTTTCAAAGTTATAAAACTTTCGAAACTAAACACTTTCGAAACATGATACTTTGAAATCATAACTTTGAAAACATAAATTGCATCACTTAAACAGTTTAGATATTAAAATAGTATATATAATAAAACTATTTTCCTCAAATTTCACAAATTATTTCCAAATCAACTCGAATTTCAAAAATTCAAATTTAATCAGATCTCAAATCATTAATTCCAATTCAATTCAGTTCAAAATGAACCATTTCAAATTATATCGATTTCAAATACATATTTGAACCATAAAATAAGCCATTTCAAATTCGATATATTTCAAAGCTTTAAATATTCAACATTTCAAAACTGAATTTGATAATTTCATATATATATCAAATTCACTTTACAATTATTTAGTTTTGAAATATTTACTTAATCATTACAATAATCATCTAAATACAACTTAAATTTACCAATTTAAATTAACAAAATATCCATTTAAATTTATACGAATTTGAAATATTCATTTAAGTCACTTTTAATCAAATTCAAGTTATAAAACATTCTATAAAATTTCAAATTTAATAAATTTCAAATCAAACTTATTAAAGTAAAATTCTTAAATAAATATAATTTCAAATCAGTTTCAAATTTTTATCCTTCCAACCTGAAATCATTATAAACGCTATATTTGAAAATATATATATCAACTTTATTAAATCCACTTTAATAAATCTTTAAAAATCAATATTTATCTAAACTATATATTTCTTTTCAGAACCATAGAAATCATATTAAAAATGTTTATATGTAGACCAGCAGTGTCTAGATATAATTTTCTATCCTATGGTCAAGTGATATGGATATTTATCATTTCAATTCGCAATTTAAATTTATACGGGTATATATCATTTCAACCCGTAATCCCAAATTCAATTCAAATGAAAATCGCTTGGGTTTATCATTTCAACCCATAACGATTTTCTCCCATTCTAAAGTCCATTCGGGTATGTATCATTTCAACCCATAGTGAATTCTATACTAACAGGGAACTTGCAGAGTGAAAACAAATATGATAATAATATAACAGGCATATATCATCAATATAAATAACAGATAATGGTGTCAGATGTCACAGGTGAACAGATGCAGATAACAGCATATATATATGTAACAATGTAAATAACTAGCAGCAACATATTTCAATTGTCGATTCAATTGAAATCAAATTTAATAAATATAAGAACGTTAATCGTGATCGTTTGCTCACCTTTTGAGATTGGAGATGAACGCGAATGAGACGAGTTACGAATCCAAGCATGAATTCCAAAACAAAGCTAGATTGGAACGAATTTGATGGACAAGCTGATATATTGGAAATCAAGAACCAAAATCAGTTTGATAAAACAACCATTATATATATATATATGTATATGTATTATTATTATTATTATATCCATAAGATCAATTTTTAATTTAAAACAAATATTAAAATAAAATAACGTATAGATAATTAATCTCATGGTTTTAATTAAGCACACGTATATATAAAATTCTGTTATAATAATACATACTGCAACATAAATGCTTTATATCTATATCACTTAAAACCAACCCATATCTAAAATACTGTCTTTGTATATATATATATATATATATATATATATATAGTAAACAAAATCTTACAAACTCATATATATACTCTAATATATATATATATATTAGACTTATACATAGTAGACTTAAAAACAATACTGTAGCTTATATAAAATATTTGCACACAATCATATCATATAATGAATCAAGGTATCTGTATATAAACAAATATAAAAGTTGATACATATAAGCTTACTGTAAACTACATATTGTCCACAACAACTTATATAACATATTATAAAAATACTTATAAAGGTAATAATATATATTAATATTATATATAGCTGTAAGAATGTTTAAAGTTAAACATTCCATTTAAACATACATCCAACAAACGTATTATTATTATTTAATAAATCAAAATTAAATTTTTTTAGTTATGTAAATCAATATAATGTCACAATTTGCCTAAAATCAATATAGGTAACATGAAATAAGGGAGCCTGGACAAATCCCATTCTCTGACACAAGCCCTTATACATAACTTATATATTATAACTTCATTTATACCTTGAAAAGTAATGCAGATAATATAGTACAAATGACCTTTCATTAACACCGAAAAATATATGCATGTAAATATATACAACTAATAGATTTATACGGCTTCCATAAAATAAAAGATAAAATGACAGGTTATAAAAACATATGCAGACGAAAAAGAAAAAAAGAAAAAAAAATATGCAGACTAACACATACAGACCCTTTAAAACAAAATATATTACTTAACAAATCATTACAAACTTGCGTAGATCCATACATATAAGCAACCAGGTTGTCTGTCACTTATATACACTTATATATATAAATGTGTAAAGCAAATATATGATGAAGAAAATAGTATATATAGGTAGCCCATAACACAACGATGTGGCAAATATAAATAGACTTAATGACATACATATATGAACTGACATTACATACATGCCATAATCTAAATACACACACACACACACAATATTATTACAAATCATACAAACAGGTTTTTAATATATACATAACACTAATAAAACTTAAACCCACTCTATACACTAGCATATATAGAACTTATCTTGTTTAGATATTTACAGAGAAGGGAGGCACGGCCCTGGCCTCGGCTGCTGTCTCGAAGTGGAGCACGAAGGAAAGGTGGTGAGGCCGAGGAGACGTTGAGGAGGAGGAGCGAAGCGAGAAGAGAGAAAATGAGGGCGTTGGTGATGGTGTTCTCGGTATCGGGTGGGGTAGCGTGCTTTGGGTAGCTGAACGATTTATGAAAGCAAATTTTTTTTTCTTCTTCGAATGAAGAATGGAACTGAGGAAGGAAGGAGGAAATAAATTAGAAAAGAATTTTGTAAAACGTGAGAAAGCAAATGGGAAGTCAGGTAAATTAATAGAATGAACGTGCATTTTTTTAAAATGACATATACTTTAATATCAAAGGATGGCTTTTCAATTCCTAACATCAATTCAATTGGCCATTACCATTCCAGCCGATTAGTTTACCCAATAGAGTAAATAAGTTAAATACAAAATAAATTCAAACCCAAAACCCAAAGATTTATTAAACCGGTATGATATGGTTACCGCTTTCACGGATTCTGTTGTGAACCAGACTTCAAAACACAGAATTGAATATACCGCAGAGATCAGCACGACGAGACAACAAAAATGGTATATAAATATATGTGGTATGATCATTCAATCAAAAGTCGATACGGACATCGATATACGTTGCTATCCCGTACGGAAAAATCCAAACGGAGCTAGAAACGTCCGAATTTCGCGAAACGAATTTCGCAGTCTGATTCAGAGTGTTCTAAATAAATTTTCTCATGTTGACATATTTAGGTTTTAGAATAGTTTTAAATTCAATTGTTATTAATTGATTTAAATTGAAATAAAACTGCACAAGAAAATAAACTTCCATATAATCTGATGAAAATTTACCAGTTGTTATAATTAAATAGACGCATTTCAAATATCAAATTTAAATTTCATCATTTTATCGTTTAAAATTTCATAAAATTTTAATTAAATATATAAATAAAATAAAAAATTAATAAAAATTTACGGTCGTTACACTCTCCCCCACTCAAAAATTTTCGTCCCTGAAAAGGAAGGAGGTAGGAGAATAAAACAACCAGAAAGGAAAATAGATGGAAAACAAAATAAAACAATTAATTTAAAACTATATAAATCTCAATTTAAACAAATTAATATTCAATAATTGATTTTTAAATTCAAGGTATTTCATTGAGTTGATTTAATTTCAACTTTTTAATATTCGATACCATAAAGGTTTCTTTCAAAACATAATTTTTCTTTAATTTGTCTTATTTACTAGCTAATCAACTTATTATTCTATTTATCACTCTTAACATTTTTATAATTAAAATTTAAGTGTATAACATTTATTATAACCACTCAAATTTTATTTAAAAATTCCTTCAACATCATTTTACATTGTATATTATTCAATGACATATTCACTTATGAATGATTTAGGTAAGTTATATTAGAATGTGATTGAGTATTATGCAAGTAAAATGTTCCCAATTCAATTATTTCAAGTTTAAATATATATTTAAAATTTTGATTTCATTTTATAAATTTGAATTCATCCATTAACGAAAAATTTAAAATTAAATTTCTGATTAACTTCAAACCATTCAAAGATATATATATATATATATATATATATATATATATATATATATCCTTTATATATCAAATCTAATACATACATACATACATAAATCAAGTCATACTTCAGAAATTCAAATCAATTTAATTTCCAAAACAAAGTGTAGCAAAGCTATAGAATGGTCTATCCACTCTGAAACTCGAAAATGAATGTCGATGATACGGCTGTCATCACCGAAACTATTTTCCAGCGACAAATGAGAAGAGAACTGATTTTTAAACATTTAAAATTCTTTGAAAACGGTTTCTATTCGAAAATACTTTAAATAATATACATTTCAGAACTTTAAAACCAAAGTTTGGAATTATCGAAATTAAATTCTCAAATTCTAAATTTAAATTCAATTAAATTTTCAAATCTGGATGTTGAAATAGTCAATGGTTAACAAAATGATAAAAATAAAGTACTATTATTTTCAACAACAAATTCATTAACTATTTAATTTCAGAAAAATTTATACTTATATATAATATAATCATACAAAATTATTTTATTTACTAAATTTGAAAATAATATTGTGTCAGTTTGCTCTGCTCAAGTGTTTTGAAAATCCTATCGATAGCGTTGATCAAACGTTTCGATGGAAAATCCAAATCAGCATCGACAACTCGAACAACACAATATATATATAACATTTTTAATATTAATTTACAAATACACTTCCTCGCTCGACGATACAAAAATGGATTTCAAAGCAAGGATAGAGATTCAAATTTGATGGACTCAAATCAAAAAGAATTTTTAGTCAAAGATAGGTTCGAAACAAAGATAAGATAATTAAATAACAAAATAGGAAGATGGATAAGTTTATATAAATCACGTGCAACCTTAACCTGGTCGACCGTGACTTCAAGAATAAGATCGATGCAAAATTCTGAGGTAAATCAACATTCGATCTCAAGAAATAGAATTCAGGCATAGCAGGAAATAGATTGCACCGTAAACCGAGGATACAGAAATCTCCGGTAAATCAATGCCTATCGTAAAGGGATTTCACCTCTGTACAAATCATTCGAAGATTGGCGAAACCGCCGAATTATTATAGAGATCATTCAAAGTGGAGTTACGGCATACTCCAAAATACAAATAGGGGAGATAAGGATGGATTTTGGAACCGAAGGGGAACGTTCCAAAATTCAAAGGAAACCGAGTCAAAGAATAATTCAAGCTCGAACGAAAGCAATTCTGTAATCAAATTTACCATACATGCTAAGTTTGCCTAGAGCAAAAGCTCTGATACCAAATGTGACGACCCGATATTTTCAAGCATTCGCATCCACACATGCCGGATTTGAATTGCTCAAAATATCATATTGTTAATTTATATTTGGAAAAACTCAGCATATACAGTAAATAAATAAATCACAGAATCACAGACACAGAATAATATATAATATGCAGCGGAAACAAAATGAATAGTAGTTCATGAAGCTATTATATATATCAGAGTTAAATAAGATACAACAGAAGTATCGAATACAAGATCGGAATACATCACTGAAATCAACTGAATAACTCCAAGCTGAAAAGATGTAGATGGATCTCCAAACGAAGCTCAAACTCCAAAGGTGAGTCTCAAAGCTGTATCACTCAGTCTGACCCGAGCATAAAGCAAAACAAAAACACTCGAGTCAGGATTAACATTCTTATATTAATAAATCCAACTCAAGTGAAATAACAACTGAAATACAAGTAACTCAAAGGATGTTTGGGATAACCATTCTCTAAGAATCCGTTAAACTATCTACTATGTAGTAACATACGCTATTATAATAGTGTCTACAGTAAAGTATAATATATTTAAAAATAGCGTTAAGTAGTTACCCAATATCCCCCTTAACACATTTTATATATTCTCATAGTCTATATGGTACTGTAATCTCCTCCGTACTGGGCGTCGTCAGAGGGCACTCCATAGGTATGGTACAAAACAAAAATCGTATAAGGCTCGCTAGGGTAGGTGACACGGCACAACTAGACAATGCCGAGGTAGATATACCGATTACGCTTCTGGACCAGTGGTAACGCGTAGCAGCCACTACCGCCTACCTCGAACCACACTCCCAAAATCAAAGGTGCACCAAATCAATCACAAAGTAATATAATGGTATCGAAGGAGTGTGTCCGATCAGAGGACCTACCTCATTAGCCCGTCAATCGCTCCTGTTTTAGCCACCTTATGCCAACTCACGGGAGTCGGGTCCACGTACATACCTCAATAGAACGTCGTCACTATCCTACTTCATTCATGAATCTCCACTGCGTACACGGTTGTTAAAGTGGTTTTCGGAGTTGGCAGAGAGTATGACAACTTCCGATCCTAGTCTCTTTAACAACCAAACGTTATTATTACACCGCGGTTATTTCAAAATAGTTTATACTTCAAAACCAAAATATCATTGCTATTTCAAAACCATATCAATACGATTTCATTTCCATTTAAAAACCAAATATGATATCATCTCCATTTCAAATATATCCTTTTCCAAAATCTTAGCATTTTCAAAGTTATAACACTTTCGAAACTAAATACTTGAAATTAAAACACTTTCGAAACATAATACTTCGAAATCATAACTTTGAAAACATAACTTGCATCACTTAAATAGTTTAGATATTAAAATAGTATATATAATAAAATTGTTTTCATCAAATTTCACAAATTAATTCCAAATCAACTCGAAGTTCAAAAATTCAAATTCAATCAGATCTCAAATCATTAATTCCAATTCAATTCAGTTCAAAATGAACCATTTCAAATTATATCGATTTCAAATACATATTTGAACTATAAAATAAGCCATTTCAATTTTGACATATTTCAAAGCTTTAAATATTTAACATTTCAAAACTGAATTCGATAATTTCACACACACACACACACACACACACACACACACACATATATATATATATATCAAATTCACTTTACTATTATTTATTTTTGAAATATTTACTTAACCATTACAATAATCATCTAAATACAACTTAAATTTACCAATTTAAACAAACAAAATATCCGTTTAAATTTATATGAATTTGAAATATTCATTTAAGTCGCTTTTAATCAAATTCAAGTTATAAAACATATCTTTAAAATTTCAAATTTAATAAATTTCAAATCAAACTTATTTAAGTAAAATTCTTATATAAATATAATTTCAAATTTTTATCTTTCGAACTTGAAATCATTATAAACACTATATTTGAATATGTGTGTGTGTGTGTGTGTGTGTCAACTTTATTAAATCCACTTTAATAAATCTTTAAAAATCAATATTTATCAAAACCATATATTTCTTTTCAAAAGCATAGAAATCATTTTCAAAATATTTATATATGAACCAGCGATGTCTGTATATAATTTTCTATCCTATGATCAAATGATACGAATATATATCATTTCAATCCGCAATTTAATTTATACGGGTATATATCATTTCAACTCGTAATCCCAAATTCAATTCAAATGAGAATCGCTTTGGTTTATCATTTCAACCCATAACGATTTTCTTCTATTCTAAAGTTCGTTATGTATAATTTCAACCCATAGTGAATTCTATACTAACCGGGAATTTTCAGAGTGATAACAGATATTATAATAATATAACAGTCATATATCATCAATATTAATAACAGATAATGGTGTCAGATGTCACAGGTGAACAGATACAGATAACAGCATATATATAACAATGTAAATAACTAGCAGCAGCATATTTCAATTGTCGTTTCAATTGAAATCAAATTTAATTAATACAAGAACGTTAATCGTGAGTGATTGCTCACCTTTTGAGATTGGAGATGAACGCGAATGAGACGAGTTACGAATCCAAACACGAATTCCAAAACAAAGCTAGATTGGCATGAATTTGATGGACAAGCTGATATATTACAAATCAAGAATCAAAATCAGTTTGATAAAACAAACATTATATATATATATATATGTATTATTATTATAATTTCCATAAGATCAATATTTAATTTAAAACAAATATTAAATATTAAAATCATTGTTTTAATTAAGCACACATATATATAAGCTTCTGTTATAATAATACATACTGCAACATAAATACTTTATATCTATATCCCTTAAAATCAACCCATATCTAAAATATTATCTTTATATATATATGTATGTATGTATGTATGTATGTATGTATGTATGTATGTATGTATGTATGTATGTATGTATATAGACACACACACACTAACAGTAAACAAAATCATATAAACTCATATATATACTCTAATATATATTAGACTTATACATAGTAGGCTTAAAATACAATACTATAACTTATATAAAATATTTGCACACAATCATATCATATAATGAATCAAGGTATATGTATATAAACAAATATAAAAGTTGATACATATAAACTTACTGTAAACTACAGATTATCCACAACAACTTATATAACATATTATATAAAATACTTATAAAGGTAATAATATATACTAATATTACATATACCTATAAGAATGTTTAAAGTTAAACATTCCATTTAAACACACATCCAACAAACTTCGTATTATTATTTTATAAATCAAAATTAAATTTTTTTTAGTTACGTAAATCAATATAATGTAACAATTTGCCTAAAATCAATATAAGTAACATGAAATAAGGGAGCCAGGACAAATCCCTCTCTGACACAAGCCCATATACATAACTTATATGTTATAACTTCATTTATACCTTGAAAAGTAATGCAGATAATATAGTACAAAAGACCTTTCACGTAACACGGAAAAATGTATGCATGTAAATATATACAACTAATAGATTTATACGACTTCCATAAACTTAAAGATAAAATGACAGATTATAAAAACATATGCAGATGGAAAAGAAAAAAAGAAGAAAAAAATATGCAGATTAACACACAGACCCTTTAAAACAGAATATATTACTTAACAGATCATTACAAACTTGCGTAGACCCATACATACAAGCAACCAGGTTGTCTATCACTTATATACACTTATATATATATATATATATATATATATATATATATATATATATATATGTGCAAAGCAAATATATGATGAAGAAAACAATATATATAGGTAGCCCATAACACAACGATGTGGAAAAATATAAATAGACTTAATAACGTACATATATGAACTAACATTACATACATGCCATAATCTAAATACACACACACACACCATATTATTACAAATCATACAAACAGGTTTTTTAATATATACATAACACTAATAAAACTTAAACCCACTCTATACACTAGCATATATAGAACTTATGTTGTTTAGATATTTGCAGAGAAGGGAGACACAGCCCTGGGCTCGGCTGCTGTCTGGAAGTGGAGCACGAAGGGAATATGGTGAGGCCGAGGAGACATTGAGGAGGAGCGAAGCGGGAAGAGAGAAAATGAGGGCGTCGGTAATGGTGTTCTCAGTGTCGAGTAGGGTTGCGTGCTTGGGGTAGCTGAACGATTTATGAAAGCAAATTTTTTTTATTCTTCGAATGAAGAATGGAACCGAGGAAGGAAGGAGGAAATAAATTAGAAAAGAATTTTGTAGAACGTGAGAAGGCAAATGGGAAGTTAGGTAAATTAATAGAATGAACGTGCATTTTTTTTAAATGACGTATACTTTAATATCAAAGGATGGCCTTTCAATTCCTATGATCAATTCAATTGACCATTACCATTCCAGCCGATTAGTCTACCCAATAGAATAAATAAGTCAAATACAAAATAAATTCAAACCCAAAGATTTATAAAACCGGTATGATACGGTTACCGCTTTCACATATTCCGCTATGAAACAGACTTCAAAACACAGAACTGAATATACCACAGAGATCAGCACGACAAGACGATCAAAACGGTATATAGATATTTGTGGTACGATCATCCGATCAAAAGTCGATACGGACACCGATATACGTTGCTATCCCGTACGGAAAAATCCAAACGGAGCAAGAAATGTCCGAATTTCGCGAAACGAATTTCGCAGTCTGATTCAGAGTGTTCTAAATAAATTTTCTCATGTTGACATATTTAGGTTTAGAAAACTTTTAAATTCAACTGTTATTAACTGATTTAAATTGAAATAAAATTACACAAGAAAATAAACTTCCATATTATGTGATGAAAATTTACTAGTTGCTATATTTAAATAGACGCATTTCAAATATTAAATTTAAATTTCATAATTTTACCGTTTAAAATTTCACAAAATTTCAATTAAATATATAAATAAAACAAAAAAAATTGATAAAAATTTACGGGTCGTTACAATAAGTGTGGTTATGCTTTGTTTTTTAAACAAATGTTTTCAAGTTAATGATAAGTATACAAATGGTTTTGGGTTGCAATAAACAATGTTTTAGTAAAATTTGTTTTTAATCCTTATAGTAAATTATAATTAGGAATATAATTAGATATTCACTAATGAATATTTAGTAGATAAGTATAAGTAAATGATCTAGGTTTGTTATGACAGACATTTAAGTAACAATTGTCTTTAAACCCTTAAATGTAATTAAATCTTTAAAATCAAGTTTTTAAAGAAAATGGTTAAGTGTAAAATGGTTATGGGTTTGTTGTGACGAATGTTTAAATAAAAATTATCTTTAACTCTTAAGAATATACTCAGATTTTTAATAATGGATATTTTAAACATAATAACAAGTATGGAATCTTTTATAAAAAAAATAGAAAAGTATATGTTTAAAATATAAAAGTGAGGAGGGGTTTATGATAATAATGTTTGAGTAGCATTTGTTTTTAACTTCTTTGATTATATTTTTAAAAGTAACACAACACCGAAATTGCTCTTTCCCAATGGTTATAACCGTTATAAGCAAGTGCATGGCAAATTTTATAAAAGATTTGCCAACATTTTTAACCATTAGGAATGTGTAATTTACCAATGGTTATAACCATTGAGAAATTCTATATTCCCAACGGGTATAACTGTTGGAATGATCTCTATTCATGGTAGTTATAACTGTTGGAAAGTTGGAAAATTTGTAGCGGTTATAAGTGTTACAAATTCAATTTGGCAGCGTCATATGTAATTCAACATCTTATATTCTAGTCACATATCATCATACCAAATTCAAATTTATAACAAATATATAACCAAATTTCAAAACCGATGTATTACCAAATTTCAAAACAAACATCAATCATACATCTATATACTTCATACGTAATTCTACAAAGTTCATTGTATGACAACTCAATATACATACAACTTCAAACTTTACTACTACAAAAAGTTTGGAATGTTACAAATCAAAATTTAATTTTACTTGCATTGAAAAGGGTGAGTAGATAATGCCCATCAGCATAGTAATTTCGACGGCCATTTATGCCTGGTTGAAAAGATGGAAATATAAGTTGATGGTATAGGTTCAACTAAAGAATAAATAATACAACATATGATATTTCATTATTTATTTTATATAAAATGAACTATGAGCTGCATCTTAAGAACTGATATAAAACTGACATTTAAAACATGCATTCCGATAGTTCATTTTCAACTCAAAACTAATATAAAATTGATACTATAAAAAAATGATGCAATTGAAATGGACCATAAACTTGCATGATGGCTCAACAACTTCATAATTTCATTAAATAAAAAGTCCTGATAGATAGAAGTTGTTGGTAAAGAAAATACCTGACTATGATGGTCTCCAAATGAGTTTGTGAATCTATATTAGTTAGTTCAACTCAGAAGTACAAATGATTCATCCAAATCTTCAGTGTCATGTACTGATTATATGGATGGAGCTAATTATACATACTCAGGGCACCATCCTCGGCCTAGGCTCATCCAAATAAATCAGACTATCTCATAGTGAATATGACTACAATAACATACAAACAGCTAGAAAAGTAATGGTAAAATAACATAAAATAAGGACCACGATACGAATGAAGTGAAGTTAGTATAACATACGGACATAAGTTTACCTTGCAACATTGTTTGAACTTTGTGTATTGCAAGTCATCGGTCGTGATTAACAATGCATGCTGCCCTTTGACTGAAACTGCTATAATAAAAAAAAGGAGAATGCTAAGTTAAAATCCATCAGCCATATTCAAAAGAAAAGAGACTACAATTATTATAGCAATAAGAATCATATGGCCAAATGAAAAATGAGGCCAAAATTTAATTTGATGGCATTATTTGCATCTCACGCATATATGTCGTTGAAAACAATGATTTGTGATGCAAAATAAAGTCGCTAATGACATGTGTAGTAGTTGATTCCTACCATTATACTTATGTTAGTTGCGACTTTATTGTGTGTCTTAGATAATCACACATAAATTTTGAAATAAAATTTGATAATAAATTTATGATTTTGGTACTGTAACGACCCGGAATTTTGACAATAGTATTATAATAAGTATTTAATCTAATTAAATAAAATACAAGCTTTCATTATAAATAAATAAGATTTTTTGGCATTTTCTAGTTATATATATGTTTGTGAAGAAAATTTTGATTTAAAAATTTAAAATAGATTCTTTCAAAAATATTTATAATAAAATTTGTCTTATTCAATTAAATTAAAGGTTCCATATTATTAATATTTGATATAATATATATATATATATATATATAAATGTAGTCTTAATAATAATGTTTAAAATAAACAATCCTATCAACGTTAAATATGAATATAAGATATAAATATAAATATAAATTATATAAATACAAATATAATGTTATAAATCAAATGTCTGAAAGTTAAATTACAAATAGAAATAAAATTAAGAAGCTATGCTAACAATAACTATAATAATCTTACATAAATATATAGGATAAGTTTAGAAATGAAGACAAATTATTTACATAACCTGTATAACACATATATATAATGCAAAGAAACAAAGAAGACAAATTATTCACACAAATATACAAAATATCTTTGTACAAATAAATATCAGCAAAACCATAAGTATGTAAACATATAGGAAGACAATTTCATTTAATGCTTTCATCTCAGCACCACAAATATATGCTCAGCTGAAATTTGCAATATCATTTCAAAATCATAGTAATTAAACATAAAGATATTGTCTGATCAAAACAAGTTGATGTTGTACCAATTATAACCTACACTGTCCAAACCTATTTCATTTATATAAGCATTATACTATACTTGTTCGTTTACAAAACTTAGTAAACCTGAAGAAAGAAAAAAGAAAAAAAACAAACATCATATTTACAAACTCAAACAAATTCAACAAGGCAGAGGAGATTTACAGGGATTTAAATTCAAACTGCAGTTTTTTTCAACAACAATTATCCTCTGTTTCAACAGTAATTTTAGGTGATAAACCTACTATCTTTGAAAGTTAAATCTTGACAATTAGTTCATGAAATCTTATGCTTGCTATATATTTTAACTAAGTTGTTCTGTGATGTTTGTTGTTTACTGGAAGCCTTACTATGTGATGTTCATCAATATTTTCAAGTTCCTGAGCAAAGAAAGTAGATAAAAATTTAATATTTCTTCTTGCACAACATTTTAAACTTAGGAATTTAACTAACTAAGTTAGTTTAAACTAAAATCTGGGCTTGGAATTTTGTTTTGAAGGTTGACAGTGAATATAAATACTGTAAATTCAAATTTACAGTAAAAAGCAAATCAATGTGTAAAATTCGAATATCTTAAATTGTTGATTTGATTTCATATCTTGAATAAATATACAAAGGTAGGATTTTTAAAACAAAAATGATAATTTTTAAGCAAGTATTCAAGGTGCAGTTTATTAAGGAACCCAAAATGTTTTTTCATCAATTTCTGTTGATTCAACAAATATTTGATGTTGAAATTCGTTGTGAAGCTAGATTGTTGATTCAGAAATATAGGGAAAATGTTGAAAAAAAATTCGAATGCAAGAATTTTTGGGTCGAATCGAATATAGGGTTTTGGGTGCGATTTTTCGATGGTCTGTAAGTACATTGATTGTGTCACCGTAAGATGATCGAGCTACACGAGCTTCTAGGGGGTGGTAGAGGAAGATGATGGCGAGGTGTGCCCGGAATCGCATCGCCACTAGTGGTCGACGTTGGGTGGTCGTGGCAATTTTCTGTTGGTATGATCGAGTTGCAGTTCGATCAAATGAGTATATTTTCTATTTCAAGATTTCGCGTTGAATTGATGATTGCTTTCGAGTTTGTGGTCGATTCATGATTTGCAGGAGGCGCCGTGGTTCACCGGAGTGACGGCGAACTGCCGTGCACGTGCACGGCAGTGGTGGATGTCAGCGACTTCGAACGATGGTTGTCGCGAGTTGCTACTCGGGGAAGTAGTGGTGTCGCTTCGAGTGTTTACCAGGTGGTACGTGAGAGTGTTTAGAATACTGTAGTTTTTTTTACTTAAACTTAAAACTAAATAAAAGGAAAAGAAGAAAGAATAGGTAGTAGAAGAAGAAGGAAGTATGAGAGAAGGAACGCGGGAAAAGGTTAGGGAGGCTCGGGTTTTAACTCGAGTAAGCGTAAGTTTGCCTCGGGTTCCATTTTCTAAGGGTTAGCCTAATAAAATCCTAAGTCATTTTGTTAAACAAAGTTTGGTATTAATAAAGTTATTAATGTTGACAAGGTTTAAGTAAGAGTTGATTTAAAATCATTAAGAGAGATTTAGATTAATAATTAATTTAAATTGAAAGTTAATTTAGAATGTAAATAATTTATACTTGTAATTAAATAAGTAATTTAAGGTTAAATAAATTTGTAATTAAAGATTAATAATCTTGTGTTTAATCAATTTGTAATTAAGAATTTAATTAACTATTTAAAGTTAATTAATTAATAAATACTGGTGGTTAACTAATTAAGTAATTAATTAAGGATTAAATGATTAATTAGTTGGTAATTAATTATTAATTAAGTAATTAGTGATAATTAAATGGGTAATCAAATTTTATTAATTAATAATTAAGGTTATTAGTTAATAACTAAGAATTAATTAATTAAGTGAGTAATTAAGTAATAATTAATAAATTTAATAAGTTGATTAATTAGTGATTAACTAAGCAGAATAAAATGGTTTATTCTAAAGTAATTAATTAAGTTTAAATTAATCAAACTATTTTGGTATGAATTGATGATTCTTGACTCTGATATCTATTAGATGACATTCCGTGATATTTTGTGATATTCTGGATATATCTGTGATGCCTGTGTATGATTTATCTATGACAAATGTTATGTGAATTCAAAATGTTGAATTAGATTGTTTAAACTATTAAACAACTTGACCTCTAAAATGGCGTTTGGATTTCGATGATACCGGGATCGGGTGTCAATTTGATATTCTGAAAACCACATCGATCCAAATTAAACGTTAGGTCGTGGCATCTCAAGTGAAGGTTGAGATGGTGTTTCAGAATGCAAGGGTTATCGTCGTTAACTTTGAGGGTGATTCCAAAACGAGTGTAACGAGATAATGCCTTCGGTTTCGTTCGAACCCGGAACGAACTTGTATGGATTGAATGCTTTCAGCACATCGTCAGGCGGACGATGAGCATTCTAAGAGATATGGTCTATAAAGGTAATCGCAATGTCAAGCCTCATCAACCGGGAATGGCTAAAACAGGGGATGTGCAGCAAGGTTAGGTGGGTCATGCCCAAGCAGGACGAGATATATCCCTGTCTAGATGTTCTTTTTTATTCGGCTGTGTGGGCAGTTGGATCTACAGCCAATTGCGGGATTATCTTGTTCGGGGCTGTTCAGTAAGGAATGGTTCCGGCCTTATATTACAGGGGATTTAGGGTGGATCCTAGGTACGGTAATCTAGGCCCCGTACTGTGACGGGCGGTACCCCAGTAGCCCTGCCATTGATGAAAATCCATTTTCCCTACGAGACCCTACGGTTTTGATTTGTATTACCCACTTTTCGTGGCTAGTAGCTGGAATTTAATAGATGTAACAATTTTGGCTATTTTCTATTTACTTGAAAACCCTAGACACTATTGCTGGATTTCCTATAAAATGTTTTGGTTAGCGTAAGGTAAAAATACCCTTGTTTATGTATGGAAAGTCTTACGTGATACCTTTATTTTCAAATGGTTTTCGAAGTTAAACAATTTTAACCGTTTACTCACATCAGACTCATGTCTGACCCGGAGTTTATATTTTGTTTTTCATAAACTCTTGGGTACTCAAATTTTTATGAGTAGCCAAGTGATAGGTTTTTGGATTATTGAGTTCTGAAGGAGCTTGGAGCAGAAGTCCAGACGTATATATCTATCTATCTAGGTCCGCTGTGTAGTTGATGTATGTTGTATTTTGGATGTATGTAATGGCAGATATGTATATGACTGTCTTGTTGTATGATGTTGTATAACTCTGATATATGTAAAAACTATATAATAGTTATATGATGTATTATATTTTGTTCCATTCCGCTGTGAGATTCTGATGTTGTTATTCTTTCTTACCATCTTTTCTATTTCTATCCCTTTCTTTCCTTATTGATGATACGTCTGTCTGTGGTTAGAAAGGCAGGCCGTCACAGTTGGTATCAGAGCACTGGTTGAGCGAATACCTAGGCTCTTGAGTAATATTTATCTTGAGAGTGCGTATTTGTATTTTCATATAATTATATACTTATCTAAATTTGTTGAGTTACCTGTCCAGGTGGCCAACATGAGTTCTAGAATGAGAGGCAGAGGTAGGGGCAGTACCTCGACTGATAATGGACGAAGTCAAGCTGTTAGTGAGGCTGTAAATCCAATATCGCCTCAGGTTAGTTTTGCCGCCTTATGCAAAGACTTCATCAACCTTGGAGGCAAACCATTTAAAGGGTCAGAATCGATAATTGAAGTCCAAGCCTGGCTATTCTCTTGTGAGCATATCTTTAAAAATATGAAGTTATCTGATGAACGGAAGAGGGAAATGACATTGTGGCAATTGCAGGGAGGGCAGCAGCCTGGTGGGATGCAAGGTAGCAAATATTCCTAAGGAAGATATTTCATGGGAAAGATTTAAGGAGTTATTTGCGGAGAAATTTATGCCAACTGCAGGGAAAACTCATCTATACCAGGATTTTCTGAATTTGAAGCAGGGAAGCATGTCTATAGCGGAGTATGAGACCAAATTCAATGAACTTTTGTGCTATGGACCAGGGCTCATTGATACTCCCCTCAAAAAGAACGAAATGTTTGTGCACGGATTGAGGCCAGAATTTCATGAAAAGATGACCGTGCTCTTGAAAGGATCTTTTGTTGATTTAATTGATATGGCTTTGAGATACGAGGATTTGATGAAAAAGAGATTAGTGGCACCAGTAGAAGCTTCGGGAGGGAATTTTGCTAACCCAAATAAGCGGAAGTCTAATCCACATTGGAAAAGGCAAAGGAAAGAAACCTGGAGGAAGCAACAATGGACCTCGCGGGTGTTATAATTGTCAGCAAGTTGGGCATTTGGCTAATCAGTGTCCTCAAGGAAGATCTCAGCAACAGCGACATCAGAGTGGTCCAGGATTAGCAATGGTTCAAAGATCGTTGTCTTTCAATTGCCACCAGCCATGTCACATGATCAAGAATTGTCCACTTTTGCAGAGGGCGCCTCAGAATAAGGTCTTTGCTCTGGAAGCCGGTCCATCTTCTTCTCAAGGCAAAGGGGTATTGGAAGGTACATTACTTTTAGATGGCAAATATATTAAAGTTTTCTTTGATTCGGGTGCTTTTATTTCTCTAGAATCAGTAGAAAAGTTCTTTCTCACCCCTAGTACTATGGATCGTCCCATTCTTGTATCTAATCCTATAGGAGGGGCAACCAAATTAGATATGATCTGTAAGGACTTAAAGATTTCTTATCTGTCCCATAGTTTTTCTTGTGATCCTTATGTATTAAATTTAAAGGGATTTGACCTTATATTAGGAATGGATTGGCTCGATAAGCATAAAGCAGTTCTGAATTGTGATGAGAGAACAGTTTCGCTGGAAACTGATTTGGGTAGGATCGCCAAAGTGACGTGTGATGATTCTGCATTTCACTTGAGTAGTCTTTTGCAAGGAGTTGAGACTTCTCGAGAGAAGGTTGAAGATATCGATGTGGTCCAAGATTTTCCTGATGTATTTGAAGAAGTTAAGTGTCTGCCTCCACATCGAGAGATAGAGTTTCGCATTGATTTGATTTCAGGAGCAGTGTCAATGATTCAGCCTAGTAGGAGAATGGATCCTAGGCAGAGGGAGGAGTTAATTAAGCAGACGCGGAATCTTTTGGAAAAGGGGTTGATTAGGCCCAGTTTTTCTTGTTGGGGCTCTACTGCGGTGTTTGTCACCAAATCAGATGGATCGCTAAGGTTCTGTGTTAATTATAGAGAATTGAACAAAGTGACCATTCGTAATAAATATCCTCTTCCTCGTACTGATGATCTCTTTGACCAGTTGCATGGAGCTTCTAACTTTTCTCAACTGGATTTTGCTTCAGCTTTCCATCAGTTGAGGGTAGCTGAGGACAGTATTCCCTTGACTGCATTTAGGGTTCCAAATTTTTCTATGAGTGGTTGGTTATGCCTTCCGGGTTAACCAATGCTCCTACCTATTTTGTTAACCTGATGAACCGAGTCTTTCGAGATGTATTGAATAAGTTCGTTCTGGTGTTAATCGATGATATCCTGGTCTACTCTAAGTCGGAAGAAGAGCACGGGCAGCATTTGAGAATTGGATTGGAGACTCTGAGGAGGCATGTTTTGAAGGCAAAGTTCTCGAAGTGCCATTTCTGGAAATCGAAAGTTAAATTTTTAGGGCACATTGTTTCTGGAGAAGGTATCTCTGTAGATCCAGCGAAGGTTGAGACTATTCTGGAGTGGAAGCAGCCGGAGATACCGACTGAGGTTCGTAGTTTTCTGAGTTTGGCTGGCTACTACAGAAAATTTATCAAGGATTATTTCAAGATTTCTTCGCATCTGACTAAGCTAACAAGGAAAGGAGTTAAATTCAAGTGGACACCTCGGTGTGAAGAAGCTTTCCAGGAATTGAACACAAGGCTAACCAGTGCACGAGTGCTTGCTATCTCGGATGGAAAGAGCAAATTTGAAGTTTATAATGATGCTTGTATAGTTGGACTGGGGGAAGTTCTGATGCAAAATGGAAGGGTAATTGCGTATGCAAGTCGGCAATTGAAGTCGCATGAAAGGGACTACGCTACGCACGATCTTGAGTTGTTAGCCATTATTTTTGCTTTGAAGATTTGGAGACATTATCTTTTGGGAGAGAAATTTGAGTTATTCACGGATCACAAACCGTTGAAATATCTTTTCTCTCAAAAAGTACTTAATTTGAGACAGCAGTGGTGGGTCGAATTTCTGGCATCCTATGATTTGGATATTCTATATACCCCGGGAAAGGCGAATGTTGTAGTTGATGCTCTTAGTAGGAATGCAGTTCTGTCTCTTCTGGAAGTGGTTCCATCTCTTATTGAAAGGATTTCAAGCAAGCAAGAATCTGATAAAATGTTGAGAATAATCATCAAAAGAGTTAGGAAGGGTCAGTGTCCCAGTTTTGAAATTGATGGCCACGGAACACTGAGGATTAACGGGAGGATTTGTGTTCCAAATGATAGGGATCTAAAATAGGAGGTGTTGTCAGAGAGTCATCGTTCCAAATTGAATATTCACCCGGGAATCTCAAAGATGTATAAAGATATGAGAAGAGTTTTCTAGTGGCCGAATATGAAGAAAGATGCAGCTAGGGTCGCAAATAATTGTGCCATCTGCCAACAAGTTAAAGGAGATCAGCAGAAGTCAGCCGAATTATTGCAGCCTTTGGAAGTTCCTGATTGGAAGTGGGAGATGATCTCGATGGACTTCATCGACGGTTTTCCTAGAACCAAGAAAGGAAATGAAGGAATATGGGTTATTGTTGATCGTTTAACTAAGAGCGTTCATTTTATACCAGTTAAGGGAACTCGTACTGCAGCTTCTCTGGTGGAGATTTTCTTGAGGGAGATAGTCAGATTGCATGGTGTTCCCGTCAGTATAGTAAGTGACCATGATCCTATCTTCACCAGCAAATTCTGTGAGGCTCTGCAATCAGCTATGGAAACGAGTTTGAGATTGAGTACAGCCTATCATCCTCAGACAGATGGACAGACGGAGAGGCTTAATCGTATTCTTGAGGATATGCTGTGAGCTTGTGTTTTGGATTTTGGTGGATCGTGGGAAGACCATCTTCATCTAGTGAAATTCTCTTATAATAATAGTTACCAAGCGAGTATTAAGATGGCCACGTATGAAGCTCTGTATGGAAGACCGTGTAGATCCCCTTCCTGTTGGATAGAATCGAAAGATCGTCTTGTGCTCGGACCCGATCTAATTCGAGAAGCTTCTGTGAAAGTTGAGCTTATCAAAAAAAGAATGAAAGCTGCTCAGGATCGTCAGAAGAAATATGCAGATAAAAGGCGAAGACCGTTGGAATTTGAGATCGGAGATTTAGTTTTTGTCAAAGTTTCCCCGATCAAAGGAGCTATTAGATTCAGAAAAACGGGAAAACTTTCCCCAAGATATATTGAACCATTCCGAGTGCTGGAAAGAATTGGAGCTGTAGCTTATAGAATTGAATTGCCAGAACGAATGTCTGGAATTCACAATGTATTCCATGTGTCCCATCTAAGGAAATTTGTGCATGACCCATCACTGGTTGTAGAACCAGTAGTCCGGGAAGATTTAGAAGTAGAACCCAACTTGACTGTGGTCAGAAATCCAGTCCGGATTGTGGATCAAGAAGAGAAGCAACTCAGGAGCAAAGTGGTGAAGCTCGTCAAAGTGCAGTGGAGTGAGGATCCCAGAGATTGTACCTGGGAAACTCTAGATAGCTTTAGGAAAGCCTATCCGGATTTGTGTCCAAATAACTAGTGATGTTTGTTAGAATAGACTGTTTGATTGTTTGTTTTTGTATGGATGATATGTATGTTTGGATTGTTAATATAAAAAAATTTGAATTAACTTTTGTTTTAAATTTCGGGGACGAAATTCTTTTAAGGGGAGGAACGTAACGACCCGGAATTTTGACAATAGTATTGTAATAAGTATTTAATCTAATTAAATAAAATACAAGCTTTCATTCTAAATAAATAAGATTTTTGGGCATTTTCTAGTTATATATATGTTTGTGAAGAAAATTTTGATTTAAAAATTTAAAATAGATTCTTTCAAAAATATTTATAATAAAATTTGTCTTATTCAATTAAATTAAAGGTTCCATATTATTAATATTTGATATAATATATATATAAATGTAGTCTTAATAATAATGTTTAAAATAAACAATCCTATCAACATTAAATACGAATATAAGATATAAATATAAATTATATAAATACAAATATAATGTTATAAATCAAATGTTTGAAAGTTAAATTACAAATAGAAATAAAATTAAAAAGCTATAATAATCTTACATAAATATATAGGATAAGTTTAGAAATGAAGACAAATTATTTACATAACCTGTATAACACATATGTACAATGCAAAGAAACAAAGAAGACAAATTATTCACATAAATATACAAAATATCTTTGTATAAATAAATATCAGCAAAACCATAAGTATGTAAACATATAGGAAGACAATTTCATTTAATGCTTTCATCTCAGCACCATAATTATATGCTCAGCCGAAATTTGCAATATCATTTCAAAATCACGGCAATTAAACATAAAGATATTGTCTGGTCAAAACAAGTTGATGCTGTACCAGTTATAACCTACACTGCCCAAACCTATTTCATTTATATAAGCATCATACTATACTTGTTCGTGTACAAAATTTAGTAAACCAGAAGAAAGAAAAAAGAAAATAAATAAACATCATATTTACAAACTCAAACAAATTCAACAACAAGGCAGAGGAGATTTACAGGGATTTAAATTCAAACTGCAATTTTTTTCAACAACAGTTATCCTCTGTTTCAACAGTAATTTTAGATGAGTAAACCTACTATCTTTGAAAGTTAAATCTTGATAATTAGTTCATGAAACCTTATGCTTTCTATATATTGTAACTAAGTTGTTCTATGATGTTTTTTGTTTACTGGAAGCCTTACTATGTGATGTTCATCAATATTTTCAAGCTCCTGAGCAAAGAAAGTAGAGAAAAATTTAATATTTGTTCTTGCACAACATTTTAAACATAGGAATTTAACTAAATAAATTAGTTTAAACTAAAAGCAAGGCGTGGTATTTTGTTTTGAAGGTTGACAGTGAATATAAATAGTGTAAATTCAAATTTACAGTAAAAAACAAATCAGTGTGTAAAATTCGAATATCTTAAATTGTTGATTTGATTTCATATCTTGAATAAATATACAAAGGTAGGATTTTTAAAAAAAAATGATAATTTTTAAAGCACATATTCAAGGTGCAGTTTAATAAGGAACTCAAAATGCTTTTTCATCAATTTCTGTTGATTCAACAAATATTTGATGTGAAATTCGTTGTGGAGCTAGATTGTTGCTTCAGGAATATAGGAAAAATGTTGAAAAAAAATTCGAATGCAAGAATTTTTGGGTCGAATCGAATATAGGGTTTTGGGTGCGAGTTTTCGATGGTCTGTAAGTACGTTGATTGCGTCACCGTGAGATGATCGAGCTACACGAGCTTCTAGGGGGTGGTAGAGGAAGATGACGGCGAGGTGTGGCCGAAATCGCATCGCCACTGGTGGTCGACGTTGGGTGGTCGTGGCAATTTTCTGTTGGTATGATCGAGTTGCAGTTCGATCAAATGAGTATATTTTTTATTTCGAGTTTTCGCGTTGAATTGATGATTGCTTTCGAGTTTGTGGTCGATTCATGATTTGTAGGAGGCGCCGTGGTTCGCCAGAGTGACGGCGAACTGCCGTGCACGTGCACGGCAGTGGTGGATGTCAGCGACTTCGAACGATGGTCGTCGCGAGTTGCTACTCGGGGAAGTAGTGGTGTCGTTTCGAGTGTTTACCTGGTGGTACGTGAGAGTGTTTAGAATACTGCAGTTTTTTTTACTTAAACTAAAAACTAAATAAAAGAAAAAGAAGAAAGAATAGGTAGTAGAATAAGAAGGAAGTAGGAGGAGAAGAAGAGAGAAGGAACGCGGGAAAAGGTTAGGGAGACTCGGGTTTTAACTTGAGTAAGCGTAAGTTTGCCTCGGGTTCCATTTTCCAGGGTTTAGCCTAATAAAATCCTAAGTCATTTTGTTAAACAAAGTTTGGTATTAATAAAGTTATTAATGTTGACAAGGTTTAAGTAAGAGTTGATTTAAAATCATTAAGAGAGATTTAGATTAATAATTAATATAAATTGAAAGTTAATTTAGAATGTAATTAATTTATACTTGTAATTAAATAAGTAATTTAAGATTAAATAAATTTGTAATTAAAGATTAATAATCTTGTGTTTAATCAATTTGTAATTAGGAATTTAATTAATTATTTATAGTTAATTAATTAATAAATAATGGTGGTTAACTAATTAAGTAATTAATTAAGAATTAAATGACTAATTAATTGGTAATTAATGATTAATTAAGTAATTAGTGATAATTAAATGGGTAATCAAATTTTATTAATTAATAATTAAGGTTATTAGTTAATAATTAAGAATTAATTAATTAAGTGAGTAATTAAGTAATAATTAATAAATTTAATAAGTTGATTAATTATTGATTAACTAAGCAGAATAAAATGGTTTATTCTTAAGTAATTAATTAAGTTTAAATTAATCAAACTATTTTGATATGAATTGATGATTCTTGACTCTGATATCTATTGGATGATATTCCGTGATATTCTGGATATATCTGTGATGACTATGTATGATTTATCTATGATAAATGTTATGTGAATTCAAAATGTTGAATTAGATTGTTTAAACTATTAAACAACTTGGCCTCTAAAATGGCGTTTGGATTTCGATGAGACCAGGATCGGGTGTCAATTTGATATTCTGAAAACCAGATCAATCCAAATTAAACGTTAGGTCGTGGCATCTCAAGTGAAGGTTGAGATGGTGTTTCAGAATGCAAGGGTTATCGTCATTAACTCTGAGGGTGATTCCAAAACGAGTGTAACGAGATAATGCCTTCGGTTTCGTTCGAACCCGGAACGAGCTTGTATGGGTTGAATGCTTTCAGCACATCGTCAGGAGGACGATGAGCATTCTAAGAGATATGTTCTATAAAGGTAATCGCAGCGTCAAGCCTCATCAACCGGGAATGGCTAAAACAGGGGATGTGCAGCAAGGTTAGGTAGGTCATGCCCAAGCAGGACGAGATATATCCCTGTCTAGATGTCCCTTTTTATTCGGCTGTGTGGGCAGTTGGATATGCAGCCAACTGCGGGGTTATCTTGTTCGGGACTGTTCAGTAAGCAATGGTTCCGGCTTGTGTTGCAGGGGATTTAGGGTGGATCCTCGGTACGGTGATCTAGACCCCGTACTGTGACGGGCGGTACCCCGGTAGCCTGCCATTGATGGAAATCCATTTTCCCTACGAGACCCTACGGTTTTGATTTGTATTACCCACTTTCGTGGCTAGTAGCTGGAATTCAATAGATGTAACAATTTCGGCTATTTTCTATTTACTTGAAAACCCTAGACACTATCACTGGATTTCCTACAAAATGTTTTGGTCAGCGTAAGGTAAAAACTTACCCGTGTTTATGTGTGGGAAGTCTTACGTGATACCTTTATTTTCAAATGGTTTTCGAAGTTAAACAATTTTAATCCGTTTACTCACACCAGACTCATGTCTGGCCCGCAGTTTATATTTTGTTTTTCATAAACTCTTGGGTACTCACATTTTTATGAGTAGCCAAGTGATAGGTTTTTGGATTATTGAGTTCTGGAGGAACTTGAAGCTGAAGTCCAGACGTATATATCTATCTATCTAGTTCCACTGTGTAGTTGATGTATGTTGTTTTTTGGATGTATGTAGTGACAGATATGTATATGACTGTCTTGTTGTATGATGTTGTATAACTCTGATATATGTAAAAACTATATAATAGTTATGTGATGTATTATATTTTGTTCCATTCCGCTGTGAGATTCTGATGTTGTTATTCTTTCTTACTATCTCTTCTATTTCTATCTCTTTCTTTCCTTATTGATGATACGTCTTTCTGGGGTTAGAAAGGCGGGTCGTCACAAGTGCGCTTAAATTTTGTTGCGAAATAGTATTTTTTTTATGACGTATGCTTATTTCGTTAGTAATACGTATAAAGTTGTGATAGTGATATACATCGTAAATAGTGTATAGCCATCAGCATTTATTTATGTTTATAAATTATATTTTTTGCTACTTGTATCTTTTTTAATACTTTAACAAAACTACAATAAATAATTGTCCTTCAACCATGTTCCTATTTATTCAACTAGTTTAACTTTGGTGTATTGCGTTGGTGTGGTTGTACAGAGGTTTGAAGGGCTGAATTTGGAGGTATGGAAGTGTGGCTTTTTAATGAGTATTAAGAAAGGTATGCATTGGTTGCTGGAGTATTGCCTCAGTTTCAACTGAAGCATGATTGGGTACAAGTTCAATGAGAGTGTGCATGTCAGAGGAGATATAACTTGAGTTAATTAGGGAGTTTGGGAGGAGGGTAGATGAAAGATGATTGTCTAGAAGTAGAGGGTTGCATCAAGAGTAGTAAGTTTTTATATTTGGGAAATTTCAAGAGCTGGTGTAATGTTTGGATGGTTAGGATATAAAGTTAAGGAAATGGAAGTGCAATGTTTGTTAGGTGGATGAGGACTTGCATTAGAGTTTTCAGTGTATGCTTGTTCGCATTTGCACAGTGTGTTAACTGAGTAACTGGATTGGACATATGAGGTACATAGTCTACCAGGCGATCATTTTTTAATAGAGTGAGTATATCAGGTGAGCAGTGTTTGGTGAATGAGTTTGGTGGAATTTCTTCTTGAAGGGATGCTAAAAGAGAAAAAGGATTGGAAAAAGAAGTTTGTTGCATGGAATAAGCAGTTTTACATGCAATATTAAACCATGATGAGTGTAGCCATTTGTTATTCGGTGAGTTTATTATATGGGAGACAGTTTATTTCCATAAAGTTTGGATGCTTTTAGTTTGACATTTGGCTATGTGTTGAGTATAATGGAAGAATAATATGATGCATTTATTTTCTTTACCCAAAATCGCACTATAAATTTATGTTTTAATTTTTCTCTGACTATTTGTTAATATACGCATCTGCTTATACAAATTCTGTAGCAAACTAATAATGAAGCAATTAATAACACAACATTCAATAAGTTATAATGTATAATCAAATAATGGTAGATATTTGTGAGGTAACCAATCATATATAACAGTAAATTTAGCACATGATTAAGGAGCTGAATTAAGAAAATAGATAAACTGCAGGCAATTGATGACTTGGACTTAGATTCATTATATATAATAGTAATTCCACACCATATATAACTACAAAAACATGTGTGTATTTCAATTTAGATTCCATTTAAAAGATAAACTACAGGAAACCGATAGCAATAATTAAAGCAAAGGTGTGTCATTAGTGTTCAATATGCAAATACTAATATGTAAATACAAAAGGACAACACTTATATTTCAAACAGTATTGGACATGATGAAGCAAACCCATAAATAAAATAAAAACATATATACTAATCTGGAATTGTTGTATGGTCAGGGTTGCATTTACCTTCATTATTTATCTCATCTAAAAGTAATCTCCAGATTAGTAGGAAGAATAACCTGACCAATATACATATGAAATTTAAGTAATGCACGATTTGTAGTTAAGTATATTTAACAGTTTTGTCTATCTTTAAATTTTAAATATTATTTGCTCCCACATATTTTCAACAACAAAAAAAACAAAATAACAAGCAAATTAAGAAAATATGATTTGAATGAATGACACATCACACGTTTATGAGTATGTTCTTAAAAATAGAGTGGCAATGACATCGAATCATAAGTATAAATAAATTAAACATGGATTTTATTTTATATTCACATTATTATAAAGAGAAATATTTACCATAACTTATGGTAGTCCACTGATAAATCTTTTCTTGATAAGAATTGCAATAGATAACTCAAACATGTAATTAATTATACTAAAAAGGTATTTCTAAAATAAATAAGTAACTAATTTGGCAATTATAAATGTGTACAATTGATAATGCGGATGATACTCAAAACTATGTACATTTCATTTTCTACTACATAAAATTTTAATCATGCATACCATGTATAAAACTTACTCATATATAATAGAAGGAAAAACTAGATTTTATCATCATTAAAGTTACTCAATAATAGAATAAGTTGATACATTCACCTAAGGTAGGATAAATCTAATGAACACTAAAAGTATAAACCCAACCTATAACCAAATTTTATGATGATTTAATGTAGAGCTTGCTCACAAATGCACATGCTTTGGCTACAATATGTAGTGCAAAATTAATTGTAAAATAATAAGGATTAGTTAAAAGATAAAAAATTAAATTTACACTTTAACGGTGATAGCATGGAAAACTGTAAGCTTGTTAATAGCAACCAATCAGTCTACCAAAAAATGATATAAGCAGTACACTGAAAATTGTAAGCATGTGTAATTTTTAATATTAAAAAATTGAGGCCATTGGTTTAAATAAACAATAACCTAAATTAGTCTACCCCGGTAGCTAAACCGCGACAAATACTATTTTCATTTGATAATCTTAAGTACATTTTCATCTCGAACACAAATAATCTTTTAACTTCCACACAGATAGTAGTGATCATAGAACCCTGAAATAAAAGGACGAATTGGAAATATGTTGTGACCATTTAACCAAAAAGAACTAAAATAAAATAATTTAATCACTATCTTTAAACCGTGACAAATCTAAAATACTTTTTATCTAATTTAAAGCGCATACCATATATGTGTAGAGAACATGGAAAAACAAATTAACCGGCGTTAAGTATCTCACAGTTGAGAGCAATTTGACGGTGGGCATTCAATTTGAAAGCTGAAAAAAAATGCCCGAATCTAAATTCAAACAGCAATCAGAAACCCCATTACAATTTAGGATAGCATAATAATGAAAAATACCAGAATGAGGCGAAGGCGGTGACAAGACGAGGCAGAGGCATTGATAAGACGAGGCGGTGGCGGAGACAAAGGCGATGATAAGACGAGGCGGAGGCACTGACAAGATGAGGCAGAGGAGCTGACAAAATGAGGCAGAGGCAGTGCTTGAACGATGTGAAGGCAGTAACCCTAGATTGAAAGAGGGGGAGAAAAAACGTTAAACGTGAATTTAGGAAAAATAATATAGAATATTACAATTCTGTCAACTTTAGTTTTGTCTATTTACGAAATTATCATATTTACTCATGGTAATTACCATTGCAATAGTTTTTAATGGAAATAACTGTTGGTAGTTTCTAATAGTAGTAACCGTTAGAAATCGAGAATAAAAAAGTGTTGCAAAATGGTGTATTTGGTGTTGTGTAAGAGATCTTTGTTAAGTGAGTTGTGAATATACTTATATCGTTGAGATAAGCATATGAATACTTTTGAGTATTGAAAAGTGTATAAATAAATAGTGAAGTAATAGGATACAAGTATATATATTTTATTAAGAGAAATTAAATATATACACAGGTATATAAAGGAAGTTTTAATTAATAAAGGAAGCCTTAATTAATAAAGGAAGCTTTGACTAACGAAAGATGTTTAATTAGATAAAAAGAGTTTTACTAATAAAAAGGATTTTTAACTAATAAAGGATAAATTAATTAAAAAGGGACAAAAAATCATTTAGGTGACTTGATCGTGCTTTGTATGAATTGATAATGCTTTTGTGTTTCCTTGCTTATGAGAATATATAAGACTTGGTTTCCTTATGCGATCATTCTCATTTTTTTTATTATGACCAAATTCGTCAATGCAATCTTGAAGAGATCGAAATCGGTAAGTGTTTTACTTATCGAAAATCACTTCAAGACTGAGAGACGTATTCTATCTCTGGAAAGTGGATCTGTTCAAGAGGCCGGAATCCATGTGTGGTTTTGAGATCTGTTCGGGATGCTACAGTCCATTTGAAGATTCATGATATGTTCAAGTAATGAAGACTCATGTGAAAGATGTCGAACTTAGCCTCGACATCGAAAAAATGACTAAAGACAGAGTAGACTACATAATCCAAAGGTTTTGCTAATCCAGAGGGGTATATCAACTCCATTATCTAGAGTATTCTTACCGATATGTTGTTGGCGGGAGTTGTTGATACTTGGTTCTACATAGTTCATGTTTACATGTTCAGACGTAGGCCAGTTGTGTTTTCCTTATGGCATATTTTATCTAGAGATATACGATGCTCGAAAGGCGTCTTGTGGCCCTTGTCATAGGAGATCCGCTTTAGTTTTTAAGCTAAAAGTGTCTCCGTGGAAAATCCATATACGAACATACCTTAGGGTTTTAGATGTACTGTAATATGTTGTAATGTGAGATGCAAACATTTCAGCTATTTCTTACCTATATTCAATACCTTAGACATTAATATAATAACACTGGATTTTCTAATAGAAATGTTTTGGTTATCGTAAGGTAAAAACCCATTCGTATTCATTTGTGACGTGGTCTTACGAGAGACCTTTATTTTCGTAGGGTTTTATAAATATAAAAATCCATATGATTGAGTTTCTCACGCTGGTTTTATCAGACTGATCTGGGTGTTATATTCTTATAGTACTCGGGTCAACCTCATGTATATCTCCAAATTTCGTTGATGTTCATTGGAGCTTTTAGAGGGGAGATGGATGTTCACTTACCATAGTATTCTTATTTCCGCTGCATTACTTTGTTTATATATATATATATCAGCAATTGTTAAGACAGAGTATTATAACTATCCAAGCCGATGATAAGTTAGTTTGCTCTGATTATTGTATTCATATGGTATTCCTTTGTAAAGATCTTTTTGAAATATTATATGTTATCGTTCCGCATGTGAAATTATGATGTTTTTGTTCTCTTCTTCTTGTTCATTTTCTTTTCTTCTTTTCTTTTACCATACATTCTATCTTTCCGACACTTGAGTGCTCGAAACTTAATACCATGGATATATTAGTGTCGACATTCGGGGGTCGAAAATTCGATCATTACAATAATAGAAAATGTATAGGGTGTATAATATAAATTAGAAAATAGTGGCATTGTTTGCATCTCACAACACAACAATATAGAAGTACATCTAAAATCACTAAGGTTTATTTGCATATGGATTTCCATTGGAGGCGCCTTAGTACATCGAGGTGGACCTCCTGACAAAGGTCAGAATCTACCTTCCGAAACCACATATATCTCTAGATAAAAATATCATTGGGAAAACATAGTTGGTCCATGATCGAAAACATGATACCGAATATCGTTAACTCCTGCTAACAACAATCGAAAGCATCTCTAGATACTTGGAGTTGATGTACCCATCTAGGTTAGTGAAACCCACTAGCTATGGGCCTACTCGGTTTTCTATCATTTTTGACGGTGAATTCACGTTCAATATCCTTCTCACGAGTTTTCATCATTCAAATCTCGAACCTCTCCATGGATTTCACATCTCCAACAGTTGATGAATCTCTCCATGGATCCCAACACAAGTCATCTAATGAATGCTAACTCTATCCTCTCTCATGGAATCAACCTCAAGGTATACATTACACTTTCTAGCATCATTTGAAATGTTAATGTTGTCCTCTCCATTCAATTTAACCTTTGGATCGATAATTCAACTCTATAGCATTTCACTCCAAAACCGCTTCCAAAACGAAGACCTCGTATATCAGTTTTGAAGTGATTTTCAGTAAGTAATACACTTACCTAATCCCGGACTCTTCAAAACCAAATCGGTGAATTTTTGGTTAACTCAATGAGTCCTCCCTAGGGAATCTCACATATATATGTTTTTAAAGTATGAGACTATTCATATGAATGAGTCCTCCCTGAGGATCTCAAACAGTATCAATACGTGATGCATACATATACTTCTAAAGTTAATTTGGTCAAATTTGATAGTCGACTAATCGACTATCTGGTAATAAATAGAAACTATCGAGAATGGAAACCAAGTCTCCATATTTATCACATTTCTGACGTTCTCAACTTATACCATCCCTTGGTCAGGAGTAAAGCTGGTAGATTAGATCACTGTTTGCTTCTAAACCATGTTCGAATATCATACTTAATTCTCACATATAGAATACATTTACTTTGTCGGCTTTTAGTGCCATGTATTAGAAATATTTTCCATAAACAAGTAAACATACAAAGCATGATTTAGCCACATAAATGACTTCCAACCTCCTTTTTATTTAGTTAATTCTTTTGTTAATTAAAATCTCTTTGTAAATACTTGTTCATATATTTAACACATCTTTACAATAAATATGTACATGTATGCTACTGTTTCACTATTCATTTCTACTCTTTTACTATTCATTTGTACTCTTTTCAATACTTAGAAATGTACCCATGTTCTTATCCCAAATGGTATATGAATATTCACATTTCTACTCTTTTACTATTCATTTGTACTCTTTTCAATACTTAGAAATGTACCCATGTTCTTATCCCAAATAGTATATGAATATTCACAAATATTAAGCAAGATTTCACATTTCCAAAAGTATAATTAAATGGGTTAAAAACATATGTTATCAAAACATTGTTACTATAAACCCAAAACCATTTTTCACTTAACATTACCTTTAAAAAAAATTAAAGATCTAAGTATACTTATTAACAAGATAATATACTTTTGATTAACTTCTCAAAACCATTTATTATACCTAAGTGTTATAATCAAAACCACTTTTATTCTTTTATAAAAATACTTAACTTTTCTTAACTTATTTATATATATAGTACTATTAACCCCCTTTTGTAAAGGCTATGAACAGACGGATTCAACCTAACCAGCTTCACGATTATTGAGGCTGGAATATGATGGATTCAGTTTAAAAGGATGAAGTCCACTTGGATATGTCGTTCAACTTGGAAGATGAGGGTCGTTCGGCATGGACGGCTCGGTCTGGAAGTGAGGGTCGCTCGGCATACGTCACTCAGCATATGCCGCTCGGCATACTTTACTCAGCATATGTCGCTCGGCATACTTCACACGGCAGAAGTGCGGCTCGACAGGACTGTGCGTCTCGGCAGGAGTGCGGCTTGGCAGGACTGTACGGCTCGGCAGGAGTGTGCGGCTCGGTAGGATTACGGCTCGACAGGATTACGGCTTGGCAGGAGTGTGCGGCTCGGTAGGATTGCGGATCGACAGGATTACGGCTCGGCAGGATTTCCGCTCGGTAGGATTGCGGCTCGGCAGGATTGCAGCTCGGTAGGCTTGCAGGACTGCATGGTTGCAGGACACAGGGTTGCAGGACTGTAGGATTGCAGGACTGCCGGATTGCAGGAGTGTAGGACTACGGCTCGACAGCGTTACAGCTCCGCAGAACGGTGCGGCTCGGCATGACGATGTGGCTCGACATGATAGTATGGCTCAGCAGGATGGTGTGGCTATGGACCTGATGGGTCCGGGCTACTCAGAAAGCCCAGCAACTTTGGATTTACCTATAAATAAAGCATGCGGGGGTTCAAAAAAGATATCTTCTTCTTTCTGCTCTCTTGCTTTCTATTCCCTAAGGCTAAGGTTACTCTACCATTTTGTAACTGTAATCGATTCTAACATCAATAAAAAGGAAATTTCTAGAGTGGACACAGGCCGGAGTCAGCCGAACCACTATAAATTCCTTGTTTTTACTGCTTTCTTTTTAATTTTGACTATTCTTCGTATTTACATTCACTACATACACTCTATCTCTGAGCTGCGACTGGCATTTGGCGCTTTCATCTGGATTTGGGTGTTAGTGACCAATTTTGGCGCTAACAAGTACTTTAAAAGTACTTATAAATAGGTTTTTAAATATCTGTACAAAATATTACCTAAAAATCTATAATTTACTAAATACATTTTATTTTAAATGCTATAAAGAAAACCTTTCCATAAAAATCATATTTAATTATTAAAAATATATAAAAACTTGTAGTCTTTTTTCATACTCTAATCCATTTTATTAGAACTTCCCTAAAAAGATTCCACAAAGATAATACATTTCAAATCATGGAAAACTTGTTAAAATGTTGTATTAAAACAAAATAGTGCAGCGAGTCCAGAAGTGCTATAGTAGATCGAAGACAATATTTATAGGTGTTGTAGAAAGTTCTGGGCAGAGAACACTTAGAAAAGCATCAAAGTTTGACAAGTTTTCTCTATCAAACAATCTATTCAAGGTCTATTTTTATTTAACGGCAAGGAGTATACTTATAGTATATAATAACCATGCAAGGAAACCCCTAAGAATGTCTTTCAAATTAACTTCAAAAATCGTCGAATACACGGCATTTTCAAAATGCGTCCATAGTGACTAATTCTCGCTTCTACACTTTTCAACTTCGTTCAACCAGTTATGAAATGATTTAAACCATTATATATTTATAGTAATATGTACACATGTTTTATTTGCTAAAATAGAAAAGAAACCCCAAAGGATGTCTTCTAAAATTAACTTTAAAAATTGTCGAACGCAAGACATTTTCAAAATGCATCCATAGTGACCATTTTGCCATAAAATTTTCCACTTTGTGCGACAAGTCCTACAACTTTTCAAACCATTTATTTGATGTCCTATACACCATAATATGTGTGGAGAAGCACCAAAATATGTTATGTTATAATATGTTAACATATCACCAATTTAAACGAGTCTAAAGCAAGGGGATTTGAAAGTGCGCTTATAGCGACTTTTGCTATACAAACACTTCCATATTCACATTGGTTCAACACACAAGCCAATCAAACATGTAGAAAAAATTATAGGCCACAATACATGTTTCAGAGGGTGATAGAAGTGAATGCATACAATATAAAGTTGCCACTTGCTCTTCAAAGCAAGGGGGTCCAAAAGTGATAACTTGCATAGTTCGTTACTTTACTTGACTTTGTATTTTTTACACATGCACACACATAATATATACCATCAAATGGTCAGTAAACTCACCTCATAACCTTGCTAACAACCAAGCATAAGCACTAGAACACTAGAACCACTTTCTACCATCACCCATAAGGCAAAGCTTCCATCTTTAACGTTTACAACCACAAGGCCATGCTCCTCACCCTTATATTGCTTACGGCCTCCACCATGGTGCCACTTTTTTTCATATTATTTCCATTTTGACTTACTCTTCCTAGCCCCTAGGATGTTTTAAGGCCTTGGTTAAAGTTTGAGAGGATTTGGACTTCATTTGATATAGACTTTAGAAGATTAAAGAAGAGAAAAGAGTATGAATACCTAATCTTTTTTCACAAAACTTAGCAAATAAATTTATGAACACAGAAAGCATGTTGTGTAGATTTAATAGAGGGTAAAATAACCTCCAATGCCCTTAGGATGGCTGACCAAGACAACCCCTCCATGTGATTTGCTTTACACCTCGCTAAACCAAAAAATTTCTTACCTTTCTTAGTAAATTCCCAAACCACCCCAATCCAAAATATCTCTATAAACTTCTAGAAATTTTTTATTATATAAATTATTTTTGGTTGCTAATTAATGAAATATTAGTTAATTGGACAAGCACAACAAGTTCGAACAACTTCTACCGAGTAGAAAGCCTTCTATCAATACAACGATTTTCGATCACATCAACGATATTTCTTCGGGCTACTTATTTTTGTAAATATTTTCCAAAAATAAGTTTACCATCATTAGCTATTAATTAAAAGGGTTAACAAGGTCATAAAATCAATTTAACCATGTTAAATATAGGATTCAAATATTTAAATAATATAGATATTTAAATACGAAGTGTTCAAAATTCTGGGTCGTTACAAGTTCTGGTATTGTTACATAACCACTAGTACATAATCTCTTGGTGCCTCCCAACGGTCGTGATTAATTCACCATCCATCGCATGGAGAGCTTTACGTACACTAATTTCAATGAACATATTGATTTCCTTTTCTAGATATATCTTGACTATGAACATTTAAGGAGTAAGTATTTATATGTATAAATCAATTCAATACCCATGATCACAAACACATCTGTAACTGCAATCATAAAATACTTTTCATAAGATTAATTTACATATATATATATATATATTTAGTGTGTTAATTCACATCCTTTAAATATCTATATAACAACATTTATAAAAGAAAATAAAACCAAAAGCATACTTCATTTTGGATAAGATTTTTTTATATGGGTTAAGTTACATAATAAATTACATAATTTTCCCTATGGCACACTCTTAACTCTATCAATCTCCTACCTGCAATAAGTGTAAATTATACCACATGCTCATGCGTTCCATTAGTCTACCTAAATTGGACTAAGAAGGGGGCATTGGTGAGTGGTACTAGGCTATTATTATTTCGTATCTACTTTTCGATGACGCTTCCCAGTCATAAATATACTCTTTTATTATGTGTTCATTATGGAGACCATACTTGACTTCTTATTAACTATTGGTTCTTATTGCAATCTATATTGCATTATTGTAATCATGATACATTGTTGGATTTCAATTATGGAAATCACTCCTACCTCTCTTATAAATTGGTGCACAAATACTGCTTCCATTGTGGAACTACTCAAGGCGATGTACTTAGTCTTTATAGTTGAGTCTGTCATTGACTCCGAAAATCGACACTAATACGTTCACTGTATAGAGCAACAAGAAATCGAGTGCCGGAAATACCTGGTTGTTAGGGTTAAGATGAAAAAGAGGTAGAATGAGAAACAGAAACAACAACACAGAATCTCACAATCGCAGTGGAACAAAATATAATACAAAATAACAACATTTATATAAGAAAAGGCTATAACTGTCAGTATACATACAAGTTATAAGAGTACAACAAATCTGGACAGTTATAATAACTTGTCCCTAAATACTGCCGACACGGTCTATGATACACAGTGGAATATAATCAATACGTCCCTGCTATCCAGCTCATCTTCGGACTTCCAAAACGTCCTAACCTGAAAATCCATAATACTCAGTCTGACCCAAGCATTACACTAAAGTAACACCCGAGTCAGGCTGGAAACCAGCGTGAGTATAACCAACCTAATTTGAAATACTTAAGTTATAAAACTTCTTCAAAAAATCCAGGGTAACTCATACAAGCTACGAGTATTCATCTGATTATACCAACGCTTTTACCAAAATCCATCGATATTGCAATACTGTCTAAGTATAGTTACTTATCTCGAAATAATCTAACTTGCTTAGTTAATTCAATTCCAACCTATTGAACTTGAAAATGAAGACCGTAAAGGTTAGTAGTGCTTATTAAATCGAAGTGATTCTAGATATCCCTAATATCCGACACCGACCACTTCGAATCCAAGCAATAAATTTAAAGGATAAATTGTTTAAAAGTCTCAATTTATTATTTGGGTCGACAACATTTAATTTGGGAATTTATTATAGATTTTATTCCAATTAAAACGTATTATTATTTTGAATTTCATTATTTAATTTGCCTGACCATTTGTTACCACAGACAAGAAAAATATGAAAATGCATATCCGATAGAATTAAGCCAAAGTATAGTTCGTTACTATTTTTAATAATAAATATCAAGATGATTCACCTCTTGGGATTTCATTAACCTTCCTTAGCCGATTTCCTTTATACATATAATTATTCAAATTAATTACAAATTAAACCATTTATTGGCTAATAATAATTTATAAAATACCATTAATTCCCCATAAACTTAATAAACAAATTACCATGATAAAATATCATTAAATTTTTTATTACGGATTTAAAATAAAGTAGATTATTAATTGAAAAAGAAAATACAAGTTATCATATGTATATATATTCAAATTCCATTTCCTATCTTCTTTTTCTTTTTCCCTAACTTTTCTTTTCTCATTTTCTTTTTTTCTCTTTATTTTCCTTTCTTTCTATTTCTTTTTTTACCTATCTTTTTATTTTCCCTTCCTTTGCTTTTCCGGCCCAACCCAGCCCATTCACTTCTTTTTCCCCCTTCAGTTTTACTTTCTTTCCATTGCTCCATCCTCTTCTCTTTATTCTCAAGTGTCTGAAATGAACATGCACACATGTATGAATGTGTACACCTACTTCGGTCATCGACTTCAGTAGCCGACTACCCACGCAAACCGCCATCAGCCACCTCCCCACGTAACACCTCCTAAAACATCGCCAAAACCTTCCACGCAAATTTGTACACATCGACCAAGTCTGAACAAAAAACCCATCCACTCAGATTGCCTTCCCCCGGCAACCACCACCACCGATCACCCTCCAACTTCATCTGAGACGTTCCATCCCGCCCTCTTCCATCACCACCAGGACCGCACCTCCCTATCTCCCTCGTTCCTACGCTATTAGCCTCGAAACTGAGCTCACCTGAAATTCCACCAAAACCCCACTACCGCCTCGTCTCTCTAGCACACTCACCTAAAAATCACCGCCCTATTTTTCCCCGATGTGCCGCCCACTCCTTTTCCTCCATGCTGAACATCAAGGCACGAAATTAGTCGGTCGGTGGAATTTCCTGAATCCTCGATTTCCGTTCAACTCTAAATTTCTACCTCGATACCTCACTAAAAACTTTGAAACCGCCATCAAAAATCAGCATTTTAGATGCCAATCACACTCATATAAACCAACGCAATAAACGAAATGTTCGAATTTCCTCCATTTTGATTTATTTACTGTAAATCGTTCTTTCAACGCTTTACCCTTCATAATATTAAATAAAACAATTTTTAAAACAAAGTATAATTGAAAACACGCAGATTTCCTTTTAACATCATAGCCTAAACCTAATTAAGTTGAGAGGTAGGAAATTTTAAAGCTAGGCATGACATTTTCTTATATGTATGTACAAAGTAGAGATGAAAACAATGCACAGGTTTCGGTTCTTCTGGCCATACTTGACATATGTCCACATAGATGTATACTTGTATTTCTATTTTTCAAGCATGCTTGACAACCATAATTCTACGTTATACATTTAAGCACAATCCAAACATACAGTATATGAAATTATGTTTTACTCACTGAATATCCTTTGTAGGAAGAGCAATTGCTTTTGAAAAATGCTACTAGCTTTGTTGATGATTTCTCTGTCAACTTGGGTTGCTTTGGTTCTTTTAAGTTTAAAATGGTAGTAGGTTTTCTTGTTTCACTTAGATTTCGAATGAATGAAAATGGAGACAAAGTAGAGGTGTGTGTATGTGTGTATAAGATAAAGATTACAGGGTAAGCCATAGAGACTGAAGCCTTGTACAGGCTTTTATTTTTATTTTATTTTTGTTATTTTGATTTGAAAACATGAAAATTTGATTTGATTTAATAAAAGTTGATTTGATCTTCATATGACATGATTTTGGAATCTTGCCATAATAACGTTCCCTTGCATGTTTACATATGCTTATAATATACATACTTCATATATATATATATATATATATATATATATATATATATATATATAGGTAGATAAGTTTTGTATGCTTGGATTTGATGTATTGTATTCTTGAGGGAATGTGCATTAAATGCTTGTCTCCCTATGTGTATACATCCATATATTCATTTGTATGTACATACGTACTTCATACATATGTATATAAGCATGGTTTGACTTGTTTTTCCTTATACACCTATACATATACATCTATACTTATCATTATTACTTGTATAAGTTTTTACTTATGTTACATACAACCCTATAAGCCACTTATTTAAATTTTATTCCTATTTTTAATCTTATATTTTATTTATTTTATCCTATTTACACTTATACATTCCTGTATATATCTTACTTCATTTATATAAGTTTGCATATCCATTCTCCATTGGTCCATGTACAACTAAATATTTTTACACTTTCTGTACACTTTTATAATATTTTTATAACGTACACCTATAACTACTTATAAATATTTTCCACATCATAAGATTGTATCTATCTATCTATCTATACATGTATTTAAGGGTGTTTTATCCTAATCCTAATTTAAATAGTGGAGTTTTCTATAGAATTTATCATATCCAAAGATTTTATAACTCAATATTTATTATAGTTTTTAATCAGTTTATATATATTCAGATATTTTTAATTATCAGAAATTTATTTGTTCAACTTATAAAATCAATATTTCAATAATTAAAATCAATTAATTACCCAATTAATAGACATTAAAAATCTAGGTCGTCACAGCCATAACCTTTCATTTGGAGCATTTCCAACTTAAAACTTCTTAATTAAGGTTGAACATGAATTTAAGATTAACTTACTATATTCTATGTCACTTATGAAATTCAAACAACCACTCATCCATAAGGAGTTTATAGTTTCCATAAATAATTCTCTAATATTTCACAAATACTCGAGAATGTCCTTAATTACCAGTTAGTGATTTTACCTCAGATTTGGTATTCTCCTAATAAACTAAGTGTAATACCAAAATCTAATATACCACATAACGTAGGATATATATAATGATTCCTATTGCGGATGAATAAGGGATCTACATCATTTGCTTTATATTAAACATTTTTAATACGGTGTCTGTATATATGTTGGGACAATCCCAACATCATATTATATCGAGTATAAAAGATGTCTCTTTCAAATGCTTTATCAATAATTAAACAACCAAATTAATATGAGTATTGTTAACAATCAGTAGTATGTTATTTACTTATAATATTAGAAATGATTTAGTACCTTTGATTTTATTTCCTACGTATATATGTTTCCTTTACATTTATGCTCAATACAAACCATTAATGTGTCAAAATTCTGTAACATCCCGCCTTTTCGCACACTTTACACCGACGCACATGTCGATTCAAACCATACGGAAGGGCGGATTGTTATGGGGTAAATAAGAAAAACAGAGAAGAAATAAAAGGAAACAGAATCTCACAGCGGAAGGATAAAATATAATAATAAATATACAGATCATAAACGGTTTACAAAACACTTGATTCTTCTTTATACAATAAATATCAGAGTTATGCATACCAATACAATCAATGCAGCGGAACAGTATGAGTGTGGTGCAATACTATAAATAATAATAATACGAATTCTTCGTCTTCGTCCCCCAAAGCTAAAGTCTTCGATCCTGAAACGCTCGGACTGACCCGAGCGAATTTGAAAAGACAAAAACACTCGAGTCAGAACTAAAAGATCTTATGTGAGTTAAATTAACAGAAATAAATATGAGTACAGTAACTCAAGAGATGTTCGGGATTTACATCTCCTAAGGATCCGTTAAACTATTTACTATGTAGTATATTGCGCTATTATAATAGTGTCTATTTATAAAATAAACTTACTTTTAAATAGCGTTAAGGCTTTACATTTTCCACCTTAACACGTAAAATGCCAATAGTCTATACAGTACCGTAATACCTCCTGATCGGGAGGCTACCAGAGGATACTCCATAGGTACGACACAAATAGAAACTCGTAGTAAAGGCTCGGTATGGTAGGTGACATGGCACAACTAGGCAATGCCAGGGTAGATATACCAATTGCTATCCAGGCTGGTGGAAATGCGTAGCCGCAGTTACCGCCCACCTCGGACTAACTCTCCAAAATCAAAATATAGAAGTGGCCACTGAACCAATCCAAGTCAAAGTATAATATCGAAGAGGAGGGTCCGATCAGAGGAATGACCTCATTGGCCTGAGAATCGCTCCTGTTTTAGCCACCTTATGCCAACTCACGGGAGTCGGGTCCACGTATTTACCTTACAGGAAACGTCGCCACCACCTACTTCATTCTGGAATCTCCACCGCGTACACGGTTAGTCAAAGTGGTTTTCGGTATCGACAGAGAGTATGTCCATATCCGATCCCGGTCTCTTTGCCAACCCATCGTTATTATAACACCGCGGTCATTTTGAAAAAAGTTTATACTTTAAAACCAGAATAGAATTTTCCATTTCAAAACTATGAATACGATATCATTTTAAAACCCAAATCATTATGATATCATTTTATCCAAATATAATTCTTTTCCAAAACCATACTGCTTTAAAATTCATAATATTTGGAAACCAAATATTTGAAATATACTTTCAAAACATAATATTTCGGAAATTATACTTTAAACCCATAACTTCTAAAACTTAAATGGTTGGGATATTCAACGGTATATAGAATAAATGGTTTAACTTTAAAGTTATTTTGTAAAGAAAAATAAATTCCCATGACTTTACAAATATATTTCTTTATTTAAAGTTTTAAACCAAAATTTAAATATCACTTCAAGTTCCAAAACCCCTTCAATTTCTATATATATATGTATATCCATTGGGGGTATTAATATTTCAAAACTAAAGTTGGAATTTATTCCTTCAACAAATTAAATGGTTTATTATTTAGTCTTGAATATTCACATCAAATCCATAAATAAAACTCCAATTCTAGTAATTAAATATTTTCTCAAATTTTTTTATACTAGAATATTCCTTTTTAAATTTATTTAGGAAAAATTCAGTTTATAAATATCACATCTTTAAAACTTCCAAACTTAACATATATTATAAATTATCAAATCCATTCCTAAATTTTTTTTTATTCCATTTTTATTTAACGGATTTATACAAAGCTCAGATTCAAAATTTAACTTTCATATGTATATATATATGGAAGAATAATATTTATAAAATATCAAAACTAAATTTTAATAACCGTATCTCATCCAGACCATAAAAATCACTTTAAAATAATTTATATATAGACCACGGTGCCTGTATAAAATTTTCTATCCTATGGTCAAGTGATACGGATATTTATCATTTCAATCCGCAATTTAAAATAAAATTTTGCGGTTGTATATCATTTCAAACCACAATCCCAAAAAAAATAAAATGCATGATGACTTGCAGTTTAATGATATAAAATAAAACATCCATTCATCAACATCATCCATCATCCAAATCACCATCATCATCCAAAAATAAATCAATATCAATATATATCTGATAATATATAGCAGGTAATGACTGGCAGTTATATTCAAAAATAAATTTAACCACTATTAAATTAACAGTTTATATTCAGTAATAAATTTTATAACTTTTTAACAAGCAGTTTATATGCAATTAAATAGATTCTAACTGTCAATTAATATGCAATAAATAAACTAAATTAATAGTTAATTTAAATAAATGCGAATAAACAGATATGATGAATAAAACATGTCAAACAGTTCTAAATAAATTTCTACTCATATCAAACATTAATTTAACAAACATAAAAGCTTCTAGAAGTTGTGAGTGGGTTAAAACACTCACCTTTTGAATTTAAATCGAATTTAAATCCGATTTAAACCCAAAAATTCGACGGTCTCAGAATTTGTCCAAACCAGCGTCAATGGATCTGGAATTAAATTACGATCCTAACAAAAGAAATTTCGCGTGAATGGAGAACGTATGAAAAAAATATTCATTTTAAACGATTTGAAAACAAAAATAAAAATAAAATAAAATAAAATAAAACAAAACCCACTTAACTTCAATGGCCACGTCAGCTAAAAGCTATAGCACATCGTCGAATTTTTTCTGGTCAAACGAATATCCAAAACAGAAAACGAATTGTACCGGCAGATTACGTGTCTCGAGAACTTTATCATAAATTTTCTGGAATTTTTGTGGAGAGTTTGAATTTTATTAGAAAATTTGAATTGTAGATAGATTAGGTTTTGTAACCATTGAGGAAGAGAAAGAGATGAAGAAAAATGAACGTACAGCCAATTGACAATAGAAAGGAGGCTAGGGTTTATCACAGCATATTTATAGATAGATCGCAACCGGATAGGTGTGCACGAATTTTAACGTGCAAACAGAAGTGGTCCCAAAAGGATATTAATTATACACGTTACGGATTAAATTATTTCTTTCTCAACATTTACATTGCATTTTAAGCGTATTCACACATGTATAATTAGATGCTTCATTTAAATTTCCATATATATATTCACAATTCCATAAATTTCCAAATACGTAGATAAATTTCCAATTTCAACTAAATTCTAAATTACTGTAATAATTACAGATTAAATTTCTATCCATTCTCAATAGATTGCGTTTACATACTAAAATCCACATTTCTATGTATATTTGAATTCCATATTATACATATTTTATTTATCTTAATTACTTCCAACTTAAATTTCAATCAACATAAAACGTTTTATTCAGTTTCCAAAAATTTCAATCATGCTTTACATCCAAATGAATAAATAACTTAATTCCCATTTAAGCATTTTTCATTTGATTTGCAATCAATCTTTTATGATCAATTAAATCCCGATATATTAATTAAACGTTATTTCCATCATTCTTTATCCTATGAAGAAATTTAAGTTATTCACACCTATTACTAAATTTCATATTAATGCACACAAATTTATATTTATTGCAATGGTTACCAAATATTTCCCTGCAATAATTCATTCCCCTATACATACTTACAATTTCACTTAAACTTTACTATACCCATTTATTTTCTCAACATTAAAACCAACGTTACCTCAATTCCACTAATGTACACTTATTCTATTATCACTTACTAACCATTCAAATTTTTATTAACAAATAGGCAGGTAATTCCTATGTTACAAATTTTTAATTCATCCTAATCCCTTACTATTGACATACATTTGCATTACTTACATATCATTTACAATGTTACCCAAAATCTCTATCCATTGTAATTAATACCTTAAATAAGTTTCAATTTATATTCAAGTAAATACATTACCCTTTTTCGTTATGTCATCCATTTTTCACAAGAAACGTTTTATCGTTTCGACAACATTTTATTTCTAATTACCTACATTGATTTGTGTACGTCTCTACTATTTAAAGCATTACCATTCTCACCTTCATCTAAATCTTCATTTATGAGTATTTAAAATAAATTTCACTTATTTCCTATTTATACACTTATAAATTCCAATTCCAATAAATAGATAAATCTCTGTTTGCACTACTTAAATCAAAAATCAGCGATTATCCTATCTATACATTTTAAGTGGATGGATCAAATGTTGTATTCAAAAATCTACTTCTTAATATTCTTAGATTTAAACTCAACTCTCTATTAACAGATGTTTAAACTTCTTTTATTACCATTAACTTATTATTATACATTAAACTTAAATATACTGACAAAGCTTGTTTTTGGTACTCTTTTCATTTCCATAAATAAAATTAGCAGTGGATTCATACCTTATTATGTAATTATCTTTAATTCCACCTAACTAAATATTTACATAATCTTTTATTTGCAATAAATCAACTATTTTATATTAATTAAATTTAATCTTCCTGGTTTACTTATTCATAGTATGTAATTCAGTTACTCACCCTAACCTATTTATTTGAAATCCAATCTAGATTATTTTTACTAAGTTCCAATTTCCAAAGGTTACTGCAATTAATCCAATTAATTGCAATAAATTCTAATAAATTTGATTTTATTGGATTACAACTCAAAATAAATCAATTATTACTCAACTACCTAATTAACATTTCTTTTACATTCCAATACATAAATATTTCCCAAAATTTCATCTTTTATTTGCATAACTTACCGTATCTAAATTTTATTGGAAATTTTGTTAACTTTACGCATAAATAAAGTTAGAACCTCAATTAATTCATTCCATTTTGGTTTCATTCTTTATATCACATTAATCATCATATTATGAATGGAAATTTATCTAGGTTGCATCTTATTTATTCACTTACCAATATTCCACACTAACTGCAATAATTTAGTGCATTAATTGAAATTGATCAAAATAAAACTTAACAAACTAATAGAATAAATAACGTACAAAAATTTATTGTCATTAATCTATTTCATAAGTCTACACTCAAATACTCACTTAAAATAAGTTTTACGTTTCCATTAATTCGCGTTCGCACACCCGTTACTATATTAAAAATTACTAAAGTAACGTTTTTCTTAATAACAACATTAAAATTTCTCAATATTTAAATGAACTTTATTTCCAATACATGCTACCTAATTGCATTTACTTATGATCTTATCCAAACATTCATTTATATTTTATTTCCATCAATTAGTTAATATTTACATCCATTTATTAACAATTTACTTCCATTATACAATTGCAATTTATTATAGTTATTATTACATTAAATACTATTTCAATTTTATTCTTTTAGTATTAATTAAACAATCATATTTAAATTAAGATATTATAATGTTTTTCACTATTTATTTACACTCCATTAAAACCCAACAGTCGTCTCAATCACTTTTGAATTTGCATTAAATTGGTTGTCCAGCAACTGCCATTTGTATTACTATCTTAATTCTTATACAGTTACCGTTTTACCAATTTACTAATACATAGGTAATTTAAATTTTTGTCTTTAATTCTTTATTTTATATTTTATTCAAGTGCAACAAATTACACTATTCCTTTATTGATATTTCACCTAACCTTTCAACAATTAAGTTAAATAACTGTTTCTACAATTCATTATTAATTATAAATTTAATTCTCCTTTATTTATGCAACTTACACAAGGGTATAAATCTTCCATTACCTCAATCATTAGATTTCTATTAAATTTAACAATAATTAAGATTTTTAATTACCGTTGCTATAAATTTTCATTTAGCGTTCATCTAGTATTAATTTACCTCCTTTATATATATAGATATTTCCCTTTTCTACAAAATTTAAATTTCAAAATCCTTTTTAATTAAAAATTTAATTGTCGAAATTTACGGATCGTTACACTCTCCCCCACTCAAAACTTTTCGTCCCCAAAAAGGAAAAGAAGGGAAAAGAAGAATTTCGAAATCAATATCTTAAATTTACAAAATTAATTAATTTAGCTAAAATATACAAATTTATATAAAGTGAAATATTTAAGTGGTTTCAACCATTAAACAACCAAACAAAAAAACAACCATCAACCTTACAAACAGCATGCCTACACAAGACAAAGCAACCATTTAATTCATCAAACAAATAGTTATTCGGGTTCAGAACTTGAAATTTGTATGGAATGAAAATAACTATCAAGTGCATCCTTTACTCAACAGTCTTAGACGGAACAAAGATAGATTATTTATTCATCTAAAACTTCAAATTCCTTACCCAACAACCATAAATCAAACAATACAATTCAAACCAACAACCAAATTAACTTATTATACATTTAATTCATGCTTTAGTTGTTTGATTTTTTTTTTTTTTCATTTATGGAGGGATTTCTTCATTTCCTACAAATTTCATTTTCCATTTATTACAAAATTCATTATATTGGTATCCTATTTTATTTACTTAAGTTTATATCATCTATTTATAATCTTACCTTTACTTATATAGTAGAATTTCCAATTTAACTTAAGTTTATACAATTTAATTCTCATTTTATCACAGCAAATTCATTGATTACTTTCATTACCCTACTCTTCACTTGTAAGAATTTCCCTTACATTTTCTTACTAACTTTGCACTTTTCTTATATGGTAAGTTATATATGTTTTAAGAATGTAAGTGGAAATTTATACAAGTTTCTTCTCAATTCCTTTAATTAATTAATGGTTCATCAAATATATATTCGTTTTATAAATTAAAATTTCAACTTACCTTTAATTTCATTCATTTATTAAATGTTGACGTTTCTATTATATTTAATAGTAGTAACAATTTAATTTCCCACTTCCACTTATATTAAACTAGTAGCATTTAAATCACACTTAAGTTTATAACCCTACACATCAATCTTTATTTGTTAAAGAATTTCATTTTATTTACTTAAGTTTAAAATCACCTATTAATAATACTTATCTTAAATTATGGAAAAATTCAAATTATAACTTAAGTTTATACCATTATATTCTTATTTATAATAGCAATTCATTGAATCCTTCATTATTTCCCAAAATTCCTACTTGTAAAATATTCAATTCCAATCTCTCATTTAACATTTCAACTTTTTATATTTGGTAAGTTATATATATGTTAAAGAAAAATGCAATTGAACTTATACAAGTTTATCTAAATTCTTTTAATTCATTCATTGTTCAATAAATCTTTACCTCTCTTATAAGTTAAAATTTTAACTTCCTTTATAACTTAGCATTAATTCTCTAAATTAGAGGTTTCACTTCATTAATTACTTACCTTTTATTTCACTAAAATAATTTAAACCATTAATTAATGGAAATTTAAGAATTAAATACCGGGTCAAATTTCAAATTATCTTAAAAATAATAAATAATTTCTTACTACTTTTATATCCCAATTATATTTGTAAAAATTAAAATTTTAGATATTTTCAAAATAAATCTGCAGTAGAATTTACTACAGTGGTCTTTCCCCTTCGAAACTTGAAAATGAAAGTCGATGATGCGGCCGCCATCACCGAAATTATTTTCCAGCGACAGAGAGGAAAGTACAAAATTTATTTTCTCCAAAATCTTCTTTAAAACAATTCTTCTGAATTAAAATGAAATATTTATAGAAGAAAATACTTATAAACCAAAGCATTATATTTCATAAATCCTTTGAAAGCAAATTTTTAAAATCCCGGACTTAAGTTCTAAAATCTCCAATTTGATTTATTCTAATTTCAACTTAGCTTCAATTATTATAAATATTTTTATTTCCTAACACCCGATCTATATCAATCAAATATATACATAATATCATTTAAAACTTTATTTTATATATAGAAAATATAATAGGCAAAATTATTTCATTCACCTATATTAAAACGGATATTATGTCGGTCTGTCCTATTAAGTGTTTAGAAATCCCTATTGATGACATAGCGTCCCATGCATCAACCAGAATTTATAAATACAAAGCGGAACAGGTCAACACAATATCAAAATCCTTTTATAACACTAACAAATACGCTCTCTCATATGTATATACACTCAGCGACTCCCATAGGATATTTCTATCCTATTAACAAAGAGTCAAACCCCACAGAGCCAAAGTTTATCGCTAAACCAAAGCTCTGATACCAACTGTAACATCCCGCCTTTTCGCACACTTTACACCGACGCACATGTCGATTCAAACCATACGGAAGGGCGGATTGTTATGGGGTAAATAAGAAAAGCAGAGAAGAAATAAAAGGAAACAGAATCTCACGGCGGAAGGATAAAATATAATAATAAATATACAGTTCATAAACGGTTTACAAAACACATGATTCTTCTTTATACAATAAATATCAGAGTTATGCATACCAATACGATCAATGCAGCGGAACAGTATGAGTGTGGTGCAATACTATAAATAATAATAATACGAATTCTTCGTCTTCGTCCTCCAAAGCTAAAGTCTTCGATCCTGAAACGCTCGGACTGACCCGAGCGAATTTGAAAAGACAAAAACACTCGAGTCAGAACTAAAAGATCTTATGTGAGTTAAATTAACAGAAATAAATATGAGTACAGTAACTCAAGAGATGTTCGGGATTTACATCTCCTAAGGATCCGTTAAACTATTTACTATGTAGTATATTGCGCTATTATAATAGTGTCTATTTATAAAATAAACTTACTTTTAAATAGCGTTAAGGCTTTACATTTTCCACCTTAACACGTAAAATGCCAATAGTCTATACAGTACCGTAATACCTCCTGATCGGGAGGCTACCAGAGGATACTCCATAGGTACGACACAAATAGAAACTCGTAGTAAAGGCTCGGTATGGTAGGTGACACGGCACAACTAGGCAATGCCAGGGTAGATATACCAATTGCTATCCAGGCTGGTGGAAACGCGTAGCCGCAGTTACCGCCCACCTCGGACTAACTCCCCAAAATCAAAATATAGAAGTGGCCACTGAATCAATCCAAGTCAAAGTATAATATCGAAGAGGAGGGTCCGATCAGAGGAATGACCTCATTGGCCTGAGAATCGCTCCTGTTTTAGCCACCTTATGCCAACTCACGGGAGTCGGGTCCACGTATTTACCTTACAGGAAACGTCGCCACCACCTACTTCATTCTGGAATCTCCACCGCGTACACGGTTAGTCAAAGTGGTTTTCGGTATCGACAGAGAGTATGTCCATATCCGATCCCGGTCTCTTTGCCAACCCATCGTTATTATAACACCGCGGTCATTTTGAAAAAAGTTTATACTTTAAAACCAGAATAGAATTTTCCATTTCAAAACTATGAATACGATATCATTTTAAAACCCAAAACAATATGATATCATTTTATCCAAATATAATTCTTTTCCAAAACCATACTGCTTTAAAATTCATAATATCTGGAAACCAAATATTTGAAATATACTTTCAAAACATAATATTTCGGAAATTATACTTTAAACCCATAACTTCTAAAACTTAAATGGTTGGGATATTCAACGGTATATAGAATAAATGGTTTAACTTTAAAGTTATTTTGTAAAGAAAAATAAATTCCCATGACTTTACAAATATATTTCTTTATTTAAAGTTTTAAACCAAAATTTAAATATCACTTCAAGTTCCAAAACCCCTTCAATTTCTATATATATATGTATATCCATTTGGGGTATTAATATTTCAAAACTAAAGTTGGAATTTATTCCTTCAACAAATTAAATGGTTTATTATTTAGTCTTGAATATTCACATCAAATCCATAAATAAAACTCCAATTCTAGTAATTAAATATTTTCTCAAATTTTTTTATACTAGAATATTCCTTTTTAAATTTATTTAGGAAAAATTCAGTTTATAAATATCACATCTTTAAAACTTCCAAACTTAACATAGATTATAAATTATCAAATCCATTCCTAAATTTTTTTTTATTCCATTTTTATTTAACGGATTTATACAAAGCTCAAATTCAAAATTTAACTTTCATATGTATATATATATATGGAAGAATAATATTTATAAAATATCAAAACTAAATTTTAATAACCGTATCTCATCCAGACCATAAAAATCACTTTAAAATAATTTATATATAGACCACGGTGCCTGTATAAAATTTTCTATCCTATGGTCAAGTTATACGGATATTTATCATTTCAATCCGCAATTTAAAATAAAATTTTGCGGTTGTATATCATTTCAAACCACAATCCCGAAAAAAATAAAATGCATGATGACTTGCAGTTTAATGATATAAAATAAAACATCCATTCATCAACATCATCCATCATCCAAATCACCATCATCATCCAAAATAAATCAATATCAATATATATCTAATAATATATAGCAGGTAATGACTGGCAGTTATATTCAAAAATAAATTTAACCACTATTAAATTAACAGTTTATATTCAGTAATAAATTTTATAACTTTTTAACAAGCAGTTTATATGCAATTAAATAGATTCTAACTGTCAATTAATATGCAATAAATAAACTAAATTAACAGTTAATTTAAATAAATGCGAATAAACAGATATGATGAATAAAACATGTCAAACAGTTCTAAATAAATTTCTACTCATATCAAACATTAATTTAACAAACATAAAAGCTTCTAGAAGTTGTGAGTGGGTTAAAACACTCACCTTTTGAATTTAAATCGAATTTAAATCCGATTTAAACCGAAAAATTCGACGGTCTCAGAATTTGTCCAAACCAGCGTCAATGGATCTGGAATTAAATTACGATCCTAACAAAAGAAATTTTGCGTGAATCGGAGAACGTATGAAAAAAATATTCATTTTAAACGATTTGAAAACAAAAATAAAAATAAAATAAAATAAAATAAAACAAAACCCACTTAACTTCAATGGCCACGTCAGCTAAAAGCTACAGCACATCGTCGAATTTTTTCTGGTCAAACGAATATCCAAAACAGAAAACGAATTGTACCAGCAGATTACGTGTCTCGAGAACTTTATCATAAATTTTGTGGAATTTTTGTGGAGAGTTTGAATTTTATTAGAAAATTTGAATTGTAGATAGATTAGGTTTTGTAACCATTGAGGAAGAGAAAGAGATGAAGAAAAATGAACGTACTGCCAATTGACAATAGAAAGGAGGCTAGGGTTTATCACAGCATATTTATAGATAGATCGCAACAGGATAGGTGTGCACGAATTTTAACGTGCAAACAGAAGTGGTCCCAAAAGGATATTAATTATACACGTTACGGATTAAATTATTTCTTTCTCAACATTTACATTGCATTTTAAGCGTATTCACACATGTATAATTAGATGCTTCATTTAAATTTCCATATATATATTCACAATTCCATAAATTTCCAAATACGTAGATAAATTTCCAATTTCAACTAAATTCTAAATTACTGTAATAATTACAGATTAAATTTCTATCCATTCTCAATAGATTGCGTTTACATACTAAAATCCACATTTCTATGTATATTTGAATTCCATATTATACATATTTTATTTATCTTAATTACTTCCAACTTAAATTTCAATCAACATAAAACGTTTTATTCAGTTTCCAAAAATTTCAATCATGCTTTACATCCAAATGAATAAATAACTTAATTCCCATTTAAGCATTTTTCATTTGATTTGCAATCAATCTTTTATGATCAATTAAATCCCGATATATTAATTAAACGTTATTTCCATCATTCTTTATCCTATGAAGAAATTTAAGTTATTCACACCTATTACTAAATTTCATATTAATGCACACAAATTTATATTTATTGCAATGGTTACCAAATATTTCCCTGCAATAATTCATTCCCCTATACATACTTACAATTTCACTTAAACTTTACTATACCCATTTATTTTCTCAACATTAAAACCAACGTTACCTCAATTCCACTAATGTACACTTATTCTATTATCACTTACTAACCATTCAAATTTTTATTAACAAATAGGCAGGTAATTCCTATGTTACAAATTTTTAATTCATCCTAATCCCTTACTATTGACATACATTTGCATTACTTACATATCATTTACAATGTTACCCAAAATCTCTATCCATTGTAATTAATACCTTAAATAAGTTTCAATTTATATTCAAGTAAATACATTACCCTTTTTCGTTATGTCATCCATTTTTCACAAGAAACGTTTTATCGTTTCGACAACATTTTATTTCTAATTACCTACATTGATTTGTGTACGTCTCTACTATTTAAAGCATTACCATTCTCACCTTCATCTAAATCTTCATTTATGAGTATTTAAAATAAATTTCACTTATTTCCTATTTATACACTTATAAATTCCAATTCCAATAAATAGATAAATCTCTGTTTGCACTACTTAAATCAAAAATCAGCGATTATCCTATCTATACATTTTAAGTGGATGGATCAAATGTTGTATTCAAAAATCTACTTCTTAATATTCTTAGATTTAAACTCAACTCTCTATTAACAGATGTTTAAACTTCTTTTATTACCATTAACTTATTATTATACATTAAACTTAAATATACTGACAAAGCTTGTTTTTGGTACTCTTTTCATTTCCATAAATAAAATTAGCAGTGGATTCATACCTTATTATGTAATTATCTTTAATTCCACCTAACTAAATATTTACATAATCTTTTATTTGCAATAAATCAACTATTTTATATTAATTAAATTTAATCTTCCTGGTTTACTTATTCATAGTATGTAATTCAGTTACTCACCCTAACCTATTTATTTGAAATCCAATCTAGATTATTTTTACTAAGTTCCAATTTCCAAAGGTTACTGCAATTAATCCAATTAATTGCAATAAATTCTAATAAATTTGATTTTATTGGATTACAACTCAAAATAAATCAATTATTACTCAACTACCTAATTAACATTTCTTTTACATTCCAATACATAAATATTTCCCAAAATTTCATCTTTTATTTGCATAACTTACCGTATCTAAATTTTATTGGAAATTTTGTTAACTTTACGCATAAATAAAGTTAGAACCTCAATTAATTCATTCCATTTTGGTTTCATTCTTTATATCACATTAATCATCATATTATGAATGGAAATTTATCTAGGTTGCATCTTATTTATTCACTTACCAATATTCCACACTAACTGCAATAATTTAGTGCATTAATTGAAATTGATCAAAATAAAACTTAACAAACTAATAGAATAAATAACGTACAAAAATTTATTGTCATTAATCTATTTCATAAGTCTACACTCAAATACTCACTTAAAATAAGTTTTACGTTTCCATTAATTCGCGTTCGCACACCCGTTACTATATTAAAAATTACTAAAGTAACGTTTTTCTTAATAACAACATTAAAATTTCTCAATATTTAAATGAACTTTATTTCCAATACATGCTACCTAATTGCATTTACTTATGATCTTATCCAAACATTCATTTATATTTTATTTCCATCAATTAGTTAATATTTACATCCATTTATTAACAATTTACTTCCATTATACAATTGCAATTTATTATAGTTATTATTACATTAAATACTATTTCAATTTTATTCTTTTAGTATTAATTAAACAATCATATTTAAATTAAGATATTATAATGTTTTTCACTATTTATTTACACTCCATTAAAACCCAACAGTCGTCTCAATCACTTTTGAATTTGCATTAAATTGGTTGTCCAGCAACTGCCATTTGTATTACTATCTTAATTCTTATACAGTTACCGTTTTACCAATTTACTAATACATAGGTAATTTAAATTTTTGTCTTTAATTCTTTATTTTATATTTTATTCAAGTGCAACAAATTACACTATTCCTTTATTGATATTTCACCTAACCTTTCAACAATTAAGTTAAATAACTGTTTCTACAATTCATTATTAATTATAAATTTAATTCTCCTTTATTTATGCAACTTACACAAGGGTATAAATCTTCCATTACCTCAATCATTAGATTTCTATTAAATTTAACAATAATTAAGATTTTTAATTACCGTTGCTATAAATTTTCATTTAGCGTTCATCTAGTATTAATTTACCTCCTTTATATATATAGATATTTCCCTTTTCTACAAAATTTAAATTTCAAAATCCTTTTTAATTAAAAATTTAATTGTCGAAATTTACGGGTCGTTACAAATTCCTTCCCAACCTTTATATGCTTATAGACGCCATGGTTGTATCAGCTTTTGGATTATATCCAAAACCTACAAACTTTGTTATCCTCCTACTAACTTCAAGATATTTTGGATATTATGTGTAAATAGCCTCTTCAAAATCATCATTTAGAAATTCTGTTTCAACATCACTGTGCAAAAACTCAAAGTCAATTTGTGTGATAATTACATGTAGAATCCGAACAGACTCAAGCAAGTTGACTAGAAAACTTACTCCACCAATTTCAACATTATAATCATTGAAGTCATTAACTTTCGACACTGCTTTATACAATTACAACTGCATTGGTCTTCTTCTCGAAGACTCATTTGTGGCTGAAGGATCATATCCTTTTCGTTATATTTACAAAATTCATATTTTTCCAATGTACTTGGAATCCATTTTAGATTTAAAGCATTCTGCCATGTAGCAGATTCTATACTCTTTGACATGTCGACTACCAGAGATTGCTATTACTAACAATTCATTTTCTCAACATTGATAAGAAACTCGTTGTTTCTCTTCAATGTGCGAGAATTCTTATTAGACATTCTAATGTAACATGTCTGTTTTAGGATTGGTTAAATTTACTTCGTCTATGTATTTAGTCACTATGTTAGAATCTTGGATCGTATCCAAGTCTGTCGCTCCACCACTAGTTTCTCTAGAAAGAAATTCCTTCTATATAAAGGTGGTGTTTTCTTGGAACAACACTTAGTTTCTCAGATGGTGGAATGTGCATTTAATTTTTTTTATGAACTGCCTATAGACTTGCATAAAATAGATTTAGTTTTGAGTTTATTAAACCTACATTCGTAATGTAAATTGGATGTCCATACATCTGAGACTATTTAAGATTAGGGTTCCTTCCAAATTCATATCTTATATGAAATCATAGACTGTGCTTTTAGATGAAATTAAATTTAACATATGTATTTACTCTTAAGCACACATCCTTATATAAAGAAGTAACTTAACTTCACTCATTATCAATTGTACTTTGTATAAAAAAAATTATTACTCTTTATCGTTACATCATTATGTAGCATAGGAATGGGTGGCTTTGGGAATGAACTTGTTTGCTATTAGATACTATTAAAACTCTTTGAAGGGACTGGGTAAAATAGGTAGATTTAAAAAAATTCCTATTTTGGATCTGTTGGGCCTACGAAGTATAAAATGAATTTTAGATCTAATATAAAATATTTTAAATAAAATCTTAATTTGATTATATTTGTTTAAAAAGTTTTTTTAAATATATATAAGCTTTAATTTTATAAGAGTATCAAATACACTTATACATGTATAGAGCATGTGCTACAAATATGAAGTGTACATAGCTAATGTGATTGTATATAGGTGTTGGGATTTACAATGTAATGGTCCTATTTGTTCCTTTATATATGCCTTTGTTTTCTATAGTTTATTTTGAAATTATATAAAATAAAAACATATAATTTCAAAAAAAAACCATGGAAAATAAAGGCATATATAAATGGACAAGTAGATTCGTTGCGGTGTAAACCCCAGCACCTATATTCACATTATAAATTATATAAAATAACAATATATATGTGTGTGTGTGTGTGTTTATGTATAACTTTTATATATATATATATATAATATTGTAAAGTTATTTTAACTAATCAAAAAGTTTACGTATATTCAAAATGTCAATTAATTGTATATAAGTAAGTAATTAATAAAGAGAGGAAAGGCGGATGAGTTATATCATTTCATTTACTCATCGTTTAATGCCATTTCAAAACGATTTTGAACACTCAAACACTTCCTAATTTTGACTAAAATGTTTTAAAATCTAAAACTAACAATTTTGAGTCTAATTTTTAACTCAGGATGGATTTAAAATTAAATTTGTGATTTTACACAGAAGTCCATTTTATAAACTTTGAGTAGAAACAACATATGTATATACATATATGTTTACATATATGAATAATTACAAACTATGTTTTTATTAAAATAACATACACACACACACATATATATATAAACTTTTTAATCTATTATATGTTTTAAAATTAAAATAACAACTAATGTCTAACTTTAACTTAAGAGAGATTTAAAGGGTTTATGGTGTTTTGCACAAAAGTTCACTTATGTTATTTTTGATCAAAACAACTTTTAAACATATGTGAACAATAATCAAAGGAATTGCATTCAAAACAACAAATATATGAAACATCTATTCAAGCTTCAAAGTAATTTCAAACAATTAACATGCATAGTTAATTTATGTTTGTGTATATGATGAGTTACAAAATACACCAATCAAATTAAAATTAGTTTCAATCCAAAATGATTTGTTTGTTTTAAATAATATTTCTAAAACAATGAAAAAATTAGATTAGATAATTTAGGCACAGGTAAATTCATTGTAAAAATAATTAGATCTAAACTATATAAATAACATGAAAATATGATCAAAAAAGATAAAGCATGTGTAGGATCTAATTATATTGACATGATAAACATACAATCAATTAAAGTGTAACATGTATCAGATTTAAACTATGTGTTAACGTAACAAGGAAATAATGATATTAGATATTGCATGTATAGGATCTAAACTTTATCAATATGGTGAATATGTAATCAAATAAAATTAGAATTTCCTTAATATGACGCCAAAGATTTGCACCTTGAGCGAAGAATAAAACCCTGACTCATTTAATCAACCTCTGAATTTTACAAAGGTCTAGAGACAAACACAACCTTTAATGAATTGATTTTTTAGGAATATTTATTCAATGAGAGCATGAAATTTTTGGCCATGATTGGAGAGGGAGAGGGAAGCGGAGAAAAAATGGATTGTTTGTAGAATAATAGAATGAATGAAAGAAATTTTATTTTAAAGGTGTTTGCACAAAAAATGGGCAAACAACTCCAAGTCGTTTGATTAGTCGATTTTATGTTGTTCTTAATGATTTGGATGATTTATGCAAATATGTAAAAACATGGACTAAACTGTAAAAGACACACAGATTTATAGTGGTTTGGCCAGAATGTGCCTACGTCCACTTTATATGTTATTCTCTTTCACTGTTCAGATTACAAGTACAAGGCTTTTATTATAAGTGTATGAAAGCTGTTTGAAAGTTCTGTCCGTGCTTGAGCCCTCAAACCTTGCCCTATATTGTTGTACCTCTACCCCTCTATTTATAGAGTGAAGCTGGGGGTAGGGGCCTTGGATGTATATAGCTGCTGGTGGGCCTGTGCTGATGTGATATGGCCTGGCAATGCTGGTTCGGTAACGCCTTCTTCACTTTGGTTCGGTAGCATTGGTTCGGTGGTGAAAGCATGCATTGGTTCGGTGGTGAAAGCATGGATTGGTCCGGTGGTGTTGGAGTTGAGTTCTGGTCCGGTGGTGAGTGGAGTTGAGTTATGGTCCGGTGGTGAGTGGAGTTGAGTTCTGGTCCGGTGGTCTTGGTCTGGTGGCCCTGGTCCGGTGGTGAGTGGAGTTGAGTTCTGGTCCAATGGTCTTGGTCTGGTGGAAATACGCCCAACATTTGGCCCCCAAAGTGGGACATATACCTGCATATGTCGTGCTTTGTTTTAGATCATTCAGTTTGGACACTCTCATTCGGCCCAAGTGCCGAACCAGTTGATACGGTCATCATATGCTTGCCTACAAGTATGGGCTTCACGCCTCTGTTATTCCTCACTATTTGAAATAGCCGAACCAAACTTCTGTTCTGCCGAATCAACCATATAACCGAACCAGTTTTGTCTGCCGGACCAGGTGAGGCTTTCTTCTGCCGAATGAACTTCATGCTCGAACTACGGATTGAGATTGAGGAGTATGAGTGCCGAATGGGCCCTCAGCTTCGAACTACCGAATGAACTCGGGGAGTACGAGTGCCGAATGGACTTTTAGCCTCGAACTACCGAATGAACTCGGGGAGTACAAGTGTCGAATGGGCTTTGATGTTTTGAATTATGAATGAGATTCCAGACTGTAGGTACTTGTTTGTCTGCATTCCTTGCTCTAACGATGTGTTTTCTCGTGTTGCAGATAATGTCTCATAAAGTAGAAACTCGTTCTGACAAGAAGAAATCCAAGGACAAAGGAGAGTCCTCCATAGTGCCCCTAGTTCGGGCAGAACCAGAACGTCATGGACCAACCCCGAGATCATTAGTAGACGGGTACGGTCCTCAGGAGCTCTTGAACTCACCGCCTGACTGCTTTCCCAGCTCCCTCAAAGATGAGCAGCTTGACGTTATATCTTGATCTTTTGGGATTGACAGAGCGCATATGATGTTGCCGGGGGAAGGAGTGATGCCATATAACCCCCCAGAAAGGTATTTTGCTTACAGTAGGTATCACTGCATGTGCGGAGCTATCCCTCCGATCAACGCTTGGATAGCCAACTTCATCACATACTTGAAGGTGGCCCCTTTCTAGCTTCAGCCCAACTCCTATGCCATCTTGGTGAGTCTGTTTATTATCTTCCAGAGAAAATACGGGCGTCCCCCTTCCAACCGGGAGATCCGGTACCTGTATAACTTGAGAGGCTATAAGAAGGGGTCTCCATATATAAGCTTAGAATCGGCCGTGTCTTTCAAGACAGTCCTGGACTTATATTCAAAATTTAGCATGTTCAAGAAGGAATGGTTTTTTGTCAGGGATGACTCTGTTTCTTTCTACCGCTTCACCTCTGTCTGTAAGTTGAATCTCATTTATAATTTCCGTTCTGACTGCAATGCTCCTCCTAATGTGCTTTATTTCTTGCTAGTGACAGGTGGCTTTGCGGTTGTAGAGAACGATCGTCTGCTTCGGATGGCTTAGGAAATAGAAGCCATTCCGGAAAATGAGAGGGCAGCTTCTTATTTGATCAGGAATGCTACTCTTTTGGGGCTCAACTTGATTCTGCCACTCCAGTCTGTGGTCAAGCAAAGAGACACAGCTGAGGAGAAGGCCGCCAAGGCTAAAGGAGGGGCTACGGCGAAGAGTGGCAAAAGGAAACCCTTCTCGAAACATCCAATTGCCGGGGGGAAGAGACTTAAGAAGTCCAATGGACCCTCCCCCAGCACATGTCCAGACATCCCGGAGGAGGAAGATGTGGAGGAGGAAAGAGGCGAGATGAAGGAGGTGAGGTGGAGAGTGGAAGTGGTGGAGAAGGTGAGGGTGATGGTCATAGCGATGATGGTGGCGACGGACAGTGTGGTGATGGTACTGGGGCTTTGTCTTCTAAGCAAGCAGGTGTGATCCAGGAGTGGACAGACGATGCTCTCCGCCTAGCTTTTGAAGGGTTGGAGGAAGGATCGGCTGTAGTGGAGAAGCCTAAGAAAGCTGACAAGGCCAAGACCGGTACCGATTCGTCTTCCAAGAGCGCTTCAGCTGAGGCAATTCCTGCGATTCAAGGTGAATTTTTGACTCCTGCAAACTCCATTTATGATAAGGATTTAGGAACATTTTATGGCCAACTCCCATCCTGGAATGAGATCCAGGACTTATTGCAGTATCCTACTCCTCCCCGGGGTTTGTATAACAAAGCATCTCTTTACTCTTCTTAACTTGATATATTTCTTGAGTTATAGTTCAATGTATGCCTGTAACACGTTGTTTTTATCCCAGAAGCAGGTAAGGCGGCCAAGACGTCAGATGTTTGGCACCGTCTTGAACAATACAAACTTCTCAAGGCTTCAACTAAACCAAGGCCTCCGACCAACCGCCCTGGAGACGTAGTCGGCTACCGCCCTCTTCTTGGAGTTATCGAAGAGGATGTCCAAAGGAAGAAGAGGAGTCGTTCCTTGTTTGAATCCTCACCTGGTCCTCAGTCCCCAACTCAGCCTCTTCGGGATACCACGGAGGAGGATATTGAATTTATACCTTCTCCGCACCCGTCTGAAAATCCTTCCGTTACCCAGATAGATCATCCCGGCTTGGCTCGTAATCCGTTTGCAAGTCATCCAGATCTGGATCTGGGTTCTTGCGATATTACCTTTGATGAGGCTACCGGTGAGCACTTTCTCCCTTGTAATCCTATGGTAAGAGTACTGGATGAAGCTAAGTCCCTAGACCTTGATTTGCTTACCACTCGGGTTGTAACTTTGGGGGACGAAGCTAAGGCGAACATTAACCGGGTTGCTGAGGAAACCAGGAAGCTGATGGGGCATCATGCCCGACTGGTCAAGGCTGGAGAAGAAATTGGGAGTGCTAACATTCGACTGCGGTTAATGGTTTCCGACCAGGCCAAACAACTTGTTGATCAAGCTATCCAGATCTCTCAACATGAGGCCGCCTCAAGACAACTAAAGAAAACCATGCAAAAGGCCAGCAGAGCAGAGTTATGGAAAATGGAGGCTGCTTGTAAGGAACGGATTGATATGGCTATTGCAATGGTGGATGAGGTCCGGAAAGCGGATCTCGAGCAGATACAGGAGCTATCTGGGAAACTTGAAGTCGCAGAGCTTATTCAAACCAAGCTGAAGGAGCAGATGGAGGCGATGAGGAAATCCTTCCAGGCTGACTGCTCGCGATACCAATCGGAGAGGGATGCTGCTACTGTAAAGTTGTTGGCTTCTGAGGACCGAATAAGGGAGTTTGAGGAGAATGAGGGGATAATGGATGAGATGCTTCAGGACATATACTTTCGCACTTGGAAACAGGGCAACTTATCTTGGATGGATGATTATCCCCGAGTCATGGCCAGGATTTATCTCAGGGCCCTGGAGGAGGCTAAGGCCAATGCGGATAAGGAGGGTGGCGTGGCCTTTGGAATGGATGCAGTTACGACTCAATTCAAAAAGGAGGAGAAAGCGGTGGTGAAAGAGGGTATGCGGCTGCTTGCCGCTGAGGAGGTTGGTGTGCAGTTAGAGGATGATGATCAAGGAGCAGATGCTGGTAAGTCTTTCCTTTTAGCTTCTCGTAACTTGATTGCTTATTGTTTATGGCTATTAATGCATTCTCTCCTGAATTGGATAGGCGGGACCTCTGGAGCACCCATTACCTCTGGTCAACATGCCGAGCGTTCCAATCCGGCAGGATAGAGGTGAAGCACCGGCGCAGCCGATTCCTTGACTTGATCTGGATATCTTTCGGTCTGTTTGACATTGCTGTCTATGCTAGTCCCAAAACATTCATGTATCTTTTAAGCTGTAATTGTGTTATTGGTAACGAACGACTTTTCTCTTGGCATGTAATTTTTAACTTAAGCTGATTCTGTCATATTTGAATGCTTTTGTTATTTCGGTGTGTTGCATAAGAAATACAGTTGTGCACGCGCCCGTGATTCAATTGTGTTTGATGTCAAGTTCTTGCTTAAGATATAGTTTCATATCTTGCAATGTTAGTGTGATGCATGAATAAATTACAGCTACGTATTCATATACAAAAGAAGAAAGTATCGCCCTTTATGTTTTAGTCATAGATAGTTGCTTTGAATGTCTTGTATGACTGAGTATGGAATGCAGCTGAGTGACCTGTCATCCAGTTGTGAGTTCCTATTCCCATTAGCGAGCGTCTCCTATTTTGTGTCCTGTACTTTAGGGACCATTATAGAGGATAGGAGGAAAGTTTTTAAATAAAATAGAAATATAAGAATAGTAAAACTTCCGATCACGGAAGGCCTGCGATGTGCTTAAGTTCGTGGCAAACGGGTTTTGTAGTCACTTTCCCTAGTTGTGGGACTTGGAGACATTTGTCACCCATCTTACACCTCCGCGGGGAGTTTCTCTTTTTACCACAGTCGTACTTAAGACACTCGGAGCTGAGATCGCGCACAGTAACTACCCGAGCAATTATGGCCCGTATTCGTGGGTATTATTCGATTTACCGTGGCCGGCTAGCGTGGGTGCCGATCGTCAACTGCGAACTACCCCTGGCTGGCTACACCTTATGTTGGGGTTTAAATTAGGTTCACGGTTGCTGGAAAGCCGAACGTCGTAATGAGCTTCCTAGATTATAGTCGGCCTACTCGGTGGCTTATAATCGGCTCATTACAGTTGGCTTTAAGGGCCGATCGTGAGCAATGAGTTAACCCGCAGCAGAGGGATGCTGGAACAAAAGTGTCCCATTGGCGAGGGCATAGATTCGTATAGTACCTGTTAGGTCTCGTCCAGGTGAAGTCGCGTTGTGATGTGTCTTGAATGGAAACGCCATTATACAGGATTTTGTTCAACAGAAAAGGATAAAGTTAACAAGCAGCCAAGATATAAAGGAACAAGTTAAAAAAAAGACAAGTTTTTAAAGTGGTTCGGCACGAAAATGCCTACGTCCACTGATTCTCTTTGTTAATTCACTTCATATGGGCGGTACAAGTTAAGAAAAGTATCGACGAAGGTGTTGGATGTTCCATGCCCTTTGGAACACTTCTCCGTCCACTGTTGACAAAATATAAGCTCTGTTGTGGAGATCTTTATGAATTACATATGGTCTATCCTAGATTGGATCTAGTGCACCGGAGCGCGGGAAGATTCGGTTGAGGACAAGATCTCCTTCTTGTAAGCTGCGATGCTTGACTTTGGAGTTGTATTATGCTGCCACTTTTTGCTTGTGAGCTGCTGCTTTGAGTGCTGCATTGTTTCTTTTCTCTTCAATTAGATCCAAAGACATGTGAAGGAGTTCTTCGTTCTCTTCTGGGTTATAGTGGATCCTACGGTAGGAAGGCACTATAGTTTCTACTGGGAGCATGGCCTCCGATCCGTATGCCAAAGAGAAAGGAGTATGCCCCGTTGATGTTCTGAAAGATGTGCGGTAGGCCCAAAGTGCCGTAGGAAGTTCATCCACCCAAGCGCCTTTTGACTTTTTAAGTTTCTTCTTGATTAGAGTTTTGAGAATTTTGTTAACAGCTTCGACGTGTCCGTTTGCCTGGGGATAAGCTACAGACAAGAAGCTCTAGTGAATTACATGCTCTTGGCACCAGTCGGCGAACTCCTCGCTGTCAAACTGAAGTCCATTGTCCGATATGATTTTGAGTGGAACTCCGTACCTGCATAGAACACTTTTGATCAAGAAGTTAATAACTTTTGCCAAAGATATTTTATTTAGAGGTTCTGCTTCCACCCATTTGGTGAAATAGTCGACTGCCATTATAGCATATTTGGCTCCGCCTCGGCCCACTAGCAGTTCGCCAATCAAGTCAATTCCCCATACTGCAAAGGGCCAAGGGTTGGTCATTTGAGTAATCTCATTTGTTGGTAGTCGAGGAATCTTAGCGAATTTATGACATCTGTCACATTTTTTGACGAAGTCTAAGGCGTCTTTGTTTAAGGTGGGCCAGAAATATCCATATCGGAGTATCTTCTTCGCCAAAGTTTGCCCTCCAGTATGATCTCCACAGCTTCCTTGATGGATGTTGGATAAGATTTCCTTGGCTTCCCTTCCAGCGACACACCTTAATAAGGGGTTAGAGAAGCCGCGCCGATAGAGGACGCCTTCTTGTATTGTGTAGCAGGAAGTTTTCGTTAAGATTTTCTTGACTTCGTTACGCTCGCTGGGCAGTGTGCCATCTTGTAAGAATTTTCGTATGGGAGTCATCCAAGTTTCTTCTTCGATTGCAGCTATCAGATTCACTTGCTCGAAACTCGGGGTTAGTTGCTTTAAGATGGCTACTGTTCTGGAAATGGTATCGTCTTTCATGCTAGCTTGCTTTGCCAGTTCGTCGGCCTCTTGGTTCTCTTCTCGAGGAATGTGTTTGATTAAATAGCGATCCAATTAATCGAGTAGCAGTTTGGTCTTCTTTAGATATGCTGTGAGTCGTTCTCCTCGAGTCTGAAATTCTCCTAGTATTTGATTTACAACAAGTTGTGAATCACTATGAAGACATAAAGAACTGACTCCAATCTCTAAGGCAAGTTCTAATACAGCTATTACTGCTTCATATTCTGCATCGTTGTTGGTGGCAGCGAATTCCAACCTTAGAGCATAGTGTAGCTTCCTTCCCCTGAGAGTGATTATTACAATACCTGCCCCCGAGCCTTGTTCGTTTGATGCTCCATCCACAAAGAGATTCCACTTGATGTCTTATGCTATTTCAGATTGCTCCTTACCTTCGTTGGTAGTGAATTTGGCAATGAAATCGGCCATGGCTTGTCCCTTGATGGCGGTGCGAGGATGGTAGGTGATATCATATTGACTCATTTCAATGCACCATTTAAGTTGTCGCCCAGAAGTGTCGGGACGATGGAGTACCTACCTTAGCGGTTGATCGGTTAGAACTCTGATGGAATGAGATTGGAAATAGTGTCGCAGTTTCCGTGATGTGATTAGTAAACAGTATGCCAGCTTCTCAAGTTTAGGATATCTGGCTTCTGCCCCGTAAACCTCTTTCTTACAAAGTATACTGGCCGCTGCGCGCGGTTGTCTTCTCTCACCAAAGCGGCGCTTAGAGCATGAGATGACACAGCAAGGTATAGGTATAGCTCTTCCCCTTCGTTTGGAGTTGAGAGTACTGGTGGTCTCTGGAGGTGTTCGATTAGGTTAAGGAAGGCTGTTAAGCATTCGTCAGTCCATTCGAACTTTCCTTTGTCTTTCTTTAGAGCTTCGAAGAAAGGGATGCACTTGTCAGTCGCTTTAGAGATGAATCTGCTTAGGGCGGCCACTTTCCCATTTAGGCTTTGCATTTCTCTTCGAGTGGAAGGTATCCTGATATCTTTAAGAGCTCGGACTTGTTCAGGGTTTGCTTCAATTCGTCTGGCATGGACGATGAATCCCAAGAACTTTCCTGATGATACTCCGAAGGAGCACTTTAGAGGATTCAGCTTCATTCCAAATTGGCGAAGTACCTGAAACATCTCGCCTAGGTGGCTTACGTGATCGTTGGCTTTCCTCGACTTTACTAGCATGTCATCCACATAAACTTCCATGGTTCGTCCTATTAGTTCCGCGAACATCTTGTTGACGAGGTGCTGATAAGTAGCTCCGTCGTTTTTAAGTCCAAAAGGCATTACTCTGTAGCAGTACAATCCCCGGTCAGTGACGAAACTAGTGTGGTCTTGATCGGGAGCGTGCATAGGAATTTGGGTATATCCTGAGTATGCGTCCATAAAAGATAAGAGTTCGTGCCCGGCAGTGCTGTCCACAAGCTGATCGATTCGGGGGAGTGGGAAGCAATCCTTCGAGCAAGCATCATTTAAGTTGGAGAAGTCAATGCATGTTCGCCACTTCCCATTAGCCTTCTTTACTAGTACCGGGTTAGCAATCCACTCTGGGTAGATGGCTTCTCGTATGAAGTTATTGGCAAGTAGGTTCTTTACTTCTTCATCGAGGGCTGCTGATCGTTCTGCCCCCATACTTCTCTTTTTCTGCTTTACTGGCACCTTAGTAGGATTGATGTTCAGTACGTGGCATGCTACGTCTAAGGAGATTCTAGTCATGTCAGCGTGCGTCCATGCAAATACATCCAAGTTGTGGTGGAGAAGATCAATGAGTCGATCCTTCAATTCTGCTTTTAGCCGAGATCCGATTTTCAATAGTCTACTTGAGTCGTGTTTGTCTACAGATACAAACTCCATAGCCTCTGCAGGCTCGGCGGTGGCCTCCTCCTTTTCATTCCTGGGGTCTAATTCATTGAAAGGATCACTGGTATATCGAAGAGTAGGGGCTTTCTTTAGTTGCTATGCTTCCAAGTTTTTCGTGCAGAGAGTAGTCTCTGCATTCTTCCCTTTATCCTTCCTGCGGTTATTGCGAAGTTCAGTTACATAGCAATCTTGAGCAGCGTCTTGATCTCCCTCTACTTCCTCTATTCCATTGTCTGTCGGAAATTTCATCTTCAGGCACCACGGGGCCATGACAATTTTGGAAGTCAGACAAGGCTGTTCTTCCTAAAAAGGCGTTGTAGGCCGAGTGGTTTTCTATTAGCACAAATGTTTGTTTCCGCACAACGGAGCGGGGATGACTTCCCATGTCAACAAAAAGGTCCAGTTGCCCGAGGGGCATCTTCGCATCTCCAATGAAACCGTGTAGTGGTTTGTTGTAGGGAGACACATCCTTCATTGACAGCTTCATTCTGTCGAAAGCATGCTTGAATAGGATATTTACTTAGCTTCCAGTGTCTACTAGAATTCGAAAATTTTTGGCTGGACCGAACCAGGCAGAGATGACCATAGGATCCATGTGAGGGTATTGCCTTCCCTCTAGGTCACGCCTACCGAATATGATATCATCATTCTCTTTCCGCTTCGGGTGGCGTTCTTTTATAGCAGAATTAATGCAGTCTTCATTGTTTTTAAGCGACTTTCCATATCTTTCCATCTCTGCCCAGCTTCTGTCAGCGATGTGTGGTCCTCCCGATATGGTATGGACTTTCGATACTTTAATTTAGACCCAATTATAGTCTTTCGATGGACGCCAAGGCATGATTTAACTATAATCAAAGTGGAGTGTCCACATTGAAGTTCCATAGTATTCTCCAGTCGTGGAAATTATGTAACATTGTCACTTCAAGATTATCTGTTTGAACTTAGTTATATTAACTAATAAAAACTCTCGAGTGAGTCATTCTATAATTATCCAATAACCATCAGTTGTAACCTTGGTGCATCCAGCAACCATGAGTAATACACTGCCTAATATTTAGAGAGCGTTATGTACTCTAGTCTCAATAGATGAATCGATATCATTTCTCGAAACATCTTGAATGGGAATATTTAAAACAATATGTTATTTTGAATATGATAAAAATCATATGATAAGAACATATTGTAATACTATCACATAACATATCATTTAATGATTTTCCATTTAATATACTTAAATTAATTAATTATATCACAATATAATAAAGTATATAATAGAACTAAAATGCCTTTAATATGAAAGAGGTTGGTGATTGAGTTAGATATATGTAACAAATTACATAATTAGCCCTTGAGCATACCCCTAACTCTATCACTCTTGTCATAATACTCACCTATTCGATCAAACTGAACTGTTTTATTTCCATTGCATGTTGTATTTTCTAATTCCATTTTATGTTATATGGATTTATCATAGATATCTAACTTATGTCAAATACACATGTTCATATTTGAAATAATTCATCGATGAATTTAATGAAGTACGTGGATCTGATATCTTTCATTAGACATTGGACTACATACATATATATAAATATAAATATATATATATGTGTGTGTGTGTATTAATCCAAAGAGTTAGTCAACTCTTTTATTGCTCCCAATGAATAGGCGCTTTGCCCTTAATTAATTGAGATATAATTTACATGTACCATATGATTCATAATCATATGATTAAAGAATCATTTCTCAAAGATATGGCTTAGTCCATAACTCCAAAATTAATTGTTAAATATTTTAGGTGCTTCTGTATACCAATATTATTTTAAAAGCAAATACCATCATCGAAATGCCAAAGCGCTGATTTGTATTCATACTAAAAAACTACTTCTATGTTCAACCAATGTCGAAAAAAGTTATTATTTTATTAATAATATATGACGTACACGAAAGTAATCTTTCAAAACTTGATGCATTCATTAGCTAGTGTCATATGGCATGCACCTACTATTTTCACTGTTATAATTACAACATTAGAAATGCAAAGCTCCATTCAATTACTTACCACGAGCTATTTATTTCCTTTTATTGAAACTAATTTACAGTTGAGAGTTGTTGACCAAAAAAAATCTTGAACTCAAACAAACAAATCTTATAGAGAACAATTTTCCATAAGAAAACTACATTTGGAATAAAAATCATTTTGTTCATCTACAAATACTTTAAACAATTTTGTTTCTAACGTCTCTTTATGAAATAGATATGATCTTTCACTCTCTTCATCCTAGCTATCCCAACATTATTATTATTGAAGTTGGCCAGTTTGGCAGTTGGTGAAATGAGGTAAATTTTTAAAAAAAAATTCTCTTAGTGGGTCTTAATAGGTTTATGTAAACTATCAGTTAACATATACCTTATTTTATTTTAAAATGTTTATATTTATATTTTTTATATATGTAAACATGACATATATGTAAGCCAATATAAATGTATATATAATAGCAATAAAACATGTGTATAATTATACACGCACAGACATACTAGGATTAGTATCTATTGTATACACATATATATCACACACACACACATATATATGATAATTTAATATACATATCAAGGGAATATATATTCTTAATTATATACATATGTTTAAGTATACTAAGATATGTGCATATGGTTTATATACACATATTCCGAATGCCATATATATATATTTATAGTTTAAACATACATATTTATATAATGCATATTTCTAGTTAATTATATACAAATTATAAAATCATAAAATTAGATTTTTGTATATATGTTATAAAATTCGAAATTATTATATAAATTATATATAAATTAAATTTATTAAAACCATTTATTTGACTAGTAAAAGAATAGTAATTTGACTTTATACTTAACATTTAAAATTATCTTAATTTCAAATCTAATTTGATTAAGTAAAAATATATTTTATTTAAATTTCAAAATAAATATGACTATTTCAATATTCTAAAATCCAAAATGTCAAATGTGAATGTCTAATATGATAACTAATTCAAATATATTGATGTTTCAAAATATATATTTATGTAATTAATTTCAAGCAATGTTATTTCATAAAAACAAATACATATTATTTGAATATATATTACGTAATATTAAATTAATTTCAACCAATTTTTTATAAAAAATCTAACGAATTTTTATAACAAAATAGCTGAGAGTATAACATATTAATATATATATAGCATAAAACTATACTATATATATTATATAATGATAAATATGTTTAACTTTTCAAAAACCAATACATATATATATAATATAGTTTTATATGGCCAAAAATTAGTAATAAAAATGTATATATTTATTAATTTCATTTTTATTATATCATAATTTACAAAATTAATTTATAGAAATTATATTTTATTTCTTTTTAAATAAAATACATACATACATGGAAATATTATATATACTAATGTGTGTACATAAATAGATGCATATATGGATAAAATAAAAATTACCTAAGAAGATCTTATTGTTCGTTACACACATCAATCTAATTTTGTCTCCTAGGATCTTCAATCCACCACTCGAGCTTGCAACTGATCAAGTGCTACCACCTTTAAATAGATGTATTTAGAAGTGTTGGAACCGGGCTAGTCGAAAGTAGATAAAATGGGTGAATTTAAATAAAAAAATCCATTTTGATCATAATCAAGTCTATAAAGCCTAAACGAACATTAGATCCAATCTAAAATAATTTAAATAAAATCTTCATTTTATTTGATATACTTAAAAAGGTTTATTATTTAATTTTTATTTGAGTGTATCAAATACACCTATATGTGTAACATTTACCCGTTAAAGTTAATTTACAGAAGGAAGCCTTTTGTTTCTCTCTCTAAAACTCATGCAATTAATTTTGAGAAATTTTTTCTTTAATTGAAGAGTAGACCCTTTCATTTCTCTCTATTTAATTAGTTTGATTGATTTATTAAATGTCAGTAACTTGCAATTTATACACAATTTAAATTTGTGTATAAATTGCATGTATATTATAGCGTATATTGTGTGAGTGCAACAAATAAGATGTGTACATAGTTAATACAACCATATGTAGGTGTCATGATTTACACTGCAATAGAACTATTTCCTAATTACATGTGTCTTTATTGTCTAGGGTTTTGAAGTAATAAACATATATAATAAAAGATATACAATAGTTTTCAAATATATATGTATGTATGTGAGTGTAATGACCTGGAATTTCACCGTTTTGATCTGCGAATATTTAATTAATTTTAAATACTCGAGTAATATATTTTATAATTAAAATAAAACTCTTTAAATAATGAATAATGACAGTGAAATATTTTTTTAAATTTGTTTGCAAAAAAAATTAGTTCGAAGAAAAATCGGAAATGTAACCGGAATTCGTTTTCCGGATTTTCAACTTTTCATCGGCTAAAAGTTGTAGGAAATGTTGTGAACACTTTTGTATAAATATCACATTTATAAATAAGTTAGGATATATATATATATATATATATATATATATGTGTGTGTGTATTAGTATAAATATGCATATGTATTTGTACTTAGGTATATAAGGGCTAAAAATATAATTTAATGAAAGAAAATGTCACATTATAAGCCAACATAAGTACATTTAAGGACTATAACATGTTTAAACATGTTAAGCAAGGTGTACATGAAGGGGACAAGGGGGTGGGCATGAGGTACAAGGGTGGAGGCAAGCATGGTGAGGTAGCGCAAGGAGGTGGAGGGTAAAGTACAAGTGGTAAATTGGTAATTTAATTTATACACTTAATATATACACAAATTTCCCAATTCTTATCGTCATTTTCTCATTTCATCCCTACCTTATAAAACTCCTCCAAGCTTTCATGAGTTCTCGAATGGCTACCAAAGAATTTTTGAAGTTTTAAAAACCTTAGATCTATCATTTTTAAATAGCCCTTTCATTTCTTCAATTTAACCTCCTCTTCCTTTTACCATATCTTTCTCATATCTTAACTAAATATAGGTTTTATTTTTTCAAACCATATAAAATATTAGTGGCTACAACTTTCATGTGTACCACTTCTTCAAATTTTGAGATCCATCATATTAAAATCTCATTTCTTTTAGGCTCATTTTCTGATCAAGATTTTCAAGTTTGAAAGGACCTCTTCTTTTGTTAACCATATCTTCCTCAAAAATAGATCCAAATTGAGGATTCTTTTACTAAAATTGTAGAGAAATTTTTTAAGAACTTTCCATTTGACAACCTTTTCAAATTCCATGAGTAACTTATCCAAAAATCTGTTGGAAATTGACCCATTTTCGGATTGTATTTTTGTGAATTCGATGATAATCCGTACCTCCTCCACCTTTCAAGGCCGAGCTCCACCACCCTTGGGCCATGTGCACCATACCTTGGTTGAACCAAAAATCCACCATAAGGCCACCAAATCTTATTCTTACCAAAGTCAAAGCATAGATCTAGGCTTGGTTCAAATGTTAAGGAACTTCGAGTCATTTTTGGTAGCTTTTGGGTGAGTATATCTCACGAATTCATTTAACAGTTCTAACTTTAAATATGATGCTTACATTGATACTGAAATTGTTTTTGATGGTTTGTATATTTATGTTGATTAAAATGTTTACATATGTGTTCGATGTGATGTTTGGTTTGACTTAGAGATCAAAGTTGAAATGTGTGTATGTATGTAAAGTTATGTTATTTGCTTGGTTTTGCAAACCATGATATGTATATATGTTGTGTCTGTATTGTATATGCTAAAAGTTAGAACTTGAGTATGAGGTTATATGTAAAATGAAAAGTTAGTATTTGGTATCATATTTGCGGCATCGAAATCCTTTGGTTTCAAAAACTTATTTTTTCTTACTTAGTTTTAGAAATGTTTTCATTTAATTTCAAAAACTTTACTTTATTTTTCTAAAAAAATTCTAAGTTATAAAAGTAGGTTAACATAAAAGAATAGAGTTTTAGAAATTATTCAAAACATAAATCAAGTTATGAAATTATGGGTTATATAACGATAGTTGCTATAAATGCAGTTCGTAAGACAAACTCTTTTTGCAAACTAAAAGTATTTTTCGCTTAAGTATATTTTTGAAAAGTGTTTTCAAAACATATAATAAGTAATAAAAAGTAATTATTAATTGATGATTATTTAATTAATTTAGTTAAGGTAATTAGTACTTAAGTGTTAATTAAGTCAATTTTAATTAGTTAATTAATAAAAGGTTAATTATATTTTTAATTAATTATTTAAGGATTAATTATTATTTAATTAATTTTTAATTTTTAATTTTTAATTTTTAATTATTTGTTTATTATAAAATGGTTTACTTATTTAATTAATTACTAGTTAAGTTAAGATTTAATTAAAGACATAAGTAAGATTTAAATTATTATTTAATTAAGACTTAAATTGTTATTTAGTGAAGGTTTAAATTGTTATTTAATAATCAAATAGAAATTAATTATGGTTTAAATATTTATTAAAAGGTTTATATTATTTAATTATTTATGTAAAGGATAATCATTGTTTTATTATTATAGTTAATTATGGTTTATTATTAATTAAAGGATTAATCATTTTAAATAAAGAGTTTGAATGTTATTTAATTATTAATTAAAAGTTTTAAAGTTTAAACCACTTTATTTCTTAAGATCGTTTTCGTTTAGAAACAACTCTCTTTTAAAAAGAATATTTTAAATCCAAGTGATTTCTTTGTCGACGACCCTTAAGTAACCTCAATTGAATATGAAATCCAATGTTATCTGTTTAGTAGAATAAATCACCATTCTGCTAATTAACTAGTATTTGACATTTATTTTCCAGAATAAATCACCGCTCTACCATAGTTAACCAAGTAGATTATGTTGACATCTATTAGGCAAAATATAAACCCATTATGCCATTATAGTAACTTAGACATGTGTTTAGCAAAACAAATCTTTGTCTGCTATTTTGTTAACTTGGACATTTACTTATATGATTGATTATTATTAGTTTATTCCCTTATACATATATGCTTGTTATGTAAATGCCCATGTTATAACTTGAAAGTAAACTCAGTTAAATGAGAACCATTATGATCAAGCTTCTTTCTGATTTTTAAGGTCAATCATACTTTTAACAATGGTTTCAAGTTAAGTGATGATTTTAGTAAAGGTGTTTTAAATACTCGTTTTGTTTATCAGAAGTACTTTACTAAATAAGTTTATCAAAGGAGTTTTGTTTTAAGTAAGGAATATTTATAAGAAAGCTTTACAAATGATTTTGGATATTTATAAAGAAAGTTTTATAAATAATTTTGGAGATTTATAAAGAGATATATAAATGGTTTTAATGTTAATAAAAGAGTTTTGTAAATTTAACTTGGTGATTTATAAAGAGTTTTGAAAATGGGTTTGGAATCTAAGTAAAGGAGATTGATAAAAAAAAAGAGATTTGTTAAAAGGATTTATAGAAGTAAATTATAAAAGAATTCGAGATGGGATTTCTTTTAACCGACTTTCTTAATTCTGGTGGTATGGACATTCGTTCCACACTTAACACCGAAGGAATATTGTTTAAGGTTATTTTTATCTATAATTTAAATAATATTTTTTTTGATCCTTTGATAAGATTTGAAAATGATTTCCATAAATGTTTTGTTAATACTAATGCCATTGAGATAAGTATATGAATATTTCGGTAAATATTTTGGAAAGAGATTTTAATAAATGAAAGATTTATTTTGAGGCTTAGTAGTTGCTATGCGTAATTAAATTTCTGAATTTGTTGTTGTTTGTTTATTTGACAGTTAAATAACTGAGTATCAAATTTAGATCAAAATATAACTCTGGAAATATCTAGAAGAAACACTTGAGTTATATGTCACAATCATCTTCGATGATGTTGTACTGCACGTATAAATCGCATTTGGTTCTCCTAGGACAAATGACAAGGAGATTTGTCCACTTAAACGATTAGGGGGTGATCTATGCTCCTATGTATTGTCTGATTATTTCCAAAAGAACTGGAGTTGAGTTTACCGAAACTACCCAAAGTAGTTTTAAAGAGACCGAGATCAGGTAAGTATAAATTATATAAAAACCACTTCAATCCAACTCAAGCATTTCGAACTGAAGACATCTTGAAGATGATGGAATACAGAGTTTTTGAAGTGCAAAAGCTACTTTGTAACATCTCCCACTTAGAGGCCCAAAACTAACGGTTACAGATGCTGTAGTTATCCATAATTATTAATCCTCAATGACCAAATACAGTAATGTTAGTTACATTGATATATTAGAAACACATGGATATGGAAAATTTTAAAATTTCAAAACAACATTCATATTCCATTCCAAAAACCGTTTTGACATTCTTTACATAATCCCTCAGTGTAACCACGTTCTGAAAAATGTATTTATTACAACAAACTCCAAGAGAGACATATGAAATGCCCCCTTGGTGATCAGGGTATATAATAGGTAATTAACAACATTGCTTTAACAAAACATAGCACATGGGAATCAAACTGATCGAGAACTCAAAATAGCTATAATGCCTTCTACACGTCTCCAGAAACTTATTCATCTAATGAGGTGCCTAAAAACCTCAAACCTCAGACTACTCAAAATCAATTGAGTACCCGAGAGTTTAAGGGGAAACATAAACTTCGAGTCAAACATAAAGCCAGGTATGAATAATAATCTACCATCTCAAACCATTTAGATATCTAGTGAGACCATGCTGCTTGGCGGAACGGGTTTCTCCTTACTAGTATCCTAAAAACTTTATAAAACCATATACTGTGCTCCTACATCCACAATGGTTAAAATATCTCAAAATAATATGATATGATGATATGCAAAACAAATGAATAAATTTTGAATTGCCCATCCTTATTCATTTTGGCTATCTGTCACAGTTATAGTTTTTAGGATTTTTATTAACCTAATAGTTTTAACGAGCCGACTAATAACCGGTTAAATGTTTAAGGACTCCCTATCCAATTACATAGTTTTCATGGAATCACTATGAACCTATTGGTAACTCCAATATCTTTTCTTTTATCCTAGTTTCCATTGGCAGACTAGGAACCTATTGATTATATGTTAACATCTTATCCTAGTTTTCATGGGCTGACTAGGAACCTATTGACTATCTGTCAATATCTTAATCTCTTATCCTAGTTTTCATATGCTGACTAGGAACCTATTGACTATTTGTCAATATCAAATCATAGTTTTCAGGGGCTAATTATGAACCTGTCTTACGAACATCCTCAATTTTTACATAGTTTTCATGGTCTTACTATGAACCTGTCTTACCGACATCTTCAATTTTACATAGTTTTCATGGGTTTACGATGAACCTATTGACCCCTGCCAATGTTTTTAATTTATATTCACTACTGGATCAACCTAGCTAGTTATTATGCCCTTCCCCAAGGTACCGTTATGGGTTCATTTCAATGTGAATATATACATATTTGAAGAAGCAAACAATATAGCTTGGTTAATCCCTTTAACCTATTAAGACTTCTTCAAAAACTCTGCTTCCAAATACTTTATTTATTTATGCCATGGTTTTCCTTTTTTTAAATGAGATAGGGTTATTTGTTTTGAAAAATAGGCTTCGAAATCTTCGAAACCTTGCTTTCGAAATCTTCGAAACTATGCTTTCAAAATCTTCGAAACCTTGCTTTCGACCTCACTGGATAACCTCATTCGAAAGCGTATAAATATCTTTTCAAAATATTATATATAAACCTTTCAAAGCTCTTTAAATCATCTACTTCGAAACCAGAATATACCTCTCGAAAGTATCAAAATATTTCTTATTAATCTTTAGAAACATAGCTTCAAAACCATAGGAAGTATCCTTTCAGAAAGCATTGAATGTCCCCTTTTCGAAATCATTGGGTTTACTCAAAAACATCTTTTGGGTCAAAGTGAGTGTACGCACGCACACACACACATGAAAGTATCTCTTTTGAAACCATTCTTCATCGCATAAAAGGATTGGGTAAAATTTGATGGCGTCGGCACCATCTCTTTCGAAAGCTTCAAAACATTCAATCAAAATACTACAGGCTAGCTTTGAAACCACCTTCCAAAGCCATTGCCTTCGAAACCAATGAACCCTTACAGATGCATTTAGGAAATGGCTTAATACATCTTTAAAACAAATGTTAGTCCCCGAGATGATGGTTTTGATGACAACAACTTAGGACTTGTTATAAAATATAAATACTAATATCTTTTCTAGATATATATGTATATGCAGGATATATATATGTATGTATGTATGTATATACACACATGCAGGTAATGAAAATGAAGACTTTACAGTATAGAGATCCAAGACTGACAAATTCAAGATTGTAGAAATCAAGACTAAAGACTCATGAATATCAAGAGTTCAAGATATCAAGATAAGAAACAGAGTCTAGATCTATGCTAAAACTTCAGCACTAAAATCTTTACTCGAATTTTAATTGTGGAAGGGAATCTACCTTCTCGCTTTAATAGTGGGATGGAACCCACGACCTTCTCCAGTGGAATGGAATCCACGAAATTTTCTAAATGACTTATTTTTAGAATTTTTTCAAAACTATCTTTTAAAAAAAAGGCATCTCTCTCCCAGTTTAAATATTTTATCCTTAATTCAAAAACTATTTTTAATTATATTAATTTCAAAATCAATTCTGGTTTTTAAACTATCTCCTGGTTTTAATGTTTTAGCTTTATTCTCGGAATATTTATATGTTTAGTTTTTATTACTTTTATATTTCCTAAGATTGCTTTCCAAATGTCATTATAATCATAAAAGTATATTCAAAATAGTTTACAAAGTTTTAATATTGTTTCGACAAACATTAGAAAGAAAATCTCTTTTATAAAAAATCAATTTTCAAAAAATACTAGGGTATGTCGACATGCCAATACCCCCCATGTCGACATGGTAGCCGTAGACTCTAAAATTCGAATTTTCAAAAGAAGTGTCTATTCGTCATAACCTTGCACGAATGGACATGACCGTTGTTCTCCTATATATACCAGTTGTTTTCAATGAATTTTAAGTTAGCTTTTCTTTATTTCTTCACTCCTTCTTCTCCACTCAAATATTCTCTTACATTTCAAATGCTTTAACAAAATTGTAACGACCCGGAAATTTCGATCCAGAAACTTCCAGATAGTTAGGGAAAGAAGAAGAGATAGAAGAAGAAGAACAGAAAACCAAACCCAAAATCTCACTACGCAGCGGATAAAATATAATATCACATAAATAATAGTTATACGAAGGAAACTGTACTTGTCAAATTACACTTTATTATATCAGAGTTACAACATATTTACAATCACAGAACAGATAAATCTATCTGTTTCAGATATTATAATATATTAACATCAGAAGCTCTCCATACGTTCCTGCTCTCCAGCTCGCCTCCTGAGCTCCAGAACGTCCTTACCTGAAAATCTGTAATACTCGGTCTGACCCGAGCATTACATCAAAGTAACACCCGGGTCAGGCTGGAAACCAGCGTGAGTAAACTCATCTAACACGGAATACAAAAGCATACAGCTTATATAAACCCGGTGTAACTTATATCAACTTACAACTTCACAAGTTGTTATAGACATCAATTACTCCACACATCAATTTCTAAGTGCCAAAACTTGGATTAAATGGTCCAATTCACTTAAGTCATTACACTTCAACCTATGGATTTCATATATCAAAATACAAAGAATCGAAGTGGTTTTGGGTATTTACTAATACCTGAATCCGGTCTCTTCGAATCCAATGTTATCTTCACCCAAGTTATTCAAGTGGTTAAATTCAAATACTGGATGTCACTTTTATACGGCAATGTCGCAGATAAACATCACCCATTTATCATTGATATAACCAATATCAATAGAATGTCACAACATATCATTCAATAGATATCATTCAATTCATACATTCAACAAACAATAATCCATAAGCAAGCATTACCAATTCATATCATAATTAATCATCTAATCCTGCTTAATTAACCATTAGTTAATTACAATTATTTAATTAATTCACAACTCCTTGATTATCTTATCAATCAATCAGTAAATCTCTAATCATAGATTAATTATCCTTTAATTATCAATTAATAAATCTCAATTATTAATAAATCAAACTTTAATACAAAATAATCAATCCTTAATTACTTTATAATCAATTAATTATCCTTTAATTAACCGATTAATTAACCATCACTATTAATTAATAACCTTAACCATTAAGGATAATAGCTCTCTTCAATTATAAGTTTCATGGCGACATGTTCCAAGCGTTTCTTTGTTTAGCGATTCCCTTTTCCCCTGCGTGAATGTCCTCTTCTCCAACGTGTCTCCCCTCTTCCTCGTCAACTAGATCAGGCCGATGTCATAGATCCTCATCTTCCGCTGATAACGCTCTCCCCAACCTTCTCTCTTCCGATGATTTTCCTCCCCTGGGTCCTTTCAACCAGTCCCCCAGTAACCTTTGTGCTCAGCCTTGCTCGATAGTGGTCTCTGCTGTCGCCTCCTGTGTTCTTTCTGGAGTGAATTCGCCTCCGTGTTCAGGTATGTTGAGACAACTTCCTTCGTCTGGATCCAATTTGTGCTTCCCTGAAAAACCCAATTGCGAGATGGGCAAACAAGCGTTGGTTTCTTTGGCCGATGTGAGTGATTTAAGTGGTCAGTCTGATTGTATTGTTGGCTTGGTGGAGACTGTTGATCCTAAGCCTTGCACTTCCAGTGTTTGTTTTAATGCGGCAGAGGGTCTTTGCCCTGTTACGAGTGCTGCCTGTATGAAAGAGCAATTGGTTGCTGCTACTCACGTTCTGCAATCTGTTGTGGATCGTGGGCCTCCTTCGGCTGTGAATGTGGCCACTTCTGGTGATTTGGAGTGTCGCCCTGCAGCTCCTTGCCTACCTGTAACCAAATCATGGACTTCACTATTTACATCCATGCCCCGTAATGCGGGAGGTTATGAACCTGTTGAGTTCGACATCGTTGAGGAAAACGGAGTGATTATCCCTCCCCCCTGTGTTATGCAAGCGGTTTGGACTTTTGGTCAGGTTACGTAGTCGGCTTCTTCTTGGACCCTAATCATCGTCTTCATGATATGGCTGCTGTTTGTCGTAGGGCCTGGAGACTTCGGAGTGGGCTTAAAGTTAAGTTGGTAGACTCCTTGTACTTCCTATTGTTCTCATCCGCTGAGGAACGTAGTCGTGTTCTAGAGTCTGAGCCTTCCTTCTTTGATGGACAGCCTTTTATTATTACCCCCTGGTCTCCGACGGTAGCTAGTGTTCGCGAACAAGTTTTTTCTATCCCTATCTGGGTATATTTCTCTCAAATTCCATCTGCTCTTCAACCACTGCTTGGTTTGAATTGGCTTGCATGCAATATAGGTAAATTGAAATGTTTTGACTCGAATACAGTAGCGCGTGATAAGCTGGTATACGCCAAGGCTCTGATTGAGATTTATCCTGATAAGCCTCTCCCAACCTCCATTCCTGTCCAGCTAGCTGTTGGTCACGTGGTGGATGTTCGTGTTCGATATGGATGGGTCCCTGAGATTTGTTCCTCCTGTCATTCTTTTGGTCATATTGCCTCTGCCTGTGTGCGAACTATTGTTCCTGTTGCCGCCCCTAAGATCCCTCGGCCTCTGCTAAGAAAATGGGTTCCCAAAGCCGTTGCTACTGTCTCTGGTCCATCCCTTTCCTTAGTGCGTCCTGCTTCCCTAGATCCTGGTGATGTCCCTACAGTTCTCCCTGCTGAGCCGGTTCTCTCTCCGTCGCTTGTTGTTTGGGCTGAGACTGAGCATTGTTGGTATGAATGTCGTTCTGATATGAGATTCAACCCTGTGGATGACTCCTATTTTAGATATGTATCTGATGACTTATTGGACCTTCGCTGCCTATATTATAGTATTTCTGGTGATTCCTTGGTTCTTGACTTGGATGGTTTGTATGCTGAGATCAATTCTGTTATTCTGGCTGATTCTACATGGGATCGATCTTTTATTTACTCTTCTGACATTGACTGTTATGATCCTTCTCTTGCTGTTCATTTTCGCCCCTTTTTTGGTATTCTTGGGGGAGGTGCTCTGGTTTCTTCCCGGGTTGATGAAGGCGTTGGTGATTCTTCCTCTTCGGAGGAGAACTAGTCTTGATATTTATTTCTAGTAGCTGTGACGTGCCTGTCATACTCCTGTGCTATATTTTTTATATCTTTCTTTCATAGTAGTTAAGGTGCCTCTACCTTACTCATGTACTTCATCTTTATTACGTTCGTAATAAAAAGTGGTCGGTCCACTAGAAAACCGTTGGCCTTGCCAAAAAAAAATTAATAACCTTAATTATTAATCAATATCTCTTGATACAAATTAATTAATCCATAATTATTCTTATAATTAATTAATTAATTACCAATCAACAAATCAATTATGTCTTTTTTATTAATAAATAAAACTTAATTATTAATTAACAACCTTAATTACCAATTAAATAATCCTTAATCACCAATTGATTAATCCTTAATTACCTTTTTATTTATCCTTAATTATTGACATTAAGCAATTTATACTTTGATTATTAAGTAATTATCATTAATTAATTACATTAGGTAATTCAGCTTTTAATAAATTAGTCATCTTTTAATTACTTAAATAGTTTACCACAGTTATAAACCAATCCTTAAAATTTATTACAATATTTTTAATCTCAAGATTTAATAATAAAAACTTAACTAAAAGATGATAATATACTTTATTTAAAAGATCTTATCTGAATAACCTTGAAGTAAAACAGATTTATTATCTTCAAGTTCCTTATCTAAATTCAAACTCAACATAACTTTAATATTAAAGAGAATTGATTTTAAAACATTTCCTTACCTATCTTGCTTATGAAAGAATTAAATTCAATCCTTATTTAAAAATCTCACTTATTTTAATTATAAACGGGACGAAGCCCAAATCCCAACCCAAAATCCTTCCCGTCCTTCTTCCCCATCTCTCTTCTCTGAATCCAGAACCATTTCTGGAAACAAAAACTTAATTCGATTCAAAATAAACGACACAGAGTATCGATCGACTCGATCATAACTCGAGACCCTTGCCGAAACTCGAGACCAATGCTGACCCAAATCACGCACATGCACCATCCTCCTCCACATTGTCTCAATCGATCGCCTGGAATTCAAATGTGCACGGTGACACGCCTGCACGTGCACACCTGAGCCTTGATCAACTCGCCACCGCGTCATTGCCGTCGAATTCCGCTCGTCCCCAGACCACGTTCGCCACGTCGCTGACTTACCACAAACTCGCAATCGAAAATCGACGCTTAATATGAACCAAAGGTAACGCAAAACCTTAAGTTTCAAGTCAATTCAAATTTGATTTTTATTGGTGTATGAATTCAAGACGTGACTTTAATTTTGAACGGTCTTTATAATACCAGTACTGTTATGTTATATCATGGCTTCCAAAAGCAAGCATGTTTTGACAAAGCTATATTTTATTCAGCAGATGGAATTTATTCATAACTTGTATTTATGCAGTGAAGTTAGGTTTCTGAAAAAAATTTAGTTATAAAGCGTAAGATTGACAATTGACTAATTTAAAACATATGTTATAGAAGTGGCAAACGAATACAAGGGTAACTGCAACTTGCATCCTTGAGGTTTGCTTTTCTTCATTTTGTTTTGTATGCAAACCATTAAATTGTTCTGGTTATATAAAAACCTTTCTCAAAGCTTTATGATTTCCAACTGTTTAGTCTATTTCCTTAATTACCAGGAACTTACAGGTGATCAACATAGATCTAGTAACATTCAATTAACTGATCTTATGATTAGTCACTTACAGTCAGTATTGAAACTACTTGGCTGGGAACATGTACTTGAATTGGAATTTGAATCAAAAATCAAGGTGGATCATTTTACGCAAAATCTTATTTCAGCTATATTTTTCTCAGTTTTATATCAATACCCTTTTCTACTCATTTTCTACATGCCAGAAAAATAAAAAAAAATAAACTTAGCAGGTGTTAGAGTTCAAACAATAGACTGTGCCTAAGATATGCAATACAAGTGGTGGGTAACATATTAGTTTGCCATTCAGTATATAGCTTGGTTTTGTGTAATTATATCATTGACAGAGCTTGCATTATTTAGTATATTTTATCATTTATATATTATCATTGCTATGGAAAATAGAACAACCCCCTTTTCATAAGTAGATCTCGCTTCGACCGCTAATTTTTTTTTAATTAAAGAGAGGAGAGAAATACTGTCTACCAAATTCGACAACAGGCCAGTAAAAGGGAGAAAATAAGTCCCCTTTTCTTGTTGCTCTGCAATATCAATCTACTTTTCTAGCATGAAAATTTCATAGCTTGCTTCATAGTTAACACAAATTTTAAAATAAAGAAACTGGTGAACACAGAGATTTCAGAAGTTAAACCATATTTACACTCTCCATAAGCTTTGAATTCCTCGATTCATGCCTAAAAAATTATCTGAATTTTTACATACATTGGTAAGTAAGAAAGAATAGATTTACTCACTTCTTTGTTTGAACAGAGGGTCTGGAAATTCTTTTTCTTTCTTTTTTTTTATTTGTAACCTGCCACATATAGCCTGTTGTACCCCCTGTTTCCAGTCATTCTGCTCTAAACTTTTGAAATGCTTCATGCTTGATCTTGCTATGAACTTGAATTTTGAAATGGATGTTAGCGGTTTCCCCTAAATTTTGAATTACTGGTTTAGAAATTGAATAGAGGTTGTTTGATTTGTTTTGAGGCTGGTTTTTAGTTTACAAGGTTTAAGATCTTCTTCTTCCATTTTTTAAAAAAAAAACACTTACTTACACAAATTAAATTTTAAGGAAAAAAACAAATGTTGCCATTTGTTTCTTGCATGCTAATTTAACTTACACATGTCAATACATGTTTTTATTACCTTACAAGTGGAAAAGAAAATCTTTATTTATGTTACTTTTACACTTATATATAATTCCTATTATACTTATATTATATTCCTTTTATGCTTAACATCTTTATATATATATATATATATATAACTTATATATATTTAAATAAGGTATGAATCCCTATTAAACCTCACTTAGCTCCATTTTATTTTAAATACCTTATTATTATTATTATTATTATTGAAAATCATTAAATTAAATTCAAACAAAGCTTCTTATTCACAATTTACATATATATCTATGAAAATTAGAAACATTATCTTGAATCCAATTTATTTTGAGGTATTATCCTTTAGATTTAAATTTTAAGCCAAATTCAAACTCATTTTCAATTTAAAGTCCTATTTTGAAATTAACTCAAATATATGTAAGTATTAAGCGACACAAATTAAATTTGTAATCAATAATTTTATTTAAAATCTATGTATATATATATACACACAACACAATTACAAATATAAATATTTATCTAATCAGATTCATTCGTTCAATTTATAATTCAATATTTTATTAATTAACCCAGTTTGTTAATCAATTATAGATGATCAAAAATACGAGTTATCACATTCCTCCCCCCTTAGAATCTTTTCGTCCTCGAAAAGGAACGAAGCCAGAATTTATTAAAATGCTTATTTTTAGAAAAAATATTCTTTGAAACACTTTTAAAACACTTTAAAAATATGTAATACTGCCAAAATAGTTTTTTTATAAAAATACTTTTTATAACTCGATGTCTCAACAAGTCCATCCTCGTTCTTATAGAGATTCGGTCATACGTTGATCAGGCGTAAGACAGAAAATCTATAAATACTTAGCAGACTCATTTTCAACATCCAGTGAAAATACTTGGAAAATAATTTTATTGAAAATATAGAAAACATTTTTTTTTTGAAAATAGAGGATATATCTTTGGTGAGAATGCTCTGGAAATCATCACCCCCATCCATGGTCACAGTTACATTCCAGGGTTACGTTGCCGTCGCAGCAAAAGTCCATGTAACTGCAGGCTCTCCGCGACCTCTCGATTACGCCATGGAATCCCATACAACAGATCACAGTTACACCTAGGGTTACGTTGCCGTCGCAGCAAAAGTCCATGTAACTCCAGGCTCTCAGCGGCCTCTGATTTTCGCTGTCGAAATGAAACCTCTCCACTCCTACATAGGTCGCAGTCTGCCGATATAAAATCAAACGCAGACTATTGGCTCTCAGCGGCACACACGACTTTCGCTATGTTATACCATAGGTCGCAGTCTACCGATATAAAATCAAACGTAGACTGTTGGCTCTCAACGGCACACACGACTTTCGCTATGGTATACTCTACTCATAATCCCCAAGAACTAGTTTTGTCCGGACTCCTCACAGGATCAACTTTAGAACCCCCTTTGGGGCTCAAGGCAGCACCACCCGATGGTACTCCTGAGAAGTTCATTTCAACGGAGCGCCTTTTTCCCCAGAGCCATCATCAAAACATTTTAGACTATACACATATAGTATCTTCAAATCATACACCTAGTATGATTTCATACAAAACTCCTTTACACAAAATCGATTATCCCAAAATCGATAATTCACAAACTAGGCTTTCCAAATTCACATATTGGT